>JAGDYQ010000005.1:9886824-10239981 GCA_021962125.1 Bulinus truncatus | reverse complement strand
AATACACACCACAGTCCTTCTCTTTGGGCATGTTTACTTCAACACACACCACAGTCCTTCTCTTTGGGCATGTTTACTTCAATACACACACCACAGTCCTTCCCTTTGGGCATGTTTACTTCAATACACACACCACAGTCCTTCTCTTTGGGCATGTTTACTTCAATACACACACCACAGTCCTTCTCTTTGGGCATGTTTACTTCAATACACACCACAGTCCTTCTCTTTGGGCATGTTTACTTCAATACACACACCACAGTCCTTCTCTTTGGGCATGTTTACTTCAATACACACCACAGTCCTTCTCTTTGGACATGTTTACTTCAATACACACCACAGTCCTTCTCTTTGGGCATGTTTACTTCAATACACACAACACAGTCCTTCTCTTTGGGCATGTTTACTTCAATACACACACCACAGTCCTTCTCTTTGGGCATGTTTACTTCAACACACACCACAGTCCTTCTCTTTGGGCATGTTTACTTCAATACACACCACAGTCCTTCTCTTTGGGCATGTTTACTTCAATACACACCACAGTCCTTCTCTTTGGGCATGTTTACTTCAATACACACCACAGTCCTTCTCTTTGGGCATGTTTACTTCAATACACACCACAGTCCTTCTCTTTGGGCATGTTTACTTCAATACACACCACAGTCCTTCTCTTTGGGCATGTTTACTTCAATACACACACCACAGTCCTTCTCTTTGGGCATGTTTACTTCAATACACACACCACAGTCCTTCTCTTTGGGCATGTTTACTTCAATACACACACCACAGTCCTTCTCTTTGGACATGTTTACTTCAATACACACCACAGTCCTTCTCTTTGGACATGTTTACTTCAATACACACCACAGTCCTTCTCTTTGGGCATGTTTACTTCAATACACACACCACAGTCCTTCTCATTGGGCATGTTTACTTCAATACACACCACAGTCCTTCTCATTGGGCATGTTTACTTCAATACACACCACAGTCCTTCTCTTTGGGCATGTTTACTTCAATACACACCACAGTCCTTCTCTTTGGGCATGTTTACTTCAATACACATCATAGTCCTTCTCTTTGGGCATGTTTACTTCAATACACACACCACAGTCCTTCTCTTTGGGCATGTTTACTTCAATACACACACCACAGTCCTTCTCTTTGGGCATGTTTACTTCAATACACACCACAGTCCTTCTCTTTGGGCATGTTTACTTCAATACACACCACAGTCCTTCTCTTTGGGCATGTTTACTTCAATACACACACCACAGTCCTTCTCTTTGGGCATGTTTACTTCAATACACACACCACAGTCCTTCTCTTTGGGCATGTTTACTTCAATACACACAACACAGTCCTTCTCTTTGGGCATGTTTACTTCAATACACACAACACAGTCCTTCTCTTTGGGCATGTTTACTTCAATACACACACCACAGTCCTTCTCTTTGGGCATGTTTACTTCAATACACACCACAGTCCTTCTCTTTGGGCATGTTTACTTCAATACACACCACAGTCCTTCTCTTTGGGCATGTTTACTTCAATACACACACCACAGTCCTTCTCTTTGGGCATGTTTACTTCAATACACACACCACAGTCCTTCTCTTTGGGCATGTTTACTTCAATACACACCACAGTCCTTCTCTTTGGGCATGTTTACTTCAATACACACAACACAGTCCTTCTCTTTGGGCATGTTTACTTCAATACACACACCACAGTCCTTCTCTTTGGGCATGTTTACTTCAATACACACACCACAGTCCTTCTCTTTGGGCATGTTTACTTCAATACACACACCACAGTCCTTCTCTTTGGGCATGTTTACTTCAACACACACCACAGTCCTTCTCTTTGGGCATGTTTACTTCAACACACACCACAGTCCTTCTCTTTGGGCATGTTTCCTTCAATACACACCACAGTCCTTCTCTTTGGGCATGTTTACTTAAATACACACACCACAGTCCTTCTCTTTGGGCATGTTTACTTCAATACACACCACAGTCCTTCTCTTTGGACATGTTTACTTCAACACACACCACAGTCCTTCTCTTTGGACATGTTTACTTCAATACACACCACAGTCCTTCTCTTTGGGCATGTTTACTTCAATACACACACCACAGTCCTTCTCTTTGGGCATGTTTACTTCAATACACACACCACAGTCCTTCTCTTTGGGCATGTTTACTTCAATACACACCACAGTCCTTCTCTTTGGGCATGTTTACTTCAATACACACCACAGTCCTTCTCTTTGGGCATGTTTACTTCAATACACACCACAGTCCTTCTCTTTGGGCATGTTTACTTCAATACACACCACAGTCCTTCTCTTTGGGCATGTTTCCTTCAATACACACCACAGTCCTTCTCTTTGGGCATGTTTACTTCAATACACACCACAGTCCTTCTCTTTGGGCATGTTTACTTCAATACACACACCACAGTCCTTCTCTTTGGGCATGTTTACTTCAATACACACACCACAGTCCTTCTCTTTGGGCATGTTTACTTCAATACACACACCACAGTCCTTCTCTTTGGGCATGTTTACTTCAATACACACAACACAGTCCTTCTCTTTGGGCATGTTTACTTCAATACACACAACACAGTCCTTCTCTTTGGGCATGTTTACTTCAATACACACACCACAGTCCTTCTCATTGGGCATGTTTACTTCAACACACACCACAGTCCTTCTCATTGGGCATGTTTACTTCAATACACACCACAGTCCTTCTCATTGGGCATGTTTACTTCAATACACACCACAGTCCTTCTCTTTGGGCATGTTTACTTCAATACACACCACAGTCCTTCTCTTTGGGCATGTTTACTTCAATACACACCACAGTCCTTCTCTTTGGGCATGTTTACTTCAATACACACACCACAGTCCTTCTCTTTGGGCATGTTTACTTCAATACACACAACACAGTCCTTCTCTTTGGGCATGTTTACTTCAATACACAACACAGTCCTTCTCTTTGGGCATGTTTACTTCAATACACAAAACAGTCCTTCTCTTTGGGCATGTTTACTTCAATACACACAAAACAGTCCTTCTCTTTGGGCATGTTTACTTCAATACACACACCACAGTCCTTCTCTTTGGGCATGTTTACTTCAATACACACAACACAGTCCTTCTCTTTGGGCATGTTTACTTCAATACACACAACACAGTCCTTCTCTTTGGGCATGTTTACTTCAATACACACACCACAGTCCTTCTCTTTGGGCATGTTTACTTCAATACACACACCACAGTCCTTCTCTTTGGGCATGTTTACTTCAATACACACACCACAGTCCTTCTCTTTGGGCATGTTTACTTCAATACACACACCACAGTCCTTCTCTTTGGACATGTTTACTTCAATACACACCACAGTCCTTCTCTTTGGGCATGTTTACTTCAATACACACAACACAGTCCTTCTCTTTGGGCATGTTTACTTCAATACACACACCACAGTCCTTCTCTTTGGGCATGTTTACTTCAATACACACCACAGTCCTTCTCTTTGGGCATGTTTACTTCAATACACACCACAGTCCTTCTCTTTGGGCATGTTTACTTCAATACACACCACAGTCCTTCTCTTTGGGCATGTTTACTTCAATACACACCACAGTCCTTCTCTTTGGGCATGTTTACTTCAATACACACCACAGTCCTTCTCTTTGGGCATGTTTCCTTCAATACACACCACAGTCCTTCTCTTTGGGCAAGTTTACTTCAATACACACACCACAGTCCTTCTCTTTGGGCATGTTTACTTCAATACACACACCACAGTCCTTCTCTTTGGGCATGTTTACTTCAACACACACCACAGTCCTTCTCTTTGGACATGTTTACTTCAATACACACAGCAAGTCCTTCTCTTTGGGCATGTTTACTTCAATACACAACACAGTTCTTCACTTTGGGCATATTTACTTCAATACACACCACAGTCCTTCTCTTTGGGCATATTTACTTCAATACACACCACAGTCCTTCTCTTTGGGCATGTTTACTTCAATACACACCACAGTCCTTCTCTTTGGGCATGTTTACTTCAATACACACACACAGTCCTTCTCTTTGGGCATGTTTACTTCAATACACACCCACAGTCCTTCTCTTTGGGCATGTTTACTTCAATACACACACCACAGTCCTTCTCTTTGGGCATGTTTACTTCAATACACACACCACAGTCCTTCTCTTTGGGCATGTTTACTTCAATACACACACCACAGTCCTTCTCTTTGGGCATGTTTACTTCAATACACACCACAGTCCTTCTCTTTGGGCATGTTTACTTCAATACACACACCACAGTCCTTCTCTTTGGACATGTTTACTTCAATACACACCACAGTCCTTCTCTTTGGGCATGTTTACTTCAATACACACCACAGTCCTTCTCTTTGGGCATGTTTACTTCAATACACACACCACAGTCCTTCTCTTTGGGCATGTTTACTTCAATACACACCACAGTCCTTCTCTTTGGGCATGTTTACTTCAATACACACCACAGTCCTTCTCTTTGGGCATGTTTACTTCAATACACACCACAGTCCTTCTCTTTGGGCATGTTTACTTCAATACACACCACAGTCCTTCTCTTTGGGCATGTTTACTTCAATACACACCACAGTCCTTCTCTTTGGGCATGTTTACTTCAATACACACCACAGTCCTTCTCTTTGGGCATGTTTACTTCAATACACACACACAGTCCTTCTCTTTGGGCATGTTTACTTCAATACACACACCACAGTCCTTCTCTTTGGGCATGTTTACTTCAATACACACCACAGTCCTTCTCTTTGGGCATGTTTACTTCAATACACACCACAGTCCTTCTCTTTGGACATGTTTACTTCAATACACACCACAGTCCTTCTCTTTGGGCATGTTTACTTCAATACACACACCACAGTCCTTCTCTTTGGGCGATTTTTCTTCAATACACACACCACAGTCCTTCTCTTTGGGCATGTTTACTTCAATACACACCACAGTCCTTCTCTTTGGGCATGTTTACTTCAATACACACCACAGTCCTTCTCTTTGGGCATGTTTACTTCAATACACACCACAGTCCTTCTCTTTGGGCATGTTTACTTCAATACACACACCACAGTCCTTCTCTTTGGGCATGTTTACTTCAATACACACCACAGTCCTTCTCTTTGGGCATGTTTACTTCAATACACACACCACAGTCCTTCTCTTTGGGCATGTTTACTTCAATACACACCACAGTCCTTCTCTTTGGGCATGTTTACTTCAATACACACACACAGTCCTTCTCTTTGGGCATGTTTACTTCAATACACACACCACAGTCCTTCTCTTTGGGCATGTTTACTTCAATACACACACCACAGTCCTTCTCTTTGGGCATGTTTACTTCAATACACACAACACAGTCCTTCTCTTTGGGCATGTTTACTTCAATACACACCACAGTCCTTCTCTTTGGGCATGTTTACTTCAATACACACACCACAGTCCTTCTCTTTGGGCATGTTTACTTCAATACACACCACAGTCCTTCTCTTTGGGCATGTTTACTTCAATACACACACCACAGTCCTTCTCTTTGGGCATGTTTACTTCAATACACACACACAGTCCTTCTCTTTGGGCATGTTTACTTCAATACACACAACACAGTCCTTCTCTTTGGGCATGTTTACTTCAATACACACACCACAGTCCTTCTCTTTGGGCATGTTTACTTCAATACACACCACAGTCCTTCTCTTTGGGCATGTTTACTTCAATACACACCACAGTCCTTCTCTTTGGGCATGTTTACTTCAATACACACCACAGTCCTTCTCTTTGGGCATGTTTACTTCAATACACACCACAGTCCTTCTCTTTGGGCATGTTTACTTCAATACACACACACAGTCCTTCTCTTTGGGCATGTTTACTTCAATACACACCACAGTCCTTCTCTTTGGGCATGTTTACTTCAATACACACACCACAGTCCTTCTCTTTGGGCATGTTTACTTCAATACACACACCACAGTCCTTCTCTTTGGGCATGTTTACTTCAATACACACACCACAGTCCTTCTCTTTGGACATGTTTACTTCAATACACACCACAGTCCTTCTCTTTGGGCATGTTTACTTCAATACACACAACACAGTCCTTCTCTTTGGGCATGTTTACTTCAATACACACACCACAGTCCTTCTCTTTGGGCATGTTTACTTCAATGCACACCACAGTCCTTCTCTTTGGGCATGTTTACTTCAATGCACACCACAGTCCTTCTCTTTGGGCATGTTTACTTCAATACACACCACAGTCCTTCTCTTTGGGCATGTTTACTTCAATACACACCACAGTCCTTCTCTTTGGGCATGTTTACTTCAATACACACACCACAGTCCTTCTCTTTGGGCATGTTTACTTCAATACACACACACAGTCCTTCTCTTTGGGCATGTTTACTTCAATACACACACCACAGTCCTTCTCTTTGGGCATGTTTACTTCAATACACACACCACAGTCCTTCTCTTTGGGCATGTTTACTTCAATACACACACCACAGTCCTTCTCTTTGGGCATGTTTACTTCAATACACACCACAGTCCTTCTCTTTGGGCATGTTTACTTCAATACACACACACAGTCCTTCTCTTTGGGCATGTTTACTTCAGTACACACCACAGTCCTTCTCTTTGGGCATGTTTACTTCAATACACACCACAGTCCTTCTCTTTGGGCATGTTTACTTCAATACACACCACAGTCCTTCTCTTTGGGCATGTTTACTTCAATACACACACCACAGTCCTTCTCTTTGGGCATGTTTACTTCAATACACACAACACAGTCCTTCTCTTTGGGCATGTTTACTTCAATACACACACCACAGTCCTTCTCTTTGGGCATGTTTACTTCAATACACACAACACAGTCCTTCTCTTTGGGCATGTTTACTTCAATACACACAACACAGTCCTTCTCTTTGGGCATGTTTACTTCAATACACACCACAGTCCTTCTCTTTGGGCATGTTTACTTCAATACACACCACAGTCCTTCTCTTTGGGCATGTTTACTTCAATACACACCACAGTCCTTCTCTTGGGCATGTTTACTTCAATACACACCACAGTCCTTCTCTTTGGGCATGTTTACTTCAATACACACCACAGTCCTTCTCTTTGGGCATGTTTACTTCAATACACACAACACAGTCCTTCTCTTTGGGCATGTTTACTTCAATACACACCACAGTCCTTCTCTTTGGGCATGTTTACTTCAATACACACCACAGTCCTTCTCTTTGGGCATGTTTACTTCAATACACACCACAGTCCTTCTCTATGGGCATGTTTACTTCAATACACACCACAGTCCTTCTCTTTGGGCATGTTTACTTCAATACACACACCACAGTCCTTCTCTTTGGGCATGTTTACTTCAATACACAAAACAGTCCTTCTCTTTGGGCATGTTTACTTCAATACACACACCACAGTCCTTCTCTTTGGGCATGTTTACTTCAATACACACCACAGTCCTTCTCTTTGGGCATGTTTACTTCAATACACACAACACAGTCCTTCTCTTTGGGCATGTTTACTTCAATACACACACAGTCCTTCTCTTTGGGCATGTTTACTTCAATACACACCACAGTCCTTCTCTTTGGGCATGTTTACTTCAATACACACACACAGTCCTTCTCTTTGGGCATGTTTACTTCAATACACACACCACAGTCCTTCTCTTTGGGCATGTTTACTTCAATACACACACCACAGTCCTTCTCTTTGGGCATGTTTACTTCAATACACACCACAGTCCTTCTCTTTGGGCATGTTTACTTCAATACACACCACAGTCCTTCTCTTTGGGCATGTTTACTTCAATACACACACCACAGTCCTTCTCTTTGGGCATGTTTACTTCAATACACACCACAGTCCTTCTCTTTGGGCATGTTTACTTCAATACACACCACAGTCCTTCTCTTTGGGCATGTTTACTTCAATACACACCACAGTCCTTCTCTTTGGGCATGTTTACTTCAATACACACACCACAGTCCTTCTCTTTGGGCATGTTTACTTCAATACACACCACAGTCCTTCTCTTTGGGCATGTTTACTTCAATACACACCACAGTCCTTCTCTTTGGGCATGTTTACTTCAATACACACACCACAGTCCTTCTCTTTGGGCATGTTTACTTCAATACACACCACAGTCCTTCTCTTTGGGCATGTTTACTTCAATACACACACCACAGTCCTTCTCTTTGGGCATGTTTACTTCAATACACACCACAGTCCTTCTCTTTGGGCATGTTTACTTCAATACACACCACAGTCCTTCTCTTTGGGCATGTTTACTTCAATACACACACCACAGTCCTTCTCTTTGGGCATGTTTACTTCAATACACACCACAGTCCTTCTCTTTGGGCATGTTTACTTCAATACACACACACAGTCCTTCTCTTTGGGCATGTTTACTTCAATACACACCACAGTCCTTCTCTTTGGGCATGTTTACTTCAATACACACACCACAGTCCTTCTTCTCTTTGGGCATGTTTACTTCAATACACACACCACAGTCCTTCTCTTTGGGCATGTTTACTTCAATACACACACCACAGTCCTTCTCTTTGGGCATGTTTACTTCAATACACACCACAGTCCTTCTCTTTGGGCATGTTTACTTCAATACACACACCACAGTCCTTCTCTTTGGGCATGTTTACTTCAATACACACACCACAGTCCTTCTCTTTGGGCATGTTTACTTCAATACACACCACAGTCCTTCTCTTTGGGCATGTTTACTTCAATACACACACCACAGTCCTTCTCTTTGGGCATGTTTACTTCAATACACACAACACAGTCCTTCTCTTTGGGCATGTTTACTTCAATACACACAACACAGTCCTTCTCTTTGGGCATGTTTACTTCAATACACACCACAGTCCTTCTCTTTGGGCATGTTTACTTCAATACACACCACAGTCCTTCTCTTTGGGCATGTTTACTTCAATACACACCACAGTCCTTCTCTTTGGGCATGTTTACTTCAATACACACCACAGTCCTTCTCTTTGGGCATGTTTACTTCAATACACACACCACAGTCCTTCTCTTTGGGCATGTTTACTTCAATACACACCACAGTCCTTCTCTTTGGGCATGTTTACTTCAATACACACACCACAGTCCTTCTCTTTGGGCATGTTTACTTCAATACACACACCACAGTCCTTCTCTTTGGGCATGTTTACTTCAATACACACACCACAGTCCTTCTCTTTGGGCATGTTTACTTCAATACACACAACACAGTCCTTCTCTTTGGGCATGTTTACTTCAATACACACCACAGTCCTTCTCTTTGGGCATGTTTACTTCAATACACACACACACAGTCCTTCTCTTTGGGCATGTTTACTTCAATACACACAACACAGTCCTTCTCTTTGGGCATGTTTACTTCAATACACACAACACAGTCCTTCTCTTTGGGCATGTTTACTTCAATACACACCACAGTCCTTCTCTTTGGGCATGTTTACTTCAATACACACACCACAGTCCTTCTCTTTGGGCATGTTTACTTCAATACACACACCACAGTCCTTCTCTTTGGGCATGTTTACTTCAATACACACACACAGTCCTTCTCTTTGGGCATGTTTACTTCAATACACACCACAGTCCTTCTCTTTGGGCATGTTTACTTCAATACACAAAACAGTCCTTCTCTTTGGGCATGTTTACTTCAATACACACACCACAGTCCTTCTCTTTGGGCATGTTTACTTCAATACACACAACACAGTCCTTCTCTTTGGGCATGTTTACTTCAATACACACAACACAGTCCTTCTCTTTGGGCATGTTTACTTCAATACACACCACAGTCCTTCTCTTTGGGCATGTTTACTTCAATACACACCACAGTCCTTCTCTTTGGGCATGTTTACTTCAATACACACACCACAGTCCTTCTCTTTGGGCATGTTTACTTCAATACACACCACAGTCCTTCTCTTTGGGCATGTTTACTTCAATACACACACACAGTCCTTCTCTTTGGGCATGTTTACTTCAATACACACCACAGTCCTTCTCTTTGGGCATGTTTACTTCAATACACACACCACAGTCCTTCTCTTTGGGCATGTTTACTTCAATACACACCACAGTCCTTCTCTTTGGGCATGTTTACTTCAATACACACACACACAGTCCTTCTCTTTGGGCATGTTTACTTCAATACACACCACAGTCCTTCTCTTTGGGCATGTTTACTTCAATACACACCACAGTCCTTCTCTTTGGGCATGTTTACTTCAATACACACACCACAGTCCTTCTCTTTGGGCATGTTTACTTCAATACACACCACAGTCCTTCTCTTTGGGCATGTTTACTTCAATACACACCACAGTCCTTCTCTTTGGGCATGTTTACTTCAATACACACACCACAGTCCTTCTCTTTGGGCATGTTTACTTCAATACACACACCACAGTCCTTCTCTTTGGGCATGTTTACTTCAATACACACCACAGTCCTTCTCTTTGGGCATGTTTACTTCAATACACACCACAGTCCTTCTCTTTGGGCATGTTTACTTCAATACACACACCACAGTCCTTCTCTTTGGGCATGTTTACTTCAATACACACACCACAGTCCTTCTCTTTGGGCATGTTTACTTCAATACACACACCACAGTCCTTCTCTTTGGGCATGTTTACTTCAATACACACACACAGTCCTTCTCTTTGGGCATGTTTACTTCAATACACACACACAGTCCTTCTCTTTGGGCATGTTTACTTCAATACACACACCACAGTCCTTCTCTTTGGGCATGTTTACTTCAATACACACCACAGTCCTTCTCTTTGGGCATGTTTACTTCAATACACACACCACAGTCCTTCTTCTCTTTGGGCATGTTTACTTCAATACACACCACAGTCCTTCTCTTTGGGCATGTTTACTTCAATACACACACACAGTCCTTCTCTTTGGGCATGTTTACTTCAATACACACCCACAGTCCTTCTCTTTGGGCATGTTTACTTCAATACACACCACAGTCCTTCTCTTTGGGCATGTTTACTTCCAATACACACACACAGTCCTTCTCTTTGGGCATGTTTACTTCAATACACACACCACAGTCCTTCTCTTTGGGCATGTTTACTTCAATACACACACCACAGTCCTTCTCTTTGGGCATGTTTACTTCAATACACATCACAGTCCTTCTCTTTGGGCATGTTTACTTCAATACACACACCACAGTCCTTCTCTTTGGGCATGTTTACTTCAATACACACCACAGTCCTTCTCTTTGGGCATGTTTACTTCAATACACACACCACAGTCCTTCTCTTTGGGCATGTTTACTTCAATACACACCACAGTCCTTCTCTTTGGGCATGTTTACTTCAATACACACACCACAGTCCTTCTCTTTGGGCATGTTTACTTCAATACACACCACAGTCCTTCTCTTTGGGCATGTTTACTTCAATACACACAACACAGTCCTTCTCTTTGGGCATGTTTACTTCAATACACACCACAGTCCTTCTCTTTGGGCATGTTTACTTCAATACACACCACAGTCCTTCTCTTTGGGCATGTTTACTTCAATACACACCACAGTCCTTCTCTTTGGGCATGTTTACTTCAATACACACACCACAGTCCTTCTCTTTGGGCATGTTTACTTCAATACACACACCACAGTCCTTCTCTTTGGGCATGTTTACTTCAATACACACACCACAGTCCTTCTCTTTGGGCATGTTTACTTCAATACACACCACAGTCCTTCTCTTTGGGCATGTTTACTTCAATACACACCACAGTCCTTCTCTTTGGGCATGTTTACTTCAATACACACACCACAGTCCTTCTCTTTGGGCATGTTTACTTCAATACACAAAACAGTCCTTCTCTTTGGGCATGTTTACTTCAATACACACACCACAGTCCTTCTCTTTGGGCATGTTTACTTCAATACACACACACAGTCCTTCTCTTTGGGCATGTTTACTTCAATACACACAACACAGTCCTTCTCTTTGGGCATGTTTACTTCAATACACACCACAGTCCTTCTCTTTGGGCATGTTTACTTCAATACACACCACAGTCCTTCTCTTTGGGCATGTTTACTTCAATACACACACCACAGTCCTTCTCTTTGGGCATGTTTACTTCAATACACACCACAGTCCTTCTCTTTGGGCATGTTTACTTCAATACACACACCACAGTCCTTCTCTTTGGGCATGTTTACTTCAATACACAAAACAGTCCTTCTCTTTGGGCATGTTTACTTCAATACACACACCACAGTCCTTCTCTTTGGGCATGTTTACTTCAATACACACCACAGTCCTTCTCTTTGGGCATGTTTACTTCAATACACACACACAGTCCTTCTCTTTGGGCATGTTTACTTCAATACACATCACAGTCCTTCTCTTTGGGCATGTTTACTTCAATACACACACCACAGTCCTTCTCTTTGGGCATGTTTACCAATCAAATACACACCACAGTCCTTCTCTTTGGGCATGTTTACTTCAATACACACCACAGTCCTTCTCTTTGGGCATGTTTACTTCAATACACACACCACAGTCCTTCTCTTTGGGCATGTTTACTTCAATACACACCACAGTCCTTCTCTTTGGGCATGTTTACTTCAATACACACCACAGTCCTTCTCTTTGGGCATGTTTACTTCAATACACACCACAGTCCTTCTCTTTGGGCATGTTTACTTCAATACACACCACAGTCCTTCTCTTTGGGCATGTTTGTTTACTTCAATACACACACCACAGTCCTTCTCTTTGGGCATGTTTACTTCAATACACACCACAGTCCTTCTCTTTGGGCATGTTTACTTCAATACACACACACAGTCCTTCTCTTTGGGCATGTTTACTTCAATACACACACCACAGTCCTTCTCTTTGGGCATGTTTACTTCAATACACACACCACAGTCCTTCTCTTTGGGCATGTTTACTTCAATACACACACCACAGTCCTTCTCTTTGGGCATGTTTACTTCAATACACACCACAGTCCTTCTCTTTGGGCATGTTTACTTCAATACACACACCACAGTCCTTCTTCTTTGGGCATGTTTACTTCAATACACACCACAGTCCTTCTCTTTGGGCATGTTTACTTCAATACACACACCACAGTCCTTCTCTTTGGGCATGTTTACTTCAATACACACCACAGTCCTTCTCTTTGGGCATGTTTATTTCAATACACACAAACAGTTACCTACACACACCACAGTCCTTTGGGCATGTTTACTTCAATACACACACCACAGTCCTTCTCTTTGGGCATGTTTACTTCAATACACACACCACAGTCCTTCTCTTTGGGCATGTTTACTTCAATACACACACCACAGTCCTTCTCTTTGGGCATGTTTATTTCAATACACATCACAGTCCTTCTCTTTGGGCATGTTTACTTCAATACACACCACAGTCCTTCTCTTTGGGCATGTTTACTTCAATACACACACCACAGTCCTTCTCTTTGGGCATGTTTACTTCAATACACACCACAGTCCTTCTCTTTGGGCATGTTTACTTCAATACACACACCACAGTCCTTCTCTTTGGGCATGTTTACTTCAATACACACCACAGTCCTTCTCTTTGGGCATGTTTACTTCAATACACACACCACAGTCCTTCTCTTTGGGCATGTTTACTTCAATACACACCACAGTCCTTCTCTTTGGGCATGTTTACTTCAATACACACACCACAGTCCTTCTCTTTGGGCATGTTTACTTCAATACACACAACACAGTCCTTCTCTTTGGGCATGTTTACTTCAATACACACACCACAGTCCTTCTCTTTGGGCATGTTTACTTCAATACACACCACAGTCCTTCTCTTTGGGCATGTTTACTTCAATACACACAACAGTCCTTCTCTTTGGGCATGTTTACTTCAATACACACACACAGTCCTTCTCTTTGGGCATGTTTACTTCAATACACACCACAGTCCTTTCTTTGGGCATGTTTACTTCAATACACATCACAGTCCTTCTCTTTGGGCATGTTTACTTCAATACACACAACACAGTCCTTCTCTTTGGGCATGTTTACTTCAATACACACCACAGTCCTTCTCTTTGGACATGTTTACTTCAATACACACACCACAGTCCTTCTCTTTGGGCATGTTTACTTCAATACACACACCACAGTCCTTCTCTTTGGACATGTTTACTTCAATACACACACCACAGTCCTTCTCTTTGGGCATGTTTACTTCAATACACACCACAGTCCTTCTCTTTGGGCATGTTTATTTCAATACACACAACACAGTCCTTCTCTTTGGGCATGTTTACTTCAATACACACACCACAGTCCTTCTCTTTGGGCATGTTTACTTCAATACACACCACAGTCCTTCTCTTTGGGCATGTTTACTTCAATACACACACCACAGTCCTTCTCTTTGGGCATGTTTACTTCAATACACACCACAGTCCTTCTCTTTGGGCATGTTTACTTCAATACACACACCACAGTCCTTCTCTTTGGGCATGTTTACTTCAATCCTTCTCTTTGGGCATGTTTACACACCACAGTCCTTCTCTTTGGGCATGTTTACTTCAATACACACCACAGTCCTTCTCTTTGGGCATGTTTACTTCAATACACACACCACAGTCCTTCTCTTTGGGCATGTTTACTTCAATACACACCACAGTCCTTCTCTTTGGGCATGTTTACTTCAATACACACACCACAGTCCTTCTCTTTGGGCATGTTTACTTCAATACACACCACAGTCCTTCTCTTGGGCATGTCCTACACCACAGTCCTTCTCTTGGGCATGTTTACTTCAATACACATCACAGTCCTTCTCTTTGGGCATGTTTACTTCAATACACACACCACAGTCCTTCTCTTTGGGCATGTTTACTTCAATACACAAAACAGTCCTTCTCTTTGGGCATGTTTACTTCAATACACACACCACAGTCCTTCTCTTTGGGCATGTTTACTTCAATACACACCACAGTCCTTCTCTTTGGGCATGTTTACTTCAATACACACAACACAGTCCTTCTCTTTGGGCATGTTTACTTCAATACACACCACAGTCCTTCTCTTTGGGCATGTTTACTTCAATACACACACACAGTCCTTCTATTTGGGCATGTTTACTTCAATACACACCACAGTCCTTCTCTTTGGGCATGTTTACTTCAATACACACCACAGTCCTTCTCTTTGGGCATGTTTACTTCAATACACACACCACAGTCCTTCTCTTTGTGCATGTTTACTTCAATACACAAAACAGTCCTTCTCTTTGGGCATGTTTACTTCAATACACACACCACAGTCCTTCTCTTTGGGCATGTTTACTTCAATACACACAACACAGTCCTTCTCTTTGGGCATGTTTACTTCAATACACACAACACAGTCCTTCTCTTTGGGCATGTTTACTTTAATACACACCACAGTCCTTCTCTTTGGGCATGTTTACTTCAATACACACCACAGTCCTTCTCTTTGGGCATGTTTACTTCAATACACACACCACAGTCCTTCTTCTCTTTGGGCATGTTTACTTCAATACACACCACAGTCCTTCTCTTTGGGCATGTTTACTTCAATACACACACCACAGTCCTTCTCTTTGGGCATGTTTACTTCAATACACACCACAGTCCTTCTCTTTGGGCATGTTTATTTCAATACACAAAACAGTCCTTCTCTTTGGGCATGTTTACTTCAATACACACACCACAGTCCTTCTCTTTGGGCATGTTTACTTCAATACACACCACAGTCCTTCTCTTTGGGCATGTTTACTTCAATACACACACCACAGTCCTTCTCTTTGGGCATGTTTACTTCAATACACACCACAGTCCTTCTCTTTGGGGATGTTTACTTTAATACACATCACAGTCCTTCTCTTTGGGCATGTTTACTTCAATACACACACCACAGTCCTTCTATTTGGACATGTTTACTTCAATACACACCACAGTCCTTCTCTTTGGGCATGTTTACTTCAATACACACACCACAGTCCTTCTCTTTGGGCATGTTTACTTCAATACACACCACAGTCCTTCTCTTTGGGCATGTTTACTTCAATACACACCACAGTCCTTCTCTTTGGGCATGTTTACTTCAATACACACCACAGTCCTTCTCTTTGGGCATGTTTACTTCAATACACACAACACAGTCCTTCTCTTTGGGCATGTTTACTTCAATACACACCACAGTCCTTCTCTTTGGGCATGTTTACTTCAATACACACCACAGTCCTTCTCTTTGGGCATGTTTACTTCAATACACACCACAGTCCTTCTCTTTGGGCATGTTTACTTCAATACACACCACAGTCCTTCTCTTTGGGCATGTTTACTTCAATACACACACCACAGTCCTTCTCTTTGGGCATGTTTACTTCAATACACAAAACAGTCCTTCTCTTTGGGCATGTTTACTTCAATACACACACCACAGTCCTTCTCTTTGGGCATGTTTACTTCAATACACACAACACAGTCCTTCTCTTTGGGCATCTTTACTTCAATACACACAACACAGTCCTTCTCTTTGGGCATGTTTACTTCAATACACACCACAGTCCTTCTCTTTGGGCATGTTTACTTCAATACACACCACAGTCCTTCTCTTTGGGCATGTTTACTTCAATAGACACACCACAGTCCTTCTCTTTGGGCATGTTTACTTCAATACACACCACAGTCCTTCTCTTTGGGCATGTTTACTTCAATACACACCCCACAGTCCTTCTCTTTGGGCATGTTTACTTCAATACACACCACAGTCCTTCTCTTTGGGCATGTTTACTTCAATACACACACCACAGTCCTTCTCTTTGGGCATGTTTACTTCAATACACACCACAGTCCTTCTCTTTGGGCATGTTTACTTCAATACACATCACAGTCCTTCTCTTAGGGCATGTTTACTTCAATACACACAACACAGTCCTTCTCTTTGGGCATGTTTACTTCAATACACACCACAGTCCTTCTCTTTGGGCATGTTTACTTCAATACACACCACAGTCCTTCTCTTTGGGCATGTTTACTTCAATACACACCACAGTCCTTCTCTTTGGGCATGTTTACTTCAATACACATCACAGTCCTTCTCTTTGGGCATGTTTACTTCAATACACACACCACAGTCCTTCTCTTTGGGCATGTTTACTTCAATACACACACCACAGTCCTTCTCTTTGGGCATGTTTACTTCAATACACACACCACAGTCCTTCTCTTTGGGCATGTTTACTTCAATACACACCACAGTCCTTCTCTTTGGGCATGTTTACTTCAATACACACCACAGTCCTTCTCTTTGGGCATGTTTACTTCAATACACACACCACAGTCCTTCTCTTTGGGCATGTTTACTTCAATACACACCACAGTCCTTCTCTTTGGGCATGTTTACTTCAATACACACCACAGTCCTTCTCTTTGGGCATGTTTACTTCAATACACACACCACAGTCCTTCTCTTTGGGCATGTTTACTTCAATACACACCACAGTCCTTCTCTTTGGGCATGTTTACTTCAATACACACACCACAGTCCTTCTCTTTGGGCATGTTTACTTCAATACACACCACAGTCCTTCTCTTTGGGCATGTTTACTTCAATACACACACCACAGTCCTTCTTCTCTTTGGGCATGTTTACTTCAATACACACCACAGTCCTTCTCTTTGGGCATGTTTACTTCAATACACACACCACAGTCCTTCTCTTTGGGCATGTTTACTTCAATACACACCACAGTCCTTCTCTTTGGGCATGTTTATTTCAATACACAAAACAGTCCTTCTCTTTGGGCATGTTTACTTCAATACACACACCACAGTCCTTCTCTTTGGGCATGTTTACTTCAATACACACCACAGTCCTTCTCTTTGGGCATGTTTACTTCAATACACACACCACAGTCCTTCTCTTTGGGCATGTTTACTTCAATACACACCACAGTCCTTCTCTTTGGGGATGTTTACTTTAATGCACATCACAGTCCTTCTCTTTGGGCATGTTTACTTCAATACACACACCACAGTCCTTCTCTTTGGACATGTTTACTTCAATACACACCACAGTCCTTCTCTTTGGGCATGTTTACTTCAATACACACACCACAGTCCTTCTCTTTGGGCATGTTTACTTCAATACACACCACAGTCCTTCTCTTTGGGCATGTTTACTTCAATACACACACCACAGTCCTTCTCTTTGGGCATGTTTACTTCAATACACACCACAGTCCTTCTCTTTGGGCATGTTTACTTCAATACACATCACAGTCCTTCTCTTTGGGCATGTTTACTTCAATACACACAACACAGTCCTTCTCTTTGGGCATGTTTACTTCAATACACACACCACAGTCCTTCTCTTTGGGCATGTTTACTTCAATACACACCACAGTCCTTCTCTTTGGGCATGTTTACTTCAATACACACAACAGTCCTTCTCTTTGGGCATGTTTACTTCAATACACACCACAGTCCTTCTCTTTGGGCATGTTTACTTCAATACACACCACAGTCCTTCTCTTTGGGCATGTTTACTTCAATACACATCACAGTCCTTCTCTTAGGGCATGTTTACTTCAATACACACAACACAGTCCTTCTCTTTGGGCATGTTTACTTCAATACACACCACAGTCCTTCTCTTTGGACATGTTTACTTCAATACACACACCACAGTCCTTCTCTTTGGGCATGTTTACTTCAATACACACACCACAGTCCTTCTCTTTGGACATGTTTACTTCAATACACACACCACAGTCCTTCTCTTTGGGCATGTTTACTTCAATACACACCACAGTCCTTCTCTTTGGGCATGTTTATTTCAATACACATCACAGTCCTTCTCTTTGGGCATGTTTACTTCAATACACACACCACAGTCCTTCTCTTTGGGCATGTTTACTTCAATACACATCACAGTCCTTCTCTTTGGGCATGTTTACTTCAATACACACACCACAGTCCTTCTCTTTGGGCATGTTTACTTCAATACACACCACAGTCCTTCTCTTTGGGCATGTTTACTTCAATACACACACCACAGTCCTTCTCTTTGGGCATGTTTACTTCAATACACACCACAGTCCTTCTCTTTGGGCATGTTTACTTCAATACACACACCACAGTCCTTCTCTTTGGGCATGTTTACTTCAATACACACACCACAGTCCTTCTCTTTGGGCATGTTTACTTCAATACACACCACAGTCCTTCTCTTTGGGCATGTTTACTTCAATACACACACCACAGTCCTTCTCTTTGGGCATGTTTACTTCAATACACACCACAGTCCTTCTCTTTGGGCATGTTTACTTCAATACACACCACAGTCCTTCTCTTTGGGCATGTTTACTTCAATACACATCACAGTCCTTCTCTTTGGGCATGTTTACTTCAATACACACAACACAGTCCTTCTCTTTGGGCATGTTTACTTCAATACACACACCACAGTCCTTCTCTTTGGGCATGTTTACTTCAATACACACCACAGTCCTTCTCTTTGGGCATGTTTACTTCAATACACACAACAGTCCTTCTCTTTGGGCATGTTTACTTCAATACACATCACAGTCCTTCTCTTAGGGCATGTTTACTTCAATTCACACAACACAGTCCTTCTCTTTGGGCATGTTTACTTCAATACACACCACAGTCCTTCTCTTTGGACATGTTTACTTCAATACACACAACACAGTCCTTCTCTTTGGGCATGTTTACTTCAATACACACACCACAGTCCTTCTCTTTGGACATGTTTACTTCAATACACACACCACAGTCCTTCTCTTTGGGCATGTTTACTTCAATACACACACCACAGTCCTTCTCTTTGGACATGTTTACTTCAATACACATCACAGTCCTTCTCTTTGGGCATGTTTACTTCAATACACACACCACAGTCCTTCTCTTTGGGCATGTTTATTTCAATACACATCACAGTCCTTCTCTTTGGGCATGTTTACTTCAATACACACACCACAGTCCTTCTCTTTGGGCATGTTTACTTCAATACACACCACAGTCCTTCTCTTTGGGCATGTTTACTTCAATACACACACCACAGTCCTTCTCTTTGGGCATGTTTACTTCAATACACACCACAGTCCTTCTCTTTGGGCATGTTTACTTCAACACACACCACAGTCCTTCTCTTTGGGCATGTTTACTTCAATACACACACCACAGTCCTTCTCTTTGGGCATGTTTACTTCAATACACACACCACAGTCCTTCTCTTTGGACATGTTTACTTCAATACACACCACAGTCCTTCTCTTTGGGCATGTTTACTTCAATACACACACCACAGTCCTTCTCTTTGGACATGTTTACTTCAATACACACCACAGTCCTTCTCTTTGGGCATGTTTACTTCAATACACACCACAGTCCTTCTCTTTGGGCATGTTTACTTCAATACACATCACAGTCCTTCTCTTTGGGCATGTTTACTTCAATACACACACCACAGTCCTTCTCTTTGGGCATGTTTACTTCAATACACAAAACAGTCCTTCTCTTTGGGCATGTTTACTTCAATACACACACCACAGTCCTTCTCTTTGGGCATGTTTACTTCAATACACACCACAGTCCTTCTCTTTGGGCATGTTTACTTCAATACACACAACACAGTCCTTCTCTTTGGGCATGTTTACTTCAATACACACCACAGTCCTTCTCTTTGGGCATGTTTACTTCAATACACACCACAGTCCTTCTATTTGGGCATGTTTACTTCAATACACACACCACAGTCCTTCTCTTTGGGCATGTTTACTTCAATACACACCACAGTCCTTCTCTTTGGGCATGTTTACTTCAATACACACACCACAGTCCTTCTCTTTGGGCATGTTTACTTCAATACACACAACACAGTCCTTCTCTTTGGGCATGTTTACTTCAATACACACACCACAGTCCTTCTCTTTGGGCATGTTTACTTCAATACACACAACACAGTCCTTCTCTTTGGGCATGTTTACTTCAATACACACAACACAGTCCTTCTCTTTGGGCATGTTTACTTTAATACACACCACAGTCCTTCTCTTTGGGCATGTTTACTTCAATACACACCACAGTCCTTCTCTTTGGGCATGTTTACTTCAATACACACCACAGTCCTTCTCTTTGGGCATGTTTACTTCAATACACACCACAGTCCTTCTTTTTGGGCATGTTTACTTCAATACACACACCACAGTCCTTCTCTTTGGGCATGTTTACTTCAATACACACCACAGTCCTTCTCTTTGGGCATGTTTACTTCAATACACACCACAGTCCTT
This sequence comes from Bulinus truncatus, assembly GCA_021962125.1. NCBI lineage: Eukaryota > Metazoa > Mollusca > Gastropoda > Planorbidae > Bulinus > Bulinus truncatus. The sequence continues at coordinate 10,218,471 of JAGDYQ010000005.1, read as the reverse complement.
CTCTTTGGGCATGTTTACTTCAATACACACACCACAGTCCTTCTCTTTGGGCATGTTTATTTCAATACACATCACAGTCCTTCTCTTTGGGCATGTTTACTTCAATACACACACCACAGTCCTTCTCTTTGGGCATGTTTACTTCAATACACACACCACAGTCCTTCTCTTTGGGCATGTTTACTTCAATACACACCACAGTCCTTCTCTTTGGGCATGTTTACTTCAATACACACACCACAGTTCTTCTCTTTGGGCATGTTTACTTCAATACACACCACAGTCCTTCTCTTTGGGCATGTTTACTTCAATACACACACCACAGTTCTTCTCTTTGGGCATGTTTACTTCAATACACACACCACAGTCCTTCTCTTTGGGCATGTTTACTTCAATACACACACCACAGTCCTTCTCTTTGGGCATGTTTACTTCAATACACACCACAGTCCTTCTCTTTGGGCATGTTTACTTCAATACACACCACAGTCCTTCTCTTTGGGCATGTTTACTTCAATACACACACCACAGTCCTTCTCTTTGGGCATGTTTACTTCAATACACACCACAGTCCTTCTCTTTGGGCATGTTTACTTCAATACACACACCACAGTCCTTCTCTTTGGGCATGTTTACTTCAATACACACCACAGTCCTTCTCTTTGGGCATGTTTACTTCAATACACACACCACAGTCCTTCTCTTTGGGCATGTTTACTTCAATACACACCACAGTCCTTCTCTTTGGGCATGTTTACTTCAATACACACACCACAGTCCTTCTCTTTGGGCATGTTTACTTCAATACACACCACAGTCCTTCTCTTTGGGCATGTTTACTTCAATACACACACCACAGTCCTTCTCTTTGGGCATGTTTACTTCAATACACACCACAGTCCTTCTCTTTGGGCATGTTTACTTCAATACACACCACAGTCCTTCTCTTTGGGCATGTTTACTTCAATACACACACCACAGTCCTTCTCTTTGGGCATGTTTACTTCAATACACACCACAGTCCTTCTCTTTGGGCATGTTTACTTCAATACACACCACAGTCCTTCTCTTTGGGCATGTTTACTTCAATACACATCACAGTCCTTCTCTTTGGGCATGTTTACTTCAATACACACACCACAGTCCTTCTCTTTGGGCATGTTTACTTCAATACACACCACAGTCCTTCTCTTTGGGCATGTTTACTTCAATACACACACCACAGTCCTTCTCTTTGGGCATGTTTACTTCAATACACACCACAGTCCTTCTCTTTGGGCATGTTTACTTCAATACACACACCACAGTCCTTCTCTTTGGGCATGTTTACTTCAATACACACCACAGTCCTTCTATTTGGGCATGTTTACTTCAATACACACCACAGTCCTTCTCTTTGGGCATGTTTACTTCAATACACACACCACAGTCCTTCTCTTTGGGCATGTTTACTTCAATACACACCACAGTCCTTCTCTTTGGGCATGTTTACTTCAATACACACCACAGTCCTTCTCTTTGGGCATGTTTACTTCAATACACATCACAGTCCTTCTCTTTGGGCATGTTTACTTCAATACACACACCACAGTCCTTCTCTTTGGGCATGTTTACTTCAATACACACCACAGTCCTTCTCTTTGGGCATGTTTACTTCAATACACATCACAGTCCTTCTCTTTGGGCATGTTTACTTCAATACACACACCACAGTCCTTCTCTTTGGGCATGTTTACTTCAATACACACCACAGTCCTTCTCTTTGGGCATGTTTACTTCAATACACACCACAGTCCTTCTCTTTGGGCATGTTTACTTCAATACACATCACAGTCCTTCTCTTTGGGCATGTTTACTTCAATACACACACCACAGTCCTTCTCTTTGGGCATGTTTACTTCAATACACACACCACAGTCCTTCTCTTTGGGCATGTTTACTTCAATACACACACCACAGTCCTTCTCTTTGGGCATGTTTACTTCAATACACACAACACAGTCCTTCTCTTTGGGCATGTTTACTTCAATACACACCACAGTCCTTCTCTTTGGGCATGTTTACTTCAATACACACCACAGTCCTTCTCTTTGGGCATGTTTACTTCAATACACATCACAGTCCTTCTCTTTGGGCATGTTTACTTCAATACACACACCACAGTCCTTCTCTTTGGGCATGTTTACTTCAATACACACCACAGTCCTTCTCTTTGGGCATGTTTACTTCAATACACATCACAGTCCTTCTCTTTGGGCATGTTTACTTCAATACACACACCACAGTCCTTCTCTTTGGGCATGTTTACTTCAATACACACCACAGTCCTTCTCTTTGGGCATGTTTACTTCAATACACACACCACAGTCCTTCTCTTTGGGCATGTTTACTTCAATACACACCACAGTCCTTCTTTTTGGGCATGTTTACTTCAATACACACACCACAGTCCTTCTCTTTGGGCATGTTTACTTCAATACACACCACAGTCCTTCTCTTTGGGCATGTTTACTTCAATACACACCACAGTCCTTCTCTTTGGGCATGTTTACTTCAATACACACACCACAGTCCTTCTCTTTGGGCATGTTTACTTCAATACACACAACACAGTCCTTCTCTTTGGGCATGTTTACTTCAATACACACCACAGTCCTTCTCTTTGGGCATGTTTACTTCAATACACACCACAGTCCTTCTCTTTGGGCATGTTTACTTCAATACACATCACAGTCCTTCTCTTTGGGCATGTTTACTTCAATACACACACCACAGTCCTTCTCTTTGGGCATGTTTACTTCAATACACACCACAGTCCTTCTCTTTGGGCATGTTTACTTCAATACACATCACAGTCCTTCTCTTTGGGCATGTTTACTTCAATACACACACCACAGTCCTTCTCTTTGGGCATGTTTACTTCAATACACACCACAGTCCTTCTCTTTGGGCATGTTTACTTCAATACACACACCACAGTCCTTCTCTTTGGGCATGTTTACTTCAATACACACCACAGTCCTTCTTTTTGGGCATGTTTACTTCAATACACACCACAGTCCTTCTCTTTGGGCATGTTTACTTCAATACACACCACAGTCCTTCTCTTTGGGCATGTTTACTTCAATACACACCACAGTCCTTCTCTTTGGGCATGTTTACTTCAATACACACACCACAGTCCTTCTCTTTGGGCATGTTTATTTCAATACACATCACAGTCCTTCTCTTTGGGCATGTTTACTTCAATACACACACCACAGTCCTTCTCTTTGGGCATGTTTACTTCAATACACACACCACAGTCCTTCTCTTTGGGCATGTTTACTTCAATACACACCACAGTCCTTCTCTTTGGGCATGTTTACTTCAATACACACACCACAGTTCTTCTCTTTGGGCATGTTTACTTCAATACACACCACAGTCCTTCTCTTTGGGCATGTTTACTTCAATACACACACCACAGTCCTTCTCTTTGGGCATGTTTACTTCAATACACACCACAGTCCTTCTCTTTGGGCATGTTTACTTCAATACACACACCACAGTCCTTCTCTTTGGGCATGTTTACTTCAATACACACCACAGTCCTTCTCTTTGGGCATGTTTACTTCAATACACACCACAGTCCTTCTCTTTGGGCATGTTTACTTCAATACACACCACAGTCCTTCTCTTTGGGCATGTTTACTTCAATACACACACCACAGTCCTTCTCTTTGGGCATGTTTACTTCAATACACACCACAGTCCTTCTCTTTGGGCATGTTTACTTCAATACACACACCACAGTCCTTCTCTTTGGGCATGTTTACTTCAATACACACCACAGTCCTTCTCTTTGGGCATGTTTACTTCAATACACACCACAGTCCTTCTCTTTGGGCATGTTTACTTCAATACACACACCACAGTCCTTCTCTTTGGGCATGTTTACTTCAATACACACCACAGTCCTTCTCTTTGGGCATGTTTACTTCAATACACACCACAGTCCTTCTCTTTGGGCATGTTTACTTCAATACACATCACAGTCCTTCTCTTTGGGCATGTTTACTTCAATACACACACCACAGTCCTTCTCTTTGGGCATGTTTACTTCAATACACACCACAGTCCTTCTCTTTGGGCATGTTTACTTCAATACACACACCACAGTCCTTCTCTTTGGGCATGTTTACTTCAATACACACCACAGTCCTTCTCTTTGGGCATGTTTACTTCAATACACACACCACAGTCCTTCTCTTTGGGCATGTTTACTTCAATACACACACCACAGTCCTTCTCTTTGGGCATGTTTACTTCAATACACACCACAGTCCTTCTCTTTGGGCATGTTTACTTCAATACACACACCACAGTCCTTCTCTTTGGGCATGTTTACTTCAATACACACCACAGTCCTTCTCTTTGGGCATGTTTACTTCAATACACACACCACAGTCCTTCTCTTTGGGCATGTTTACTTCAATACACACCACAGTCCTTCTCTTTGGGCATGTTTACTTCAATACACACCACAGTCCTTCTCTTTGGGCATGTTTACTTCAATACACACACCACAGTCCTTCTCTTTGGGCATGTTTACTTCAATACACACCACAGTCCTTCTCTTTGGGCATGTTTACTTCAATACACACCACAGTCCTTCTCTTTGGGCATGTTTACTTCAATACACATCACAGTCCTTCTCTTTGGGCATGTTTACTTCAATACACACACCACAGTCCTTCTCTTTGGGCATGTTTACTTCAATACACACCACAGTCCTTCTCTTTGGGCATGTTTACTTCAATACACACACCACAGTCCTTCTCTTTGGGCATGTTTACTTCAATACACACACCACAGTCCTTCTCTTTGGGCATGTTTACTTCAATACACACAACACAGTCCTTCTCTTTGGGCATGTTTACTTCAATACACACACCACAGTCCTTCTCTTTGGGCATGTTTACTTCAATACACACCACAGTCCTTCTCTTTGGGCATGTTTACTTCAATACACACACCACAGTCCTTCTCTTTGGACATGTTTACTTCAATACACACCACAGTCCTTCTCTTTGGGCATGTTTACTTCAATACACACCACAGTCCTTCTCTTTGGGCATGTTTACTTCAATACACACACCACAGTCCTTCTCTTTGGGCATGTTTACTTCAATACACTTCACAGTCCTTCTCTTTGGGCATGTTTACTTCAATACACACCACAGTCCTTCTCTTTGGGCATGTTTACTTCAATACACATCACAGTCCTTCTCTTTGGGCATGTTTACTTCAATACACACACCACAGTCCTTCTCTTTGGACATGTTTACTTCAATACACACCACAGTCCTTCTCTTTGGGCATGTTTACTTCAATACACACAACACAGTCCTTCTCTTTGGGCATGTTTACTTCAATACCCACAAACTAACACACTTTTAACAAAAAAACTAGATGCCATCAATCTACTATCTATCTATCTATCTATCTATCTATCTATCTATCTATCTGTCTGTCTATCTATCTATCTATCTATCTGTCTATCTATCTATCTATCTATCTATCTATCTGTCTATCTATCTATTCTATCTATCTGTCTATCTATCTATCTATCTATCTATATATGTGTCTATCTATCTATCCATCTATCTATATATCTGTCTATCTAATCTATCTATCTGTCTATCTATCTATCTATCTATCTATCTATCTATTTATCTATTTGTCTATCTATCTATCTATCTATCTATCTATCTATCTATCTGTCTGTCTATATATCTATCTATCTATCTATCTGTCAGTCTATCTATCTATCTATCTATCTGTCTATCTAATCTTTCTATCTGTCTATCTATCTATCTATCTATCTGTCTATCTATCTATCTATCTATCTATCTATCTAATCTAGCTATCTGTCTAATCTATCTCTGTCTGTCTGCCTGTATCTTTTTATCGACCTCTAATAGGTCTACCTTTATCGAGCGCTGTATATATGTACTTTATATTGTTTAAACATTATCTATTCCCTTAGTCCCGTATTCCCCCAACCCCACCCCACCCCCACAACAACACATACATTACAGTAACCAAAGCCCAATGCCCTAACAGTTTATTTGAACTTTACTTTCAATGAGTCTGATAATCACAATAGTCAATAATTACTAGCCCCACCCTCCCCACCCCCACCATCACCCCACAGATCGATGGAAGCGTGCTCGTGCAGGCAATGACCTGATGTGTGGTCGGAGGTAGGAGGGTGGGTTGGGGGGGGGGATGGGCTGATGTTGGTCTCTTTTTGGAATGTAATGAGCCAGTGTACATTCCTTGATGACAGTGATAATGGGAGGGGGGGGGTGGTGGCTGTAGGTTGGGTGGGGGCAGGGGTGTCATTTTATTGAAATGCTGAGCAGATCAAATGCACGCACGAAACTGGCACGAGAGAGTTGTTGTTGTTTTTTGATGCAATGTGTTTGTAAACTGGAATGTATACAACCGATGTGCGTGGGGGTAGGGGTACAATGGTATAATAGGTGTGTGCACAGCTACAAAATAGATGTGCGCGCACTGACAGAGTAGGTGTGCACATTGACAGAGTAGGTGTGAACAGTGACAGAGTAGGTGTGCACAATGACAGAACGGGTGTGGACAGTGACAGAACGGGTGTGGACATTGACAGAACGGGTGTGGACTGTGACAGAACGGGTGTGGACAGTGACAGAACGGGTGTGGACAGTGACAGAACGGGTGTGGACAGTGACAGAACGGGTGTGGACAGTGACAGAACGGGTGTGGACACTGACAGAACGAGTGTGTGTGTGGGGAGGGGACAGAGAGGATGTGTACATTGAAGACATTATTTCAGTAAGAGGGACGTTTTATGACAGGTGTTGTGTCTAGTGACAGGGGAAATGTTTACTGACACAGGAGGTGTTTAGGTATCATGAAGAATGTTTTTGACATGGAAAATGTTTACTGACACAGGAGGTGTTTAGGTATCATGAAGATAACATCATAAATAACAACAACTTTATATTATGACATGTTAAATATAAAAAAAGATATCCCCCCTCGCAACACGTCACTCAATTTATGGCATTCAACAACACAACAGTTGATTGAACGTGTTCATTGTTATCGATGTCTCCCATCATCAGGTGAACAAAGTAAAAAAAAACTAAGCTCCGATAGTCAGGTGAATATGGTCATTATGTATATATTTGAGCAGAATGAGTGCTCATCGTCTGTTTTTGCAGAAAATAGAAAGTGGCCCAACACTCACTAAAATAAGTCATTTATGCTAGACTGCTAGAGGAACATATGCTACTGAAAACAGTGTGGACTAAATTAGCATGGAGCTGGAAAAATAGCACAATGTAGCACTCACATTTTTTGTATACAAAAACTTCACGTACAATAATGCGCATGTACTTTCATAAAAAAAAATAATTAATTTTAGTCGCAAAATGCTTCAAACATCAGCATCTTAGCGGGAAAAAAAATCTGGGCAAAACTGGCAGATTTTTACTTTCAATAGGGAATTTTATGTTCGTCTAGTTATCGCCCCTTTGTCTGACGTCACGACTGCCACTACCGTCCGATGAAGAGACCCCGGATTTTCACTCGTTACCTCCAGGTGACAGGATGGGGGGGGGGGGGGTATGAAGAAGGGAGGATACGGTAGAGTGAAAGCTAATGACGTAGGATGGAAAAGGGGGGGGGGAGGGAGAGAACTCGGCACTTGACTGCATAACATGCTAGCAGCAGACGACTGACTTGTTTGTTAGCGGACAGCGCAGACGATTCCTTGCATCAAGCGACGGGGTTTTTTTTTTTAAACATTGTTTTTGTTATTATTTCTCAGGTTGGCTGCTATGCAAAGAATAAAAAGTGAAACGAATCAACGTACGGATTTCTAATCGAGTTTTTCCAAAAAAAAATATTTATGGATTGAAAATTATTTCGAAAACTGGATTATGTGAATATTTCTGAAGTTTATTTCACCTGGCTTACGTTTTTTTATTCATTGAAGTGAATTTTTTTTTTTTTTGAGTTAACGATCGAAAATAATATAATTTAGTAAAAGCACTTAGCCCTTAAATCAGCATAGTACAACAGTAAGTCTGCGTTATACGATTGAATATTTCACACAGTAGTGAATGTTCTTAATCAGTAGCTGCACTTAATAAACAATAAGATTAGCAACATCCGTCAATATCTTCGATTATTCTGATTTACGATTTACACGGTGTGTGTGTGTGTGTGTGTGTGTGTGTTTGTGTGATAAGTTCATGTATTGATCAGATGAAATCTCTCAGATCTTGTAAACCACTAATAGGACATTTTTTTTATGGCTCATCCCCACCATAGCTAATAGTGCAATGGCCTTGGAGGCACCACGGGAGATAAAGCGGGAAATTTACCCATGACCTGAAAAATCCGTTGCTCCTCATCGGAGATCGAACCAGGGACCCTCCCAAGTCGACAGTCGAGCACTTTATCAGACGACAACATTACGACTTACAGTAGAGTATTTTTTTATAAACAAGAGGTTTTCTTTAGTTTTTAGCTGTGAACGATTTACATTTTATTTTATTTCTTTAAATAAAGAAACCTGACACTTTGTTTGTTGATAAACAAAGTCCACTTTAGTTTCAAAACAAAAACAAAACTTTTTTTTTTTTAGTTTCAGAAATACAACCACATACATATAAACATGATTGGTTCAATAAACATAAACAATGTATTCCTACACCACAGAATAGATGACCTACACCTTGTCAACTTGAACAAATACAGTTTTACAATTTTTAAAAGCTAAAATGTTATTACGTTTCTTTGTTTATGAATTTGTAAAAAAAAATGTTAAGTTTCTGTGTTGATCCAGTAGAAAATAAGGTGTTGAGTTTCTGTGTTGATCCAGTAGTAGTAAAAAAGGTGTTAAGTTTCTATGTTTATTGACATTTCCATTTTTAAAATAACAATGAAGTATCAATACTCCGTAATATGACCAACGACTACACTGTTTTACAAATATCATCATACAATGTATCATACAGTTGATTTTACAGTTTGTCATACGGTTTATCTTACAGTTTATCTTTCATTTTATCTTACTGTTCTCATTTCTCTTTCTGCATGCTGCTCTTACATGATGATCGCTCTATTCCGCACGACATCCCATCCCCTTTTACTCACCTAGAGCTGTCACCAAAATAGTTGTCAAGCGTTTATAATGAAAGATAGGAATTAGATAGCTGGTTACACTAATTGCTAACTATAAGAGAGGAATTGTAGGGCAGGTTACGATAGTTGCTAACTATAAGAGAGGAATTGTAGGGCTGGTTACGATAGTTGCTAACTATAAGAGAGGAATTGGATGGCTGGTTACGATAGTTGCTAACTATAAGAGAGGAATTGGATGGCTGGTTACGATAGTTACTAACTATAAGAGAGGAATTGGATGGCTGGTTACGATAGTTACTAACTATAAGAGAGGAATTGGATGGCTGGTTACGATAGTTACTAACTATAAGAGAGGAAATGGATGGCTGGTTACGATAGTTACTAATATAAGAGAGGAATTGGATGGCTGGTTACAATAGCTGCTAACTATAAGAGAGGAATTGGATGGCTGGTTACGATAGTTACTAACTATAAGAGAGGAATTGGAGGACTTGTTCCATTAGCTGCTAAACACAAGAGTGGAATTGGAGGGCAGAGTCCAATAGCTGCTAAATATAAGAGAGGAGTTGGTAGCAAGCCCTGCAATAGTATAAAGATCAAAACTTTATTTGGTTTAGCTTCACATTTTACTAGGCAATATGTTTCGTCACACAGATATGTTTGTAGTCTAGTTTATTATTGTTGATACGTAGTTACGGGCTAGAGATGCTGCTAGCCAAGAATATTTACTGCTACTGGACAGGGTGTGAACGCTTTCTCGTAAACTGGATTCGTGTGTTATAAAATTAGAAACATTGCTGTCGTAAAACTGAATTAACTGTGTGTCAGGTTTTCACGACTTTGCTAATTACAAGAAAAAAAAATGGGGGGGGGGGGGGGAGAGGTAACCTGATTGTGAATGCAAGAGTTGTAGAACTTGAAGAAACCTATGACAAATTGATTTCTGCGCAAGGAAGCTGAGATGATGTTCTGATACAGTTTTTAAAAGAAATAAGCTGCTCGCTCTATTGATCAAAGACCCTCTTGTTCCGTACGTCTTTGTTTAAAGTGGAATGGTTACGTTAGCAGTTCCTGGGTGTGTGTGGGGGGGGGGGGGTTAGGGGGTTGAGGGGGGGTGGGGTACCTGCTGTGTGATATACGGTGTGTGTTTGTTGGTGTATGCACATATGTGTTGTTGTGTATGTACATATGTGTGTTGTTTTTGTACTTATGTGTAGTGTTTTTACTTATGTGGTGTGTGTGTACATATATGTTGGGTGTGTACATATGTGTTGTTTTGTACTTATGCGTAGTGTTTGTACTTATGCGTTGTGATAGTATATATGTGTTGTGTGTGTACATATGTGTTGTTGTGTTTGGACTTATGTGTTTTGTTTATGCATATGCGTTGTGGTTGTGCATATGTGTTTTTATGTATGTACATTTGTTTTGTATATTCAAAACCCCGGGATTACATTTTTTTGATGTTAATAATTCTTGCATATATATTTTAATTGAAACATAGAGAATATTACACATGTATTTTTTTATTGAGTACATACACAATTCATAATAACTAGAATACAAAAAAAAAACATCTATTACATCTGTCTTGTATCCATCATGGCTGTTAAATGAATCATTAAATAATAGATTTATCTAAACGGCTGTAAACAACCCATTGAATCTATACATACATGTAACATAACATACACCGTGTGTGTTAATGTTGAATGAAAACTACACATGTGTAACATAACATACACCGTGTGTGTTAATGTTGAATGAAAACTACACATGTGTAACATAACATACACCGTGTGTGTTAATGTTGAATGAAAACTACACATGTGCAACATAACATACACCGTGTGTGTGTCGAATGAAAACTACATATGTGTAACATAACATACACCGTGTGTGTGTGTGTGTGTATGTGTCGACTGTCGAATGAAAACTACATATGTGTAACATAACATACACCGTGTGTGTTAATGTCGAATGAAAACTACACATGTTTAAGATAACATACACCGAGTGTGTGTGTGTGTGTGTGTGTGTGTGTGTGTGTCGAATGAAAACTACAGATGTGTAACATAACATACACTGAGTGTGTCGAATGAAAACTACAGATACATGATAACAATTAAAATCCTAGTACTGACACTAACTATGTGGCGTTTTGTCGGGTGGTGTATAACGCCCGACCTTATTTTTTGGCATCAGGTTCAGGCGCAGTTCCCAGGTCCACCCTGATCTACTTGGGTACTTGGTTGGGGGAGGGGGGTAATAAAGGCCGCGGAGGATGTGTCCATTTAACTCTTGCTACGAGGGGCCTTGCCACAAGTCACGGTTGAATGGGCGGCCTTGCTAAAAAGCCAGTAAAGCGGGTAAAAATATAAAGACAAACGTCCTAATTGGGATTTGGCTTAATTGGAGAAAGAGTTAATACGCCGTGGCTACAGAAACAGATGGATTATATACGTCATCTGCACCACTGACTGCAGAAAAGTGTGTTCTTAGCACTGCTGGCTGCAGAAACATGTGTTCTTAGCAACTCTGGCTGCAGAAACATGTCTTTTTAACACCGCTGGCTGCAGAAACATGTGTTTTTAACACCGCTGGCTGCAGAAACATGTGTTCTTAGCACCGCTGGCTGCAGAAACATGTGTTCTTATTAGAAAACTTTACTTTTTGTGTCATTTTTTTAATGGCGATAAATATACTTCATTAGATAATCATGATATTGGATAAGGTAAAAAATGAAATATGGTGAGGTCATAACGATATTGAATGATTGTATGATACTGCAAGACATAGCTTCAATGAAAGATCATAACGATATTGAATGAGTGCCTGATATTCAATGATGCTTTCTAAGTGGCTCATCCATAATTCACGATTCGCAACTGTATTTGTTCCACAACAGTATTTGTTGCACAACAGTATTTTTTCCACAACAGTATTTGTTCCACAACAGTATTTGTTGCACAACAGTATTTGTTCCACAACAGTATTTCTTCCACAACAGTATTTCTTCCATGACTCATTATTAAAAAAGCGGACCTGTTTTAGCGACCCACTTTGGCAACAGAGTTTATTTCACGTCTGCGATCTACCAGCGGGTCGCGATTAGAACTCAATGGACCCCCAACTAGACCCCCAACCCACACTTGGAGTACCACTGTTCAGAGACAATTAGATAGAATTTTAATGAATCTACACCACTGAAATAAATCAAGTCTGATTGTAAATGAAATCCCCAGATATGTGAACTACAGTGGGGGAAAAACTAAACAGCAACCTTTGAACTTAAAAAAAAATACAAAATGTTTATTTACTAAACAAAGTTTGAACACACTTTGAAACTACATCTCGTAAACAGACAACAAAGAAAACAAAAAGGGTTAGGGGTTTATGGATGCTTTTTGTTTCCATTCGATCTTTCATTGAATAATCAATACAGATCAGGGGTCCACAAATGTACACAATTAGCGACTCACTCAGAATGTGATCGGTTTTCACGGAGCACATTAAGGGAAAGAATACAATACTGAAAAGCTAAAATCTATTGCATAGATTTGCCAGAATGTAATTAATAAAGGTTTTGACAATCCACTTCAGATCAGCTCGCGATGCACAGTTTGGGAATCGCTGATTATAGATCAATTGATTATAGATCGATATTTTGTTGTGATCCAGCAGCTACTGTACACCAACAGGAAGGGATGAAATGTACACATCTTTGTTTCCCTTCAACTTTTTTTTTTGTTTGTTAAAAGCATGAGAGCATATTACTTTAGCTTTTGAGTGAATCTATTGTTCATACAATAAGTGTTGTTTTAATACACACATCAGCTAACGTATACTCTTGGTGTCTTTAGTGCCGCTAAGTTCAGGTGGAAACTGTCTTTAGTGCCGCTAAGTTCAGGTGAAACTGTCTTTAGTGCCGCTAAGTTCAGGTGGAACTGCCTTTAGTGCCGCTAAGTTCAGGTGGAACTGTCTTTAGTGCCGCTAAGTTCAGGTGGAACTGTCTTTAGTGCCGCTAAGTTCAGGTGGAACTCTCAATCGTTCATGTATTGTGGATCTTAATCAAATGTGCCCTTAATAAAACGATATACATAACAGCTGCCCATGAGTATCTAAAGTATTAGTTCACATGTCTATGTGTCACATCTAAAGAACTACATCCCATGTTTACTTGTCACATCTAAAGAACTACATCCCTAGTTTACTTGTCACATCTAAAGAACTACATCCCTAGTTTACTTGTCACATCTCAAGAACTGCATCCCATATTTACTTTCACATCTCAAGAACTACATCCCTAGTTTACTTGTCACATCTAAAGAACTACATCCCATGTTTACTTGTCACATCTAAAGAACTACATCCCATGTTTACTTGTCAACATCTAAAGAACTACATCCCATGTTTACTTGTCACATCTCAAGAACTACATCCCATGTTTACTTGTCAACATCTAAAGAACTACATCCCATGATTACTTGTCACATCTCAAGAACTACATCCCATGTTTACTTGTCAACATCTAAAGAACTACATCCCATGTTTACTTGTCAACATCTAAAGAACTACATCCCATGTTTACTTGTCAACATCTAAAGAACTACATCCCATGTTTACTTGTCAACATCTAAAGGACTACATCCCTAGTTTACTTGTCACATCTAAAGAACTACATCCCATGTTTACTTGTCAACATCTAAAGGACTACATCCCTAGTTTACTTGTCACATCTAAAGAACTACATCCCATGTTTACTTGTCAACATCTAAAGGACTACATCCCATGTTTACTTGTCAACATCTAAAGAACTACATCCCATGTTTACTTGTCAACATCTAAAGGACTACATCCCATGTTTACTTGTCAACATCTAAAGGACTACATCCCATGATTACTTGTCAACATCTAAAGGACTACATCCCATGTTTACTTGTCAACATCTAAAGGACTACATCCCATGTTTACTTGTCAACATCTAAAGGACTAAATCCCATGTTTACTTGTCAACATCTAAAGGACTACATCCCTAGTTTACTTGTCACATCTAAAGAACTACATCCCATGTTTACTTGTCACATCTCAAGAACTACATCCCATGTTTACTTGTCAACATCTAAAGGACTACATCTCATTTTTACTTGTCAACATCTAAAGGACTACATCCAATGTTTACTTGTCAACATCTAAAGGACTACATCCCATGATTACTTGTCAACATCTAAAGGACTACATCCCATGTTTACTTGTCAACATCTAAAGGACTACATCCCATGTTTACTTGTCAACATCTAAAGGACTACATCCCATGTCTGCATGCCCCATCTGAAATGTTACATCCCACGTTTACTTGTCAACATCTAAAGGACTACATCCCATGTTTACTTGTCAACATATAAAAGGACTACATCCCATGTTTACTTGTCAACATCTAAAGGACTACATCCCATGATTACTTGTCAACATCTAAAGGACTACATCCCATGTTTACTTGTCAACATCTAAAGGACTACATCCCATGTTTACTTGTCAACATCTAAAGAACTACATCCCATGTTTACTTGTCAACATCTAAAGGACTACATCCCATGTTTACTTGTCAACATCTAAAGGACTACATCCCTAGTTTACTTGTCACATCTAAAGAACTACATCCCATGTTTACTTGTCACATATCAAGAACTACACCCCATGTTTACTTGTCAACATCTAAAGGACTACATCCCATGTTTACTTGTCAACATCTAAAGGACTACATCCCATGTTTACTTGTCAACATCTAAAGGACTACATCCCTAGTTTACTTGTCACATCTAAAGAACTACATCCCATGTTTACTTGTCACATCTCAAGAACTACATCCCATGTTTACTTGTCAACATCTAAAGGACTACATCTCATTTTTACTTGTCAACATCTAAAGGACTACATCCAATGTTTACTTGTCAACATCTAAAGGACTACATCCCATGATTACTTGTCAACATCTAAAGGACTACATCCCATGTTTACTTGTCAACATCTAAAGGACTACATCCCATGTTTACTTGTCAACATCTAAAGAACTACATCCCATGTTTACTTGTCAACATCTAAAGGACTACATCCCATGTCTGCATGCCCCATCTGAAATGTTACATCCCACGTTTACTTGTCACATCTAAAGTATTTCCTTTTTTACTTGCCGAACTTTTAATTTATATTCATGAAATATCTGTTGTGATAAGATGGTTATCTCGTGATCTTATATCGAACCTATAGCAATTTCTACTATAGGTAAATAGATATATTAGATAGATTGACAGACACTAGATAGATAGACAGACAGACAGACAGACAGACAGATAGATAGATAGATAGATAGATAGATTAGATAGATAGATAGATAGATAGATAGATAGATAGATAGATAGATAGATAGATAGATAGATAGATAGATAGATAGATAGATAGATAGATAGATAGATAGATAGATAGATAGATAGATAGATAGATAGATAGATAGATAGATAGATAGATAGATAGATAGATAGATAGATAGATAGATAGATATTGGATAGAGCTTTATTTTTTTTTAATCAATGCAAATGGTGATAATAAAAAATATGCGGTGTACATTATTTCCGCTCCGTCTGATATGTAACCGATACTGTGGGGCCATTCATACTCTGTTATTGATTTGAACCGTAGCAGCCATTAAAATAATAACTCATAGTGGCAGCTAGATCTTTTGTTACCTCCAGTGCGGGTGGGTGTGGCAGGGTACAGCGGTGTAAGGTAGATAAGGACTAACGCACTGTTTCATTGGGGCGAATTAAAAGCGGTTGTGCAGAATAAACCCTCGAGGCAGATTATTGCAGATCCAGAGGCGGATTTAAAGGCAGGCGCACCGGGGAGCCCCAAATTCTGAGAAGTTCCACTAAGACCAAATTAATACACTATTTTTTTATGTCTGTGGGGACATCCTGTGTAAGGGCTCAAATTTTATTTCTGCCTTTATTCCCCGCCCGATAACAGTCAGCCTTTGGGTGTGGCAGATTAAAACAATGAAACTGATTATAATGAATGTGGCGAATAAAAACAGTGTGATGAGTTATAGCGGTGTGATGAGTTATGGCAGTGTGATGAGTTATAGCAGTGTGATAAGTTATAGCGGTGTGGTGAGTTATAGCAGTGTGATGAGGTATGGCGGTGTGATGAGTTATAGCGGTGTGATGAGTTATGGTAGTGTGATGAGTTATGGCGGTGTGATGAGTTATGGCAGTGTGATGAGTTATGGTAGTGTGATGAGTTATAGCGGTGTGATGAGTTGTAGCAGTGTGATGAGTTATAGCAGCGCGGCAAACTATAACCATTTTGTCAGGTCATAGCAGTGCTAGAATGATATACTAGGCCTAGAATTTTAAAGCTGGCCTTGAATGTTATGTTATAGCTGACCTAGAATGTTATAGTCGGCAAAAAAAATCATACTGGGTAATAGCTAATTATGCTATGGGCGATATCATTTCTGTGATGGCTGACTGAATGATGGATTGATGGCTCATGTTAAACTTTGTGTGCCTGTGGTGGTTGGTGGTGGGGGAAAGGGGGGGGGGAGGGGTGAGGTGGTAACTTCTTTTCACTAGTGGTTCTCGAATTGCGATTCGCGACCCACTAAATATCATGCTCGGGTATCGCGTTTCCCCTGTTTAGAAAGAAAAAAGGACACACAAACAGACACACACACAGACACACACACAGACACACACACACAGACACACACACACACAGACACACACATACACACACACAGACACACACAGACACACGCACAGACACACGCACAGACACACACACACAGACACACACACAGACACACACACAGACACAGACACACACAGACACAGACACACACAGACACACTCAAAGACACACACATACACACAGACAGACACACACACAGACACACACAGACACACACAGACACACGCACAGACACACAGACACAGACACACGCACAGACACACCCACAGACACACAAACAGACACACACACAGACACACACACAGACACACACAGACACACACACAGACACACACACAGACACACACACAGACACACAGACACACAAACACAGACACACACACAGACACACACACACACACACACACACACAAATATATATATATAGAGAGAGACTTGCCATATGTCCCGGTTTCGCCGGGACAGTCCCGGATATACTGGGTTGTCCCGGTGTCCCGCCCGGTTGTTGAAATTGTCCTGGTTTAGATTCAGAGCACAGTTTCTTGGAAATAATTGAGCAAAATTATTAGATCAGAGAATGATTAATCTGCTCTTGTGTGATCAGTAACATTTTGGTAAGTAACACAGTAATACAAATTTACAGAAGTGAAAAATACGAGTGGTACAACAAGTAGAAAACTGTTTTGTTTTGTAAAAATATCATGTTTGTGTACCATTATGAATAAAATAACAAAGGTTATCTATTCTATATTTTAAGTGTTTTTTACATGACTGTTTTCATACCCCCCCCCCCCGGAACCGACATCCCTAAACCTAAAGTAAAAAAGACAGAACTGTCCCGGTTGGTCCGTGAAAAAAATATAGCAACCCTATATATATATATATATCGATAAAGCGATTGTAAAAGAAAATGTCCGACCCTCTTCAAATACATTAGAGACCCCTCCCCCCCCCCCCCACTGATCTAGTAGAACTGAGGTCAATGTCGGCTCATTTATTTTGTTATGAAGTTTTCATTCAATTAGTCAATACACCATTCACTCACATGATTTATACATCCTCTCGTATTTTAATCTTTCAAAAATATATATTTTAAACTAGACTTATTATCTTACTAATGAGTGATACACGAAAAACAAGTAACAGAAACAACAAACAAACAAAAATCACAATTACTGTAAGTATGCATTCTTTCTGGTCCATTTAAACCAATTCTTTCTTTTATACTTTTCATTACTACATGTATTGGTACTTGATATAACCATTTAAAAAAAAACTGGTGTTTTTATAAATTATCATTTCAATGTTTGGTGACTAAAAAAAATGGGTGTTTTATAGATGGATACTTAGAAGGACAAATTGAGAGAGAGAGAGAGAGAGAGAGAGACAGAGAGAGAGAGAGACAGAGAGAGAGACAGAGAGAGAGAGAGAGAGAGATAGGTAGATTAACTTTGAAGGAAGATTTGTTTACCTATCGATCTTATAGATCAGTTATGATACAGTTGTTGTTTTATATAGTGCTCTTTTTTTTATATCTTTACTATATGTACAATGGCTACTGAGTATAGAGGCCCTATGGGAGACATGTTTATGTAAAGGTAAACTTGGTAGAAGACAGGGACACACATTGACAAAATTGCCCGGTCCCCACCAGTTCAAACTGGTGATGTGACATTATTGTAAGCTACACATGACAAATCATTGCCACAGTGTGATATTACCCCAGTGTGATATTACCCCAGTGTGATATTACCCCAGTGTGATATTACCCCACTGAGATATTACCCCACTGTGATATTACCCTAGTGTGATATTACCCCACTGTGATATTACCCCACTGTGATATTACCCCACTGTGATATTACCCCAGTGTGATATTACGCTAGTGTAATATTACCCCAGTGTGATATTACCCTAGTGTGATATTACCCCAGTGTGATATTACCCCAGTGTGATATTACCCCAGTGTGATATTACGCTAGTGAAATATTACCCCACTGTGATATTACCCCACTGTGATATTACCCTAGTGTGATATTACCCCAGTGTGATATTACCCCACTGTGATATTACCCCAGTGTGATATTACGCTAGTGTAATATTACCCCACTGTGATATTACCCTAGTGTGATATTACCCCAGTGTGATATTACCCCACTGTGATATTACCCCAGTGTGATATTACCCCAGTGTGATATTACCCCAGTGTGATATTACCCCACTGTGATATTACCCCAGTGTGATATTACCCCAGTGTGATATTACGCTAGTGAAATATTACCCCACTGTGATATTACCCCACTGTGATATTACCCTAGTGTGATATTACCCCATTGTGATATTACCCCACTGTGATATTACCCCAGTGTGATATTACGCTAGTGTAATATTACCCCACTGTGATATTACCCTAGTGTGATATTACCCCAGTGTGATATTACCCCACTGTGATATTACCCCACTGTGATATTACCCTAGTGTGATATTACCTCAGTGTGATATCACGCCAGTGTAATATTACCCCACTGTGATATTACCCCACTGTGATATTACCCCACTGTGATATTACCCTAGTGTGATATTACCTCAGTGTGATATCACGCCAGTGTAATATTACCCCACTGTGATATTACCCCAGTGTGATATTACTCCAGTGTGATATTACCCCAGTGTGATGCTACCCCAGTGTGATATTACCCCAGTGTGATGCTACCCCAGTGTAACGTCACCCCAGTGTGATATTACCCCATCGTAACGTTACCCTGGTGTGATATTACCACAATGTGATGTTAGCCCCAGTATAACTTTACCCTGGTGTGATATTACCCTAGTGTAATGTTAGCCCCACCCAGAATGTCTAGGAACTTTTTCGTATGTAGGAGAATGAACTCTCTGAGATTTGAACCCTTATGCATATAAGTCTGGCCACAACAGAGGTTGGGGGGCGGGGGGGGGCTCACAACCTAAACGCGACCAAGTCATCCAGATAGACAAACAGAAAGACTGAAACATAACTAGACAGACAGATTGGTGGTCTGAAAGATAGAAAGAAAGTAGGCAAGTACACACACACCACCGAATCACTTCTAAATGATTCTTCTA
Source organism: Bulinus truncatus (assembly GCA_021962125.1). Classification (NCBI taxonomy): domain Eukaryota; kingdom Metazoa; phylum Mollusca; class Gastropoda; family Planorbidae; genus Bulinus; species Bulinus truncatus. The sequence goes on along the minus strand of JAGDYQ010000005.1, from coordinate 10,198,437 downwards.
TATTTGCCAAACTTCCAGTCACTGCTGTTATGTCTCACTCCAATCCCCATCTCAAATCAGGTATCTCCCCTTTCTGTCCATTAGTAACTGATAGTCTTGGCCAGACGCTGGTCATTAGTCAACTATTCAGTATCAGTAATTTGTATTTTTTTTAACAGTTCACTTAATGTCTTTTGTTGTCTATTTTTGTTGAACATTTAGATTGTGTCACTTTAACCGTCTCGAACTGTTTCGACATTATGCCTACTTCATCCTCATTATCTCCTCATTATCTCCTTTATTGTGCCTACCTCATCCCCATTCTCTCCTTTATTGTGCCTACTTCTTCCTCATGCTCTCCTTTATTTTGCCTACTTCATCCACATTGTATTCTTTATATTGCCTACTTCATCCTCATTGTATTCTTTATTGTGCCTACTTCATCATCATTCTCTCTTTTTTTGTCTTTCTATCAGGCCGTTTGACATTTAAGCACAATAGTGACGTATATCAATAAAATTAGATGTCAGGCCGAGTACATGCTGTTGAGGTGTGTGTGTGTGGGGGGGGGGATAAACCGTCTCTGAATGGAGGGGGGGGTGAGGAGGTGCGGGTAGAGTCGGGTTAAGGTGGATCTGGCTGATCAATATAAACATACACATGTAGCAGGGAGAAAAAAAAAACACTTCTTGAATGTCATTACCAGTGAGCGTTTCAACGTCTTTTGACAAAACAGGTGTACTTGAGAATATCCTTCTCAGTCTTGTATAAGTTCACTAGATTTGTTGTTTTTTTTTTTGTGTGTGACAAATGCTGTGACTGATTTGAACACCGTCACAGCCACGTCATTAAGTCACATGACAAACAAAATGACGGAGCAGTGTAACGTCACCCCAGTGTGATATTACCACAATAAGGCAAAACAAAATGTCTCTCACCCAATAATGATTGTAGTCAAAGTCATTGTACTGGGTGAGCTTGTATACAGGTGGGGGTTTGGTTTTTTTATAAGCGTGGGTGTGAGACGAAGAAGGAGTTGATAGATAGATAGATAGATAGATAGACAGACAGACAGACAGACAGACAGACAGACAGACAGACAGACAGACAGATAGACAGATAGATAGATAGATAGATAGATAGATAGATAGATAGATAGATAGATAGATAGATAGATAGATAGATAGATAGATAGATAGATAGATAGATAGATAGATAGATAGATAGATAGATAGATAGATAGATAGAGAGATAGATAGATAGATAGATACATAAAACAAATAATAATAATATAAAACAAATAATAATAATATCCATGCACATGTGTATGCCTCCTTGTGTGTTTTTGTGATCTTTTTGCTTTTCGTTTTCATCGATAATTTAATTGTATCAACTATTATAATAGCCATCAATTTATTGATTTTTCTTTGAAAACTGCCCAGCCAGCCATTAACATTCAACTCGGGGAAAAACTGTTTTTCGTTTTAATTTTTTTTTTAAAATCACTCTGCATCATTCATGTGTCATGTTAGCACATTTAGACTGTACTGTGTCATGTTAGCACACTTAGACGTGTACTGTTACATGTTAACACACTTAGACTGTACTGTGTCATGTTAGCACACTTAGACGTGTACTGTTACATGTTAACACACTTATACGTGTACTGTGTCATGTTAGCACACTTTTACGTGTACTGTGTCATGTTAGCACACTTAGACTGTACTGTGTCATGTTAGCACACTTAGACGTGTACTGTGTCATGTTAGCACAACTTAGACTGTACTGTGTCATGTTAGCACACTAAGACTGTACTGTGCCATGTTAGCTCACTTAGACGTGTACTGTGTCATGTTAGCTCACTAAGACGTGTACTGTGTCATGTTAGCACACTTAGACGTATACTGTATCATGTTAGCACACTTAGACTGTACTGTGTCATATTAGCACACTTAGACGTGTACTGTGTCATGTTAGCACAACTTAGACTGTACTGTGTCATGTTAACACACTTAGACGTGTACTGTTACATGTTAGCACACTTAGACTGTACTGTGTCATGTTAGCACACTTAGACTGTAATGTGTCATGTTAGCACACTTAGACGTGTACTGTTACATGTTAGCACACTTAGACGTGTACAGTGTCATGTTAGCACACTTAGACGTGTACTGTTACATGTTAGCACACTTAGACGTGTACTGTGTCATGTTAGCACACTAAGACTGTACTGTGCCATGTTAGCTCACTTAGACGTTTACTGTGTCATGTTAGCTCACTAAGACGTGTACTGTGTCATGTTAGCACACTTAGACGTATACTGTATCATGTTAGCACACTTAGACTGTACTGTGTCATTTTAGCACACTTAGACGTGTACTGTGTCATGTTAGCACAATTAGACTGTACTGTGTCATGTTAACACACTTAGACGTGTACTGTGTCATGTTAACACACTTAGACATGTACTGTGTCATGTTAGCTCACTTAGACGTGTACTGTGTCATGTTAGCACACTTAGACTGTAATGTGTCATGTTAGCACACTTAGACGTGTACTGTGTCATGTTAGCACACTTAGACGTGTACTGTTACATGTTAGCACACTTAAACGTGTACTGTGTCATGTTAGCACACTAAGACTGTACTGTGCCATGTTAGCTCACTTAGACGTTTACTGTGTCATGTTAGCTCACTAAGACGTGTACTGTGTCATGTTAGCACACTTAGACGTATACTGTATCATGTTAGCACACTTAGACTGTACTGTGTCATTTTAGCACACTTAGACGTGTACTGTGTCATGTTAGCACAATTAGACTGTACTGTGTCATGTTAACACACTTAGACGTGTACTGTGTCATGTTAACACACTTAGACATGTACTGTGTCATGTTAGCTCACTTAGACGTGTACTGTGTCATGTTAGCACACTTAGACTGTACTGTGTCATATTAGCACACTTAGACGTGTACTGTGTCATGTTAGCACAACTTAGACTGTACTGTGTCATGTTAACACACTTAGACGTGTACTGTTACATGTTAGCACACTTAGACTGTACTGTGTCATGTTAGCACACTTAGACTGTAATGTGTCATGTTAGCACACTTAGACGTGTACTGTTACATGTTAGCACACTTAGACGTGTACTGTGTCATGTTAGCACACTTAGACGTGTACTGTTACATGTTAGCACACTTAGACGTGTACTGTGTCATGTTAGCACACTAAGACTGTACTGTGCCATGTTAGCTCACTTAGACGTTTACTGTGTCATGTTAGCTCACTAAGACGTGTACTGTGTCATGTTAGCACACTTAGACGTATACTGTATCATGTTAGCACACTTAGACTGTACTGTGTCATTTTAGCACACTTAGACGTGTACTGTGTCATGTTAGCACAATTAGACTGTACTGTGTCATGTTAACACACTTAGACGTGTACTGTGTCATGTTAACACACTTAGACATGTACTGTGTCATGTTAGCTCACTTAGACGTGTACTGTGTCATGTTAGCACACTTAGACTGTACTGTGTCATGTTAGCACACTTAGACGTGTACTGTGTCATGTTAGCACACTTAGACGTGTATTGTGTCTTGTTAGCACACTTAGACGTGTACTGTGTCATGTTAGCACACTTAAACTGTACTGTGTCTTGTTATCACACTTAGACTGTACTGTGTCATGTTAGCACACTTAGACTGTAATGTGTCATGTTAGCACACTTAGACGTGTACTGTTACATGTTAGCACACTTAGACGTGTACTGTGTCATGTTAGCACACTTAGACGTGTACTGTTACATGTTAGCACACTTAGACGTGTACTGTGTCATGTTAGCACACTAAGACTGTACTGTGCCATGTTAGCTCACTTAGACGTTTACTGTGTCATGTTAGCTCACTAAGACGTGTACTGTGTCATGTTAGCACACTTAGACGTATACTGTATCATGTTAGCACACTTAGACTGTACTGTGTCATTTTAGCACACTTAGACGTGTACTGTGTCATGTTAGCACAATTAGACTGTACTGTGTCATGTTAACACACTTAGACGTGTACTGTGTCATGTTAACACACTTAGACATGTACTGTGTCATGTTAGCTCACTTAGACGTGTACTGTGTCATGTTAGCACACTTAGACTGTACTGTGTCATGTTAGCACACTTAGACGTGTACTGTGTCATGTTAGCACACTTAGACATGTACTGTGTCATGTTAGCACACTTAGACGTGTACTGTGTCATGTTAACACACTTAGACATGTACTGTGTCATGTTAGCTCACTTAGACGTGTACTGTGTCATGTTAACACACTTAGACATGTACTGTGTCATGTTAGCTCACTTAGACGTGTACTGTGTCATGTTAGCACACTTAGACTGTACTGTGTCATGTTAGCACACTTAGACGTGTACTGTGTCATGTTAGCACAACTTAGACTGTACTGTGTCATGTTAGCACACTAAGACTGTACTGTGCCATGTTAGCTCACTTAGACGTGTACTGTGTCATGTTAGCTCACTAAGACGTGTACTGTGTCATGTTAGCACACTTAGACGTATACTGTATCATGTTAGCACACTTAGACTGTACTGTGTCATATTAGCACACTTAGACGTGTACTGTGTCATGTTAGCACAACTTAGACTGTACTGTGTCATGTTAACACACTTAGACGTGTACTGTTACATGTTAGCACACTTAGACTGTACTGTGTCATGTTAGCACACTTAGACTGTAATGTGTCATGTTAGCACACTTAGACGTGTACTGTTACATGTTAGCACACTTAGACGTGTACTGTGTCATGTTAGCACACTTAGACGTGTACTGTTACATGTTAGCACACTTAGACGTGTACTGTGTCATGTTAGCACACTAAGACTGTACTGTGCCATGTTAGCTCACTTAGACGTTTACTGTGTCATGTTAGCTCACTAAGACGTGTACTGTGTCATGTTAGCACACTTAGACGTATACTGTATCATGTTAGCACACTTAGACTGTACTGTGTCATTTTAGCACACTTAGACGTGTACTGTGTCATGTTAGCACAATTAGACTGTACTGTGTCATGTTAACACACTTAGACGTGTACTGTGTCATGTTAACACACTTAGACATGTACTGTGTCATGTTAGCTCACTTAGACGTGTACTGTGTCATGTTAGCACACTTAGACTGTACTGTGTCATGTTAGCACACTTAGACGTGTACTGTGTCATGTTAGCACACTTAGACGTGTATTGTGTCTTGTTAGCACACTTAGACGTGTACTGTGTCATGTTAGCACACTTAAACTGTACTGTGTCTTGTTATCACACTTAGACGTGTACTGTGTCATGTTAGCACACTTAGACGTGAATTGTGTCTTGTTAGCACACTTAGACGTGTACTGTGTCATGTTAGCACACTTAAACTGTACTGTGTCTTGTTATCACACTTAGACGTGTACTGTGCCATGTTAGTACACTTAGACGTGTATTGTGTCTTGTTAGCACACTTAGACGTGTACTGTGTCATGTTAGCACACTTAGACATATACTGCACTCTCGGCTATGGTGGGGGATGAAAGACGGTCACCATAAAATAACAATCCCGTTAGCCCACTGCTATAATTTTTCAGCCTCTGATACCTGGAGGAGGGGGAGGGAGGGGGGATTCTCTTATCCGCTGTAGCAGCCAAACTGTGGATTAAAGTACGCGAGTTAAAAGCTCCCCACTTTGTAGAAAGCTAGTTCACATTGTCAATTTACTTCGCAGTTTATTGTTCTTTAGTCTGTGAGCCAGGGACATGATGGCCAATGAAGACTCGACTAGCGTTTTACAATTGCCCTTAAGTTTGGGAAAAACCTACATTCATTAAAAACAATTGTAAATAAATAAAATTCAATCAATATGTGAAATGTAAACGGCATTAAATTATATTGTGTTTAACTTTTTACTTAGATAATTACATAAGCTTTCAAAGTAGTCAAAATGTCTCCGGAGCAATAAGATGCCGGTGAAGCCGCCAATCTGAGCTCTAAGCACCGTTACCCACCCACATGGGGGACGGGTGGTCGTGCCGTGTATAGAGCTCGACTGTCGACCGGATTGTCGTGCGTTCAAACCTCAATAAAATCCTTGGAATTTTCTCAGATCCAGCTGTATGCCCCCTAAGTCTACCCAGCTTGCAATGGGTACCTGACTTTATGTTGGGGGGGGGGTAGTGGGCGTTGTGCTAACCACATAATTCCTGAAACAGATTAATTCCACACTCCATCTGCCCCGATAAGCCCTTAGGGGCTTATGGAAACTTTACTTTTTTACCCACAACAAAAATATAGACTACACCTCTGATGAAAATGTATAAAAATAACTGTCTCAGACACGGTAGTAAGCCTATTTAATGTTTCGATGACGTCATTTCTTCAGATGTTGATATAATTGAAGTCAGACTAAATGTTGTGTTGATGGATGGTGTTGTGTCTCGAGCGGGTGGGGGGTGGGGTTGGCGGGGTTGATGCTCACTGGGGTGTGCGACAGTAATTTCTAGACAGAGATATTAGAGGTAGCTCACGAAGAAAAATTGTGAGGCATGAGGAAGAAATACACATTTTGTGATAGACACGTGACGGAGGTGGAGATGTATGTGTAATTATGTTCCTTGACGTGTAAAAGTGTCAAGACACTCTGACCTTTTGGTTATACTAAATGTTAAGTCTCACTTTTTGATTTATTATTTCTCAATACAGCGTTGCAAAGTGTGGTTGCTCTCCAGAGACATTTTCCGTTACATGAGTATAACATTTGATATAAATAGTTCAAAGACTATATCATTGTTGTGTGACTAGTTCAAAGACTATATCATTGTTGTGTGACTGGTTCAAAGACAATAACATTGTGGTGTGACTAGTTCAAAGACAATAACATTGTGATGTGACTAGTTCAAAGACAATATAATTGTGATGTAAATTGTTCAAAGACGATAACATTGTGGTGTGACTAGTTTAAAGACGATAACATTGTGGTGTGACTAGTTTAAAGACAATAACATTGCGGTGTGACTAGTTCAAAGACAATATCATTGTGGTGTGACTAGTTCAAATACAAAAACATTGCGGTGTGACTAGTTCAAATACAAAAACATTGCTGTGTGACTAGTTCAAAGACAATATTATTGTGGTGTGACTAGTTCAAATACAAAAACATTGCGGTGTGACTAGTTCAAAGACACTAACATTGTGATGTGACTAGTTCAAAGACAATATCATTGCAATATGACTAGTTCAAAGACAATAACATTGTGGTGTGACTAGTTCAAAGACAATAACATTGTGATGTGACTAGTTCAAAGACAATATCATTGCGATGTGACTAGTTCAAAGACAATATCATTGTGGTGTGACTAGTTCAAAGACAATATCATTGTGGTGTGACTAGTTCAAAGACAATATCATTGTGGTGTGACTAGTTCAAAGACAATAACATTGTGGTGTGACTAGTTCAAAGACAATAACATTGTGGTGTGACTAGTTCAAAGACAATAACAATGTGGTGTGACTAGTTCAAAGACAAAAACATTGCGGTGTGACTAGTTCAAAGTCAATAACATTGTGATGTGACTAGTTCAAAGACAATAACATTGCGGTGTGACTAGTTCAAAGACAATATCATTGCAATATGACTAGTTCAAAGACAATATCATTGCGGTGTGACTAGTTCAAAGACAATATCATTGTGGTGTGACTAGTTCAAAGACAATAACATTGTGGTGTGACTAGTTCAAAGACAATAACATTGTGGTGTGACTAGTTCAAAGACAATAACAATGTGGTGTGACTAGTTCAAAGACAATAACATTGCGATGTGACTAGTTCAAAGTCAATAACATTGTGATGTGACTAGTTCAAAGACAATAACATTGCGGTGTGACTAGTTCAAAGACAATATCATTGCATTATGACTAGTTCAAAGACAATATCATTGCGGTGTGACTAGTTCAAAGACAATATCATTGTGGTGTGACTAGTTCAAAGACAATATCATTGTGGTGTGACTTGTTCAAAGACAATATCATTGTGGTGTGGCTAGTTCAAAGACAATCACATTGTGGTGTGACTAGTTCAAATACAAAAACATTGCGGTGTGACTAGTTCAAAGACACTAACATTGTGATGTGACTAGTTTAAATACAATAACATCGTTTTGTGACTTGTTCAAAAACAATATCATTAAAATTTAAAAGATCCTAGGCCTGATAGGCCATCGGGGCACATGAAGTGTACAATTCATCTGTTTCTGTAACCACGACTTGTAATGGGATTGTATGGTTAGTACAACGCACATCTGCATATACTTCCCTAACTTAAGTCAGGTACTTATTTAAAGCTGAGGGAGGGGGGTGGGGGTGGGGCTTTAACACCTGAAAAAAATGCCCTTGGTTCTCTCTGATCGTCAGTCATACGCTCTTTACTGTTCGGCCGTCCGTCCAACTAACATTAAATGTAACATCTCGCTTTTGTCTCTTTAAGAAACGTAAACATCCAAAATAACATTTTTTTATATTTTCTCTCTCAAATTCATAACAAAAATTCTATTTTTGTGTAACAGTTACTTGTGATCTCTGTGGCAGTCGCCCATAGTCAACCATTAAAAAAAAACAAGTTCGAAAATAGCCGTAGGCAACATAATAAAGCTAAACTTTTTTATATTTTTGTTTTAAGCACTCAACAAGATGAAACAAAACAAAGGATCGTTTTATATTCGTTAGACCACTGGTTCTCAAACTTGACCGCTCCGCGACCCATCACAACAAAAGTTTTGGTTTCGCGACAAACCTTCAATGAAAAAACTACGATAAAAGATGTACAATACAAGCGTCATAATTTCTATATATAGATTCCCCCCTTCCCTGCCCATTTACTATGCAGGTTTAAAATCGTTTAGTTGTATATGGATACACCGTTGTAATTATGCATTTATAGATTCTCTTATATATATATATATATGATTTTTTTTCGACCCGCCTGGGATTCGTCTGGGAAGCGACCCAACACTTTGAAAACCACCGCCTTATACTGACAATAAGTATATTTTGAACTTCTTAAAGTTTGATCTGCTGCAGTGTTTAGGTCTCTCCATGTGTTCACTCTTTAACACCGCCTGCACTCACAGCCGGTACTGTTAACATTTTGTTGTCAAGATGCTATATGACCTCCAGTAATAAAAATAAAGATCATGGCCGGCTTAAACTGCACGGGCAAACCAAAGAGAATGAGACAAAAATAGCATGGGCCCCGTACACTCGTGGTGTCCCCGTTAATAGAGCCAGGGAGGCCCCGTACTTTAGAATGACCATGACAACCACCGTGATAAACGGCAATATACAATAACATACCATCAATGTATTAAACATTTCATTTTTATACCAAGTATAGTTTTATGGCGAGAATAGTTTTATACCAAGTATAGTTTTATACCGAGAATAGCTTTATACCAACTACTGCTTTTTATCAAGTATAGTTTTATATCAAATACAGTGTCATACCGAGAATAGTTTTATACCGAAAATAGTTTTATACCAATTATAGTTTTTTTTATCAAGTATAGTTTTCTATGAAATATAGTTTTACACCAAGTATAGTTTTATACCACGTATAGTTTTGAATATCAAATAATGTTTTAATGCCAATTACTTCTAAAGGATTTTAACAGCATGTGTGTAAACAAAATACTATTTTACAGTTTAGTAGTAAAAAAACCACAACTAATGTTTGTGACAAAATGTGACTTTGTGTCGAAGTGAACCACAGATTTTTCTATGTGAGACAAAAAGAAAAAAAAACATCAAGATTATTTTGTGTCGTGGCCGAGATGTTGACTGATGATGTTTACCATGTTGCCCGGATTAGGGCAATTACCCGGATGTAAAAAGTTGCCATAGCAAACCTCGCTATGATGATCTCTCCGATAGAGATGACGTCAGACCTCTACGACTGGTGCTACGGCTCTTCCTGGAGGACCGTCTTTAAACAGGTGGTACAGGTAGGTCACATGACTGGGGGCCATTTCATAAATTAAAAAAAAAAATTGGTGATAATAAAATATTATGGATTTTTTTCGGTACCTTTGGTAAATGCTGCTGAAAGAGTTTGGTTTAAGGGTGGACTCGCCGACCCTCCTCCCCCCCCCCCGGCTTTTGAGCCCAACTTTAAACCCTTTTAGATGCCTCTCTTTTTTAAAAGGACCCGCATTGTAACCCTGCGCCCCGCATTGTAACCATGCGCCTCGCCATGTAACCCTGCGCCCCGCAATGTAACCCTGCGCCCCGCAATGTAACCCTGCGCCCCGCAACGTAACCCTGCTCCCCGCAATGTAACCCTGCGCCCCGCAATGTAACCGACTAATTTAAGTCCGCCTACGGGTACACAGGTTATCATATATAACACTACAGCACACCCATTGATCTTATCAGAAGTTACTTATAACATTTCAAATACCAATCGAGCCCTTTATTATTTCAAGAGATTACCAGCTACATTGACAGAAAGCGTGGTCCTTTTTTTTTCCCCGCATTGCGTTAAATAAACATGAACTATTTAATAAGTCAACCTGAACTATTTAAAACGTAAACATGAACTATTTGAAACGTAAACATGAACTATTTAAAACGTAAACATGAACTATTTAAACCGTAAACATGAACTATTTAAAACGTCAACATGAACTATTTAAACCGTAAAATCTTATCCATATAGCAACTAGCTCATCTTGGGAGTCTCCAAGCAATCAGAGATGTCTCTGATCGATGCCATCCAATCATTGATAGGACATTCGATTACAGATTACTGTATTTAACCGAAGGGGGCGCAGGCAAAAAATCGTAGGTCCCTGACAACCTAGAACGCATGGGACCTCTGTCAAACTATGACAACTCAGACACTTTTCTCCTAATTTTCCTCCAAATTTAAATAAATAAATAAAAACGTTTCAAAAGAGGCGGGGCTACCAAATAACCAGAGTTCCCTTTCTTACCTGGGCCCTTCGACATGACTCATAAGGGCGATGACCCATATTTCCAGGGGCCCATTCGGCCAGGGACACATAGGCCAGGGGCATCATAAGGCTAGGGGCCGAAAAGGCCATGGGGCTACAAAGACCTGGAGATCATAAGGATAGAGACCTATATGACCAGGGGCCGATAAGGCCACAAAAAAGACCTGGAGCTCATAAGGTCAGGAACCTATACGGCCAGGGGCCCATTAGGCCAGGTGTCGCTGACCTTTGTTGGGATCGCACTGCCTATCGTTGACTCCAAGTATCGTGATGAAGTGTTTATCTAGTATTAGTAGCATGTTTTTTAAGCGCATGTTTAATTATTCGATAAAGCCAGTTTCCTTTTGATGGTGTGACAGTATGACAGTGTGACAGTATGACAGTGTGACAGATACAGTTGAATTCTCGGAAAAATCACTATGAGACTCACAAAATATATCAATTCGTGTTTTCGGTATTTTCGAAATCGAAGTTAGCTCAATTTGGGCTTTGAGTGCATGAGTTAGCTCAGTTTGGGCTTTGAGTGCATGAGTTAGCTCAGTTTGGGCTTTGAGTGCATGAGTTAGCTCAGTTTGGGCTTTGAGTGCATAAATTAGCTCAGTTTGGGCTTTGAGTGCATAAGTTAGCTCAGTTTGGGCTTTGAGTGCATAGAATAACTTTCTGCCCCTTCAATAAGACAAACACAGGAAAAATAAAGTTACAGTAAATAAACAACAACTGGGTTGTGCGGGACCCTTTAGAAGCCGTGATCATCGGGTCAACGCTCGGGGCGCAAGCTATAAAATTCACCTCTGTGTAGTCTGTGGGGGGGGGGGGCGTGTCAATATTCTAGACAATACACTGTGGTGTGATTTTATTCTATTGTTTGGTTATTATTTCAAAACAATTTTTCATACTCACATATTTCAATAAAATTTTAAAAAAAACTTTTGTGTAGACAAAGTGGGATTCTTTACTCCGTTTTATAGCCATTATGTAACGCAGCATGAAGTAATCGATCAGTGGTGTTTACTAATGTATGACTAAAATTACGACGTTCATAAACAAAAAGTTATGCTTGCGCTTTAAAAAAAACTGAGAAAGAAATGAATAAACATGGCCACGGGAGATACAAATAACCCAACAGCCCTGGAGAGATTTTTTTTTTTATGGAAGGAAGAAAATTATGATGGATGGGTCAGATTTATCACACAGTATAGGCTATCAAAATGAAAGTGGGTGTGCAGTTTGGTAAGATATAAATGTAGAGATGAAGGTTTGAACAGAATAAAGAAATAGACGGGTTTTTTTTGGGTTAATTGGTTGCGCTAAGGATTTGCCAAGATCAGGCTCGAATTCCAGGGATGTCAGTCACATATGTCCTCCATAGCAACTGGCAGGGATGTCTGTCAGTTACCTATGTCCTCCATAGCATCTGGCAGGGATGTCAGTCACATATGTCCTCCATGGCGCTTCCATAGCCACTACAGCTTCAGGTGCGATCATAATAAAGTTATAAACAAAAACTGGCCAAATATGGGAAACTGGTCTCGGTTGAAGAGATAAAGTCCCATCCACTGGCGTCGAATAGGGGACTCTAAGCCCTTTCCCCCCCCCCCAGACAGGGTATCCTCCGCCCCCACAAACACACCCTTTTCAGTGATTAACGACGTCAGTTATCCACTAAAAAATCTAAATAAAATAATAGCGATTTGGGTTTTGCGTTAAATCAAAAGGAAAGAATTAATACAGCAGTATTCCAGTTTAAAATACAATCATGACAAAATCGGATCTGCCCGAAACCAAAAATAACCTAGGCTTCCGATCAAGCCTAAGGGGATATAACTCAATGCAAAGGTTTTGCAGGGTACAGCTAGTATAATGTGATTTTTCTTTTTTTTTTTAAATTTAAAACAAGAAATGCGTCTGACCTATGAAATTAAAAAAAATATTTGACTTAAATCATTGGTGGCCTACATTTTTTATTATCATTTTGAATGACCACTTGTGGCAACCAATTAAGCTGAACGAAAAAACCAAAAGATTAAGAAGATTGCTAAGAAAAGAGGGGTAAAGAAATATAAAACTGAAAGAATCTAATGAGCATAATAAAAAACCACTCAATCTAGTTAAATGAATAAAATAGTTAACAATCCAATTAAATGGGTAAAACAATTAAAAACGAAATTAAATGGATTAAATCATTAAAGAAATCAAATTAACCTAATTATGCAGATAAGCTTCATGAAAGCTTCATATATTTGTATATAAAAAAAATTGTTGACTTGTGGGGGTGTATGCAATTTCAACTGGATATGTCCTTGAACTTCACTCATCATCTAAAGTTAATTTTGTCAGAGACAATGACCGTCCCTGTCCAGGGAGTGTCCCCATGGACTCCTAGCATAATTTGTATAAACGTAACAACTGATTGGTTATTCTTTTGTTCTTGTATGTTGAGTTTGTGCGTGTGTTTGTGCGTGTGTGTGTGTGAGTTTGTGTGTGTCTGTGTGTGTGTTTGTGTGTGCTTTGTTTCGTTTCTTTCATACTAAGAGTCACAGGATTCGGAACAAGGCGATAATTGATTGGTTGACGCTAGGTACCCGTACAATCTGATTGGTTGACACTGGGTATCCGTACAATGTTTGCCTATGGCATTAGCAATAAATTACTACACTCGTGAAAACAATTATCTTGGCTTTTTTGTTTTTTTAACGATTTTCTGTTCAAGTTATTTTTAAAACCTGTCTGAGTGGACACAGAAAGAAAGAACTTTAAAAAAAAAGAGAGATACTTCTGCTAATGACTTTTATTCACTTTAAGTTATAATTTGATGTCTTTTTTTTTTGGTGAAATTCAAAATTGGAATTTACAATAATTACAATATTATTCCCAAAGTCAATCCAATCTTTAAATGATGTCTTTCTCAAAGCTAAGCAGCTTTCTCATAATGACTACTATTTAGTTGTCTGTTACTTTGTTAAACAAAGACGTGTTTTTTTCCCTATCTATTCTAACACTTCTTGTTTTTATTATTAATAAAATGTTTACGATTCATGACGATATTTTTCTGTTCCTAATTCCTGTTGAACTAAAACTGCAGTTAATTTATGTTTGAATTTCGCTGTGTTACTAAACAATTAGGTCACAGCTGTTTTTTAACTCTCATATTGGTTTCAAAATAATGATCATGCCCCCCCCCCTTAACTGCATTAGGGACCCCCACGGACAAACCAAAACATAATGAAATATTAAAAGCATGGGACCCCCCACACCCACTCGTAGTGCCGACGGACATAGTTCCAGGGAGGACCCAATAATAATGATAATACAGCCACCTTGATAGACGACAGCATAAAATAATACCCCATCAGTATATTAAATATTTCCTTTTTATACCAAGTTTTAAACCAATTATTCATCCATCATGACTTCATTGCTGAGTTGAAGTAACATTGGAAAATGTAACAATCTAAAAAAAACGTTTCTCGTTTCTGTCCTTTATTTTAAAACTGAAATTTTCTCATTTCTGTTGTTTTTTCTTTAACTTCTACCTTCTAATTTGTTTTAAAATCTATAACTGTCAAATTTATCTTCCATTACCTAAGACTTTATTTTAATCGTTTCTGTCGGACAATCTCTTTTTTAATTTCTGTTCTGGCAATTAAAACAAGCTTTCTTACATGTCTAAAAAGATCATTTTCACAATGTTTTGTTTTACATCAAAAATTTAAATAACATGTTTCTAAGTGTTGTTTTTTTATTTTTTTTTTCAAAACTTTAATTTTTTAAATCATCAACTAAAACCAAAACTGTGTAATCATCTATAACTGTATAATTATAATCTCATCTTAAAATATCTATAACTGTATCATTCTAATCTCATCTTGAAACATCTATAACTGTATCATTCTAATCTCATCTTGAAACATCTATAACTGTATCATTCTAATCTCATCTTGAAACATCTATAACTGTATGATTATAATCTCATCTTGAAACATCTATAACTGTATAATTCTAATCTCATCTTGAAACATCTATAACTGTATAATTCTAATCTCATCTTGAAACATCTATTTCAGTCGAGATCAGCCGCAGAACTCAATCTTTCAGTAGATAGTAACCAAGCCCAGAGGGAGCTCATAGCACAACTGGAGGCCAAAAACAGGTCAGTTGAATTAAATGTATGTCATAGGTTCGATTGTACCGATAACACTAACTTGCTGGTGGATAACTGATAAAAATTAAAAGTAAAGTTTATAGATTTGATAGTAAATATATTATATCACTAACTAGCTGTTGGGTAGGTGATTCAAATTAAAAGTATAATTCATAGAATCGATAGAAAATATATTATATCACTAACTTCCTGGTGGGTAGGTGGTTCAAATTAGAAGCATAGTTCCATGATTCATAGTCCTGCAAACACCATGATTAGCTGGTGTGTTATTTATTTTAAGACAAATGATATACCATAGCTATTCGTGTATAAGTCGATCTTGCTGATAACTCGAGAGTATTTTTAAGCCGAAAATTACGGAATTTGTTATGACCCTCGCATAAGTCGTGGGTTAAACTTGACAACTATCATATTCTTTAAATTTCATAATTATACCAACTGAACTATCCAGCCACTCTACCAACTGAACTATCCAACCACTCTACCAACTGAACTATCCAGCCACTCAACCAACTGAACTATCCAGCCACTCAACCAACTGAACTATCCAGCCACTCTACCAACTGAACTATCCAGCCACTCTACCAACTGAACTATCCAGCCACTCTACCAACTGAACTATCCAGCCACTCAACCAACTGAACTATCCAGCCAATCTACTAACTGAACTATCCAGCCACTCTACCAACTGAACTATCCAGCCACTTCGCCTCATTTAGATTACAAGTTTAGATGCTATTAGAAAATTAAATATGCTATGGGTACAGAAACTATTCAATGCAAATTTAATAAAGAGATGCACAACGCTGCGCCAAATGAATGTTGAGTCTATCTTTCCGGTTTCCGCCATTACCAGCGTTGCCTTGCGGTGTTGAGTGTACAATGTCGTTGCGGTGTCGAGTGTACAATGTCGTCACACAAATTCTATGGAATATTGTGTTGCCCGCGGATAAGTCGACCCTGTTTTTTTCCGGTGAGTTTTAAGGCATTAATTTTTCGACTTATACGCGAGTATCTATGGTATGCACTCCATAACCGTTAGTAGGTTTCTGTGCAAATTAAAATGCATAAAGTCTATTGTGCACATGACAAATGTTAACCAGCGGTCAAACTAAGACAATACCAAACTGATGGGGGGAAAATCATTGATACTGTATGAAAAAGCACAAATTGCATTAAAAAACATGAAACACATAAACACACACACACATACAACATATATACATGTACAACATATATACACACATGTGTTGAAGTTATGGCAACACCCAGTAATGTTCAATGGGCTGAAAACTGGAAACATTGACATCACACGATGAGCAACTATTGTATGTCAACATAAGAGAGACAGACAACATCCAACTGTCTATGTTAATATGTTGATGCGATTTGGTCTGACATTTTGTTCGTATTGACAGTGGAAAATAAAATAATAATTAAATTGTCAGAAGCTTCTGTCTAGATGTTCAACATGTCGTCAGAAGCTTCTGTCTAGATGTTCAACATGTCGTCAGAAGCTTCTGTCTAGATGTTCAACATGTCGTCAGAAGCTTCTGCCTAGATGTTCAACATGTCGTCAGAAGCTTCTGCCTAGATGTTCAACATGTCGTCAGAAGCTTCTGTCTAGATGTTCAACCTGTGTCGAGGGGGCGGGGTGCCAGAGTGTAAACATTCGTAGCCGGTGACTGGGGAGGGTCTCTCTCTCTCTCTCTCTCTCTCTCTCTCTCTCTCTCTCTCTCTCTCTCTCCCTCTATGACAACAATGAAAGTGCCGGCTAATTTAGGCCGAAACCTAATCAACTATTTATGCTCCGGTATGTCAACAGTTTGCCAACGCTATTTACTAATTGGCATACACGCCGGCCACTGTCGTGTTGGTTGAATAATCTGGTATTGTGTGGCAAGTCACATTGCCCGGTTATGTCTGTGTCCGACTGTCGACTTTTGACCAAGTCATATACAGCTCCATTTTTGGAATCGTAAAATCCCCCCCTCCTCCCCTCTTTTACCTCTATCCCAAGCGCCTCTGCGTTCAAATGTATCTAACATCTCTTTGAGTTTAAAAGGTACATTATTATTTACATTTACGTTTTTTTTTTTACTTTCGCGCCCCCCCCCTTCCACTGTAAGCCCGGTGCACGGGGGCCTGTTGGATGACGGCCGTGTTTTTGACTACACAATTGATTAGTTTGCAGGGTTGAGAAGTCGTGACTATATGTTTGACAGACAGGATACGACTTACGGTCTTTGAGAGTGAGACTTTATCTTGTGTTGTTGTTTTTTTTTTAACTTTATAACGTAAACAATGACATGTATACAAATAATATTCAAGCAATTAAATGCTAAGGGTCTGTATGACTATTTATTACCGCCTGTCTCTACCATAGTGAACATTTCCTGGCCGGAAAAATACAGAGCCCCCCGGGGGTGGTGCAACAAAACCCTTATTGAGCCCTAAACAAATATTCAGAAAGAAATAATGTTATTTTCAAATAAAACTTTAAGTAAACAACGGCCACGCCTTGGGCTTACGTGCCCCGTTAAGATTTATGGGCCCCATTTAGCTTTATGGGCTTTCGTCGAGCTATATGGGCCCCGTTTAGCTTTATGGCCCCCATTGAGCTTAAGAACACCGTTCAGATTTATGGGACCGCATTGAGCGTTATTAGCCCTCGATGAACTTTATGGGCCCTCATTGGGCTTTATGGGACCAATAAAGCTTTATGGACCCCGTTGAGCTTTATGGGCCCCGTTGAGTCTTATATATATATATATATATATATATATATATATATATACATATATTAATGAGCTTTTATAAAAATGCACTGAAAAGTAAATATAATTCATTATATCATACAAGTATTTATATAAAGAGTAAATGCCCATGTAGATAAACGGATCATTCATTTATAGTTTCATATCAACTAATACAAAGTTATATTAAGTTAACAATACTGTAATCACCCACGCTTTTAATTTTCAGCAATGCTAATTTATTTAAATATTTGAATGATAAAATAAGCTTAAAGGCTTATTTACAAAATAAAAACATTTTTTTAAAAGTTGAATAGTTCGACTAAACGTCCTTTCACAAAAATAAAATTAAAACAAAAACTCCAGAGTGTGAATAGAACTGTTTGAATAGCATGTTGTGGTTGAATTCATTCAGCAGTGCTGAGTGGAGGCAGGGCGTGAATTGATCGTTTTAATTAGCACGGAGACACTATTATAATAAGCTACTTTAGAAATTATTTAACCGAAGCTTAGTTGATTTTTTTTATTCAATTATTATTCGGTCACTTATTGAATCAATTAGTTCAGGATTTCTTTTTATTTTTCCTTCTTTCTGAACTCACATATTGAAGCAGAAAATAATTATTAAAAGCCTGGTTTTATTTTTTTAAAGTAAATACAGCATTACGGTGACGTATGAAACAATGTTTACATTTAGACTGTGGCTTTTATGAGTTTAGACCAACGGAAGGCTGTCAAAGCTATGAATCTTGGGCCATCAGTTTACATTATCACTGAATACTTTATCATTTGTTTAAATTCTCAAATGATTAAATGTTGGCACTTAGTTGATATAATCATAGCATTATATGTTGTTTAAATTAGTTGGTGACAATGTATAGTGTAAACATCTATGTTTTATCGTCTATACAAAATGTTGTAAATATTAACGGAATTCGGAAACATTTTTACAATATTTGGGTATCGCAATCACATTTGTAATAGGATAACTAACTTCCGATTCCAAAAAACTGCTTCTTATATTTTGGTGATTAAATTTTCCGATTCTATTACCGCTTCAAAACTAATTCATTTTACATCTGAGTAAAACAACTTTATTACATACAAAGATGAGTTACATTTGATATTTTTGTAGCTTTCTATAAAGTTTGTCAGTATAATATATCGGAATCAGAAATCGAACTTGAATCGAACGTTTTGGGGGCATGCTATCGATAAAAATATAGGTATCGTCTCTTCATTACATGTAAAATATTATAAAAGGTCCCTGTGCTTTTACATCGCTACAGAGAAATCATGAGGGAGATACAGAGGCTGAGGCTGGAGCAAGAGGCCTTCGCCCAAGAGGGTGGGGACACGAGCCAGTACAACCCGACCTTGCTTGCCGAGCTCAGGTTGTTACGTCAGAGGAAAGATGAACTGGAGGCCAGGATGCAGGCACTACAGGAAAGTCGGAAAGACCTGATGGTCCAGTTAGAGACTTTGATGAAACTGCTAAAAGTAAGCCTTTCTTTAGTGTTTACATTAAATCGAAAGGGCCAGTTAGAAATAGAAACGAAACTTCTATACGTAAACCTACTTTTGGTAGTTCACCTTTTAATACTTTTGTTTAAAAGAACCCTCATAACAAACAGTTCCAATTAGAAATAACTATAACAACATATGTACATTAAACATAGCATTAAATATAACCTATTATGTAAAATAGATATAGCCTAGTGTGTACATTCTATTCCTGATACCCAGAACCACCCCACCTCACCGAGATCTACGCCCAACAGTTCCCCCAGGTCACGAAGTGGTCTGTCACCAACATTCACAGCAGCGCTGGTCACTAGATCAGCCACATCACCAGGTCAGTAATTCACACTCTAATGTAACTGTCCCACTACATTAGCCACATCACAGGGCAGGTAACTCACACTCTAATATAACTGTCTCACTACATCAGCCACACCACAGGGTATGTAACTGTTTCTCTAGATTGACCACATCACCAGGTCAGTAGCTCGCCTTCTCATGTAATTGTTTCACTATATAACTTTACAGTCTTTGAACTATTATCTGTTTCACTTTGATGTATCACACATCCTGCAGCATTATATATTTTACATATGTTTCATCATATCAGTTGTTTCATCAATTAATCAATCTTATGTTAATATTCTTCAGACAAATTTTGTTCCGATACGTTGTTTCTGTGTTGTTCTTTGAAGTATACATGATGTTATTTGATGTATACGTGTTGTTCTTTGAAGTATACGTATTGTTCTGTGAAGTATACATGGTGTTCTTTGAAGTATGCATGTTGTTCTTTGAAGTATACGTGTTGTTCTTTGAAGTATACCGTACGTGTTATTCTTTGAAGCATACGTGTTGTTCTTTGAAGTATACGTGTTGTTCTTTGAAGTATACGACAGTCATGGTGTGTTTCTTTTTTTAGATTTCAACTTTAATACTAAAAGGATTTTACTGGAACTTTTTTTCATTGATTATTTGGTGTATATCAACCTTTAATTTTAAATTTTATAATTGAATTATTTAATTTAGGACAAAATAAATCAATTATCATTGTTCATTTATCTGCAGCTCCCTCCTCGTCCGCAGAGGTCAGTTTGAACGGTCTGGGCGGGGATGTGAAACAAGCCTTTACCCTCCAGCCATCATCCGCGGCTGTGTTGACCAGGACATTACGCAATGACCTCCTGATGGCAGCCGACTCAGTCACTAATGCCATGTCCTCGCTTGTCAAGGAGCTTCACTCTGGTAAGTTGGCAACACCCGGAGAGTTCACGTGACCCACAATCTCCAATCAGACGCCTTGCTGTATTCTTCTCATGTTCTCGTGTTGCACATTTTGTTAAAACAGTCTGAACAACTTTCCTTAATACTTTTTGTCACCATTCATGTTGCCATGTTGCATAAGCTGATTACATGTTTGTATTTTTTAGGGTTCGAGTCAGTGTATTTTTGCTCACTTCACTCTTTTTTCTAAATTGGTATAAGAATAAAGGGAGGAAAAGTTCCAGTTATAATTGATCGTACAATCGGGACAGTTTAGATATTAATAAAAAAAAACAACACGAGTTTGAGTGGGACAGGGATGCAGCCATCCGAACATATTTCTGGGGCCCCTGACCTTAGGAGCGCGTTGGGTACAACAATCTCCGATGGAATTAATTAGCAATCGCTAAACCATTGTAATAGAGAGGGTTGGTGGTGGTATATTTCTGTTATATAATGCACATTTTTATATTAATTATTGGAGTAGACCTTGGAGGGGAATAAAATCTGTACATAATCTTAAAAAAAAAAACAAAGAGGGCCCGGGGGGCATGGGCGTCGCTAAGAATTTTTCCAGGGGGGGGGCAAAAATTTTCCGGGGGGGGGGCAAATAACAACTTTATGACATTTTTTTTTAAATGTAAGGGGGGAGGAGCAAATGCCCCTCTCTTATATGATATTTTTTCAAAATGCCCCCCTTGCCCCCCCCCATGAATACGCCCATGCCCGGGGGGGGGTCTTTTTTTCATAAAATGGAAGGGGATCATTTCGTTTTATGATGTTATAATAGGGGGGAGGGGGTGTTCATTATCTATTTCTAGTTAAGTGAATGGCCGCTAAAAAATATTTTTGAAAATTTTCGGTGCTGTAGGGCTCCGGAACTTTTGGAGCCTCCAAATTACTGTTGGTGGGTGGCGACCAGGCAACCGCCCGATGCCCCGCGGCTTAGGGAAGCCCGACGATAGGAGTAAGAAATAAAAGTCTTCAGTTAAAGCACACACCCCATCCAAGACCCGCACACATTCATCCGTATAGCTAAGGCCGCCTCTGTTGAAACATTTAGAGGGAGGGCCACCAAGCTGTTAGCGACGCCACTGTTCGTAGCTATTTATGTTTTCTACATTAAAGTGTCATGCCCCCCATCCCCACCCTACACAACGGTGACCAATACGTCACAGTTTACCTGGGACAGTCCCGGAATCTCATTACTTGTCATGGCCTCCCGGCAGGCTCGTAGGCAGGTCAAAGTAAGCAGTGGGGCACCAATACCCAGCAAGGGGGTACCTTCTCATTTTAGTTACTTTTTCTTTATTTTTTCCTCTTTTTCTGCTTTTTAAGGGCCCCCCAGTGTCCCCCCTTCCTTTGGCTACGGGGCTGCCTCCCGGAATGGTCCGGAAATCTCAGAATTGTGAGGAATAGCCCCGACCAGTCCTGTTTTCTGACAAACTGCATACGTTTTCCCACAACCATTCTGATTCCAAGTCATACTTTTTGTTCATAATGACATCAAAACGTTAATCGTGCGTTCTTTTTTTTTTTTTAATGTTTTAATCTTGGCTTTGTAAAAGCATTGATATTAAACAAAATGTATAACTTTCATAAAAAGCGGAAAACGATCTTTTTTTTTTAAATCTAAATTATCAACCAAGCGACTGGCTACGAGCCAGATATTAACGCCAATCACAGTGGTTGAATCATCAGCACAGTAATTTGGTTTAAAAATTGGCGGGAGAAAATGAAAATTCTAATATTTTATTAGTAATTCAGGTTACTTGCAGATTTTAATAGCAGTGTGTTTTACATTAAGACAAGTTTGAAGACTAAATTTGTAAACTTTTTTTTCGGGCAAAAGATTGTCTTAGACAAAAAAGAAAGCTCTGGCAAAATATACAAGAAAATTTTGAGATCATGTCGACAATTTCAGTCAAAAGGCATTCTACTTAGTTGCCAAATTGGCTACAGCTTTGTAGAGACGATTCTCCACAGTTTTCATGATTCTACACATTTTCTGCGAAGCCAGCCCAGAAACTTTCACAATTACAAGGGCGTGCGATAGATTTTCCCCACTATAATGCATGTCCTCAAAATGCCACCCCCCTCCCAAATGGTTTTTTTTATTTCTATAAAAAATAAAACCTTATATTTTTACTGCATTGCCTCCCCATCTTACGATGACGCCTGATGCGACCACCTCTATGTGTCAAAGGACGGATGGTCGAGCGACTGTTGACCTGAGGGGTCCCGGATTCAATCCCTATATGTCTCCTGTGGTTCCTCCATGGCCACTGCACGAACAGCTATAGTGGGGGGGGGGTGAAGAAGGACGCTAGAAAACAAACGTCCCATTAGTGGTTTATATTGGATATAAGAGATACACATCGCATCCTTACAGGAACTTTACCCACTACATAGAACGGCCCTGGGGTCCTATAACTATTTTCACACAAGGGACTTCAGGCCCCCGGGCTCATAAAGCAGTATTGGGATCGTTAAATAAATGACTGATGTAGTGAATTCGGGTAAATATTTTGTCTTTTTTGGGACCCCTCACAAAGAGAAAAAATTAATCTCCCACGTAGAAAAAGAGACAATATTTATGAATCAATTGAAATGTTCTCCTAAAATAATAATAAATATAAAGGGTCAAATGGTAGGCCTACTATTCTCTCGAGGAACCCGTTCAAGTTCCAGGAAATGACCTACATTGAGACGGATGTGCACTTGCATATATCTCACTACATACAGAACGTGTCTAGTTTTTGTGACATTTCAAATTAATATCCACATTAAAAAAAAATATTACGGGAGAATATTAGACTAACTGATCTCTCTCTCTCTCTCTCTCTCTCTCTCTCTCTCTCTCTCTCTCTCTCTCTCTCTCTCTCTCTCTCTCTCTGTGTGTGTGTGTGTGTTGTGCGTGTGTGTGTAAATACAATATATATGGTTAGGTAGGTAGGCATAGGTGTATTTAACGGCGGGCATTAATGAACAAGTACTATCATTTGCTAATGCAAGCCTAATTAAAATTTCAAATTTCAGAATAAAAAAAATTATTCTACTGGAGTGGGTCAGATATGAGGGATTCACTAGTGAAGTGTAATAAATGGTTTATAGTAAAAAGGTGTACATTTTTACATAATAGAGCTAATGTAAATTTTTTGCGCTGTTTACATTAAAATTACTTTCTAAAAGTGCGAGAAATCTTATCTTTTCCAGAGTACAGAGAGTAGATTATAGGCCGCTAGAGGCGATCCAAGTTAATTGATTTGTCTACAACAGAAAACATTAACTTTAAAAAAAAAAGAAGATAAAAAGGGAGATAAAACATTGATAACGGGAAAATGCGGGGGAGGGGGGGGAAGACATTTAATTTTGGTAATACTTTGCATGGGGTGTGGAAAATCGGGAGGGATCAACATAAAATAAACCCTTGCTTAGTTGCGGCATTTCTGTTTCTGTGAACTAATCCTGTGCTACCATCCCGCTAGCTAGTTGTCTCTATGGTAGGTCTGTTTTCTATCTTCTCCTGGATCTTTTTTGTCTTCATATGGACATTTTTCTTTCAATAGGTTACTTTTAAAATGTTATTGTTTGTTTTGTTTGCCAGTTTTTTACAGCTAAGAAAAAAAAAAACAATTGGAAATTATATTTTTGTTTGTCTATAGGAGTTTGATTTAAAAAGAGACTTTTTTTTTTTTAAATTTCAGATGATGGAAGTGAAGAAGATGAAGATGAAGATAGACTGCAGAGCAAATTTAATGGTGAGCTTAGAAAAAATAAATTCTTTATCTGACTCACAATATACTTTTTGGGACATTAAATAATTAAAATTTCTTACACTTCTAAAAAAAATTGTTAAGAAGATAAGACTGGAAAATATACAAACATCAAATCAATTCATGACATCTCTGATTCTTGGTACATTTTAATAACAACAATTCAAGTATAAAAACTGAATAGATTATTTTTAGTGGAAAAAAAGTTAATGTAAACTTTCTTTTTCAACAATCATAGGAAACTATCATAGTTTATAGGAAAATTAGATCTTTAATTCAGTACTGATACGATATTTAGTGTATTTTCCTATAGCGAAATTTCGTTAAATATGTTGATGCAAATATTTATAACATTTTTTTTTACATTTATTTTAACTAGCTTATCTTTATTAATGACTGCACTGTACAGATCAACAAGTTTAATATGTTTTATTTCAGTAAATATTGCAAATTAAACAATAATTAGGAATCTTTTTTTTAATTCCAGAGATAAAATATAACCAGGGCCTTTAAATATTTAAAGTAAAAATCATTCTTAAAAGTACTAAAAATAAAATTGTGTAAGATGTCATAAAACTTGTCTCTTAGATCACAATGTTTCCAGATTGTCTAGCATTGTCTTTATTTACCTCATGATTCAGAGTTGTTGTTTTTTTTATTATTAGGCAAGGGGAATAATAAAACAATCAATAAATAACTTCGCTACAGGGCTGTCAAAAAATGAGATGAGAGTAATATGCCCTTTGGCAACTTAAGCTGGCACATGACATTTAGACGTAATTGATTTAGGCTCCAATCCTTAAAGAAAACTGGGGTAACAATACACTTGATAAAAAGCGCTTGTTGTGTCACTGACCTTAAGTGTTCAGAGTTTCTTAGGGCTGTGGTAATAAATGTATAAAGAGGCAACTACAATGATTTTAAACATGTTTCAAATTTTTATACACCCTTATAATAATGGTGACATTTTTTTCAAAATAATAGCCTAAAATTATAGATTGACACACTTTGAAAATAATTAATTTGAAAATACAATGATGAAAAAAAACAATAAAAATGGGTTGTTTTGTTTGAAAATGGATAACCATCTTCTTGTTTTTTTTTTTAATTTAGAGAGTTGACTTTTGATTATAAACATTTTCTTTTTTTTTACCAATAATTTAGAGATAAAATGAAAATTTCAAAAATTACATTATAAAAAAATATTTTATAAAAAACGTTTTTCTTGCGTACTAAAAAGCAGAAAATAATTTTTGAATAAATTGGTCACATGGTAATAGACTTTATAAGGGCTTCTGATTTTTATAAAAACGAAAAACGTTGGGCGCATGGATTTTATATTATGTGAATGTTTGTATTACAGTATTAGAATCATCAAATGTTAACAATTAAGTCCCAAAAGAATTATTACAGAAGGTTTTTGAAATATCACGATATTGCAGATCATTTATTACAACTTCGATAACAAAATACATATGAGTATGTAAAGAGCACTTGTATTTTCTTATCATATTTTCTTTAATAGATCTAGTGTTCTTTTTCCTTCATTTTTTAGAAATCTTTTTATTTTTTTTATGTTACAGATTTTAAGTTTGATGAAGACTTAATGTCCAGGTCAGGAGGTACTGAAGATATAGACATGGGATCATGGGGAAGAGATGATCTTCATTGGAGAATGAGGCAAGAAGCTGAGTTTCTTGCCCAGCTTCGAGCTCGGCGTCAAAGAAGTAGTGCCAACTCTAGCCAGACAACTAGTGATACTGAACAAGATGGGTAAGCTCTAAAGTACAATGCCAAAATTTTTGCTATTTAATAGATATTTTAACATTGTTCAAACTTGAGCATTGTATTTTTTTTTAATTTAATATGTTCTTTGAAGTACACTTCTTTGAAGTACATGTAATAGGAAAAAATTTAACACAATTGTTATTGGTCCTAAAATATTTTGGTGGGAAAAAAAAAGTACCGGATTTCATAAATTTCAATTTTTAAAAATAATTTTGTTTAATTTTTGACAATATTCTAACAGATTGAGAGCTACGTCATGATTTATGTAATTTTTGTTTCTAGTTACCCAGGTACTGATGAGGGTGAATCATTAACAAGAACAGATGATGAAAGTTATATAGGTACAGATGAAATAGGCTCCTGCCAAGGAGAAAGATTTGATGAAGTTCAAAGTGTCAGTATGAAAACAGATGAGGATGTTCCTGATGCTGCGGAAGCCATGGCTAAGGTATTATATTGAGAACTGTAATTATCCATATGCTGCTGAAGCTGTGGCTAAGGTATTATATTGAGAACTGTAATTATCCATTAGACTTTTTTATTTTTAAAAAATTATTATACATGTATATTGTGTTATAACTCACAGCAGAAAATTACTTTCATATCACCAGCTTCACTTGTGTAGGCATGAGTTGATTCAGTACAATGTATTCATACACCTGAATTTTAAAAATGGCATTATGTCCCTTTGTATCATTCCATGTCATTTGGTATTTTGAAGCTAAGAGGCAGATGAAGTGTGGAATTCCTCTGTTAAAATAAAAGGTAGCTGAATTAACATTAATTTGACTTGCTGTTTTTTTAGGAGATGACAAGCAGCAGATACACAACAGATGAAGAAAGTTTTCTTCAGACTGATGATGAATCATTCATTCGAACCGATGATGAAGAAGGTGGCAATACAGACTGGGAAGAATCCACAAGACGATGGGTCAATCGGTGACCCAATTACATATTTAATTTTTTTTTATGTACAGAATATATTGAAGATAAAGTTTTTACTTTGTTCTCTGTCACTGAAAATCAAATAAAACAATCCTTTAAATATTTTCTCTAGGTTATTGTTTAACAACGTGACCATTCAAAAGATACAGAGAAAGAATGAATAATTGCATCAATTATAATATAAAAAGGGATTATGTCAAAATAGTGATTTAAGTGATCAATTTAAAAAATGTGGTAATATTGAAATTTATTAAATAAATATCATTAGAAGATTCAGCAACAAGACTAATACATTTTTTTTATTACATTTTCAATATTTCTTTACCACCATGCCCAGCGACAATCTGTCACAAGTAATATAATTTTTTTTATGTGACTAGTTCTGAAAGTAGTTTGTGATTATCATCTTTACTGTATTTGTTTTGTTAATCTATTCTACACGTTTGTGATTCTTATTTTTCATTTCATCAGCAAGAGCTTTCAGATATGTGAATCTATCAGTTTACCTATTAAAATTAAGATAGTAAACGTTGTGATGTCTAGGTATGGTACTATGATTTTTTTTTTACAAACCAAACGTGATCAGTTCTGAATTACTTAATTATTCTGTTAATATATTTTCAATACATATTTGCTAATTTTTTGTGCAAACACATTTATGTGTGTGTATTCACATATAAATATGATGTTGTTCATAAATGAAGCTCATACAATCTATAAACCAACAGTTTTAAGATGCTCAGATTTTCACCCTTTTTAAAAAAAAATAAACTTCATGTCAAAAATATTTTATCGGAATGTAATTTAGCGTAATCTGAGCGTAGGAATTCATGAATGATTTGAGCATCAAATATTTTTTTTTCAATGTATGTGAAAAAAGAACCCTTTAACATTTTTAGGTTTATGACTATCTGGTTTTAAGAGGGGGGTTTAACTATTTTGTAGAAGATTCCATTAAATTAAAAAAAAACTTCAGGATGTGTCAAAAGTGCCTGCTTTATAACCAAAAAAGAAATGTAGAAGAGAATCATTGTGTTAATTTACTTTATATATTTTTTGCAGTTTTTTTTTAGCATTAAACTTTAATTGTATGCAATAGTTGTTTTTTTTGCTATTGTAAAAGGCATTGTTTTTAATGTCTGTTATGCGGTGATTCTTTTGGAAATACTAATAATTTTGAACCATATTCTAAATGAAAATACCTCAGAGAAAGGCTTTTTTTTTTCTTAAGAATGTTGTTTGTTTGTTTTTTTATAATCTAGTTCACTAAAGACAGCAGGGCCATCAGTTGAACTAATTTTTATTCAAAATGGAGATGCACAATGAACACTGTTGTTTGAGTAAATTCAGTTTGATTTTGATCATGTAGACCATTGTTTCCCAAAGTATGGTATGAGTACTCCTGGTGATACCCAGAGTTTGGCGGGGGTATGTGTTGCACTGGGCTGAGAACAATGTGTAAACATGATCCGCTAAAGCGAAAACAATGAAATTAGGGGAAACCAAGACAGTAAAAAAAAATTTACTCAATTTTTTTTTACATGGGTACTCAGTATTATGAAAATAAAAAGGGGTACACAGATGTTGAAAGTGTGGGAAACACTGATGTAGACAAGGAAAAGAAAACAAAACATAAAAGTCACTTTCTAATCTATATATGATAATCAGCAAAGCTCAGATATTTGTGGAAACGTCTAGAGCCAAAATTACACGTGGAATAGGCCCCCTTGGCATCATAAACTTTAGAACATAAAAATATACTTATTAGGAAAATATTCTACCATATAGGTTTAGATACTTATCTAAAAACCCCAATGATTCAATATACAGAAACTGTAATTTTGATGTTTATCTACAAGTGTTTCATGTTTCCCTGACCTTGCAGATATTTCTGCCTATGTGTTGTGACTTTAATGTGATGGAATACTCAAAGATTTCATTATTAAATATTTCACTTATATTTCGATGTACATGTACTGGGTTTGTGTATTGTAATCATTTAAAAAATGGTATTGTATTATTTTTTTTTTTAGTGACGCTGTTTCCAGGCAATAATTTTAATTGGCATCATACAGTTGCTGCTATTAAAATTTAGCTTTTAATTTTTCTACTGTCTCATTAGATCATGAAAACTAAATTGCATTTTTTGCTGATCAACATTCCATGATATTTCAGAGCTACCTGGCAATGTCTGTGGTCATGACCAATACTGCTGCTCATTCATTGGCATAGTCTCCCCTGTTGTGCTGGATATCAAATTAAATCCACAAATATATGATCTAAACCAAAACATTTTATTGAAATTTTTTGCATTATGTATTTTCACCATTTTCATTTCTGTTTAAAAGAAATGTCTTTAGAAGAAAGTAAGCTTTTTTTGTGGATGTTTGAATATAAGTGAACATTTTACAGGGTTTACAAAATAATATTTAAATAATATTTTTAAAACTGACTAGAAATTTTCAATGAATTTTTAGAATCCTTTAATACTGTGAGCTTAGGTTACTTTTTTTTTTTGGGCAAATTCAGTGAAAAAAAAACAACATAAATTATAAGCATTCTGTAAGGATCATAATTATTATCCTTTGCGAAAATGAAAACAAGGGCATTAACATTTAACTAAGAAATTTTACTGTGTCAAATTTTTCATGTAAAAGTTTCATTAAATATAACAAAATGAAAAGATCAATGTTGATAAATGTCTACTATACATGTATTATGTATAATTCTGTCACATAGAGATATTTATTAACATCCTTATGACATGGATAATAATAAAAAAAATGAAATGTATACTTCAGTTTTGTTATTTTGCATCCAATATTATAGTGTATATTTACTTTGAAGATGAATAAATCTAATTAAGGGGTTTTTAAAATGAAAAAAAAAAATTAGGTAACATTGTATTCCATTTATTATTGCATAAATCATGACAAAAATAAACAACACTTTTTTTAAACATCACTACATTACAAAATGGCTTATTTTCTTTCATACAAATTAACTGACTTTTTTAATACAAGCTGGCCAGATTTAGTCGGGTACTTTGACATCCTGAGTGGAGCCAATGATTTATGCAGCATGGACTCTAGTTGTGACTTCATATCCTTTAACTGCTGTTTGTCCTGCGCTTGTTGTACAGAATCTCCCAAATCTTCAAGTCTAGAAGCTAGTTAAGAAAATTTGTAAAAAAAAAAAAAGGATGGAAAGTAAAACTAAGAAATTTTTTTTATTTTTGAAGAAATCTTCTCAATGAAATATTTCCTGCATAGGGCTACTCTGATTGAATATGTTAGTTTTAAATCAAAAGACAGAGAAATGGTGTTTGAATTTTGATGTGAATACAACAGTTACATTACTTCTTCACTTCTAAGTTTAAAACATTTTGCACTAGTCATTTATCATTTAAATTAGTGCACAAGTCTTAAGAGCAAGCTATAAAATAAATCAGCAGAGAATATGTTAACACTTAAATAAAAATTTTCCAACAAAATAAACCACCCGAAAAAAAATGCAATAAGAATTAAACACAAAACGTAATTATACCACACATGGATTTTTAAAATGAAAAGATTGTTCATAAGACCAAAACAAGAGTCAGGAGTACGAATACATGTACTAATTAACATCCAAACAGTGTTATAACTATAGATTCTTTTAACGCTATTATTTAGATAAAGCAAACAGAATTTTAGATGGAAAGGATACAGTCGCTCGTCATCAACAATCATGTCCATTTCCTCAGCTGCTTTCAGAAAGAAGTTATTATTTATGTGTTTCTTCTTCAACCTGAAATGGTGTAACATAAAGTGAGCCCAAAAAAAGTTCATAATCACACTTCATCGATAGTCTCTTGGAATATCAACACCAAGTGAAAGTTTTACCTACATGTAGCTAATTAAAATTTTGATTTTAAATTGTAAACACACTGACCTATGTTCTGTAACATCAATAACTCTTGCAACTCTGACTCTCTGCTTTACTGCAGGAAACAAATCCATTTCTACAGGCATTAAGGGCAACTCCTCACCTGTAAAATAAAAAGGTGTAAGATATAAAGCTTAAAACTGAAAAAAACCTTTACATACTTAAGTCATATGCCTAAATGAACTTTTAAACCTTACCCATCAAC
This sequence comes from Bulinus truncatus, assembly GCA_021962125.1. NCBI lineage: Eukaryota > Metazoa > Mollusca > Gastropoda > Planorbidae > Bulinus > Bulinus truncatus. The sequence continues at coordinate 10,167,060 of JAGDYQ010000005.1, read as the reverse complement.
AACTTATTTGAAAGTGGAGAAACCTTCATCCTAGTATAATTAAATACATTATATGTCAGATGTTACATGCCAGCATGAATACCAGATTCTATGATAAGTCACAGCTTATTTAGGCAAATCTAATCATAGTTGCATTATACTTCTACATGTCAAAGAAAAAAATCTTTATACACAAAACTTTGAAAAACTAATAAAATCATTCTCACCATTTCTAACTCCATGTACTATTTTACGATAGTCTTTAGCCTCTTCAGGACCAACAAATATGACACTGAGACCCAGATTACTAGCTCTGGCTGTTCTACCACTTCGGTGAATATAATTCTGTCATAAAAAAAAAAAAGCATTATGTCATTTATTAAAAATTAGCCCACGAAACTTTGAAAATTATTCAATGCTATACATATTTTTACACACGGTTGTGATCCCCCTGGAATGACCTCCCTTTTTACAATTCCCTATCATTCCCAACTGAATAGCTAGTGAAGGGACTTTATTACTCTATGCATCAGTCCTTATTGATGACTCCCACTTATGTTGTGATATTCTAGTAATTTTTCTGTGTCATAAATGTAAAGTAACATTGCATTTTATCTTCAGAAATAAGTCAAGCAGACAATTTACCTCCATGGTTCTAGGGACCTGATAGTGTATAACATGATCAACTTTTGGAATATCCAAGCCTCGTGCAGCCACATCTGAAGCTATTAATAAACCTTGACTGCTACCTAGGAGTTATTTTGAAATGTGCACAAATTTAAAAGTACGATAAAATTAATGAAATTCTTTATGCCTGTACTGAATAGTGCAATTACACTTTTTAAAGGACTAAGACAGCCTTTAAACAAACAAACAAAAATTTTTAAATAAAAAATCTGTACATTTTGCACATTTTTTATAAATGACCATTGAATCTTAAATAAAACAGATAAATTTAAAAGTTCTTGAAATGTTTAACTGTAGAATTATTTATGTACGAAAATTTAGCTCGATTATTTTACTTACGTTCATTAAATTCAAACCTAAATTTTCTAATTAATTTACATTGGAATGGTCGACATAAATTTAATGAATACCTGCAAATTTATCAAGGTTTTTCAAGCGCTGGCGTTGTTGCATGTCTGCATGCAGAGGAAGTGGTGAACATTTAAGCAGGCCAAATAAAGAAGCTAACCGGCGTAAACAATCTTTGCTGTTGACAAAAACTATTGTACGCCCAGGGTGCTGACACAAGAAGTAATAAAGATAAAAATCCTGCAAATAAATACATTTCAGAAAGAAAGTTAAAATGCATCAATTACCAAAAATGCATTTTTAAAATGCTATTTATTATGATTATTATGATTATCATAAATAAAGTAAATGCTTTTAAAAAATGGTTACCTTTTCATCAGCATTACAGTTAACCCTTAATTCTGTCAGGGTCTGGGCCACTTTGTCTTTGGGTGTGAGATCAATTACTTTTGGTTTTAGACCAACACATATTCTTTCAGTCAAACTTTCTGTAAAGAAGTTTAAAAGGGATGATTATCAATTACATGTACTTGTAAATAGCTAGCACAAATTTTTAGCATATTTCTTTTAGAAACTAACTAGTAAATCTAATACAAATGTTTTTTTAGAATATTTATCTACAACTTTCTCTTAAACTTACTAAGTTTGTCTTCATCTTTCTTCGGGGGTTTCCTTTTATTCATCAGACGTTTGGGGGCAGCTACATCTATGGTTAATGTTGCAGACATTACAAATGTTTGCCTGTTTTTTGATCTTCTGGGGCTGCTGTAAGTTGACCAAAAAATAAAATCTAAATCAGCCTTTTTTTAATTATTTATTATAAATTGAGTATGAAAAAAATTACCCTCTGTAATCAAGTTTTAATTGAAATGAAATATGCATACTTATTTAACATCTCTAATATTTTGGTCAGCTCTTCATAGTGTCCCCTTTCCACCATGCGATCTGCTTCATCCACAACTAAACACAAAATTTTATCCACTTGACTTAGATGATCATTCCCCTTAGAAATAAAATCGGATGCATACAAATATTAATGTAACGAATCACACCTTTTTTAAAAATACTGACGGCTGAAGAGAAAAGTGCTTGTGTGATTATATAAATAATGGTGAAAAAATTTTATCACTAATTTATTTTTACCTACCTCTTCTATAAGCTGCCAGAGTCGACCAGGTGTTGCTATAATTACATGTGGATGTTTTTCTAAAATTCTTCTCTGTTTTTCAACAGACATGCCACCTAAAACAGTAGCAAACTGAGAGAGGATTTTAAAAAAAAACTGTGTAAATTCATTGATAAATACCCCCCCCCCAACCCCCCCCCCCCGACCCGAAAAAAAACAAAAAAAAAAACAACCCCAACCCAAACCCCACAACCAAACAAAAAACCCCCCCCCGGCAACCAAAAAAAAAAAACAAGCAAGGCCAAACAAAACCCCACCACAAAAAAAACCCCAAAACCCGGCCGCCCGCCCCGGGGACCCCCGCAAGGAGGGGGGGCCCCCCCCCCGAAGCCCCCCCCCCCGAGCGGGGGGGCCCCCTCCCTCCTCCCCCGGGAGAGAGGAGGAGAGAGGAAAACCCTCCTCTCCCCCCACAAAAAAAAACACCTCACCCCCCCCCCTCCAAAAAGGAGGGAGGGGGGCCCCCCCCCCCCCCCCCCCCCCAAAAAATAGCCCGGCGTTTAAACCCCCCCAACATATACGAGAAAAAGAAGAAGATTGATTATATTTTAATGAAGGCATTTATAAGTGTACAATTAAAACATTTGTTTGAGAAAAAAGATAGAATCAACATATAGATACGCTCACACTTCAATTTAAAAAAAATCTTACTTTAATATCTGTATATTTTGCAAGTGATGACAGGTGGTTCTTCACTTGTATAGCCAGTTCACGAGTTGGTTCTAAAATCAATGCCAATGGTGGTAAGCTGTTATGTTTCTAGAGAGAAAAAAATGCCATGATTTCAGTATGATTTTATTTCAATGCGGTAGTTAGAAAACAACAGTTGTGTGTATTATTAAGTAATTTATTTTAATATTATTACTTACACTTATTGGTAGTTTTTTGTTATTTTTGTTTTCATCTTCATCATCATTCTCAGAGCCATCCTCATCAGACTGACTGGTAGATGCACCCTTTGAATCTTCCAGCTTAATCAAAGCTTCGCTCAGAATTCTAGATAGTACAGGAATGCCAAAAGCTAATGTTTTACCACTGCCCTGTAGAGAAATAAGATATTTTTTTTTTATAATTTATAACAAAGTATGTGACCAATGGAGATGTATAAAGAACATTACATGTACAAAGTTTATCCCAACAATGATTACTGACCAAGTAATAACATATCCATCTTATAAAGGCAAATTAAGAATACATGTATATTATAGAAAGAGTCCACTTTTAAACAGGCTTTGTCTAAAAATTAGAAAATTCACCATACTTTTCACATGCCTTACTGCTACCTTTTTTTAGCTTTCTACTTTATCATAATCAAATTGAACTGATATTAAAACAAGTTAGAAGAATTTTAAAATGTGAAAACAATGGAAAATAGAGTGTTGTGTCATGTAAAAAATTAATTTTTCTCTATTGTATTAATTTGTGACAGTGCCTGTTTTTCCCATGGACTCTTAATATAAAAAAAAAAAGATATTTCAGTAGGTTAATACATGCATGAGCTGTTATATTAATAATATTATCACATGCACCTTCACTGTATGTGGGCAACTAGCCTAAATAACTACTTTAAAAACTTTAAAATATTTTATATTATAAACTAAACAGAATTAATAAAGGCTTTTCTTTCATATTAATAACGAAAAAAATGGACAGCTTGTGTTCATTCTTCAAGCATACCATTTAAACCAAGCATGGACAAATTTTGGCTCATAATGTTTTATGTGTTTAATGTTGCCCAAGCCCCACTACCTTCCACTATTTCACAACAATATAGGTTGCATTATATTAATATTAAATGAAATAGACACTCCATCAGTCTACTCTAGGTAGCGGTCCTTCTATCAAATTTAATCGCAGCCTATTGCAGATCAAACAGTTTGCCCACACTGAAAGCAAATAATAGAAAATATAATTACTGTTTCTGCTGCCCCTAGAATGTCTTTTCTGTCCCTGATGGCACTTGGGAGAGCAATTTTTTGGATTTCTGTAGGCTTTTCAAACCCCTGATCTTGCATTGCTTTTAATAAGACTTCTGGTACAAACAAATGTTTCCACTGTGACATATCTAAGCAATGAAAAGAAAAGACTCATTACACTTTTTAACTGCAACTGAACATAATTAACACAGGTCATACCTTGTTAAAACAAAGTTTATATCTATCTAATCTATCACGTGTACCGAAAAATTATGATTGAACAGGAGAATAAAAGCATCATTATATTTATAAGATAGACAGTCCCTTTTAACTTAAAAGAGAATAAAACTTTTAGATTCATAACAGATAAAGAAATAGAGTTGTAATAATACACTCGTAGATTTTTGTATCAAATAATAATACATTTTAATTATGTCATGAACCACATAATATTCATCAGCAACTGGATGTTTTAATATTTATACCTTGATATTAAAATTAGTACCATAAAAGTGGCATAAATATCTTACCAGTTATCACCTCCAATGGCTTTTCATTGTTTGTATTTTCTTCACATTTGTTGTCAGGTTCATTTCTTAAATCTATTTTTTTCTGGTTCTTTTGTTTCTTCTTTTTTCTTTTCTTCAATTTTTGCTTTTTAATACTGGTTTGAATGTTTGCAATTGTTAGATCTCCAGCTTTATTAATATTATTTACATCTACAGCTTTGTCATTAATTTTTTTCAACTTGCCCTTTGTCCCTATTTCACAGCTGATCTCACTTATTTCTGATTCACCCCGAGATTTTTTAGAGTTGCTGGAAGGAAGATCTTGGGAATCATCAGATGTTTTACTTTGTTGTAACTTTCGCTTTTTGTTTAAATTTTTCTTCTTTGGTAGTGTCTGAAGTTGAGTAGTTTCTAACTCATCATCTAATGTGGTTTCCAATTTTATTTTCCGCTTTTTTATCTTTTTTTTCTTACCATCTTCATCATCAGACTACAATTAAAAAAAAAAAAGTACATGTGCTATTAAGAGACTAATGCAGACACATTTTTTTAAATAAATAAAGAAAAAGAATGATATGTTTTTGTTATTCACTATCTTACAGTTAACCTTAATCATAATCCAGCCCTATGTAGGTTTTCTATATTGACGATCAAATCTAAAGACACACTCACAGTTTACTACGCCGAATTTCTTAAAATTGTTAGTTGGTAATTTTTTCGTGCATATACGTTTCCATTGTAAAACTTTACACACTAATTACAATCATCAATCATATCTTATTTAGTCTTGGTAAGTTTATGCTATGTATTTTCTTCAATGATGGGAATTCTCTACGTTTTTGTTCTCACTAGATTACATTCACTACTGATGCATGATTTTGTATCAGTTATCAGGCATCACCTAGTGGCCTCTCATTTCCCCCCCTTACATTAATGGGACTATACAAGTGATTTAATAGCAACTGTCCAGATTCATCTGTAGCTATTTCGAAAGCTGAGGGGGCAATTCGTCATGCAGTGAAATGCTCCTGGGGTTCCCGGGTTTGATCTCTAGTGAGAACCAAGGGAATTTTTCAGGTCATAAGGAAAGTTCCTGAAATGTCTCCTGTGGTGGCTTGATGGCCATTGCACTATCGATGGTAATATACCTTTATCAATAATATTTATCAAAACGCAGTGGCTACGGTTCGGTCCGACCGAACGCGTATTTTATTTTTTCGGGTACCAGCCTTACTTATTATTGCATAGCGGCCGAGTCGCTGCACTGAACTATATAACAACATAATTTTTTTTTTTTTTTCAGAATTTTTTTTTTCAGGATTAGGGTTAGAGATAGGGTTAGGGTGTGGAGCAATATTATCTATGGCTGGTACCCGAAGTAAAAAAAATACGGGTTCGGTCGGACCGAACCGTAGCCACTGCCTTATCAAAATAGTTATTGTCGCTAAAGAGACGAACTACCATCTGGTAAAAACTAAACAATCAGTTACAGTGTAAACAGCCATTTCTTCAGCATTATCTCGCCAAAGTAAAATAATAATAAAAATTATATATTAAAAAACAAAACTGACATTGGTGTTAACTTGGACCAACTCATAGTCTGTAAGTTCCTGAATATCAATCAGTCCATCGAATTCTTCGGTATTAAGTAAATCCTGCGGAATCGAAACCTTTTTCCATGCTGTCTTCTCTTTCACGTGCAAAGTCGATGCCATGTTGTAAACAAATCTTTGATGAAGAAGGTCGATTAACAGTATTATGTTTACTCTTCTTCGTATGAAGTTCATACTATCACATGCGGTAAAAAAAAAAAAACAATCATTGCTAGTGGCAGTAGAGTCCCGCAAAATCTAGAACTTTGAATGCAATTTTAGTGGCGATATGGAAGAAGACCCGTTAATAAAACAACAGATATTTTTGCAATCATTTATTTCTAAAGGCATTTTAGACTCTAAAGAAATTAAAGCTTTACTTGCTGGTATGTGTCTAAGTGATCGCTGTCATTAATTACTGAAGTTACTGTTCAATCATTTCCCATGAATCCGTTAGCTAACTTAATAGAAAACCTTGGCTTGGCTTATACTTCCGTAAAAACATTAAATTGAGACAATTTGGTCAATGCGGAGACCTAAGCTTTAGGCTTAAGACAGAAAAAAAAGTTTCTCCTTGCCGGCCTGGCGCAAGTTGCAGTTGGTCGTTGGCATGCCTTCATCATGCCACTTTTTGATAATTCTGCATGTCATATATGTGCTATTACTTTTTTTAACTTATTGGTTAACATTTGCTACAAGAACAATTGACATGCTCACCTCTGTGCCTTGACCCAGCTAATCGCAGATCTTGCTGAGATTATTGTAAATAGGACAGAATGTGACACCTTGCATCATGTCACTGACACTGTAGGTGCTAACAAATTTTGAGCCAACTGTTTCTCAAATCTATATTTTACAAGAATGTTTTCTCTCTACTGCACCTTCCATATTCTTAATTTTCGCTCCCTCCATATTCTCTCCCCCTCTCTATTTTGTATTCTCTCACCTGCCTTACTCCATATTCTGTTTTCTATACCCACTCCCTCACAAATGATGATACATTTTGTAGTTATAATTGACATCATAATGTATCAATATGATGTTTTTTTAATTATTTCAGTTCTTTTCCAATCAGCCACCACAGATTAACAATGTAGTAATCTGTTGTTTCGTTAATTATAATTTAAGACATCTTACAGTTATTTTTAGATTTGCATATGATTTATTATAATATGTATATATGTCATTATATGGTATGGTCAGTACAGAGGGCCACATCGATTTGTTTTTAGACTTGTTTATTTTTATACAAGAAAACGCTTGTTCACAAATGTATGTGGACCCAAATAGTGACAAAAGCTTGGCAGTAAAGATTTTTAGGTGTGGAAATGCCGCTGCTGGCAAACATCCTGAACACCAACAAAATAACTGACTTGACTTGAACTTCTCCTTCAAGTCATAATCTGCTTGTAGGTCAAGAGCTCTAATCAATATACTGGAGCCATAAAACCGATTTAATATCACTAGATTGAAATCAAATAGTCGGAATTAAATTTTAAAAATACAGCGAAAACTCCAAACAAAGTGAATTAAAATCGACATAGGATCGTAACTTATACATGCAAATGGGCTGCATAATATACTCTGACGGGCCGCATGTGGGCCGTAGTTTGCCCACTCCTATATTATGGAATCTATACTTTTGTTTAATGCCTGTTAACTTCTTTGGTATATTCTATGCTTCAGCCAAGTCAAAATTATATTGATATTTAATATAGATTACTATGCAAATTATTATAGAAATTCTTATTATTATTTTAACTTCCTCACTTAATTATTGACTTTTGTAGAGCTGGGTGTACATACAGATTTTACAGATGAAATATTAAAACTTGTTCTGTCTACAAATGAAGCCATTGCCCCATTTAATCTGGAAATTAAAAAGGGCATCCAGGAAGATGATGGTGCCAATTTTTACTGCTTGGTAATTATTTAGTTTTAACATCCTAAATTATTTTTTTAGATTATTGTTTTGCAATGCAAGATTTCAGCTAGTTCATTATGTTCTTTCTACTTTCTTCTTTTAAATGAAATAGATTGAATCTCATGTAAAATTGAATTAACAGTATCAGTATATTTTTTTTACCAAGAAAACAATTATTACATGTAGGGTTTTTTCTCATAATACTTGTACATATGAAGTTTTTGTTTCAGCTAGAGATGAAAAAGTTGTGATATATGTAGTTGTAAATTGTTATAACCTTGTTATTATAGAGCATTGCATTGCAGTCTTTTTCACTTTTGTGAAAAGTAAAAATACCTATGATGACTCTTTAACAGTTATTATTAGGAATTTTTTTTTAATTTAAATCTTTTTATATCACTAACAAAACAATTTACAAATCATAAAATTAATTTCATGGTCAATTTAAAGTTTCTTATCTATTTGGATAATTTTCAGCACTCATACCAAAAGACTATTTTGTACAGATTTTGTAAAATGTTTATTTATTTTTGTTATTCCTCTTTAAATAGGTAAACACCGTGGAGACACCAATAACTCATTTGTCATCTACATACACACAAAATGAATTGGAACTATTTAAGAAATTGGTAAACAAATAGTTTATAGCAGAATATAATTTTTTTCTTAAAGACTCACTTATTTTTGTTGTTGTTTAGAACTTTTTTTTTTTTTTTTAAATTTCTTTGCTTTCACAACTGATCGTTTGTATGTTAACATCTCAGATAGAGCAGATTGTGGACACAGAAGATGGTAAAATTGGTTCACGAGCAGCACTCTCATTAACAGACTCATTAGACAAAAGAATGGGAAAAGAAGAAGCTGAGGCATTTTTCAACAAGCTTGAAAAAGACAAATGGATAAGAAGAGTATGATTACTAGCTAGAAATCAAATTATTTACGTTTTGCTCTTTCAAAAAAATTCTAATAACAAAATATATATATATTTTAAAAAATGTAGCATTGTTTGTTCTTTTAAAAAAATCTATGCCAAAATAATTCTAAGAGACATGATTGTTTTAAATGCATAATAGAAATAAAAAAGGAGAAAAAAAAATTCAATTTCTTCAAATTAGAATGGTTACTTAATTATGCCTGTCACTCCTAAAGGAGTAACAGTTCTCTAAAGACCTCTCTTCAGCTGATTCCAGCTGAACCCCATCTTTGTGATGTCGGCTTTGAGGTAGTGCCTCCTGGTGTTACTTGGTTGGCCTCTCTTTCTTATTCCTTAAGGATTGCTGTGTAAGATGTAACCTATCCAGCCCTTTCTCTTCCTGATTTCTTCCTCAATTGGAAATTGGCAAGTTCTTTTTAGAAGGCTGGCATTGCTGATGGTGTCAGGCCATTGGATCTGGAGAATTCTAAGGCAGCTGTTTGTGAAGGTCTGGATCTTCCTGGTGGTTGTCTTTGTCATCCTCCAGGTCTCAACTCCATACAATAAGACTTACTTCACATTAATGTTGAACAGTCAGATCTTAGAGTGTTCACTGATAGAATGATTACATTCTTCATTTATTTTTAGAGCATTTTCGAAAAAAAAATGCTCTATTGTCCCCGTTTTGTCTGTCTGTCTGTCTGTCATCACCCTAGATCTCAACAACCATAAGTCCTAGACCCATGATGTATATATCATTTTGTAGGTCTTGGCCTGCCAAGAAATGACTTTTTTCCATTTCGCGATCTGACCTCTGAGGGCTGTAAAAGGGGGCTTAGTACCGTTTTTTACTATATAAGCTATATTAATAAAGGAGCTCCTATATCTCAGCAACTATAAGTCCTAGACCCATGATGTATATATCATTTTGTAGGTCTTGGCCTGCCATGTGTACATTAAAAGTTCATTTCGCGATAGGACCTCTGAGGGCTGGGCTTCAGGGCTCCTAAGGGGCTTATATATTATATATACACCTTGTACGTTCAATAACCCATTCATTTGGTGCGAAATACTGCAGCACGTAGTTTCACCAAGATTTATTAAGAAACTCATCAAATGAAATAGTAAGCTTGTGTTCTGAGTTTAATTGAAAGTATCAGAGCTATGCAACAATTGACGGAGTTTTCGGACGATTAAATGACTATAATTTCGAATGTTTTCAATTATGAGTCCTATTTCAGTAACCACAAACCACTTGTAGTTAGATTTAAGAGACAATATTTTTTTTTTCAAATATAAAGAAACGTCTTTATAATTTTTTTTTTACAGATATATGCATTACACAATTGAATTTATAAACATTTCCAAAATTTACAAATATTTACTGAAAGCTAACAAACGTACTGATACATAACACGAAAATGCGCTAACACGTCCTGTGTCCAGAATGGAACAGGCTTAATTGCTTGTTTCATTTACATGAAGATGTCATAAAATTCTCTGTTCAGTTGTTTTTTTTTATATATATATTTTTAATTAACCTTTTAATTATCAGCCCTTGTGTCCATATACCCTTCTGAAAATCTGGGTTTGGGGAGATAGCTCCATTAATATAATAGGTTTTTTTTATAATTTTAAGCCAATTTTTCTCTTAAGTCTTCCATAATACAACTTTTAAAATTTACAGATAAATGGATAACAAATTTTTTAAAAGTATATTAAAATAAATAAATATAATAGTTTTTTTTCTGCTTTCTACAGTATTCAAACTTTATAGCTATATATGGTAAAAAAAAAAAACACAGAAGCAAACAAAAAAGAACCACTCAAATAGGAAAGCCTCTATAATTCAAATAGCGGGAAGCAACAGGAATGAAAGGGTTAATTAATAATTAATCTCGTCTCTTTTGTTTTGTTGATTTTTTTTTTAATTCAACTTCAGGATAAGGAGGGAAAACTATCACTGAGTGTTCGAAGTCTTCTTGAGCTGGATCACTACTTAAAAGAAGTTTATGCAGAGTTTATAAAATCATGCAATATATGCTCAAAAATTTGTTTACTGGTATGTATAAAATTCAAAATTTATCCTAATTGTATTTTATAAACACTTAACAACACTTGCTTTTCAATATTTTTTTTTTTCATAAATCTAGTTATCAAAAGTATTCTATCATGTAGATTTGATGAAGAAAATTGGTTAAGCACAGTTACGTGGAATATCAACATACCTTAATTTTAAGATAATAGATCACTGAATATTATTTAAGAGTTCAAATATTATTTCTTTGAAGCGATAATAAAAGTTTAATAACATCAATACCAACATTTTTTCAGAAATGTTGTAAACCCCCATGTGACTAAATGACTAAAAAAAGTAACAAAACTTGTAAAGAAATTTAAAAAAAAAAAAGGAAATAATCCATAAATTGTTCACAAAAGCTTACAGATTAATGAGCAGGTGCTTTAGAGTAAGGAATAATGTAACAAATCAGAGTAATACATGTAGATACATTATTCGCAAAAGCATACAAATATGGCAACCAAAAATCATGATGTATTGACTCGGTAAAGAAAATGTTAATTGAATTGAATGTTATAGTTTAAATAGTGGATCTATGCAGAAATATTAGAAGATTTTTAGCTAAAAATTATTAAATGAGTTACTTCTCCTGAACCCAAAAAAAAAATGCATTAAAATGAACTAAAATTTTTGGTTACATACAAATGTTATTTACTTTTAAGGTAAATGTTTTAATTAATTCAGCTTGAGTTATTAACCGTATATTCTTTTTTGAATCAAACATTACATTAAATATTCAGTATTGTATTTGAACTATATGTCAGAACTTTATTTATAAAAGTAATAAAAATATCTCATACAGGGGGAGACATGTGCTAATTGTGGTATCAAAATTCACTTGAAGTGTGCCAAGTCTTTATTTACAAAACAAGGAGCTAAACATACTTGCCCAGCGCCTGACTGTCGAGTAGTTTGGGGCCAGATGAGATCATAACCATTTCTTGGCAATCGGACCCCCTGATATATTTACCAATATAAAATAATTTCTGTTCATATTTCAAAATAAAATAAGAAAAGACAACAAAAAATATACTTCTTACTTTTTTTATTTCACATATTATTTTGAAATGTTTTATGATATATTGATGCGTTTTTCCTTTTATCTCTGAACTGTTAGTCTTCCGGGAAGACGATGCAATGTTAGTTGATCATAGCCATGATAAACTCCGCCAAGGACGGTCCCAAGCCCGGCTGAAAAAGGAGGAGGGTTGGGCGTGCGGCTAGCAACCCCACCCTGTAAAAAAAACCCTTTGCTACAGAAACACGAACTAAAGAAAAAACAGAAATTTCAGTCCTGGGAGAAGAAGGTTCTTCATCACGAAGACTCATGAAGCTTAGCTGTGGTGAAAGCCGAAAGGAAGCCACAAAGCCGACTACCCTTCTGACAACCAGGAAAACCACTATCGGCACATGGAATGTCAGGACCATGTATGAGTCAGGAAAGATGGCTCAGATAGCAGCAGAGATGGAGAGAAACAAACTGACCATTTTAGGCATTAGCGAGACAAGGTGGACACAAGCTGGACAGAGACGACTGTTATCAGGGGAGATGCTGCTGTACTCCGGACACGAAGAGAATGATGCACCACACACACAGGGAGTTGGCCTCATGCTGTCCAAGAAAGCACAGGGGGCACTGATTGGATGGGAAGCACACGGTCCGAGGATCATTACGGCCTCCTTCCGTACCAAGAAGAAGATCAAAACTAATATAGTCCAGTGTTATGCACCAACAAACGACATTGATGAAGACGACAAAGACCAGTTCTACAGCAGAATACAGAAGATACTTGAGACCTTCCCTGGAAAAGATGTAACCATCCTAATGGGAGATTTCAATGCAAAGATTGGGTCCGAAAACACAGGTTATGAACAAGTCATGGGCACACATGCTCTGGGAACGATGAATGAGAATGGGGAGAGATTTGCAGACCTGTGTGCACTCAATAACATGGTCATTGGAGGGAGCATATTTCCCCATAAAAGAATCCACAAGAATACATGGATATCCCCGGATAAAGTGACAGAGAATCAGATAGACCATTTTTGCATTAACAGGAAATTTAGAAGATCCCTACAAGATGTAAAAGTGAGAAGAGGGGTGGATGTAGCGTCTGATCACCATCTGGTTGTAGCGAAATTGAAACTGAAGCTGAAGAGATATGAGACAAGCACGGCAGACAGAAGAGTAAAGTACAACATTAACCTTCTGAAAGATCCTAAGATAAAAGAACAGTTCAACTTGGTGCTGAAGAACAAATATGAAGTGCTCCATGAACTGGTGGAAGAGGAGTACAGTGTATCAAATGAGTGGCAGAAAGTGAAAGAGTCATTAAGATCAGCATGCCAAGAGGTACTGGGGCCAATGAAACACCATCAAAAGCGTGGATCACAACTGATACCCTGAATAAGATAGAGGACAGGAGGAAGAAGAAAGCAACAGTCAACAACAGTAAAACTAGATCAGCTAAAGGCAAAGCTCAAGAAGAATACACGGAAGCACACAACAAAGTGAAAAGAAGTATTAGGAAGGACAAGAAAGACTATGTGGATGGATTGGCAGCTGAAGCAGAACAGGCAGCTTACAGTGGAAACATGAAAATGTTATATGACATAACAAAGAGACTTTCAGGGAAGACCAACAAACCAGAAAGACCTGTCAAAGACAAGCAAGGGAAAGCTATTAATGAATTAGATCAGCAGTTGAATAGATGGGCTGAGCACTTTGCGGAACTCCTGAACAGACCAGCACCACTGAACCCCCCTGTCATTGAACCAGCCATAGCAGATCTGCCAATCAACTGTGACAAGCCAACCAAAGAGGAGATCAGAAAAGCCATCACTCTGATAAAAAATGGGAAAGCAGCTAGACCAGATGACATCCCAGCAGAGGCACTAAAGGCAGACCTCAATACGACAGTGGAGATGTTGTACCCACTCTTTGAAAGGATATGGGAGGAAGAAGACGTACCAACAAACTGGAAGGAAGGATATCTCATCAAGCTTCCCAAAAAAGGTGACCTTAGTGACTGCAACAACTACAGGGGCATCACATTGCTATCAGTGCCAGGCAAAGTCTTCAACCGAGTCCTTTTGGAGAGGATAAAAGACACAGTCGACCCACAGCTGAGAGACGAACAGGCAGGTTCCCGTCAAAACAGGTCATGCACAGACCAGATCGCATCGCTCCGCATCATAGTTGAGCAGTCCCTGGAGTGGAATTCGCCGCTGTACATCAACTTTATTGACTTTGAGAAAGCGTTCGACAGTGTAGATCGAGAAATCCTCTGGAAACTTCTTCGACATTATGGTGTCCCTTTAAAAATAGTTAAACTGATCGAGAAATCATATGAGGGTATGTCCTGCAGAGTTATCCATGGAGGGCAGCTAACAGACAGCTTCCAGGTATGAACAGGAGTCAGACAAGGATGCTTGCTTTCCCCATTCCTTTTCCTACTGGCTATAGACAGGATTATGAAGAAATCCACCAGGGAAAGAAGAAATGGAATCCAATGGACTTTGCTAAAACAGCTGGACGACCTGGACTTTGCAGATGACCTTGCTCTCCTTACACATAGCTATCAACAGATGCAAGAGAAAACAAATCTTGTGAATGCCACTGCAAAGGAGGTCGGCCTTAGCATACACACATCTAAAACCAAGATCCTGAAAATTAACTCCACCAGCACAAATGCAGTGACTCTAAACGGAAGTAAACTGGAGGAAGTAGAGTCCTTTACTTATCTGGGTAGCATCATAGATCAGCAGGGTGGAACAGATGCAGATGTCAAAGCAAGGATCAGAAAAGCAAGAGCCGCCTTTATCCAGCTCAAGAACATCTGGAATTCCAAAGAGCTGTCTCTGAACACCAAAATTCGCCTGTTCAATACCAATGTAAAGTCAGTCCTATTATATGGGGCTGAGACCTGGAGGATTACGAAGACCACCACAACAGCTGCCTTAGGAAAGTTCTCCAAATACGATGGCCTGACACCATCACCAATGCCAGCCTCTTAGAACGAACCGGCCAAGCTTCAATAGAAGAGGAGATCAGGAAGAGAAGGTGGGGATGGATAGGCCACACATTACGAAAGCCGGCAAGCAACATCACTAGGCAAGCATTGAGTTGGAAACACCTGGAGGCGAGAATTTGAAGCGGACATCACCAGGATGGGGTTCAGCTGGAAGCAGCTGGAGAGAACGGCTCAGGATAGAAGTCGCTGGAGAACTTTAGTTGGTGGCCCATACCCCGATAGGAGTGACGGGCAATGATGATGATGATGATAGCCATGATATATCTAAAATAGTTTTTGGTAAACTTTTTGTAGATAAAAATGATAAAAAAAAACAAAAAAACTTAGCCTTCTAAATTTATTTGTTTATAAATAATTAGAAACACAAATGACCATAATTGCAAATGTAACTATATATCTATTATAATATTTATAATGATTCTGTATTAGGAACTGGTTTTTAGTGTCATTATATTAAATCTGCAAATTTTGAAAAAAGACAATCAACAAAAGCTCTACCTAATTGGTTTTTTCTTTGATTTTTTTTAATGTCAAAAATTATAATGGGAAAAAAATTATGCCTCAAGGAGCAGACTATATTGAAGTCATGCTTTGGTATAACATTTGCAAATACATGTACACATGTCTGATGTAACAAACAAATTAAATGTTAGTCTTACCAATGAAGTAGAAATCAGTGTATTACAACGAAATTATACATGATATAAAATAGATTTCTATAAAAAATATAGAAATTCACAAAATGTATTTATCTAGTGCTTGCAAGACAAAAAAAAATATAGCATGTTTAGGAGAGTTCTTTAAATAACAAATGAATCAAAACCAATAAAAATGGCTTTTTAAAAAGAAAGTGTCTTTAAGAAATACATTTTAATACTGAATGGAAATCTGAGTATGCAAATGAACACAGACATAAAAAAAAATATCAATAAATGTATTATGAAGTAAAAATAAATGAAAGTATGAAAGTAAAATTTCAACATTGGAATACTAAATAGCCAGCTTATAAATAAGTTAATCTCAAGTAAAATTCAAAATGTAACAATTGTTATTAATCACTTTTAAGTTAAATTCTCTCAACAAATAAATATTTCATCTGTAAAAGGAGAAACAAAAAATCAAAAGAAAGTGAAAAAAAAAATATGTTTATGTTTCATCAGTACACACTTCTGTAAGATAATTCAATGATTTTTTTTTAACATTTTGCTTTTTGGTAATTCACCCAAAATGATTCAAATAAAAAAACTGATGTTAAATAAAATAATATTAGCCTAATTTAAACCATCTCTTAATTTATTTTTTTTTGCAAGTAATGATTTTGCATAGACATATTTATTAAATCTTACATCATAACTATGATTGGTAAAAATTTCTTACTGTAAAGATGATTGTTTGGTTATATTTTAAAATAGTGGGTTTTTATGAAAACTATGTATCAGCATTTCTCGAATTACCTATTGAGCATTTTTAAAAAAAAAAAACTATATGTATTCACTCAGTAAATTACTTCTAACTCATACATAATTAAAGTTAAGATTCTTTCAATGAATTATTGAACTTTTATTAAAAAATCTGCAAAATTTGGAGAAAACTTGAATGAAAGTTTCTTTATTTATCACTTCTGTTGGCAGCTAGTTAGGGAGTTAATGTTCAATCACATTATTGTAATAGACCGTGTCAGTTTGTAAGGATCATTGAATTTGATTCGATCCTCTGGGTTGATGTTTTTAGGCTGAAGTCTCTCTCTGAAAATACACAGTAATATTGAAAATAAATTGTACACACACACACACAAAAATATATATATACATGTATATACAGTGGATTCCGCTTAATTGGGACACCGCTTAGTTGGGACAGCCGCTTATTTGGGACAAATCTCAAAGAAACCAAACCAAGAAGCCAATAGTAAATTCGTATGTTTAATTGGGACAGCCGCTTAATTGGGACAAAAAGCCTCGGTCCCGATGTGTCCCAATTAAGCGGAATCGACTGTATATTCCTTCATAGGCAGGAAAAGTTTAATTAGTCAAATTATGTTTAACATTGTTACATTTGAAATCATAATATATTTCACAAATATTTAATCAGTTCTATGAAAAACAATCTTGGTTCAAAGTGATCAATTTGAAAATAATAGTTTTTTTTTTTAAACTAGCTATACTTAAGGGTTAAGCATTTATTCACCATTTTATCCACATACTGTTTCTAATACTACTTTTAAAAAAGAAAATACCAGATAATACATGTATTAGTTCTGATAAATAAGACCAGCAGCATCAAGTTAAAGCTGTTGTTTTAACAGTTAAAGAAACTGGACAGTGAATGAATATGTATCAGAGTGTAGCCTGTTACCTTTAATGCACATTAGTTCAAATGATGCGAATTTCAGGCTACTAGACCCAGCCGGTTGTCAACAGAAAGGTTCTGTTACATTCCAACATGACCAAGCATATGATAGCCACAGACTTCATTACAAAAAGCAGTGTTCATTTCAATTCAAAGTAGGTGATGCTATTTCCATTTTCTTTTTATCCATTTATTCTGAACTCTTTTGCTAGCTTTTGACTGAAATATGTTGTCTTACCTTGGGACATTGTTAACTTATTAATGAAGTGTGTGACCCATCTAGTTCCACGTTTGTATCTAGACAACTGGACTGATAGCATCTTTCTTTGTCTCACTCCTCAAAGTGTTAAGTTGTGTCATTTCAAAGCTGCATGCTTTAGTAATGTCAAAGCTGCATGGTATTGCTAACTATATATAATAATGGGATCAATAAGATGCTGAAGAGCAAAGCTAGACAACAACACAAGCATTTAAAAGACCCTTACAAAGAAACTTCTCACTAGGACTTAAATGTTGTACTTTTATTCCATAATCAATAACCCTCACTACCAACTTACACAAAAGGCAGAGAAATCCTGCCGCATGAGGTCAGTGACTATGATTAATAGAAATGGTTAGGCCAAAGCAGAAATGTGGATGAATAGTTTAATTTTTCTCATTTTGTTTGATCAATTTATTTTTTCTGCTTGTAAGACTATTCAGCTGGTGGTTTTGGTGAAGATAATATTTAATATTGGGGGAGGAGAAGTTTTCTCCCCCCCCCCCCCCCCAGAATTCCCTTTAAAAAAAAAAACTCACATAGACTTTAATATTTCGACACAACTGTTTGTTTGAAATTTAAATGAATGCATTCATTACTTACTGGAGAAACTGTGACAGTTTCTTATTAGGTCTGTTAGTTCTAGATTTAAAAGCACTGGTACATCCATTAACATCTTGGGCTTCGTCATATTTCTGTATATCATATCTTCCAGCTCCAACAGGATTCTGTTCAAATTTTATGAATATTTTATCAAACATTGATCACTAGGTTTCTTTCTTTCTTTTTTTTTTTTAAGTTCTTTTAATGTTTTTATTTCGCTCATACAGCTCATCATTTGCTTAAAATTTACTTTGCATTTGGTATTTAGCATTTCCATAATAAATATTAATATTTATAGAATACAATTAAAAAAAATATTCTAAAAAGAAAATGGCCATTGTGAATAAAAGCTTACATAATTCCCAGAGAAAAATTTTTGTGAGATTTTATCATCTCGTTTAGCTGAAGAGAGAAAGCCAGGAATGTTGACACCATGGGAGCATTTTTTATTATGATTTTTAAGATCATAGGTTCCAGGTCCAGGAAAGTCCTATTAAAAAAACAACACTAATTAAAAATAAAACTAGACAATGATCTTATAAATATGAAAATACAATGAAATAGATGTTACATTATTAATAAATCTCTCATTGAATAGATTTAATAAAAAACAATCCATTTTTTTAACATAAAAATATAAAAACTGAATGTTTCTTCATTTATTAGTATAGGACATTTAACCCAGTGGAATATATACTTCTTTACATTTTACCAGCACATTGTAAATTTTTCTATTTCTTTGATGACTGCCTACTGACAATTATTTAACAAAAAATGGAAAATATGTCAGTAATAAAAACACATGTAATATTGTTTTGAAACATTGTAGTGCTATAAGAGATCTTTTTTGTTGCAAAACTTTCAAGTCATATATACTTATAAGAATGTTTTTTTTAGCTTCCAAAGTTAATCATCCCTTGAACCTCTCACCTTTCTAAACAGGGGTAACAGGAATATTTTTAAAACAAGATTTTTCTAAATAAAAGTAAAAAAAAAAAAAAAAGTTTATTGAACGTGAGAACGAAAATTGACATGCTGACCTCTTTATAATTAATTGTTGAAATGTCTTGTATATGAGACCTACAGTTAACTAATGTTCAACTTTAATTTAAAACTATGTAATAAGTTAGCACCTTGCTGCTATTTTTTATTTTAAACTGACCTGCGATGAAACATCAGGATACTGTTCAACTTTAGCGAATCGCCCATGTGTCCTTTTGTGGTCACAATCTAGCTCATCAACAAAAGATTTTAAATCATATTGGCCTGGTCCCAGATCAGCTTGTTTCTGATTAGACAGTAATTGTATAGATGGTCTCAAGCATGATGATGCTAATTAATAACCACCACTTTTTTATCAATGATACTTTAAAAAAAAAAAATTTAATTTTTAAGAAAATTTATTTAAGATACCACTGCAGCTAAATGGCCTGTAATGATTGGAGCATTTCTATCTAGAGTAAATGTGTTGTAAGGTCCTTTAAGGCCAGTAACTTTCTTCAACAAATGCTCTGTACAAGAAGTTTGATTGTAAGTTCCTGGTCCAAGATGTGAACCCTAAAAATAAACAAAAGAATATTGGGATAACTCGGTTCATTAATGTATTTTATTTTTTAACTTTTTTTATTTATATATATTTGAAATGGCACTTATTAATACATGTATGATTTTCCTTATGACCTCAAATAACTGAGTAATGCTCCAGAATAAAAAGAAAAATTATTGATTTAGAGAACAGCTTTACTACAAAAGAAGAGGGAAGACCAAAAACTCTCAAACTATTGTGACAGACTATTTTTCTATATGTATTAGGATAATCAAAGGTATATGTCAATTTTACTATGAACTTATTCTATGAAATTTCAAGATATTCTAAAGAATCAAGTAAAACCAAAATAATAAATGTTTCTCTTAAGATTTTAAAACACATCATAAAATTATCATAAAATGTGAACAGAAATGTAAACAAAAAAGAGGTTATTTTAAAATGCCTTATTCTGTAGAAGTGAAGAAAAGAAAAACGTACAACAGAGGGTAAATATCTCTTGCGATTGCCAGCATCTAGTATGCCTTTGGTGCTTGCAGATTTCTTATCTTTTATTTCCATAGCTCGTTGGGGAATGCCATCAACTCCATATGTTCCTGGGCCTGGAGTTACGCTCTAGTTCAATTGATATAAAAAAAAAACATTTTGCTAAAATGATCGAAATTCCAAGTTACGCATACTCACTAATTCATACATTATGGTTTATCTAAGTTGATTTTCAACCTAACACACAACTTATTCATTTACACCACTTCACAAAAGATCAGATGGGTTAAGTATTGCGCTGCATAATTAATGTTTATTGCTTTTTATTATATGCAGTTACCATAAGCTTATTTTCAAATCGAGGAGCTAGGTTGTCACAAATTCCGCGTCCACTGCGGGGTTTAGAGTTGTTAATCTCAATGAAATCCTTAATGTTATAAGATCCAGGGCCAAGTTTCTTTTGCTGTTGAAATACACAAAACATTTTTATAAATAAATAGAACTGCTTTTCATATCTCATATTGAAGGAAACGATAAAACAATTAAATGTTAAAATAATTAAATTCATAGAAAACCATTTACAATTTATTTAAACAGGTTTAATCAACATAATTTTAATACATACATACAACACAGAAGCAGTAGTGGTTTTAAAAATTGTTTGCATACCAGCATTTTTTTCTCTTCCCACTGCTCTTTATACAACAAATGTGGTAGTGCTGCTAATTTTTCTAATTCCAGCTGCCGCGCCCATCCTGTTTTTGGAGCCTGATCTGTTTTCTTGTCTTCCTCCGATGTTATCATCAAATTATAAACACCTGGTCCTAGCTTTCGCTTCTGATTATTATAAATGACAAAAATTCACCTTGATGTACTTAAAATTACCACTCTAACACTGTATTATTTTTATGAAATGAACATATAGTTTAGCTTATTGAGTTGTCTTTTTAATAAGTTAATGAGAAAATATAAATATATTAAATATATCTCTTAATTGTATTCATTTAAAGTTAAAGTGTTTGATTTAAGACTAAAAGTAACTATATTATTAAAATATGGTAAAGTTATATCTATCATCTCTAAGGAATTATTCTAAAGGAACAGTTGTTAAAATTCTGTTTAAAAATTAAAAAAGATTGTTGTCTTCTTAGTTCAGTAAATTCATGACTAAATGTAAGCATATAAACATGTTTAGTAAAAAAAAAAAGTCGTCAAACAAAAATTATAAGTAAAAAGTAATGAATTTTAGAATTAAAAATGTAAAATTAAACAAATGCTCAAAATAATTAAATCAACCCAATAAAAAATGCAAAATATTTTTTTTATAACCAATTAGCTAGTACCAGAAAAGTATCACATGATTCATAAGGAATCTTCATCAACTTTTCTGTCTTTTTTCTTTTTGTAGAGTGAGATTTTAGTTCCTCAACATAGCAAACACTATTGGGTGGAACAGAAATAGACAAGTCCTCACTTTCAGCTTTTTGTATCAATGCTTGCTCTTCTTTAGTATCAGGTGAGCTTTCTTCAAACGACTCATTCTGAACCATATCAGCACTTTCATCTGAGCTAGCTTTTTGCATTGAGAGAGGTGTTTCACTTTTAGGCAGTATCTCCTCAGAAACTTTACCAGAAATCTGCTCCTGAGGCTCATTATCTGGTATGGCTGGGCTTCTGCTTACAGTATCTCCATCTTCACTTATTGAGCTCTTAACACTTGCGACTATTTCATTAATATATGATCTTGCAAAGATTGTTAACTCAGGTAATGATCTCTTTTCATCTGTGGAGCTACTTTCCACATCTTGCAGCCGAACATTATCATGATGTTCAGAAGTTCTGCGGCTTTTCATAATCATTGAAGCTCTTTCTATAATGTCATGATCAACAGTGACATTAGGTTTATCTGTTAGAGACATCTTTCTTGATACAGAACACCTCACACTTGACTGTCTTCTTTGTTCTGTCTCAATGAGTAAATTATCATCTACTGAAGAGCGCCCAGAAGAAAGTGAGGCTGTCTGTTTGAAATCATCATGTAGAGTTTTTTTTAATCTTGATTCAAAAGAAACTCTCTTAGTTATTTCATCAATTTTTTTTGTTTTTGAAAGTGCACTCTTTATGGGGATGACTATCTCTGATTCAATGTCAATTGCTGGAATACTGCTCTTGTTTGACTCATGCTCGTAAAGAATTGACTGTCCATCTGAGTCTCTACCAGACTCATCAGAACTTCTTACAACAATATTTACTGAATCTTCATTTATATTTTCTGATTCTAAAATTTCTGCATTTGTATCTGGTTCAGAACCATCTGAATTCGGTTTATTTGAGTTTCCATTATGATTCTGGGAGATATAAACACTAGAAGTATTTATGTTCCCTCTTGCTGAGTTTAAGCTTGAAAGAAATGTTTCAAAAACTCCAATGAAATTGTCAGGTTGATCATAAAGTGACTGCCTTAGCAATTCAGTTTTTTCTTGACAGATTGCTCTGTTAGTCATATTGGTGATGGAATGAAACACATTATAGTTTTGAAGTAGATTTCTAGTTTTTTTAATACGACTCTCTACTACACTGTCCATTATGCAGATGTTTTGAGATTTATTGTCTTTTAATGCTTGACACATCACCACCGAGTTATATGGTGATTCGTTAAATGAATTTGATAAACTCTTGTTTTTCATTATGGGCTCTTTAGAATACTTTGATCTTTTTACTTTTCGCCCATTTACTTTGCAGACATTTTCACATTTATTTATTTTTAAATAAGAACATATCTTATGCTGGCCGGTCATGCTTTTTTGTTTGAAAATATTAGAAAGATCAGTAGTAAAAAAAATATTTTCATTTCTTTTATCAAGCTTACTTTCATTGTACTTGTCAGACCAAGGCTGAAGAAAGCAACAAAAAATATTGTTTGTAAAATAAAAATCTGTATAATTTTTTTCCTCAACAGATATTTATTAAATAATTATAACACTATGGTATTCTTAATAAAGTCATATTTTAGAACAAATAGATCTTAAAGATTGGCTGGTCAAAGTGCCCCAAGAGTGTCATTGTTCCAAGATTTGCTGGCACTCTTAAAAAATGTAGATGATTGTATGAACTCAATTATCTCAGCATTTACTTAGTAGTATAAAAAAATGTAATTCAAAAATCCACTTTTATTTCTCTTTTTATATTTTTGTGAAGCATTTTTAAATTAAGATAAATACCTTTTTTTAAACTTTTATTCATATTATCATAAATGGCTTTTTAAATGATATTTATTTACTCACCAGATCATCCATATAATTTTTGTCATACGGAATCTCTGTGTAGCCTCCAGCAGTTTTAAACTTTGGATGTACACTGGATACATCAAACCTGTACATATTTTATTTTATAATATCGTGAAGAAGTTTCAAGACTTTCAATAGCATAATATTTTCAACACTTTAAGTGTTCAAACAGTATCAATGGCATTTAAAAATTTAATTTTTGATTTCAGGATGACCTTATAATGAGCTATGTCTATGTTATTATTAAGGCCATGTCATTCATAGTTTGGGGGCCCTAGGAAAATAACCTGTGGGGGCCCTTGATATATATATATATAACAATTTCACACCAAATTACTGTGTACATTTCAAATTCCTGCTTTCTAATTTTTAATTAAAAGGAACAATTGCATAATATCATCTTTGCAAATTCTCTGTATATCTGTGTATCCGAGAAAGTTGACTACCTTGTGCTCTATTGATATCAATGATAATCTATTCAAATGATTTTGCTTTATTATTGAATTACTAAACAGCTGGCAACGAAAATAAAAGACAGAGAGTTTTTATGTTTTGAATAAACAAGCCAGTTATGGTTCACATTCCAACAATGTGTTAGTTAGCACAAGAAAAAATGAAGCGCTTCTTAAGAATCTCCCTTTGGTAGATAAATTACAGGCTCCTCTCTAAAGGGCATCTTCTCAACCTAGAAAATCTGTTCATAGTTTTGGATTACTGAAGGCAAAAATCATTACAATTAAATGAAGCAATCTTCATGTAATTTTTTCCCTCAAGTTCAATATCTTGATAGCCAATGGTTCTCTAAATATCTGGCAGAGAAAGTAAGGTACCATCTGTTTCATGACCACATACTAGATCTTGGAAACATGGGACAGTGATGGTTGTTTATCATAAGTAACATATAATGCTATATTATATACCATTTGTTTTTTAGCATTTATCTGTACCACTGCTACTAAAATCTTCCAATTTTTTTAACGAAATTCAACATATCTTCCTTTTTAAAAAGAAAGAAAACCCTTATTTAATGTGCATTTTTTAATCATATGTTATTTACAATTGTTTGCAAAGCTATATTTTTAGAGCATTTTCGAAAAAAAATGCTCTATTGTCCCCGTTTTGTCTGTCTGTCATCACCCTAGATCTCAACAACCATAAGTCCTAGACCCATGATGTATATATCATTTTGTAGGTCTTGGCCTGCCAAGAAATGACTTTTTTCCATTTCGCGATCTGACCTCTGAGGGCCGTAAAAGGGGGCTTAGTACCGTTTTTTACTGTATAAGCTATATTAATAAAGGAGCGCCTATATCTCAACAACCATAAGTCCTAGACCCATGATGTATATATCATTTTGTAGGTCTTGGCCTGCCAAGTGTACATCAAAAGTTCATTTCGCGATAGGACCTCTGAGGGCCGGGCTTCAGGGCTCCTAAGGGGCTTATATATTATATATACACCTTGTACGTTCAATAACCCATTCATTTGGTGCGAAATACTGCAGCACGTAGTTTCACCAAGATTTATTAAGAAACTCATCAAATGAAATAGTAAGCTGTGTTCTGAGTTTAATTGAAAGTATCAGAGCTATGCAACAATTGACGGAGTTTTCGGACGATTAAATTACTATAATTTCGAATGTTTTCAATTATGAGTCCTATTTCAGTAACCACAAACCACTTGTAGTTAGATTTAAGAGACAATAATTTTTTTTCAAATATAAAGAAACATCTTTATAATTTTTTTTTTACAGATGTATGCATTACACAATTGAATTTATAAACATTTCCAAAATTTACAAATATTTACTGAAAGCTAACAAACGTACTGATACATAACACAAAAATGCGCTAACACGTCCTGTGTCCAGAATGGAACAGGCTTAATTGCTTGTTTATTCACACTTAAATCATTTCAAATTAAAAAAAACTATGTCAAAAAGTCACTAATGAATAGCACAAATATGTGTGTGTTTTATATATTTATAAGAATGACTCTGATACAAAGACCAGTATAATTTAATTAACTTAGTAAAGTCTATTCTGAGTAGTACATGCCAATGTTACATGGTATGTGATAGTTAAGTCTATAGCCTGTATACTAGTGTATACACAAATAATATTATACCTTGCAGTTTGAATTCCAAAGGGTGCACCCTTAAAACGTTTAACTGGTACAACTGCGTGTGAAGACATTTTAGAAGATTATGAAGCTAGTTTACATATTTTAAAATTAAATAAGTAAAACCGTGGGGAAAAAACAGTAAGCTGATTACCACTACGCGGGTCAAAAGCTGACCGCAGTTGCGTAGCAACCTTATTAATAATTAATAGTTGCTTCCCTTTAAATCGTTGTGCCTTCTATAATTATATAGATCAGTGAGTTTACTATTCCCTCATCCCATTTCTAATAAGTTTGGATTATTTAGAATTATATTTCTCTTTAGACATTTGATTTTGGAATTTTTCTATAATACAAGTCTGCCAAATATTTTTATATAGATGATGCCCGTTTATAAATTGCATGTATTTCTTTTACGACATATCTCTTGCCTATTTTTAAGTAGCCATAGCAACAACAATGAAGCCTTTATTTCTATTTCCTGAAACACTTACATAGAAAATGTACCGCGTCAATCTTTTTTTCAAATAAATTTTACAGTTTGAATTTTTTAAATAAGCATAAAAATGACGGAGATTTTATGCCGCTGGCTGAATGAGGAGCTGCATCTTTCTACTCGGATAAGTAAGAATGAATGATACATTACCATAGTCCATGGACCATACTCCACTGATACAGTGACATTCATATTATTTTTTTTTCTGGCAGCCAGATATTAGACATTAGCCTATACTCATAGTGTGTGTTACTAAAAATGAGAAATACTTCAAATAGTGCTTATAAATAGTTAAAAAAGAAAAACCTAAGTTTTAAGCCCAAAGTTAAAGTTAAAAAAAAAATAATTTAAGAGTCCTTGTGCCCATCATGTCAGGGTAATCTCTAGAACTGAATGTATTTTTAATCTCTTGGAGTATTATAGTGTGTTAGTGTTAGCACCATGTCTATAACAGACTATGTGCAAACATATTTTTCAACCATGAGCCAAGAAGGTGATAGTGCCAATATTGGGTAGAATCATTTTAAGCTGGGTGGACTTAGGGGTAAATTAGACTTTACTTCCTTTTTTTAAAATAAAAAATACATCTACTCTGAATATTTTAGGCAGTAATTTCTGCATTTCTTGTCCTTTATTTAAAGCTCAAGCATCAATTTCTAAAGATTTTGCCTCGGGTTATCTCATTGGTGAAGTATTGCACAAATATCAAATACAAGATGATTTTGATCAATTCTCTCAGAATCAGTAAGCTGTCTGTTAATATTTTTGCTTAAGTAATGTGGCACTAATACTAATAAAATAAAATATTTATGTTCGTTTGTTTTTTCTTTTATTATTATCTTTATTAAAAAAAATTTCCAGAACATCTGAATCTAAACTCAATAATTTTACTCGTGTTGAGCCTGTTTTGCATTTGCTTGGAATACCTTTTGATACCACATATGCCAGGAACATCATGACTGAGAAACATGGAGCAGCAACTCAGCTACTTTATCAGCTTTTCATTGCTTTGAATAACAAGAAAAAAGCCAACTTGACGGGAGTTGCTATGGCAACAATGCGCCCAGAAGCCCCTGCTAAGCTAGGTGTCATGGAATCAAACATTTATAAAGAGGTATAATGCATTTTTCTATTCAAGGATATTTCTTTTGATGTTTCTATTCATACATGCGTGAAAATTATTTTACTTAATTTTTGACTAATCTTAAATGGTATTATTTATAGCAACAGCCTGTATCAGTTCTGTCTTAATGATGCCTGGCCCTAATGGGAACTTTCCTGGTCGGCCCCACAAGTATTTTTGCCCAAGCTATTTGACCATTTAATTTCATTAATTTTTGTTGTAAGGGCCCCATCAAACATCACATTATATTGTTGGAGATTACTTATTTATTGTTATAGTTACATACAGGTTGCATAAACCATAACATTTTTTTTATCTAAACAGAGATTAGCAAATGATTGTTGATGTTTATAAAAAAAAATTACAAATCATTTTTAGGAAACTTTAACTGTTTAATTTTTTTTAATGATTTCCCTAAGTGTTCCATTTATTAATTATATTTTTCTTTATTGAAAAATTGCTGCTGTAGAACAGACCAGATGAAAAGGTAACAAATCAGTAGATGCATGTTACATCAAAGCATGTGCTTTTATATTTCTTTTCCAAAAAATATATCTAACATATTAAAATTACAATTCAAATCTTCTTTATTGTAAAGTAATTATGATTTGTCTTTATAATTTGTTTCAATTTTCTTTTGAGAATCTGACTTTTTTTTATGGCATTCTTACATTCTTGTTTATTTCTTTTTCTATATTCCTTATAAATTTCTATTTCTATACAGTAAGCAATATTGTAACAATAATTAGTTTTTCAAACTTATGAAAGTTATATTCTGAGAAAAATCTACCCTTTGTATTTTGTTTTACTATTGTATTTTGGCTGTATATTTAGTTGAATTGTGTATGTTATGAATAATTATGACTAAATATACATTGGCTTTAAATCATTTATATTATTATTTTCACGTGTGATTATCTTTTCTCTTATATATCTGCTACTAAATTAATTATAAGATTTAAATGTCACAAACATTTTTAGATAGAAAATGATGTATACAAAAATCATGATATTTATCAAATAAATTTCTTTCAAGTAATAAAGATTTTTGCTAAACCTTCAAAGAAATAACAAATGTTCAAATGATTAGACTTTGCAATTAATTATATTTTTATATTTATAATCTACAGAGATTGAAGCAAGCAACACCTAGGCAAACAGATCTAGATCTTCAAGCTCTCATTGCACACTTTCATGAAAATCAAGTAAAAATGGAGCAAGCTGCGTTTAAGGAAAAGTTTGAAGAGGTTGAAAAAATGTATGAACAGCGACAAAAGGAGAGAGAAGTTTTGATACACAGAAACAGAAAACTTAGAGAAAAACAAAGTGAACTTGTGGCTAAAATAACGTTAGTAAAAGACAATAGTCCACTTTATTAAAATTTATTATTTTTAAGAAAAAACTGTCAAAAATATTTAAAATGTTTGTTTTAATAATGATCATGAAACATTTACTTACTCTTCTTACTATTTATGCTTCAAATTTTTAGTGCTGCTTCAGTATATATTCCTAAACCTCCAAAAGTCACATTAAAAGCTATAGAGGCTCGAAAAGAATTGAGGAAAAAGAAAGAGGTTGAGGAAACTGTCAGAGAAATCCACCAATTTGAGGAGAAACTGAAAATGATTCCATCCCATGATAATGAGTAAAATAAATAATATTTTTTTTAAAGATGCTTGATGTTTTTTTAACGTTTTAAATAAACAATCTATTTGGTGTGTAAAATAATTTTTCTTACTGCCTGATAGTCTGATTTTTTTTTTTAAGTTTTCTTTCTATACTTTTGTTTTTTCATACTTAGTGACACAATTCTGAAATTTAATACATTTTTTAACAGCTGTGAATGATTCTATACATAAATGCTTACATTTGAATTTGTTAAAATATCAAATATTAGAAAGGAACAACATATGAAAGACTTTAAATCTTAACATCTATTTAGGTCCCCTAGAGATAGCATTGATGTTCAGTATATCATAAACCAAGATAGTCAGCAAACAGAACCTCTTCAATTTCTTAGAACAGCTCCTAATGATGAGTATATTGGTAAAATTCGTAAGCGATTGCAAGAAGATGCATCTGCAAGAGACGAGAGGGAGAAAAGAAGACGAAAAGTTTTAAGAGATCAGTTAGCTGCCCATGAAGAGCAAGAGGTAGTTAATTTTTTTTAAAGTTGATTATTTTTACTATTTGGTTGCTGCTTATTAGTCATTATTCAGTATAGACACTATTAACAGCATCTTTTGATAATAATAAACTTTTTCAATATTTCTAATCACCTTTTATTGCTAAGTATAGTTTTAACAAATGAAAAAATATTTTACAGGAAGCAAGAAGAGAGGAAATGATGGTAAACCGCTTAATGCGGCAGTCCCAACAGGAACGAAGGATTGCTGTACAGCTACTACAGGTATTGTTAAGTTGTAAAAGAGGTGATTTATCTAGAAATCAAGATGAAATACATCTATTTTCTTTTAAAAGCAGAGAGAAAATGTATTTATCTTAACTATTGTTTATGCTGATTTTTTTATAACTGATGTTTGTATTGTTTTCCTATTCTAACAAGTGCGTATTGGTGTTTTTCTTGAATTGTACTATGAATGTAGACGACCTATAACATATAATCTTGTTTCCATTTTTATAGTTGAAATGAGTGCACATCTTAAAATAAAAAGTCATGTAATATTGAATTTTTCCAAAAATTTAGAAAGACTATAAAGCATTAGTTTTATAAAAGAGTTCATTCTCCAAATATTTTTTTTTCTATGATCCACTTTTACAGTCATCTGTTATCCAAGTGTCATATCCATTTTTAATCCTAAAAAAAGTCAACATTATTTAAGTTACATTGTTTCTGTTCTCTAAGAAGAATATGCTAAAAGTCTTTTTATGAAAACACCTTTATGTTGGTTTTTCAGTCTTTCCAGCCTTAGTTTATTGATACATTATAAAAACAGTATTTTAAGGAAGAGCAATTTTTTTATTACCTGTAATTATTGAATGACTATTATATTATGGCTAGGCTCGTCATGAAAAAGAAGTAATAAGACAGAATCGTCTATTTAGAGAAGCTCAGTATCAAGAGAGGAGACAAAAAGACTTTGAGGAAGCTCTTGACAGAGAAGCAGTTAGTAAAATTTATCTATTTAATTTAGTATTATTGGTTATAGGAGCTTCCAGATTACTGTCTCTGAAGAGAGAAATATGGTAATTAAAAAAAAAGAGTTCCACTAACTTGGGTTAATTTTATGCTGACTATAGTCAGTGATATATGTATGTAAAAATCAAATTTAAACAATGATATCACAAAGATATATCTGACAATTTTATGAAATTACACATGTAATAGTATGAAACAACACATGTAACAGCCCGGCTCAGCACATCCTACATGGGTCTGCAAATGAGTGTAGATCATTTTTTTAACTTAAACACAAAGGCCTATGCATTTAATAATTTGCTTCAGATATAATCTTATCAATAATCAAAATGCAGGTACACATGGATTAAGTATTCAAATATCAGCAAAGCCAGTTAGTACAACCATATTGTTACATATATCTGGGATTAGACCAATGTTTTATACTTCCTCTATATCATTACGAGGAAGCAAAGGATATCACAAAATTCTCCCATATGTGGATATAGCTTAGCTATTCATCCAACATGAGACATCATTGGATTACAAAAAACTATAAGGTGTTAATAGCCTTTTTTTTTGTTAAGTCCATGTAATGGTGAGAACTTTACCTCATAGATACTATAAACCACTAATGGTATAGTTTTGTTTTGTGTGCCATTCTTTCATCCCCACCATAGTTGAGAGTGCAAAGGTCATAGAGGCACCACAGAAGACTTACAAAAGTGATAAGCTTAATGTTTATGCTTCCCCAACTAATATCAGGTACCACCCATTTAAGTAGGATTGTCTGGTGACTTTCACCAATACCTGAAAAAATGTAGAATCTCTCAGTGAGGATCCATCCTGGGACTTTTGACAGTCAAGCACCTAACACTACTAGAACACCCATTCCCATTAAAAGCTTTAGAACATAAAACAATTTTATTAGTGAGGTAATCATCTTTAAAATTTCTACATCTAATTTAAAATACATAAATGAAAAAAAATATTTCATCTTTCCATGGTGTTTCATTTACAGGAACTAGCAGCACTTCATAGACTTGAGTATCAAGAAGAAATCAGGGCTGAACAAAAGCTTCACAATATGATTGCTGCACAGAGAGCTGAGGAGCGTTACAAACGACATTATGATATTTGTGAAGGCATTGTCAACAGTATTGTAGACCTGGCTTGTAAGGTTGCAGAATATAGGGAGCTCACTAACAGGTATTTTATGTTGTTAAATCACTGAATATTTATTGGTGACTTTAATTCTGATTTTCCATTCAGAAAAGTTTAGAATGAAACATAAATGAAAGCTGAAATTCTTTTAACTGTGTCATTATTTGGGTCAATTACCACCAAAGACATTTGTTAAGTGCTGCTAAAAAAAACATTACAGCTTCTTCATTTCACTATTACATTTGGCTTTTATATGTAGATTAGTCTGTTGAGTATCTCAGCATTACCTATAGCAAGCAGGGTTATTTAATTTTAGATGATTATCCACAGAATACATGTACATGTATATATCAAACAGAAAGTGCATCGTGATTTAAAAATTTCTCTACCGATGACTAAAAAATTGCAGCATTTTATACTATTTTCTTTATTTATAGTGTAGCACCTTTATATTGATGCCCAATAAAATGTACACAAATATCCGAAAAACCAATTTAAATTGTCCGTACGAGTTCTGTATTGTTTATATTCTTTTATCTCTTCTGCTATGCCAGCAATATATTTCATAATTTGGCTGAAACCTAGTTTAAAAAGGAGCAATGAAATAAAGGGTGCTTTGTAGATACTCCACTTGATATTGCAATTTTTTGTTTCTTAAGTTCAGACAGTCTACTTTTTGAGTTCCTGCTTATTCATTCAGAAGTGGGATGCACGGTTCCTGGTGGATGGTTGCAAATGTGTCTGTTTTCTTAGACCTTCAAGCATTAATCATAAATAAACATACAGTTTGACAATTCATTCCAGCAAAGATAACCAAAAACAATGTCACCAACAACCGTTTGATTCCAAAGAATATATTTATATACTCTATCTTTTATCAAAAATTGTTTTTAAAAATTAAAACACTTTTAAACATGCCTAAACTAACCAAATATTGTTGTTGAAAGTGATAAAATGTTACATAATAAGTAAATCATTAAAATATCTACAAGCAAAATATAAACTAACATTAATTTCTACTCAAGTAATTCACTAAAGTAAAATATTACAGTAATGTCATATAAAAGTAACATCTATACATAAAAAAATATTACATGAAGCTATTGGGCAAATGTACAAAAAATGTAAATGTTTACAATTTAACTCAGAGCATTCATTTCTGCTGAAATAATTTTTTTATTCAAAAATAATTATTATTAAGACAATATTTTCATAATAAGAAGCTTTTTCCCCCCTTCCTTTTTTTATATTTGAAAATATTTCTTATTTCAATTCAGACATCTACCAGAAAAATTAATGCGAGAATGGAAACTGTTATTTACACATGGGCAGCCTCTTTTTGAAGAATCAGAAGTCAAAGTTATAGAATTATCCCCAGAGCAAATCCTAGAAGAAGAAAGGCAGAAACTTTTAGATGAAGGAGATTTCATGGAATACAAGGTTTCCATCTTCTGTTAGCATTTCGTCTTAATGACTTAGATAATTATGGCATCGTTTCTTTTTTCATTTTTCTCATTGTTTATTTTATTTTACAGGCAATGACAGGAGAATGGCAGGTTCCAAAAGATAGTGACATTAAAGGACCACCACCAGATAATCCTGTAGTTGGTCACATAGTTCACAGATTATTCAAAATGGTCCATCCACCAACAGTAAGAAAATCAGTTGTGTTATAATTTAAAGATCAAAATATATTGAGTTAATACAATGTGGGATTGAATTAATTCGTGCTTTGCCCCTTAAAAATATTTTGAATCAGTAGAGATTTGCAAAAATACTAAATGCAACTATGTTTTTTTTTTAATTTTTTTTATCATTATGATTATGGTGATTATTTTTACTTTATAATTCAAAAAGAAAAAGTGGACATTTTTTTTATCATCACCATCATCATTCTGAATATATTGTTATCAATTAAATTATAATACCATTGTTTCCTACTAGCCACCACCTGCACCTCCAGAATTCCCACCATGTCCTATTCGTGCCTGTGTTTTGGGAAAAGTTTTTAGTGGAAAATCAACATGTCTGAAGAGACTTGTAGAAGGTTAGTGATTGGATGATCTATTTGGAAAGGGGGGGGGGGGCTTTTTTTTTTTTAATTAAATAATTGTTGAATATCAAAGCTTTTATAAGCTGATAGATATTAAAAATATGGATTATGAAATATTTGAAAGATATGTAAACAAATTTTTTGTGAATAAAAAGTATCTTTAAGATTTTTACAGTAAAGTTGTAATAATTACTAAATTTTATAATACATTTTTATGTAAGCAATTTTGTAGGATATTTTCCAAATT
The DNA here is from genome assembly GCA_021962125.1 of Bulinus truncatus. Lineage (NCBI taxonomy): Eukaryota > Metazoa > Mollusca > Gastropoda > Planorbidae > Bulinus > Bulinus truncatus. The sequence goes on along the minus strand of JAGDYQ010000005.1, from coordinate 10,133,022 downwards.
ATTATATTTCACAAAAACAGTTCATAAAAGTGTACTTCTGTTAATCATTTTATTAAATATTTTCCAAAGTATAATAATACGATTTGCTAGAGTTAAAAAAAATGTTTTGTTTGTAAAATTAAATAAATGCTTCAGCATTGCTCTAATTCGGGGTGGGCAAACTTTTTGAACCACTAGCCATACTTTGTTCTTAAATTGGACAGAAGGGTCAGATCAAGAGCAGATGGATACAGCGTTTATATGAGCTAATGTAAATTAAATTTAAATGTCATTTATGCGTGTGAGTGGGGAGGAGCATATCAAACAGCCTCATGGGCTGGACTTGGCTTACAGGTCTTAGTTTGCCCATATCTGCTCTAAATCATAAATTTTTAAAATCCCACATATTTATAATTGGCTAATTCCCTGGAGAAGATGCAATGTGTTGAAATAAAAAAATAAGAAAGGGGTAGACAGAATACAGATTAGAAAGGAGTGGGGATACAGGATATGTAGGAAGAGAAAGTGTAGATTTGTTGACGGTTACTTTTGAAGATTTATTTTTAGCCAATACCAACTCTAATATGCAAATGATTGCCACCCAAGCCTAGAACATGTACCAATACTAGTATTATATTATTACCACAGAGCATCGAATTCATGTTATAGTAGTTGAAGAACTTATTCAAGAGGCTGTAGAAGCTTACAAAAATGGAGAAGTGGAAACAGCAGAACAGGTTTCTATACAAATTTCATAAAGCTGCCAGCATTCTTAAAAAAAAAGTTGAAAAGTAAAATATGATTTGAGAATTAAAATTAATTATTATTGCTATACTTATATTACCTGAATGTTATAGCTGGTATCATTGTTATTTGTCAAATTTGTTTTTTATTTTCAAGACTACCCAAACTCTGATTGGACATGATGACTCTAATGTAGAATTTGTTTTAAATACTGCTTCTGAGCCTGCTGTAAATGTAGAGGGTAAGAAATAACATGTTTAAATACATAAAAAAATATAGCAAAAAATATTTATATTGGCTTAATAAACCTAAAGAATATTTGTCATATTAAATAAGTTCTAACAGATACATGATTTGTGAAACTTTCTATGGTTTAAATTTGTTTTTCTTCTATAACAATCATAAACTTAGATAAAGTACAGAGTAAAGAAGAAGTAGCTCCAGATTCAACAACTAAAGCAGATGGACTTAGGAATTCTGAAGAGATAATTGTTGCAAAACATGAAGATACTGAGTCCAAAAAGTCAGTAAACATAGAGCCTGTGCAACTTATTCCCAGTGAACCTGAGGTAATTAGTCAAAGATTAATAAAGGTATTATGATGTCTAAATTTATTGCTGCAATAATTCCAAATGTTTTTTTTTAATGCTTCTATTCAGTGGTGGCATCCAAAATTAAAAAAATAAAATCAGTTCCATAACCATGGACATAAGGACATTATATTGAGAACAATTAACTACTTTATTATAAAACCACTTAGTTATAACTAATTCGAGGGCCGTTTTGATAATCCTTTTAAGTTTAAGGACAGTTAAGACTGGTTCTAACACTGAAATCATTACTTAGAACATGAAGTTGTTTTCGGATCCAGATATTTAATTATTTTTCTTTAAACTTTGATATAAAGCCTTATCAATACATAATTGGTGACCAGACCGTCATAATTATAATTTTATCGAATTATGTCTAAAAATTTTTAGGAAAGATTTTTAAACAGTTTAAATTTTATTCCACTTTTATCAGCTCACAGCAAGGGCCAAACTTGGTGCAAAGGCCTTTAAGTCTTTGAGGAAAGGTCGTCCAGTAGAGGACCAAGTAGTTGTTGATATCATTGCTCAGGCTATTCGGTTAGTCCCTTTTAGTTAATTTTTTTTCTTCATTTTATATATCAACTTTTTTTTTTGAAGCGCATCTATTGTATCAAGAATTATTTATACTTATTTTTTTTTATAAACAGGCAAATTCCAGAAGGCACTGGTTGGATACTTGATGGTTATCCTCAGAATTATGCACAGGCTAAGCTATTGGAAAAAGCACTAAGTGGTTGTGACAGAAGCATTAAAGAAGAAGGAGATAATCTGAAACAAAAATCCAAATCCAATTTGGTGCCTGACCCACGACCTCTACCACCACAATCAGAGCCACCTAGTGGTATAGATGTAGTCATCTTGTTTGATATAAGAGATGAGCTGTGCATAAAGAGAGCTGCAGGAAGATCAGGTCTGTACTTATCAATCTCTTTGATGTCCTAATACTAATAGGTTAAAAAGACTGTAAATTACATTTAAAACGTACACATTTCTAGAATGTATTTTTTTTTCTAGAACAAATTCAAGCTGGTAAAGTATTTCATGAAGAGTACAATCCACCACCTGATGGAAGTGCTACAGGATTAGGTAAAATTGAGAAAGTTTTGCCTGTGACAGACACTGGATTCGATAAAGAACAAATCCAAACAAGGTTCTTATTTCATCATACTATTAAATGTTTTAAAACAAAAAATGTTAATACAACAATTTTTTTCCTTAATAAATTGCAAATAATTTATACAGTGTATATTGTTATTCTTCTTCTTCCTTTGGCTCTACAGCCCATTTAGGGCCCTGGCCTGCCATACTACTTATCCTCTTTTTGCCCGATCCATGGTCTTCTTCCTTCACTCTCTCACTCCTATGGCTTTAAGGTCTTTCTCCACTTCCTCTAACCATCTGCCTCTTGTTCTGCCCTTAGGCCTTTTCTCATTGGGTGTTACCTTATATATTGCTTTTGGACCAACAGTTTTCCATTCTTTCTATGTGCCCTACCCATCTCAATCTATTCATTTTGATTTCAACTGTTATATTTGGTTCTTCGTATAGTTCGTACAGTTCTGAATAGGTTCTACTTCTCCACTTGTTATTGTCCTTTACTGGCCCATATATTTTCCGAAATATTTTCCTTTTATATTGTTGTTGGCTTAATGAAATAAAAAAAAAACATTACACTAAAACTTTCAATAAATTACTTCTTTCATAATTGTTTATTTATAGAGTAACAGGTTTCCTTGATCAGTGGCCAAAATTAGAGAAATGGTTTAAAAAATATGGAACACTGCGCATAGTAGATGCTAGCTTGGAAAAAGAATCATTATACTTAGAGACAGAGAAAATTATTGAAGAAATTTCATGCAAGGTACTAAAGTAAAAAAAAAAGGATTAAAAGCCTGAAATTTGTTTAACTTTGTACAAATGTTATTTAATGCATGCTAATCGAAATTTTTCTGTTGCATCTTATCAGCTTCAAAATAAGGCACAAGAATCTACGCCAGAAGAAGTAGCGCAGCCAGAAAAAAAAGATGTATGTAAAACTTATGTAAAACTTATGTAAAACTTATGTTAAACTTATGTAAAACTTATGTTAGTTAAACTTATGTAAAACTTGTGTAAAACTTAAGTAAAACTTATGTAAAACCTATTCCGTTTTTTGTTTTGTTTTGTTTGTAGTGGCTCAGTTAAAACAAAGAATTTATACTTTATTTACTAACAGGCTCCAGGAGCTCCTCCAACTGTTCCAGAAGTGCCAACTCAAGAACTTCCTGCACCAGGTGGACCAACATCTGGAACTCAGGCACCACGACCATCTTCTACTACAGGCAGTCGACCTGGTAAGAAAGCTTCTACATGCTTTTGTTTCTACAGGCTTATGTTCCTGGCCTTATAATCACAATGGTTTTAAAGTAGATTCTATTTTAAATTTAAAAGAATTAGATTTTTTTTTTAATTAGTTTATTATTTATTTTTAGCCATGGCTTTGTTATTTTTGTAGAATGTAATTTTGTGTTTAGATGTATGAATACTTAGGGTTGTATATAAGATTAAATGAAAACAATAATTGGTTAATGTTCAACAACGGTAAAGTGATTACACTAGACAGTACATAACTTTCCTTGATCATCATTACAGAAAAAGAGTGTATAGTATACAGTTGATTATGTCTTAGGCAGGAGAATATGTATATTCAAACATCTGGTATTTTTTCATACTTGACACATTCACCAAAATGTGAACAAGCGAGAGTTTATATTATTCTATGTTTCTATTAATTATGGAATAGAAATAGAAAAGCATGCTCATATAAATATTAAAATTAAAAGCGAATTGTTTAGCTTATACTGACGTAAAAGAAATAAATAATATTCTTATGCTGGGGAATGGAAATTAATTTCTCAAAAGCCAAATAAACAATGAAAACGATGAAAATTTTTTAATAGACAGTAGTATATGGGTTAAAGAAAAAAAAAATGTCATATAAATGTTATATATATATATATATATAATTGACACTGTCAACTAAATTAGATGAGAAAAGCCTGTCAAAGTCAGCAGCGTCAGAAAAATATGGATCAGTAAAAGAACAACAAGAAGTGAAAGTAGATGAATTTGTTGAGCCAAAAGAAAATATGGTTGATGTAGAATTCAATGTAGTTCTTCAAGTCAACCTTCCAAATTTAATTCCTGCAAAAGGTGTTAGTCCATTAGTCCATTTTTGTTGGTTGTTAAGATTTGTGTTGATTCCATTTTCTGTTTAATGTTAGTATCGTTCTAATTTTTTTCTCATTTTATGTGATCATTGTATTTTTTTTTAACAATCATTCTATTTTCATGATGCTTTAATTTTTTCTATAGAAATCAAGGGGTAATTTGTTGCAGTATTAAGAGCAGATTTAGATTTTTCGTAGAACCCTGACTTTGCTTTATCAAAATATTTGACTGAAACGTTAAACAGATGCATCATGACTGTAGAATGAGTGTAATCGCTTGAGTAAATATGTTATAAAGTCAGCTAAAAAAAAAGAACTTTGGCATTAGAGGGGTTGAAATCTCTGTTTTTATGCATATTTATCAAAATAATGATTGATATTGGTTAAGGTTCAGCAAAATCAAGAAGTTCATCTAGAGATAAAGATAAAAAAACAAAGTCTGCAAAAGGCAAAAAAAGTGCTAAAGGAACTGGTAGCAGAGGTGAGATGAGTAACAGATTTTTTTTTAACTTTATCATTAAATGCTCAACAAGAAGGAACAATTATTTGAAATACACTTAACACTATTTTACTAAAGCAAAAACATTTATGATTGCTCTTATTCATCAGAAATTTACTTAAATTTATTTGATAAATATTTTAATTAAATTACTATGCTAAAACTACTGTAATCCATATTTAAATGTATTATAAATTTATTATTGGCAAATAAAATTTTCTTTACATGTGGACAGTTTTAAATTTACCAAGCTGAGTGAAGTTATCAAGAAAAGTTTTATTTAAACTCGCCATTTATAAGTATTTATTTCACACAATGCTTATTAATTATTATCTGTTGGTATTATTTAAGTTTTCTTATCAAGATATATTTCATAATTTTTTTTAGAGTTTAATGTTTAGCAGCAACTACAATATCTATTTGTGCATGTCTTGTTGGTAAAAAAGGACTAAACTTTAATTTCTTTTTTCAATGTTTTTTTTTGGAAGGCTCAAAAAAAGATTAAAATATTAAAATATCAATTAGCATCCTTTTTTTATGAAAAACATTTACTAGCTTTGTTAAAATAAGTTGTATATTTTTTTTTTCAATATTAATATTTTAGTTTGCTTAGATATTTATATTAGTTTAAGTAAATTTAGCTTGTTTCTGTTCTGTATGATTTTAATTATATATTTGGCTGGTAGGCCTATGTTTCTGCTTCTTTATTTATTATGATATTTCAAAATTAGATTGGGCCAATTTTTTATATTTTTTACTTTTGTTTATTATAGGCTCATCGCCTAAAAAGGCAGTTACTCCTGAGCCTGAAGCAGAAGTTCCTGAAGGCCCTCCACCAATTAAGCCCAATGAACCTGAATGGGTTTTCGTAGATCAAGATTTGGACATGGTAAAAAAAAATATAACAATAATACTAATTTAAAAGCTAGAATGACAATTTTTCTTGATATTTTAATCTATTGGTATCTTTTTTTATGTATTCATTTGTCTAGGAACTAGCAAATGTACTTGCAATGCATTGGGAAGAAACTGAAAAGGCATACATTAACAACTGCAAAACTGTATTTCATGCTAATCGCAATGAAAGAGAGAATGTTTTTAGATATTTTTATCAAATCAGGTAAGAATTATTTCTTGTCTAGATTTTAAATTTGATAGGCCTATGTGAAAATGTTATTTTCATTTTAATTCTGTTATATTCACAGGAAAGACTTTGTCCAATTCCTACAGAGACCAGACTGTAAACAAGAATATGTTGACCAATGGCAAAAGGTATTGATTTGGGCTGTGATTCTTCAGAAAACAAAAACTGATTTTTGACTTTGTATCAACTAATTATTTGTTAATGTTGAGCTTGACAACAGTTATAACATGTCTGCATGCATTTAGGATAAAAAAATATTTTTATAACACTTACTATAGTGACATAAGTTACTCTATCAATAATTTTCATTTTTCAAAATGGCAAAAAAAAAAGGTATATAATAATGTAAACTCTACATTCTTGTTTAGGCTTATAACAGCATTCCAGATGATATGCGGGATGATGAAGAAACTAAAGCAGAACAACATCAGCAAGTGGACAACCTCAGAGAAAGGCTCTGGAACATCTGTGATGAGCGTAAAGAGCAAGCAGAAAAAGAGAGAGATACTATCATGCATGATGGATGGCTCGATGACAGATTGGGATTAATTAGCAATCATTATCTCACATTAATGCAGGTGAAAATAGTACCAAGTAAAGTAGCATACAACATAATAAGGATTTTTTTGTGAAAAAATTATACATGTATAAGATAATTAATTCAAATCTTTATATTAGATACATTTCCACATTTTTTTCAGGCAGAGGTGGACAGAATGCAGGATACTGTTCGCCTGTTGAAGGATTATTATAGAGGAATGGATGGTCAGGTGCCAGATGTACTGAATCCAGATTATCAAAGACTTCCTTTGATTCAAGTAAGCTTGCTAATTAATTTATTTTTGAATTCCAATAGCTTGATGTATATGACTAAGCAGAAACAGAACACTAAAGTATTTTTTCATTAATATAGCATTGAATAATAAAAGTTTTTATAAAAGGAATCCTTTCATTCCAATTATAACAATATAGATGTAAGTACATTTTAAGAATCTCCAAAAGGACAATAATTATAGATGATCAGTAAAGGTTTAAAAAAATAATAAGTTGCATTTATAAAAATTTAATACATTTTTTTTTTAACTTTAATAGCTAGCTATTGAAAGCCTTTCAGAGTCTGATGTTGGAAGTCAGGATAATCTCGCAGAAGATGAAGTTAAATCAGCCCGCTCAAGCTCTGCTCACATCAAATCTCCAAGAGGTAAATAGCATGAGAGTATTTATTACCTTACCGCTATTTTTTATACCCACTAGAAATATGTATGAGAAATAGAAAATAGTAATAATAACAGTCCTGTTATTGATGATAAGGGCATGATTTTTTTAAATAAGTCAATTACTTTACACTTAGATGGCAACAAGTCTCCAAGATCTCCTAAGGGGTCAAGGTCATCAAGGGGTGTATCCAGCAAAAAGAAGTTAGCTGGAAAAGAAACTCCACAACAAGCTGAGACACCTACTGCATCTGAAGGCATTGGCAAAAAAATAACGTATGAAACTGTATCAACATTTTACGCAAACTCATTTAGCGCAAAAAAAATGATAATAACTGTTATATTGATAGTTTCAGTTCTGAAATCTTTTTTAAATTCTTTCAGGTGCCTTATATACTTAAATGAAGAGTGTTTTAAAAAAATGTTTAAAAAATATGTGCTTAACATTTTAAGAGAAAATTTATAATTTTTATTTAACTTTGTTCATTTCTGCTTCAGTAAATAGCAGTTTTTATCGCAATAAAATGCGCTAATTTAAAAAAAATCAGGCCTTGACCTGAGGAACCCCCCTAATTTTTACTGTATTTTGCAATGCCATTTTGGTCTGTGGTTTAGGTCTATACAAAATAGTAAAAACTAGCAATGTCAGAAAAAAAATTATTACAAAATAGAAAAAAAAAATTTAATCATGAAAATCTTATTCCCATGTTGGTAATTGGACAATGTTTTTGAAACAATTTTTGTTTGCACTAAAATATGGTGTATATGTTTTTTATATTACTGAATCAATCCCTCACTAATCTATAGAGCACCTTTTCTTTCTTTAGGTTATGTATGAAATTTGTGAATAAGAGCTTTTATTAGGTTATTTTTATTATTTATTTTGCCGTAATTTTTTTTTTCAAATTAAAGAATACCTCTTGTTCCACAGAATACCTCTGATTCCAAGACGTCCTTTAACATCTGAACCAGAGGACATAAAGCTCCAGGCTACCGCCAGTAAAGTAAAACAGGACAAGAAAAGTCAGAAGAAACCCTCTGATGATGCTATGAGCTCAGAGCAGGAGATACCAATACCTGACGATCCAGATGAGAAATTACTTCACACTTGCTGCAATGCAGCTTTTCAGAGTATAACCCAAATGGTGAGATTTTTAAGTTTTAATCAAATAAATCTTTAATAATGTTTAATTAACACTTCTATCTAACTTTATAATGCTATGAAAATTCTGAATATATTTTCAAAATCTTAATTTACATTTGAAAAAAAAAATTTAAACACCAAAGTTGACAAATCTTTCTTGAATTATAGGAAATAAAAGTAAATAATGTAATAACTTGTTGATGGTAAAATCATTTTTAAAATGTATGAATGTAAATTTATAACCAATTCAAAATTTTACAAACTTAATATCTTGAACATTGTTAGTAATATGTTTAATAAAGAGCATTATAATATTGGGAAATTACAAAATTACATCTACATCTTGTGTAGTTAATACATGTATATGTTATCTTGACTCATTGACTAGTGTTGGATTGGTAAGTAAGATATGTTTATCTCTTAAATCCTATTAACAATGTCAAAGTGCCCTTTATTCATCCCCACCATGGCCAATAGTTCAATGGTCATGAAGGCAACACAGGAAAAAAATGATTAGAAACACAGGGAGTAGAACCCACAATTCACATTAAGAAAAAGGAATTAAGATTATGTAAGGAGTATCAATTGTATCTAACCGCCACATGCTAAGTCTGGCTTTATATTATCTAGTATATATAAAAATAAAAATGTTATTATAAAATGTTTCAAAATATTTGAAGTAAAAATGAATGACATTTAGTTAATCTAATAATAATTATTCAGGTATCCAGTGAAGTGCGCCTCATTGAGGAAGAAATTGAGAAAGAAAAAGAGCTGGAAAGGGAAAAGGAGAAGGAAAAAAGTAAGCCAGTTAAAGCTGGTAAAAAAGGAAACCGCTCTGCTTCACCAAAAAAAAGTGCCAAGAAAGAAGCAGACAGTGTTGGGACCCCAGTTCCGGCTGGTAAATTCTTTCAATACAAACATGCCTTTAGATATATGGACTTGCCTATTTCTCTTGCAACTGTTAGATATACAAAATTGAACTTACATTCTCTGAAAAAACAAAGATGGTCTTTTAACGTCTGTAAGGATGAGATATTATTTCTCTGGAGGCATAAGTTACCTGGCAACACTAGAATTTAAACCACCTGCACTATGCTGCTTGGGTTTACAACCTCCTCCAAGTTACTTAACTATACTGGTAAAAAATGCCCATCTGCAAAAGAAAACATTGTATAATTTTTAGACCTAAAAGGGCCTTTAATTTTTTTTCTTTGAGAATGTACCATATTTAATTCAGCTCTGAAATACTACTTAATTTAATGAAAAAAAAAGCACAGTAGGTCATTGTGCATGGTTTAAGATCATGTTGTAAAGTGTAGCTTCTAATGCAATATGAACTTTAATATTTTGTCTTAAAAACATTCAATACATTGTGTGCATACAAATAAATGTATTTTATAAATACATACCTTTGTGTCTGTAGCACTACATAAGAGGACTGTATAATAATTTCATAATTTAATTAAAATGACTTAATAGTTAATGTACTTTCTTTTTTTAACACTAAAAAAAAAGTTTTTGGAAACATTGTTCTTGATAATATATCAAAGTTGTCTTATATTATGCAGAAACAACTCCTAGTGAAGAAGAATTGCAAAAAAAGGCAATAAAGAGCAAAGCTAGGGAAGAATATTTGTTTGCTTTAAAAGAAGAAGGTAAATAAATTTCTAATTTTTTATAATTTATCAAAGTTGTTGGCAATAATATCATCTGAATGTCAAGAATTAATTAAAGATACTACGAATCTCTATTTGTTTTGTTTTTTTTAGAACAAGCCACAAAAGCACGTCTAAGTCTTATTCGACTTTTGTCCTGTGTAATCTTACGAGATCTGAAGTGTAAATCAGAAGAAATCTATAAAGAAATGAATGATTGGATTGGTATTAAATTCCTGAAAGAAATGCAAAGGTAACATAAAGATTTCCCTGACAAAAGAAAATTTGCACTCAGGAACCAATGTGAAACATTCATAAACTTATTGATAAGCATTGATTGTTTAAGAAGCCATTTTAACCAGACAGATTTTTAGAGGACATACTCTAGCCTAGGGACTAATGTTGCCGGTCATAGTCATTTTATAGGAAATAATACATGCCTCATCCCTGCTCTAGCCCTGCTCCAGTGAAACAGATATCTCTTTTTAAGTTTTCTTAAATTAGGAAAATTTTTGGCACAGATTCACTACTGAAATTTAACAGCTATGTGCTCAACTTCTGTACAATTATTTTTCCTAGGATTACCACAGATAATAAATAGTACTTATATTTACAAAAAAATTGTAATCATGGAAGATATATTTTGTAATTAAATTCATTGCAGCATTGATCAAATGACTGAAGTTATGCGTAATGTAATAGAAACTAAACAAAAACTAAAGTATGAACTCTGCATTAGTCAAGAAATGTTCACTCTTGATGAGGTATGCATACAAAAATACTAACCCTTTTACATTGGCATAGAAATTGTATAAATTGCATAAGCTCTAAAATATTTATTTTAGTGTTATAAAACAAAAAAGAAAATAATTTTGATTTATATTTAGGACTTTAAAGTGCTGAAGACTCCTAGCCCTATTCCCCCAGAACCTCCAGTAGAGCAAGCCACAGCAGAATATTTTACTGTAGCTCAACTAAATACACTTTACGAACATGTAAGTTTGTGTTATCCTGTTTTGACCAGTCCATATTTTTTTTTACATCCAAATAATTACATGTATTACAATTGTATGATTTATTTTGTGAAATTGGACCTCTTGCTCATTACTGTTTAAATTAAAATTATATAAAAAAAAACTTGTTGATTTAATGTATATACAATTCAGTATCCAGAACAAAATACAGATATCTTAATCTATTCCTGAAAATATTTTACTTTTTCTGCTTTAAGTTTCAAACGGTAGCGCCCAGCGGATTTATTTCCAATAAGGCCTTTGCTGAAATGTTTGAAACTCAAGTGATGGTAGCTCATGGCATGTCGTGTCTGCCAGATGCATGGATGCACTTAACTTCAGCTCAGGTATTACTATTGCTTCAGATGTATGAGTATTTCACTGCAAAAACATGCGTAGTAAAAAAATATAACTTTAATTGACATAGCATTATGCTATTTTTTCCAAATGAGACTTGGGATTATCATTAGGTGGAAAGCCAGAGAAGGTTTCCGCTAAAGCATGGGAAAAGTTTTCCCACAGACTCTTCATATAATTAATGTCCTGACATTTATTTTTGTTTATCTAATAAAAAGATTAATTGAATTCTAATTCGCAAAGTTCATTTCTTAAGTTAATTTTTTTTATAAATATACCTCCTCTAAATAATTTTTTTCTTCATGATGTTTTTTTATACTCACTTTTTAATCTATTAACCAGATAACAGAATTAGGGAATATGCTTTCTCTGGATACAGATTATGTGGACTGGCGTAAGCTGTTTGTAGCTCTATGTAACCCAATCTCAATGCCAAGTCAACAGCAACTTTTAGAGTGTCTTCAGAAATTTAAAGCCATGGATCAAAAATCCACAGGAAAAATAACCAGGGAGCAGTGGCATAGGGTAAAGTTTTGACAACTAAAACAAATGATGTTATATGAGAAATCTTTTAATCATTTAAAATTACTACGTCATTAAACACATGTTAGGTAGATGGATGATATCTCCAAAACTCTTTTAACAGATAGATTTATGGTTTCATAAAGACAGTTACGATGACTACAACAGACTGACCCAGTTACATAATCTACTATTTGAAATTTTTGCTGATCATACTGGTTCTTTGCCATTGGTTGATTATGTAAATTTTGTAAGTAAAATATATTACCTCATTTTATATTGTTGTACATATTTATCATTTTATCTAAGCCAAAATATTCCTTGCTTAATGCGAGATTACAATAAAAAAATATATATTCACTTTAACCTTTACTTGTATTTTTTGTGTTTGCTCTAACAGCTGATGTATTTCTCAGCATCACTTAACTATTATGAAGGTTTCCTCCATGCACTAAGTGTAGTCTGTGGTCATCACATGCCCAAGCTTAGTCAGCCAGATATTTTCCCACCTGTAGAGAGACCACACAGTGTCACTGACAGGTATATGTCTTTGTTAGTCTGTAAATATTTGATGAATTATCTTTATTTACTGTAGTTTAATATAAACATTTTAAATCTTCTTCTTTGAATCTATCTCTCTGTCTATATCTCATCTATCTAAACTATATATCTATTAAATAATCTATTTAATCTAACTGATCATATGTGTATGTGCATATATATATATATTAAATTGTGCCAATAATATTCATCTTACAAATATATGATGGATAATATTTGTCTACAATCAGTCTCCATGAAGGTGTTGACTACAAAGATGATGATAAAACACTGACTGAACCTCCAATGTCCAATGAAATTATTCCTGAGGATGCAAATAATGCATTGGTCTCTGTGGAAGCATTGCATAAGGTACATTATTGTGCATACTGTATTGTCTTGTTTTTTAATATGTCTAGCTATTATATTTTTTCACTTAATAGTTCACAAACTGTGGATATTTCATCACACCATTTTTGTCTGCAGCTTTTATTTTAATTTAAAAAAAAACATAATTTTAACAGGTCTTTCACCATGGTGATGTTACAAGAGGTGACAGCCACAGATTTACATCAACAGCTGACCCTGAAGATCTTACTTCATTGGTAAGTCTTGAATTTTCTAATAAATATTCAAAATGCTCTAAATATAAAGATGGTCATGCATAAAACTGGTGATTTTTAAAAATCTAATTGTCTGATGGATAATTTGGTCATGAGAACAATGCCATCTCGATTTCTAAAACTTAAATCAAAATATTAAAAAAAAATTTTTTTTTTTAAATAAGCTTTTATTAAAACGCACAAGTAAAAAAATAATTCTTTATATCATACAAATAGGTGTATCAAATATCACTATTAAAAATAAAGGGTAGGTGCCCATCTCGTTTTATAGATTATTTATTTATTTATTGCTAATTATCAAAATGGAAAGACATTTAGTCAGGTATATTGTATTCACCTATTCTTTTAATTTTTGTACTTTTTAAATTTATATGAATTAAAGCTATTTGTTGCTGCACACTTAAGCTATTTGGCTAATCTGTATAAAACAAAAATGATTCACTTATGTCTAATCAAAACATTTCAGGAAAAACTAAGCACTGTATTCCAAGAATTACATGATGATGGTGAAATAGTGCCTATGAAATATAAAATATTGATTCAACATCCACTTATACAGGATGCAGTTGTTGCCTGCAAAAGGTTCAAAGCTCTGGTAAGAAATTTCTCCAGGTTAATGTTTTAAGCACATATGATCTGGAAAAACTCCAAATGATTTACTGTTTTTGTTACTTATATAATTAAAATTAATTTAAAATAAATCTATTGATAGATTCATGGAAGTTTAAATCTTGACTAAAATTTAAATAAAATATTTCCCAAATCTAATTTCAAGGACCTGAAAAATTTCATTTCTGGACCACCATCTGATGTATTAGAAGTTGCCAGCCAAAAGACAGTTGAATGAGCAAAACGATCTACAAAAACTGTTGCCTTCATTGGTTGTGGATTTGCATGTGGTAGTAACTTATTCCTTCCAAGTTTTAGATGTATTTAAATTCTGTGATATCTTTTAATAAAAATATTTTACTAAATGTTTTGAATAAATGTATATTTTGGCCAATGCATTGATGTTTATAAATCCCAGCCAAATCTACTGATCATATTCACAACTTAGTAAAAAAAAAAAAAACTATCCGCAGCAATGCTTATTAAATTGAGCAGAAACATTTCTCTATTTCTTTCAAACATACAAGATGATTTTTTTATATATACCATTTGGTCGTTTTTTTAATTTAAAGGCCAAAAATACCTTTACCCCATATTTTCTTAGCACTCCTCCATGCACACATATTGGTGTAAAAATTAGAAAAAAAGATGGAAAGTGAGAACAACCTTCAAGTATGTTTACATCTTTAACAACAAAATGCACTTTGGGGTATTTGTATACAACATGCCCTTAAATTTGAGCATCTATTTTAAATAGTAAAGTTATTCTTTAAAAAAAAAACTGAGCATGATCAATGCATTATCAATATCAGGAGCTGTGAGCTGGTAGATCAAATTTTTATATTAAAAAAAACTTTACAATGAAGTTCACAAAAAAAAATTACCACAATAAATGTCTAATATATTAATTCAGGCATACTGTTAAGAATATAAGATCTGGATATTCAATTTAAAAAAACAAAAAACACCAAACTGGATTAACATGTTTTTTATTGATGCTGAACTAATACAACAAATGTTGTTTCATTCATTCAGTCCACACAATACACAGGCCATCACAGGCACAAAAAAACAATCATTCAAGGTCAGGGCTAGAAATTTTTTAAAAAAAAAGGGGGAGGGGGGGAATACAAATGAAATCACAGATTCAGAGTTGATTCCTTTATTTGTAAATTTGTAAATGATCACAATTCCATTCATTTTAAATGAAATCAATAAGGTCCTGCTGACAAGTGGCATTTTCATTATGTACAATGATTTAAAAAAAAGAATGTACAAAATAAGACTTGAAGTGAGCATATTTTGTAAGTTAAATACTAATATTTACAATGACATAGATTAGTGGGTGTTAATTATTTAGGTCAATTCATTTTAATGTGAACCCAAATTCTTTACAGATGAACCAACAACAACATGTCAAAGTTAGAAATTCATTATAAAAAAAGACAACAAAAAAACTGTACAACCCATAGGTACAAAGGCTTATATTGTAAAAAAAAAATATATTAAGCCCACGTAAAAAAAATATATTGATTTCTTAAAGAAATAACATTATTTTTACAAAAATGAAAATGAAAATTCAACTACAATCAATGCTCCATTCTCTCAGATTCTGTACCACTTGCTGCTTTTGAGTCCGTTTCCTTCAGATCTTTCTCTTTAATATTCTCAAGTGCAGATGTGGCATCACCTCCTTTAGGAACTGATGGAGAAACTTCAGCTGCTGAGAAATGTTGAAACTTTAAACAAAGAAGATAAAATAATCTCATGTACAAGACTAGTTACTCTGCCATTCAACTTCTGAGATTGTTTCTTCTAATTAATAAATGGACTATTTAAAATTTCAGATATTGAATGATGAAGCCTATATGAAAAAAAGAAATATTTAACACAGTCATAGTCAATAAGTCAATATATAATGTACATATACTGATGCAAAGACTATTAAAATGAGGAAAAAATATATTTACATGTATCAATCTTTTTTAAAGAGTAAAGAAAACTTGAAAAAAAAAAACACTTGAATGTAACTATTTTTTAAATGAATAAAAAAAACTACAAAAATCTCATTATTTATTTAGACAGAAGGACTAACAAAAAAATCTTAACTCAAGTTAATAAATTAAATAAAAGTGGTATTTTTCAATAAATTATCCACTGTAATATGGTTCAGTTTTGAAATTACATCACCATGGAAAATTTATTATACAGAATGAGTTATCAATAGTTTAAAAGGCTGTTACAAAAAGCTAAAAAATGGCACTATTTATGGCTTTTTTTTTTATAGCAAGGGTATGTTTCCATTGCAATTATGTTAAGACCTCAAATGTTTTAGCCCAATAACACTGATGAAATATGTGTAATATAATTAATAAAAGACTCATTTTTACATTTCTTCAAGTAAAAACTTCACCAACGAAAAAAAGTAATGATTTTTTTTTCTATTTTATTTAAATATCAGCTATAGGGGCCGTCCATAAAGTACGTCATGCTCCAAGGGGGGGGGGGAGGGGGTATAAGAAAGTGTGACAGTTTGTGACAGGGGGGGGAGGGGGGGTCAGGCCAAGTGTGACGTCACATTTTTAATATATTTTTTATTTTATTTCTAATTTAATTTTTTTATTTTTTCAGTAAAACTTAATAGTTTTAAAAATAATTTTCAAAAAAAATTGTGAAACACTTGAATTAGTTTTATGTCAAAATAGCATGAAATGCATATCTTTTCAATGTGTTGTTCACAATTCCTCATGCTAGTTAGGACCGCTAATAAACTGTTGCAAAGCCTTGTTTTATCAGTAGCCTCACGGAAGAGTTATTATTTCTTGTTGTCTGCTGCATAATTATATCACTGATAAAGAAATTTGGAATTTGTATTATAATACAAAAAATTACCGTAATTGAAGTTGCAATCCATCAGTTCGTTAAAATAATATTGATGCCTTATTCCTTGCAACCAGTGCACCAGGAAGAAGTGCTTATAATCGCGTGGAACATCGAATGGCTCCATTTAACAGTAAACTGTCTGGTGTCATATTGCCAAATGAACATTATGACATTCACTTTGATTCGCAGGGCAGAACAATAAATGAGGATTTGGAAAGAACAAACTTCAAGTTTGCAGGTGAAACTTTAGCTGAAATCTGGTCGCATGTGATTGTTGACCAATTTCCAACAGTTGCAGAATATATCAACCCTGAGAAATCTGAATTGGATGCAGCAGAACTGATGTCGAAGGATAAGAATGGTTTGACCATCATGTTCTCACCAGCCAATTTCACTCAAATTGTGAAATGTCAGGACATAAAATGTTGCGACAAAGTACGGAGCTCATTTTTCAACGTTTTACCTTCGAGATTATTTCCTCCTCCAAATCCAATCCCAATCAACCAAACAACTGATGGACTCAGAGCTTCAGAAAGAGCAGATGCACATACATTTCCTTCATTGTTTGTGGCACAAACTCTCAAATTTGATGACATTATGCCAAGACCAACAGGAGTTTTTAAAGTGCAACCATATGATCTTTATTGTCCATCTTTGCAGACCAGCATACATGATCGAATTTGCAAAGTGTGTCACTTATACTTTGCCTCACAAACAATATTGAAGAAACATACAGGATAACACAGAGCTTGGGCGCAGGAGAATGTAAAAAAGTAAAGTTTCCTTAGCCCTAAAGGGCCTTCGGGGCAGATGAAGTGTAGAATTCATCTGTTTCTATAACCTAGGCATATGAAGGGATTGTGTGGTTTGCACAATTCCCAGCCGCCTTTACTCCCCCAACATAAAGTCAGGTACCCATTTAAAGCTGGGTGGACTTGGGAACTTTCACCAGGACCTGAAAAAGTTCTAAGGTTCTCACTGAGATTCCAACCCGGGACCCTCCGGTCGACAGTCGAGCGCTCTATACCACTCGACCACCCGTCTCCTAGGAGAATGTGCCAACCCCAAATTTTTCAGAATCAACTCAGATAAAACGCATTCGTCCTTTGAGAATAGCTGCTAGAAGGCAAAGAGAATTCATGGCAATTATTGGCAGAATGGAAAATGCACATTCAGAGGATGAAGTTGATCTGTCTGCAACTATCCTTCCAGGAAACGATGATGCGGAAAGATTTATGTCAGTCTTAACTATGGATGAACACTTCACCATGGATGGATGATGTCTAGTGAATATCTTTTTAATTAAATATAATTCACAGGCCCACTATAAACATATTCATATAGCACCAGAGCTGCTCATATAATTTGTCAATCTACTTTTTTTAGTGGCATTGTTTTGTTTCCATTTTTATTATTTAATCACTGGTTGAGGTCAAGTTTCGCTAATCTACTTCTTATCCTGTGTCAATAGAATGCATAATCGGAAGATTATCTCAAAGTTCACCTCACCCATTGTAAATGAATAGGTAGCAGATAAATGATGTTTATTATATAATTGTCAATCTAATTTTTGCAATTTTTTTTCAAATTCAATTGATTGAGTTACTGCTTCAAGTTCAAAGAATAACTGAGACAACTGTTGACCATTAGTTATTCTACTATTAAACTCATTTAATAATCTGATAGTTCTTTTAATATTTATATTTTAAGGTAGTTTAATAGTGAAGTGCGATTTAAGTTTTCGATTAAATTTTAATTAGTTCTAAGTTTAAAATGTTTTTTGAAAGTGTGACGTACTTTGGGGGGGGGGGGAGGTCCCGAAATTTGTGACACTTTGTGACAGGGGGGAGGGGGGGTCAAAAATCGTCAAAAATAGCGTGACATACTTTATGGACGGCCCCATAACACAGGTATAACATACCTTTTTTGTCAATGAGAGAGGCTGATTTTTCTTCCCTTAAAAAAATATTGGAAAATACCGATATAATAAGCAATAAAAAGAAAAGATTCAATGACTGAACCATTATTGTTGGCACATATCAGTTACTTTCACATAACAAATTATAGCTAATTAAAAGTTAATGAAGTACAATCAAACCCTAAACTTTCAAACCCAGTTCCAGTGTTGATTCACTGCCTAACATTAAAGGACTTCTAGCAAACAGATGCCTTTTAAGAAATAATAAAGAAAAAAAGAATTTTCCAATAGAAGATTTTCGTATTGAATACATGTATCTCATAGTATGTCATAGTAGGGACAGAAGTGAGTTAGTGATATTTTAATTTTGAGATGACAAAGGCCATTGAAACATACAGGCTTAGATAAGGTCCTTAAACTGAACAGAAGACAAGTCTTACCCAGGTGTGTGCAAAGATGCAAATCAGCAAAAAATGGTTAGAGGATGGACACTTTCAACAAGGAGAAATATATATGTAGTTTTGTAGAGAGAGTTGATAACAAGTAGTTGGACTAAGATAGAAATGTTTAAATAAATACTAGCTGTGTGTACCCAGCATAGTGCTAATGTGACGCTTGAAATATGCCTCATGCTTATACCGGAAAACATTATCACAGCAATTCCTTAGCGTGTCTACATTTCATACCTCACAAATTACATTTTACCCATCAACACTTATTCAGGATAAATTAATAAATCAGTAATTAATTTCCAACTTCTTTCACTGAAGTGGTTTATTTTTATTCAAGAAATAAAAATGTTTTTTTTTTCCTCCAATTGAATGAATACAGATTATGTGCTTGATATACCCGACACCATTAGAGGGTTGGGGGCTCGTTATGAATTGGTGCTAATTCACACCACCTTTTGTGTGTAGAAGCTAATTCACACCACCTTTTGTGTGTAGAAGCTAATTCACACCACCTTTTGTGTGTAGAGGCTAATTCACACCACCTTTTGTGTGTAGAAGCTAATTCACACCACCTTTTGTGTGTAGAAGCTAATTCACACCACCTTTTGTGTGTAGAAGCTAATTCACACCACCTTTTGTGTGTAGAAGCTAATTCACACCACCTTTTGTGTGTAGAAGCTAATTCACTCCACCTTTTGTGTGTAGAAGCAATCTACATTTCATCAAAAATTACACCTAACCTGTCAACTTATTTGGGATAAATTTTTAGTAGCCGCAATTCTTTTCTCATTGTTCAAATTAAAACAATGCTTCATAATGAAAACATTAATTCATAAGTTTGCCTCTGCTTTTGAGAATGATTGCAGAGTAAATTCTATTGTACATGTATTGTGTGGACAGCACGAGTAGGGAGCGACCGATAATCGGATCGGTATTGGACCAATATTGGCACTATCGGTTAATATCAGATCGGCCGATTGTTGTAGGGAGCGACCGATAGTCAAACTGATATTGGCACTATGGGTTATAACCCAATTCTATAACCAGATCAGACAAGATTTTAAAAAAAAGGAAAAAAAAAAAAAACCCCGTACATAGAAATTGTCACGTCTACATCAGAGATATGACCTTGAAACAATAGGATTGGCATTTCTTAATTCTAATGTATGACCTTGAATGATAAAATTAGTGAACATCTGTGTGTATTTTTTGTTGGGATGGGAAGTTGGGGGGGGGGGGGGGCCCCCAAGACTTACATGTGGGCGAAGTGTCACGAAATATGACAGGGAAGGGGTAGGCATGGGTTGACATACGTCATTAGCTGTAGCACGAGAAAAACACAAGTTTGGCATTGTTGCTGATTAAAAAAAATATCGGTATCTGGGGGGGGGGGGGGGGAGAGTAAACAAGACATGCGTGGGTGAAGTGTTACAAAATATGTGAACATGGGTTGAAATACGTCATACAGCACGAGAATAACACGTGTTTGGCATTGTTGTTGCTTAAGGGGCTGTCCATTAATTACGTCAACAAAATAGGGGGGAGGGGGGGTCAGAAAATTTTTGACAATTGTTGACAAGGGGAAGGGGGGGAGGTCAAGAAAAGTTGACGTCAACAATGTTACTTTTTTAAATTTAATATAATTACTTCATAAATAGGAAAATTAAGCAGCGTTTGTAGTTCTGCTTAGTTCGCTTAACATTCAGTATTTTAATTAAACTAACTATATTCCTACTAATTTTGCCACATAAACATTTTGGAAGCCACCTTTTTTAGGGGGGGGGGGGGGTAATCAAATGTTGACGTAATTTTATAGGGGGGGGGGTCTCTGGAAGTTTGACAATTTGTTGACAAGGGAGAGGGGGGGAGGTAAAAATCGCCAAAAATTTGTTGACATAAATAATGGACAGCCCCTAAAAAGAAAACATCGGTATCAGTAAAAATGCTGGGGGAAAATATCGGTATCGGTAAAAAGGCATATCGGTCGCTCCCTAAGCACAAGTGCCTTAAATCTATGGTCCAAGAGTACCAGTATAACATTTAGTATTGTGTGTAATTATCATCTGTTCTATGGAGCAGAGCATTTTTGAACTATAGAACAGAGTAAAAAAAAATGTATTTCTGAATTAAATCAGTATTAAAAGAAAAATGGAATATATATTTGATTATATCATTAGATCAATTATGGTGTCTAAGATATGATGAAGCACACCTACTATACGGAAGTGGTCTATTTTCAGCACATTTAGATACAGACAGATATATGCATCTATATATGGGCAAATAAATCTTAACTATTAAAAACTAGAAATTAGTAAATAAACAAGGAAGCATTAAAATATTTACTTTTCTGGAACATTTTTGGGTTCTTCTTTAATATCTGAGATTTCCTTCTTCACATCTTTATCATCTTTCTTTAAGTCTGGGCAAAACAAAAATTTTGTAATTAATTGTGAAATTATCAAAACTATATATGCATAAATAAATCTACAA
This sequence comes from Bulinus truncatus, assembly GCA_021962125.1. Lineage (NCBI taxonomy): Eukaryota > Metazoa > Mollusca > Gastropoda > Planorbidae > Bulinus > Bulinus truncatus. The sequence continues at coordinate 10,111,431 of JAGDYQ010000005.1, read as the reverse complement.
ATTATAATTCTGAAATGACTTGAACCAACAGTTTCTAGCTTTCAAAAGAAAATCCTTACCTTTGTCACCATCTTTCTTCTCATCAGCATCGGTCTTTTGTTTCTTCTTTTTGTGATCTCTTCTGTCCTTCCTTCCACCATCCTCATCTTCACTATCTGAAAACTCTTCTTCACAAGCAATCCTTTTGTCAGTCTGACGAACTGTGATAGAAGTAAAAAAAAAAAAATAATGATTTTATAAAAAAAATTCAGTCACATTTTCAAAAAATTTCATGCAGCTAAAATAGAGCTTCTGATAAAAGTCATGTCGTCATTAATTTTAACATATACAAAGAAAGAAAAAAATATTACTTGAAATTCTCTGGTCAGGATTAGATTTATCTTCATCATCACTTTCATCATTTAATGCATCTTCTGGTATAGCTAGAAACAAGAGTAAGAATAATATTACAATAATTTTTATAAAGAAGTTATATCTGAGCTGCACAAAAATTTATATAAAAAAGTTAACCCTCCGAATATTGTAGTCATTGAATGCCTATCAACACCCCCACAACCGCCCTGCAAGCGCTGAGCTGCACTTTTTCTATGTGTACTTGTTCCACAACTTTTGATTCCATATTTTCTACATGCATTATTTAGCTGTATAAATTTAGCTTACCTAAAAAGCGGAAAAAGATGTACTTTTTGGTGTTTACAGTTTAAAATAATAGGTTAGTAATTTATTTTTCAGCAAATTTTTTGTGTATATTTAGAGAAATAACTTGATAAGAATTAGAAGGTACACAATGATATGTTATTTGATATGCAAGAGAATATTTTTATAGCTTTCAAAATGTATTTCCATAAGGAAAATAGTCAATCAGATGATGATTAAAAGGAAAGAATAAATGAAATAACACAGGCTGGTGAAGTCAACATATAAAATAATAGAAAGAAAAAAAAACAATCATATATATACAGTGAAATGTCATTATTACAAACGTCAGTGTAACGAATTATTCAGTACAGCGAATTTTTTTTCACCCCTTCCCCATCTCTTATATAACATCTGTTAAAAAGTGTTGTAACGAATTTCGTGTTTTCAGTATTGAAAAAAATAGCCGTTTCGGCGATATTTAATTTTATCCCCTTGCCAAAAAGAAAATTTCAATTCGTCAAATTTCTAAATTTCAAGTCAACTTGAGCTCAACGACATCCACAGTTACTAGATAATGGGAGGGGGAAGTGTGAGAGGAGTAAGATATTATGGTAACTTTTAACTTCTGTTGATGATGATAGTAAAAATTAATTCCACCACGTGCGTTGCTGAGTCAAGTGTCGTCTTGGGACAGCGGGAAGGGGGGGACAAAATGGGGGGGGGGCACAATTACGTAACAACGAACGGGGAAGGGATGAGATGAGAATTTTAGCAAGGTGGGGAAAGGGGAGAGGAAGACAGTTAAGACGTCATGGGACAGTCAAGCGACGGTGGGCACAATTACGTAACAATAAACTGGGGGGGGGAGAAGGATGAGAGTTATAGCAAGGTGGGAAAGGGGAGGAGGAAAAAAGAGCAAAGACGTCATAGAACTACCACGCTCCCGGGATTAAAAAAAAATCAATAATGTTAATGAACTACCGGTAATGCTATTTAATTAATAATACAGGATGAGAAGAATAAAAGAGTGATTTATTTGACCTCTTTGTGATATAACTATACTTTTTTTCTAATTGAAATAAAATTGATTCTAGTTAAAAAAATAAACATATATGTTTATTATAAATATATTCATTATTTCATTGTTTACTAGATGAGACAATATAAGAGCAGTCATAGGCGCATTGCACATGGGTCTCATAAATTAAGGGGAGTACGTCATGTTGAATAACTGTTACAAAAATAAATGAGTTACGCCCCTTAGTTCAATGACCGTTAGCAGTAAAATAAACGAGTTACGCCCCTTAGTTCAATGACCGTTAGCAGTAAAATAAATGAGTTACGCCCCTTAGTTCAATGACCGTTAGCAGTAAGTAACGAAAGCTAAAAGCAAAATTAGTAGCTAAACTAATAAGAAATAAACGGAAAGAAAATTTAAGATTTTTAGCTAAATATATTTGGGAGAAATTTGCAAAATGCCACAATATATTTGCATTGATACCCAAATGAACTATATCCACATATTAATAATAGAAAATGACGTCGTCAAAACCGCCGCTCCCCCCCACCCCCCGTTTCATTGTAACAAATTTTCAGTATTACGAACGAATTTCGAGTCCCCGTCAATTTCGTTATAGCGACATTTCACTGTATATATATTTTTAGTCACTTATAAATAAACAAGTCATTGTCTCATGGCTAAAGATTTAAAGAGTAAAATTAGCAAAAATTCTTACCTTGCATTTGGACACCTGGAGCATGAGGAAGCATTCTCAGATTTTCAAACAATCTGGTTCTGGAGATAAAATATATGGCCATTAAAATATTTTACAATATTAAATGCAATGCAGGTTTAAATAAAATGTTTCTACAAATGAGAGCACACAAGAACAAATATGATATTCAATTTAGAAGAAATAAATTGATCTATTCTAGGTTTTAAGTAATTAATTTTACCTGCAATCATCATTTGACACTTCTAAATTCTATAAATATTATTTTCTAATTAGATAGATGCTTTTTTTCTATTGTAATTGTAAAAGATGTAAATGTTTTTCTATAAATAGACGCTTATGGTGGAGCCCTTTTTTCACCCCTGCCATTACTAAGTGTGCGATGACAATGCAGTCACCACAGAAAACAAGCGAATGGACTCGCTGGATAAATCGGGCTCACAAACATAGTGCCACAGATACATTCATTCATACAATAGTTCAAAGTGAGTTCTATTGGGTGAGATGACCTCGCATGATCGAAATCAATCAGAAAATAGTTTATTTTAACCATATTGTGGAAAATATCAAAAGCAGTAAAATAAGAGATTACAAAAATGTAAACACTTACTTGATTTTGTCCATGTATTCTGGTGTGTTTTGGTTGGCCATATTTGAGGGACTTATATGAAGTTTGAAGTCTGGTCCATAATACTCAAAATAGTCATTGTAAGGTAGCTCTGAAATCAATTCAATTTGATTGAATAAACTCATATTTCAGTGACAGAATAAGAAAATAATCTGACTCATTACTGATTATTATGCAGTGCCTTGATATGGACTGAATTATTTCCTAAAAAGACTATGTGAAATCGGGATTAACACAATGGACAACCACTTCACATAGAATGAATGGCTGCTAGGAATGAATTGCGTTAATTAAGCAATGAAAAAAAAATATTGTTAATTCAAAAAATAAATTTCCTTTTAATGTTCCATATGCCATACTACTAATATCAAAAAGAAACCATAATCAACTCACCATTCGCAACATCTGAATTAAGAGCTATTGAAGTTTCATAAGTCCAGCATCGAGCCACATTTCGAATTGTATAGCCACCACCACCAAGAAGTAATACTGGTAAATTCCATTTCTTAATAAATTCTACACATTTGCCATGACCTGTTAAGATGTGAAATTTTATTAACTTCAACACTAGAAGTAAAATTGTGAAAGTTTAAAATGAAAATGTACAGGTAAAACCATTTTGCAAAAAATTTTAAAAAAATAACACAATACTCAAATTACCTTTCAAAGTTAGATTGAAACACCCTAAACGATCGCCAGTGAGTGAGTCTGCACCACATTGTAGTACAACTGCACTGGGTTGATACATCTCCATCACTCTTGTAATAACCTGTAGACACAGAATAGAGGAATGCAGTGTTCTGCTTTCTCAATAAGGAACAAAATAATATTTGTGTTCCATTATGAATACATCGTAATGTTCCTTTGTTACATTTTCTCATTTAATATCAATATGTCAAATGCTAATTACATTTTACAAATTATTCCTGATAGAAATTTATTTACATAAAATTAAACTGGCCCGAGTTTTTGTCTGAGTAAAATAAAAAAGAAAAAAAATAACTAAATAAACCAACCGGTTTAAAAATACTTTCATATGACTCATCATCTATGCCATCTCTAAGAGGGAAATTGACAGCATAATATTTGCCTTTACCTGCTCCGATATCCTGTGAAAGATCATATAATTAGAAAAATAATATGAAAGGTTTTATCATGGCATTACACATTTATCTATGAATTTCTACTGAAGATTTTTGCATCACTTACCCTTAGGTCTCCCGTACCAGGGAAATATTCACCATACTTATGGAAGGAAACTGTCATAACTCTATCTGTGGTGTAAAATGCTTCTTCAACTCCGTCACCATGGTGAATGTCAATGTCAACATAAAGTACACGTTGATGATACCTGCAAAAAAAAACAAAAAAACTTTCACAATAAAATATCTATGGCTTGGAGAAAAATATTTCATATTATAAATTACTGTATTTTACAGACAATAAGGCACAACTGATGCACCCAGGAAAACAAGACAGAAATGCTACACTGTTACTGAATAGCACACCCCCCCTCCCAATCCCACCCACCCTATCAATTTTGAAGAAAATATAGTAGTATGGTCTTATAGTCCAAAAAAATATGGCACCATAATTCAAAATAATGTGAAAAAAATTTAGAGAGGATTATTCATTATATTATTTACTTCACTAAATTATCACACTAAATAATTATTGGTGAAAAAAACAACTTACTTGAGCAATTCTAATATGCCCAGAACAATGTCATTGGTATAGCAAAATCCTGAGGCTTCCGACTTCTTCGCATGGTGAAGACCACCTGCCCAGTTGACTGCAATGTCTGCAGCTTGTTTGTTTAACTTAACTGCACCAGCTATTTATTTAAAAAAAAAAACCAGTAAGAAATAGAAGGAAAAAAAAATTACCGTACAACCAGTAAAATTATTTCCCACACAGGACCAACAAATATAATTTATGTAACATACATAACTCCTCTCACCTCCATCAACCCCATACTGCTTACTCAGGGAATACTTTATTCTCCCCTGCCCATGAGAGAGCCCCACACCCTAACTAATCAGGTTACACAACCATAGATCATTGAAGGGAGTCTCAAGTCAATATCCCAACTTATAATTAGGTACCTTGTAAGGGCTAATTTTAGTTTTTATCTCGCATGCATCTCCCCCCCACAATCCGCGTGACCTTAGTTTTGCCAAGATGCTAATTAGTTTTGAGATGTTTTGTTAGTTTGGTGTTGACATTGTAAATACAAGTACACAGTAAGTACATAAAAACATAGTAAATATAAGGTTAACAGTCTTAGAAACCAGTACAGTGAAATGTTCTTTCGAGCTCTGGTGTAAGGAAATTTTCAGTATTGCGATTTTTTTTCAGTCTCTTTCCATTAACTAATAAAATGACTTTTAAAATGTCGAAAGGGATTTCTTACTTTCAGTATTGCAAAAAAAAAAAAAAAAAGAAACCTTTACTGACACCCCTCCCCCCCGAATTTGAGAATTTAAAAGACAGCTTAAGTTTACCATGCAAAAAACAGCTTTCACGTTTGACACAGTGAGAGGTTTCATGCAAGAAATCACATTATTGGCTGGCAAGGAGCTTGTAATTTACAATTAAGAACAGTCCATGCAGGCTGAGTCAATTTCAGTAGAAATTAAAAATGTATTTACCAAACTGACAGCGTGGGATTGACCATAACCAAGTGGATAGGTGGCAGACAGGGATAAGAAAATGGGTGGGGAATCGTAATGTAAGTTGCAAGGGGGAAAACCAGTAACAAGGTCATTCACTTATTATATAACACAGAGGGTTTGACATCAGTTTAGGAATGGTTAAAAAAAGCATTCACAGGAAGAGAATGAAGAAGGAGAATGTTATGTATTGAGTCAATGAGCTCATTGAAATTATGTTACTTTACTCAATGGAGCAGATTGCTGCAAAGAAGTGGGAAGGATAGAACTTGAGCTTAAAAATAACAGATCGCATCACTAGTGAAGTAATGTGCTGTATGGGGAGTGTATTTGTGGTTGACTGTGATAGCTATTGTAAAAGTAAAGCTTCAATAAAATGTGATCATATTGCTTGGGGTAGGGACTTGATGGATACTGATGATCAAATTATGTAAAGATGGTCATTGACAGCACAGTTTAATAAATAATGGCCATATTGTTTGGGTTAAGGTAACAATTTATTGTAAATTGTGAAAATGGTATTTAAATATTTTAAAAGAAATACTCAAAGAGAAGAATAGAAACCAAGATTTAAAATATCAACAAGAATGACTTTTTAAATCTACAAGCTTACCAACTGATCCACCAGTAGATAATTGACAAAACTCATACATGCCATCAAATACAGGACAGTCTTCTCCAACATTGACTGACATAAAGAAAAATAACAGGTATGAAATAATTTAATTTTTTTTAAAGATATCAGTATATTGGATCAATTAAAAATATCAATATATTGGATCAATTAAAAATACCAATATAATGGATCAATTATAATTATGAAAAAACTGAAGAACTGATAAAATTAAATTTACATCTTTGCATTTGCTTGTTGTATTCCACCATGTTGTCGGGTCGGATGCTGCGCAAAAATTTTATGTAATCATCACTATGAAATTTAGTCATTTCTTCTGCTGTTGCCTTGTGAGGACGCTGAACAAGAAAATAATTTGGATTTAAAAAAAATTCATTATCAAATGAAACAAAACCTTCATTAAAAATACTTATATATGTAGTATTAAATAACTAACTGTACATTTTGATACATTCTTAAAAAGTCACTGAAAAAAATCAATATTACACATACATTCTAGATTTTTAGTTCCAAAATAGTAATTTACCATACTGTGCACTCAAAAAAACGTCATTGCTCAAATAATGTTTGAATTTACATTAATTTAATGCAATTTTCATTCACAAGTGTATTTTTCTAAGACATACCATTTGTTTCAGTATAATATAAATCTTAATTAGGCTTTTCTTTTATCACTCCTTTTTATTTTATATTTAGATGTTGCCATAAGTTAAATAAGTTAATGAGCTGACAGTCAGAGATAACATAATCAACTACTGTGTAGAAAAAAAAATGCAGTTGATATTCCAGCGAGCTTATACCACCCTATATAAAGAGATGCCACTGTGGCCTAGTATAACTGTAGCCTGGCACAGTTTAAAACCCTAAATACATTTTTAAAAATTATATTCTGAAAACATTCAATAAAATATATCAATAAAGCAAGCCTCAAATTACTTACATATATTTCCATTTTTCGGTACAGGCCATAATTCAGAATCAAGTTATGAGTCATCCTTATTCTGTGGGGTTTCATGGGATGTCCCTGACCATAGTAATAATTGCCAATATCTCCTGAAACAACAATCAAAATATTTATATACACTTGTGCATATTTTACATTTCTTAAATACTTATTGCACAACTAGAAACAACAATTTCAAATCAAAGTAAAAATGGTTCCAAAAAATCCCCCCACCCCACCCTTAAAAGCACAACCTTAATATTCACCATATTTTTTAAATGTTTTTTATTTGGGTGTTTGACATTCAAATCACGCAAAAGCGGAAAGCTGTCTGCTTTTAGACAGCAGCAAACATTTGTATGATATTCAACATCTCATCAATGTCTGAGAGTCTTTGTATTTTTAAACCTGTGAAGGATCCAGACATCATAAAACTTCCCGCTGATTTGCTTTTAATAACTCAGTATCAGTGCAGCCCCTATATATGTTGCCTCCACCTCAATACAGTTGGAAGTGGACTTAATAATCTTTGAAAATTTAAACTATCTAGATCTAAAAATAAAATTAATAAAAAGTAAGCACTAAAACAGAATATAAACAAACAAGAATTTCCTATATTGGAAAGCCAGCTACAATTACGAAATCTGCTTTGCCGTAAAATAAATACAAGTAATTATTAATTTTCTGTAACACTAGTCTGGGACATTGGCTTGCTTGGGTTGAATCGCCACACTTGTTTCTAAATAAACCATAACATTATCAAGTGTCTGACCTTAAGATTAATTAGAAATGACAGTCCCTGCAGTCCAAAAGGAAGTAAAGCACTTGAATGTGTCAAAATTATAATTGGAATCAAAACATGTTTTACAGGATATTGCCCTTTTGAAACCACTGCATAAATAATGTTTGAAGTGATGAATTATTTGCTTTAATAAGGCACTGTCTCTTTTTAAAAACTCCTCTACTATTGAAACTAAAAATGATTCTATTAATGTTGTAGGGTTTTTACTAGTATAATACCTTAATATTGATATTCAATAGCAGTTGAATTAAATAGAAGCACTTCCGAGATAAGGTGTAATAGAAAAGAATAGATTCTTTTAACATAAAAAAAAATTGAATGATAATCAAAACGTCAGTTGTGTCTTAGGAAAACTAAATTACATTCTTTTCAGTAACTCTGGCAATGGGATATAAGGAGAAACTCAATAACTAATTATTTACAGAAGTAACAAGTGCTTAAACCCTCTTTCTGCCATGCTAGCGGGTGTAGCAACACACTCACAAGAACACCACTAAAAGATTTATTACATACAGATAAAATAACATACAAAATTAAATGTATACCGACTTTGGAGAAACATTTTTTAAATAGGCCTTTTTTAATATATATTATTATTGCCTCTGGATATTGGACTATCTCAGAAATATGAAGACAGAAAGCTGTCAGCCCATGCCCATGAATATTGCATTGGTTTTCACATTGCTATTTACACAACCACAACAGCTTATCCTTAATAAATGATAAATACTACTGCACATAATGCACAAAGAGGACACAGTGGCAGACTATTTGATTGCTAATTGAAAGGTATTTAGTTCAAGTACCAATGAGTGCAGGAACTTCATTTAAGTCAGATGAATGTCCCTTAGTCCACTCAGCTTAATAATGAGTTATCGACATTTATTGGGGAAAGAACAGATGGCTGGGCATTGTATTTGTCACACCAACCCATAGAATAGCCATGGCAAAAGTAACTGATTAACTCTTTTTTTTATCTGAGGCCGATGGTCTGGATAGGCTTTATAAAAGGAAACATTACTAAATTACTTTACATCAATGCACAACATTTGTACAGCATTCTTTTACTTTAGCTCTCCACTAGTGGTGAAACCATCAGCTTTCACTAATGAAAAATATTGCTACAATTATGAGGTTGATGCCTTTCATTTCCACGCCATGTAGGGACTTGTAACAAAAAAAAGTATTTCACACACACATGAAAATCTGCTTACATGTGTTTAAATATATAATACTAATTGGCTAAGTATTAGCATGGAACAATGAATAGTGCCATTTTTACTAATAATTACCATAGTCTTGTCATAAGACCTGTGACAAAAATATTACATACTATAAGTGACAGTATATCATATAACTAAAATAAATGAATGCATAAATACTAGCTAATAGACTTAATAATGTTAAGGACCATCATCCATGAATGAATATTAAAAGTATTCATGTCCACATTTCATAAAGTAAATACTAAAATAGTAACTCTAATAACTCAGACATATACTAAATATAAAACCATAACATCAAAACTACAAAAACAAATTAAAAACCTATTTAAAAATCTGTAAAATATAAAAATAAAATCGCCGTTATCTACAAAGTCTTCTAAGTTGCAAAAAAAATGCAAATGGTGGTACACACAATTGCAAATCATGTACATAAAAGATGGTGTTCCGTACTTTCAGTATAGTTTATTTCTAAATTTAAAATAGACAAACACAAATTCATAATAGAAAATTTACAATTGATAATCATATGATTTGAGATAATATTAAAAATTCATACAAATTTCGACAATTTAATATTTCACACAGTATAAAATTTATTAAAATCACATTTTTATAATTGTGAAAGATGGTATTCCGTACTTTTGCTCGAATAATGAATACTACAACGATACATGCGGATTAAATGCAGAAATTGGCCTTTAAAATAATTCTCGAATACATAAAAATAATGTAAAATAAAATTGTAAAATATTAATTTAAAAAATAAATATTAAGCCGCTTTTTCATTCAAATAAACCAATAATTGATTTAGAATGAAAATGTGATCGACGCTACGACCGGCAACAACTCTGAGTGATTTTTTTTATCAAATAAAGTAGGCTTATATGCACATTGCAATAAGAAAAGATTTCTAAAGTACTCACCGTCATAATAATAGCACACTTTTCTTTTTGGTGGTATGGAAGCCATGCCTTCAAATGAAAAAAAACGTAAATTAATGAATGGATCGTATAAAAAACTAAAAAGTCTTACTAATCTATGACGCGGTATTATTAAAGCGCCACCTTTCGGGGAAACACCCGCATTGAATAGCTTCCCTTAAATTAAAAATGGGGGTATGGTGGGAGAGTGGGATCATGTGGGAGTAAAATATTTGCAAATCAGAGCAGAGTGATTGATAAAATAATAACAACCACGACAATAACGCCTTAAAGAATCGCATAGGCCCATCTGGGCGACCAAAATACATAATACTTAGCAATTAATTCGTTTTTAAGTGCTTGATAGCCGTCAGGCCCGTAACCAGGATTATGAGATTGGAAATGGGGTGGTGGGGGGGAGGCGCAAAGCGCCGAACGCGTGCGAACGGACATGAGTTAAGAGTTTTAATGATAAAAATTTATTGAGGCTGAGCAATTCATGTTCTAAATATATTGATCATATGTTCTGCAACACAATTGTTACATAATAGATACCTAATTTATATTATTATACTGTTGGTTTAACGTACAACCCCGAAAGAACGACACAGTTGCACGAATATAGCTTAGCTATTTGTGTAATATGTGTTATAAAATATTGAAAACAAAGAACAGATATATCAACACAAAAATTGACTAGTCTCAATTATTAAATATAAAATAAAATTAATTCTGCTAAATTTGCAAATTAAATAACATCACTCAGAAATCGCACACGTTGTACTGTATTATTTGAATGAAGTCAGAAGTCACCATTTATTTAAGTTCATAGTTGTCTTCAGAAGAAATCAATATATAAAGCTATTACAAGGTTGCGAACATATTATTTATACGTTTCAAAAATATTTTCTGAGTCGCATCATGGTTAATTTATCAGATACAAATATAGAACAAAAAAAAAACGGTTTTTTTTTAGAGCTGCTCAACTTTCACAGAAAACCCGCATGCTGCTTTATGAGCCATATTCGGCCAATCCTGGTGTAATGTAACTGCAGTCACTGTTAAAAATAATTTGATTTTACGAAGACTATTTATTAATAGGCATATAGCACGGATTTTTATAGTTTTTTTTTTTAATTTGTTATAAGGCTTTATGTTTACAGACGGATTCACAATTTTACAACTTAAAATCTACGTTTTTTTTTGAAACATTTAGGGGAGGTAATTTAGTTATTTAGTAAATTAATTTCTTAAGACATTTAATCCTAGTAATTAAATTGACAAAAGAAAATAATAACAATAAATTAAAAGAAATGTAAAATTTTGAACTATATTAAGCAAAAAATGTTTAAAAACAATATAAATATTTATTATTTAATTTAATGTTTTACTTGTATTAAAATGTTTAAACCTTTAATATAATTACAATTTATAAAAATATAATTTTTTAGCCACTGATAATATGTTTGCTATTATGAACAAATCTATTTTTAGTATTTTATGGACGCGACACGTTAGTCGCCGTATTTGATCTAAACTTCATTATTATTAAAATTTGAGTCGGAGAGAATCATAAAATATTTTGCACACTGTTCCGAGAGTATCATAGAATATTTGGCATGATATTTTATGAACTGTCCTTCCTGGTCTGAGAGAGACATACCATGATTCACGGGAGATGGATCATAGGGGTTCTCTAGTCAGGAAAAAATAAACCTTTACTTGCGAGGGTGGTGGTACTGTGGTCAATGAGGACTATCCGAGACCGCAGTATTCACAGCTGGCGGTGGTGACGGATGTGGTCGGCACACAACACCCTTCCACTCCGTCCCACTCAAGCACACCTGCGCAGCTTGCCATTTCCGGCTGAGGGTACAGGCACACTACACCCTCCCTCTGTCCGAGTGGCAGGAAAAACCCCTTTCCTTGCCTTTCTGACCGATCGGCAGTACACACACCATGCTGGTCTGGCCAGTTTGGGCAAGGATTAAAACCCATTTTTCTGCCGTCCCTGCAGATGATAGCGGGCACAATCACCCCGCCGCTCTGTAGGGATGGCAGACGTGCATCAGCGCCGCCAACAAAGCTGGCGTGGTAGGCACACTACACCCTACCATGCTGGCAATGGCGGCGTAAAAAAAAAATAAAACTAGTCGTTCCGCGGCGTAATATACACAGCCTTGTCATTAAATATAAATACTGTAATTAAATTTTTAATAAGCAATCAAACAAATAACTTGTAGACATACATGATATTCAAAGTTGAACTTTGACCTATCATATGCAGACTTTATGGTCACTATCTGGTACCTTCCAGAAACTTGTTTTTTTATTTTATTGTTTATAGATTTTTAGTTCATTGTTTGGATGCCTTGATTCTCGATGAGCTGACAGACTTAATTTTCTCTTTATTGGTTAGATATATTTTAATGCATTTTTTTAAGATCAGGATTTTTTTTTCTTTGAATTGTAATTTTTTTCTTTCAGTTTCTACCACACATATTTCGGTAGAGGGAAGGGGGGGCGTAACTTTTTATTTTTGGTCTGTCTCAATCCTCCCCTTCCCCCAGCACACTATAGGGTTATTTTGATACCATTCAGTTCAGATATATGTTAGTTATTATTTTTTGTAATAGCCTGCGGGTGGTGGTAGGGATAAGCTCCCACTGCCTATAAAATGCTCCCTTATGGCGTGCGTCTCATATAGCCTCTGACAACTAAGTCCAGCTCCTGGCCTGCTCGCGTGGCTTAACTTCCAAGCCCGGCGAAACTGCTTCTCCTGACAGGAGAAGGGGCAAAGGCGGCCACTGGCGCCTCAAAACCAGTCGCTTCGGGCAGATGGGGTTCGTCAGCCTGGGAGTAGACCGTAAACCGCCGCGAAGCCTGTAAGCTGTAAGCCGCCACAAAAAATGTTAAGCCAAGCTGCCAAAAACGTGGGAGATTCAGAATTCCCGCTAAAATTTTGCGTTGCGTAATACGTTGTACTGTTGTACAACAGTTTCACAACACCACTGCTACACATCGTTGAGAATAGTTTACCAACACCACTTAATTTTATATTATCTCAGCCTGCACATCAGTGATATTCTAGTTATTAAAATCATGTTAGTTATAGTTTTGATTAGCTTTTTTAGCAATCATTTTTATTATTATTTAGTTATTATGTAGTTATAGTTATTGAATAATTTTCGTAAGCACTGCAAAACTTCAAACGCCCATCGATACGACAGATACATGCCAATGTCAGGACACAAAACTGGCCTTCAAGCACTAATTAAAAGAAAAAAACACAGAGCAGCTCTCGTAAAAAAATATGAGTTAGAAACTTAACTACGATTTTACTAAAGTAATGAAAGTTGTAAACTATAGAAAAAAAACAGTCCATTAAAAGTAAGTTAATTTGCAAAGCTGTGTGAAGATATGGGAGCTTTTCAGCCCGTCCTTGTACACCATGTATTTGTCATTTTATTTGACAATCACACTCTATTTATTACACATGCACATTACATTTTTAAAAAAGAACTAAATCAGTTGCTAATTTGGTAATAAGACTTAACTATTTATAATTATTTCAACAGAAGTTTATTGTTACCTGTCATAATAATTATGAAGATGAAGGAACTTAATTTACATACAAGCTGACCACAAAGTACAATTATAATGAATGAGAAGTATGTACCTGTTCACAATTTTGGATAATTTTCTTGAACTTGGGAACTAGTTTACTTGTTGTGATTTGCATGACCGAACTTAAATTGCAGTCAGTCAACATCGATCTTTTCTTAGAAGTGTTTATTTTCAGACAAGAAAACGCTTGTTCACAAATGTAGCCTACATGGACCCAAATAGTGACAAAACCCTGCAGCAAAGTTTTTAGGTGTGGGAATGCCGCTGCTGGCAAACATCCTGAAAACTCCAAAACTGACTTGAACTTCCCCTTCAGGTCAAAATCTGCTTATAGGTCAAGCATCTCTGACTAAAATTCTTTAGACATAAAACTGATTTAATGTCCCTAGATTCGAATCAAATAAAAAAATATATCGCGAAAAATCTTAACAAAGAGGATTAACATAGGACCGCAACATGTACACGCGTTCGGGCCGCATAATATACTTTGCGGGCCGTAGTTTGCCCACCCCTGAACTAAATCAATTAGTCTTGATGTATTTGAATGAATATGTCTTGATGTATTTGAATCAATGAGTCTTGACGAAAATAAATCAATGAGTCTTGACATATATGAATCAATGAGACCTCGAGTATCCAAATGATAAACAATTAACTAATGGAATCAATAACTCCAATAGATCAATCACACAAGGGTAAGCTTTACAATTCCACTCAAGATTTAATCTACTAATTTGTGTCATTTTGAAGCGATTACGTAAACCGCATCCAACATTTTTATAGTTTACATTAAATGAGTATTCGTGAAAGGAATTTTGTTTACGAGTAATATAATAACACTTGAAATCTGACTGGTTTTTGTATTTTTACATTTTTTTTTAAATTGGTTCTTAATTTAATTAAAATTTTTATTATTTTTATTATTTGTAACATAAATCTTTATATTAATTTATTATATACAATAAATTATAAAGTATTATTTATTTATTTCAAAATTGTTGTTTGTATGACTAGTAAAAGTATAGTACATAAATATTTTGACAATTACCTCCCTTATTAAAAAAATATCGGTGATACCTAGTGTGATCGTTGTGATCCGGCTTTCAACAGGGGTGCTAGGCATTTTCCTAAGCCACGACTTAAGCCGGCTAGCCAGCCATAACAATTTTAAGCCAGCCATCATCAGTTCTACGGCGCGGCTGAGGGGTCTACCTGGGAGGGCAACTCATCTAGGGGAAGGAAACCCCTGATTCCAAACCGCTGCTGCCTTGCAGGCTCACCCACCCATGGGAAAGGCTTCGAGAGTCAACCCCGAGGAAATATCCGGAGTCGGAGTCTCAACAGGCAGACGGTTATCACATGCACCAGGAAGATTATCAAAGATAAAGACGGAGCCTCCAGCTCTCCGTATTGCAAGCTGGAACGTGCGCACCATGCGCACTGAACTGACCGATGACTTACAGAAGATCGATGACTTCCGCAAGACCGCAGAACGAATAAGTGAACTTGATCCGAATTCGGATCCAATGGTTTATCCGTTGTTTTTTTTTTTTTTTGTTCCATTTGGTGATCAAAGTTTGGGTATAAATATTCCATTGAGAAATTAGCCGTCAGTTCTCAGAAATATTCGTAGACCTGAATCAAATAATCATCGAACTAGAGTCACTCAAATGCAATATTATAGCTATCAATTTTCTGTTAGAGATGGCTTTAATCAATTTCTTAATGGCGGAAAATTAACGCAACAATATTTTGTTGATGCTTATGTTAAGATGGAAGCTACTCGATTGAATTACCATAAACAAAATCAAAACAAATTGAGAGTTGAATTGTATAAGGGTTTGGTTGATCATATGAATTCTCGCGCTGAAGCAGAAGGGCTAATACCAGGAAAAGCAGTTATTTTACCATCAACTTTCCAAGGTAGTCCTCGAAATATGACACAAAATTACCAAGATGCTATGTCAATTGTAAGAAAATTTGGAAAACCTGATTTATTTATAACAATGACATGTAATTCAAAATGGCCTGAAATTCAATTAAATCTTGAAAAATGGCAAAGCTCAGAATTTCGCCCAGATTTAGTTGCAAGAAGGTTCCATTTAAAATTAAATGCACTGATGGAAGATATATACAAAAATCATATATTGGGAACACCAATTGCCAAAGATCACGTTATAGAATTTCAAAAACGAGGATTACCACATGCACATATTCTTTTAATATTGGATATTGAATGCAAACCTCATGACAGTGAAATAATTGATAACATAGTATGTGCAGAAATCCCATATATTGAAACACACCCCAGGTTACACGAACTCGTAATTCGAAATATGATTCATGGCTCATGTGGGGATATAAATGTTAATTCACCATGTATGGTTGATGGAAGATGTTCTAAGGATTTTCCTAAAGATTTCGTTGATGAAACCATTGCTAATTGTGATGGTTATCCAAAGTACAGACGACGAGATAGTGGTCGAACTGCTAATGTAAATGGTAAAACGGTGGATAACAAATGGGTGGTGCCTTATAATGCATATCTCAGTTTAAAATACAATTGTCACATTAACGTTGAAGTTTGCGCATCAATAAAAAGCGTCAAATATGTATTCAAATACGTTTATAAAGGTCATGACTGCGCCAATATTGCTATTCAAGAAAATGGTACACTTGAACATAATGAAATTAAAACTTTCCTAGATTCAAGTTATGCCTGTCCACCAGAAGCAGCATGGCGTATATTCGGTTTTGATATAGGCCTACATGAACAATCACATACCATTCAAAGACTGCAAGTGCATCCTGAAAATGAACAACCCGTTTATTTCAATTCAGATGATGTTACTGCTGCAGTTGAACGTAGCAGAGAAAGAAAAACAACTCTTACAGCTTGGTTTGAGTTAAATAGTGTTGATGAAAATGCGAGACAATATATATTCACCGAAATTCCTGTAAAATATGTATTTGATCAAAGCGAACGTAAATGGGAACTTCGCATGAGAAGTGGTGACCGTATTATTGGGCGTATGTATGCTATTAATTTAGCTTTATTTCCTGAAACATTTTATTTACGTTTATTATTAATGTTCGTGGTGCTACGTCATATGAAAATATTCGAACTGTAGATGGAATTATATGTGAAAGTTTTAAAGATACATGCATTAAAAAGGGATTAATTGCAAATGATATTATATGGGAAAATACATTGGCAGATGTTGTTGTAAGTCAAGACTTGGGTAAATTTTTAGATTGTGAAAAATAAGCTGATTTGCTTAGCATTTATGTAACATTGTATTTTGCATTTTTATGTTTACCTTGGTCAGAAAGTACTCGGAGGATGGACAGTTATCAGCCAAAGAAACCGAGCCCACTGCTGTACCGAGGTTGGACAGTCACCAGCCAAATAACAGACCACTGCTGAACAGATGTGAGAGTCACCAGCCAAATAACTTAGACCACTGCTATACAGAGGATGGACAGTCACTAGCCATATAACTGCTGTACCACTTTATTTTTCCATAAGCCAAAACAAATTTAAAGTTTACATTGTTGTTAATGAAAAATATTACAGCTTTCTAAATTCAGAGGTGTTTACTAGGTTTAAAAGAAACACTATGGGCAAGTTTCATGTTTTGTCAGGCATGATAACTGGTCAGGGATTCTTCTATTATTGAGTGAACATTTAGGGGGAAGGGTCCTGAAAGGGACTAAGCTACAACTTTAAACATTATTCCCCCCCAAAAACAGGCTAGAAGTAGGGAACAGAAAAGATTACACACTGCATAAAATATTGAAAAACAGGACAGATGTCCAGAAAACTTAAAAAAAACCACGTACAAGACAATGATCCGACCAGCAGTAACATATGGCAGTTAAACATGGACCATCAGCAAACAAGCAAAAAATAGACTTAACACTTGGGAAAGGAAAATATATGGGCCAGTAAAGGACAATAATGAGTGGAGTAGAACGAATTCAGAACTGCACAAACCAAATATAACAGCTGAAATCAAAATGAATAGATTGGGGTGGGTAGGGCATATAGAAAGAACGGAAAACAACAGAGGTCCAAAAGCAATATACATTTATAAGGCAACACCCAATGAGAAAAGGCCTAAGGGCAAAACAAGAAGCAGATGGTTAGAGTAAGTGGAGAAAGACCTTTAAGTCATAGGAGTGAGAGAGTGAAGGAAGAAGACCATGGATCAGGAAAAGTGGAGAAGAGTAGTATGGCAGGCCAGGGCCCTAAATGGGCTGTAGAACCAAAGGAAGAAGAAAACTGTGTGTGCTTCTTTTTTGTTTTAATACATTGTTTTCTTTTCTTTTAAAATTAAAAATTAATTAGTTTAAGATAATTCTGGCCAAAATTTCTACAACTTTAAAAAAAACAACAACAGACAAATAAGTAAACAAAATCAATAACATTTGTTTATTATGTTTGAAAAGTACAACTTTTGATACATAATTTCACATTCATTTTTCAGTCAACAGGCAAATTACATTCTGTCATTGTGTATAACATTCTAAAGTCAGCAGTTTAACAACTCTTATTAAAATTCATGGTTTCATTTAGGCTTGTCAATTATGTATCTTTACTAAATAATAATAATGAAAGTCTAATCCTATGAAATAACAAAAAAAAAAAATCTCAGTCAATCAACAGGAATATATATCTAGCGATGCTTAAAAATACATTATTTAATAAATGCCATAAGTCGATATTGAAAAAAGAAAAGTAATCAAGTACACTTTCCAATAGACCTACTATTTTAAAGCTGATTTGATTCTATTATTGTTACGCTAGCAATAAAATAAGTCATCAAAATATTTTTAAAATTTTTTAAACTCATTTTTAAAACTTTTGAAAAAAAAATGTGTATCAGTCGCCCTCCCCCGCCAATCCCACCTACAATTAAAGAGAAACAGATATACAAGACTGGGTCATGTGAAACTGAGTAAATAGACTCGTCATGAAACAAAAAAAAAGAGCTACAGTAAAAATGTTATAAATTATAAATGCATAAATTTAGTTTCATTTTAAATGCAATATCTTATATTCACATGAATGAACAAACACTCTTTTAAACAATTTTCTATAAAGTAAAAAGATACATGGCTTCACTAAATCAAGTATTTCAAGCTAAAAATAGTAGTTAAAGACCAATAATTTTAAAAGAAACAAATACTCTTTTAAAAGCTATAACACGAGATAATTGTTTGATTACAGAAATGTAAAAAAAACTCTGAACTTTATTTTTAAAACAACTTCTACCAGTGATTATGATTAATACCGCTAATGTTCCATTTTCTCAACATCTGCACCAACTGCTACTCCAGAACCAACAGAGGCTTTTAATTCTGCATCTTTTACATCCTTTTCTTTAGTAGCGTCATGTGCAGCTGAGGCATCACCTCCTTTGGGAACAGATGGAGAAGTTTCAGCTGTTGAAATATGTTGTGACTTTAAACAGAAGAAAAAAAAATGTATTTGTCTGTCATGTGTGGAGATAGGTTAGTCAAGGTGGTTGGATGGTGGTCAAAGGCTGGTTGAAATATTCTTCAGTGGGAGTATTCAGAACTTGATGAAATAGTGTGACTAGCTGTATAGTGGGCGTGGATATAAAAGGGGGAGAGAAATCTCAGAGTGTAACACTGCACCAGTGAGATCAAGAGAGGTCAGTTGGTGCGAGGACAGTTAAGGGGAACAGAATGATTACTGGAAGTGTTTTTACAATGTTGTTGGTGCAAGGACAGTTAAGGGGAACAGAGTGATTACTGGAAGTGTTTTTACAATGTTGTGTGAATAGGAGCTGATGTGTTAGAATTCAAGTGATTAAGCAGTTGAGATGTTACATGGAGATATGTGTATTTCATATTATTTACTATCCATGTTGTAGATTTCTATGTTATTTGAAAATCTGTATATTTAATATTATTTCTAATTTAATAAATGAACCACAACTACCGAAGTTTCTTGTGATTTGTGAGTGCATGTGAAAGAGTGTAACCATTGTATATACACAATAAGTTTAATTAAAAGTGACCACATAAATTAAACAATACATTCGACAATGTCCATGCAAGACATTTATTAATGTGCCATTCAATTTATGTATTATCACAGGACCATTTAGATATGAATTACATTGAGTCAATTGTTCAAAATATGAAGGATGGTCGGTAATAAAAAAAAGAGCAATAACAGCACATAACTATTTATGACAAAACATGTTACATCATTACATGTGTTATAAAATAAACTATTTACCACAAAACCCGTTATTAAAGAAACGAATACATAAATACATTTTTATAAAATTACAATACCTTTTTTATCTGTTAGAGCTGTTTTTTCCTCTCTAAATAAAGATGTATATAATAAATGATTACCAGCTTACATAAACTTGGGAGACTTAAATAAATAAGCTTAATATTTTTCTACAGTTGACTAAAATTTAAAAAATCAATTTACTTTTCATTTGCACTTTTAGGCTCTTCTTTGATGTCTGCAATATCTTTCTTTGCATCTTTATCATCTTTTTTGGCATCTGAAGAAAAACAACAATTGGTTTTAGTAATATATATGTTGATTTATGTGGAAACATAAGACACTGAAAAAT
Source organism: Bulinus truncatus (assembly GCA_021962125.1). Taxonomy (NCBI): domain Eukaryota; kingdom Metazoa; phylum Mollusca; class Gastropoda; family Planorbidae; genus Bulinus; species Bulinus truncatus. Next base: position 10,090,981 of record JAGDYQ010000005.1, on the reverse strand, counting down.
AACAGCGCACTAAAAAACGACCATAATGACCATGATTATCAGAAATCTATCATAAAAAGAAGAAAAAAGCTCTTCAATGTTAATTTAATACAAGTAAGCCCTAATGGAAATAGTAATGAGCACTTCAATAAAACGATAAGTTGTGAATCAGTAAATGGAGATAATGTTTAACTGAAAAAATTCCAGTCAACCTTTATCACCATCTTTCTTGTCATCAACTACTGTTTTCTGTCTCTTCTTTTTATGATCTCTTCTGTCTTTTCTGCCACCATCTTCATCTTCACTGTCTGAGAATTCTTCCTCGCAGGCAATTCTTTTATCTGCTTGACGAACTGCAACACACAAATTATGAATTAAAAATTATATTTTCTAATATCTTTATTCAGTAAATAACTATAAGCATGTGCAGATACAATGTAAAAATAAAAAATATTATATTTACTCGAAATTCTCTGATCGGGATTGGCTTTATCTTCATCATCACTTTCATCATTTAATGCATCTTCTGGAATAGCTGAAAATAATACAATCTTGAAATTAATTTAAAAAAAAAATATTGCTGGATTATATATTATAATGTCAAAGTTAAATTTCTAAATTTTTGTTTTTACACAACATTAAAGAAAAAGAAATAAATTATTATTACCTTGCATTTGAACACCAGGAGCATGGGGAAGCATTCTTAAATTTTCAAACAATCTTGTTCTAAAAAGGAAAAAAAATATAATTTTGAGAACGGGAAGAAAAAAAAGCAAAATTATATATTTAAAATTGTTCAAACTTTGCAAGGAGTGGCATTACTAGGGAGGGACATCCCCTTGTATTTTCCCCAGCAAGGGTTTTGCATTTTTATTGCTTTATTTCTGCCACTGGAAAAAAAAAAGGGGGCATTTTCAGAATTCGCCCCCAGGGTCCTCTAAATCTAGTCAGCTACAGTTTACAAAATACCTAATAACATTAGTAAAACAAATCAACAAGACATTTAAAAACACTTAACCAAAAAAACTTAAGTACGAAGCTAAGTTCTAATTTCCATAAATAAACCAATTAAATGTATTAAGCAATGTGTTTTTATTTATGTATTTAGTTAAATTAAAGAAAAGTCCAACAAGTAAGCAGAAAATAATCAAAGGGCGTTTTTATGTTTATTTGCGTTAAGCACTTTTAACACTAAGTGCAATAAGCTTAACACATGATTTAGGTATCAGTCTCAAGCACACTTATTTGATATTTTAAGCTGAAAAAATTCTTAGATAAAAATAAGAATGATGAAATAAATTAGACTAACTTGATCTTGTCCATATATTCTGGGGTGTTTTGATTGGCCATGTTTGACGGACTTATATGAAGCTTAAAGTCTGGTCCATAATACTCAAAATAATCATTGTAAGGTAATTCTGAAATCAACAATTACTTATATGGTTACACTGGATTATTTTTTTATAGGCAACGCTCACTAAGACTTTGCATAAAATTAAATTTTAACCTACCATTTGCTACATCTGAATTAAGGGCTATGGATGTCTCATATGTCCAACACCGTGCAACATTCCTAATTGTGTAGCCACCACCACCAAGAAGTAATACTGGCAGGTTCCATTTCTTTATGAATTCAACACATTTACCATGACCTGCCAAACAGATTAAGATGATGTAAAATATATATTTCATGCCACACATAGCCATACTTAGCAATATTTTAATTAGTCAGGAATTAGAATCTTTATGTTAAAAATTATCCTATTGACCTTTCAAAGTAAGATTAAAACAACCAAGACGGTCTCCAGTTAGTGAGTCTGCCCCACACTGTAACACTATTGCACTTGGTTGATACATCTCCATTACTCGTGTGATAACCTGTTTAAAAATTATATATACGACTCAGTATTTGTTTTTATTTACCAATGATTGAAAGAAAAGAACCTAGTAAAAAAATCAAGAATATTTTAATGATTTTTTAAACCCCTAACCTGTTAAAATCCACCAAGTTTTTACTTTCTTATTGTTTTAAGGTTGTCTCCAACCAAAAGTTGTGAAAAATCTAATTATTATTATTTTTTTTCCCTTTTTCTTGATGGGTAAAAAAAAATGCACTTTTTTTTTGTATATTAATTTTGTTCAATAGATACAAAAAAAAAGGTGTTTTGTTAGGAACATATATCGATATATTGTGCTGTGTATGCATAGTAACCGTCAGTAGTTTTCATATCGTGCGGTTGTATTTAAGGATGTTCATGGCAATAAAAGCGATATGTTATTTTCTATTACAGTATTTCATACATTTCTTTGTTATCCCTTCTGTCGAATTTCGTGCAGCCAGCTTCAGCAGCCAATGTTTCTCCCTCGGTCGGCTAAAAATAGTTCGGGGAATTCCAAAACTAGGAATTTTCACATCTGTCATTCAAGGATTTCTTATTATATGTCTCCCTCAGGCTAATGGTCAGTATACTAAAAATACGCCAGGAAATCTATAATATGTATCAGGCTAATGGTCCGTACACTAAAACAGTGGTGTACAAGGAAATCTATGATATGCATTGTGTTCATGGCAATAAAAGATAAATGTTCTTTTCTATTGCAGTATTTCATACATATCTTTGTTATTTATTTTCATATCCTATTGTGTTCATGGAAATAAAAGCCAAATGTTATTTTCTATTGCAGTATTTCGTATATTTCTTTGTTATCCCTTCTGTCGGATTTCGTTCAGCCAGCTTCAGCAGGTTTTTCTACTAGTATATGAATAATTGTGCGAATTTTGTTTTTGATAAGTAGAGGGGTTTTTTGAGATATTTCATTTTGATAATATGTCACATGATACTTTTTTACAGAAAAAATAGCTACAAAACACTTTTTTTTTTTGTGGCCAAAATTCATGTTTGGAAATTTTTTTATAAATCTGTTAATTCTGTGAGCCCAAACTTTACTAAATAAACCACAGCCAATAATTTTGCTAGTGGACCACCTTAAAAAAATCTTGATACTGATAAATCTAAATGATTGGTTTACTAGTGAATAAATATTTTTTCAATATGTGAACTGTTTACCCTATTCAAAGCATAAACAGGATGGTGGGCAGAGTGGTCAGATTTTTTAATGTCAGAGATTCTTCCTCAATATCACAGGAATAATGTACTGAACTAACCGGTTTGAATATACTTTCATATGATTCATCATCTATACCATCTCTAAGAGGGAAGTTAACAGCGTAGTACTTGCCTTTACCTGCACCGATATCCTGAAAGATCAACAGTGAAACTAGAGTGAAATGAAATTAACAAACTGGTAATTAAGATAATTTTGCATAAAAAAACTGCTAATGAAAAAAAATTTTGTTTGCATTACTTACCCTTAGGTCTCCTGTACCAGGAAAATATTCACCATACTTATGGAATGAAACTGTCATAACCCTGTCTGTGGTGTAAAATGCTTCTTCAACTCCATCACCATGGTGAATGTCAATATCAACATACAATACACGTTGATGATATCTAAAAAATAAAAAATTCTTCTAAATTATAAGAAAAATTATTCCTAATACTTTATAAAAACTTAATAATATAATACATTTTTCATTTATCTTTACTAATTCTATGCATTTTTAATGGAAAATTACATGCTCAATATATCCACAGTCAAGTTAAAAAAAAAACAAATTCCCCTCATCCCTTAATGGGCATTGGGGCAGGTTAAGTCTAGAATTAATTTTTTATTGTAACCATGGTATATTGAGGGATTGTGTGGCTAGCACAACAACCAGCCCCAACTTAAGTCAAGTGACCTTTTAAAGCTGGGTGGACATGGGGGAGGGGGGGATTTTAACGGACTTACATAAAGACCTGGAAAATTTCCTTGGATCTAAAGGTCGACAGTTGAATGCTTTACATCGCTCAACCCTCCGTCCCATTTGGTAGGGTTAAATCATTAAGAAAATATTGTGAAAATTATTCAACTTTAAATTTAGAAAATGTTAAAAAATAAATAAATAATATCATCCCTACTTTTATTAAATTAAAATTATGAGCTGTGGGAAATTATTTAAAAGTTAGAGATAATATTGCAACTATAAGTGGTTGATTGCTCATTGGCAGCTGCCTTAAAATACATGGGCAAATACCTTGTCATAAATAAGAAATATGGTGTTGATAACAAAATCTACACTGACAGCAGATTATTTCAAAATTATCAAGATCACATATTATCATCATTATTTCTAACTTTTCAAATCTTATTTATTATCAGATTACTTATATTTTCTAATTTTCTGATCCACAAACATACTCTTATTGTATTCTCAATTTTAATTAAAATTTAAAAGTTCATTAAGAAATGGATATCCCCTTACACAATACTTTTCAACTTGCTATTAATAATTTCAAATTAAATTTTTATTCCAATATTATGTTTTACTTTTAATTATTCTTCACTGGCTTCATCATGCTTATTTTACAAAATGGTTGATGTGTTTTCAAATTACATTTTCTTTTAGAAATTATTGATTGTTGTGTTTTATTTGCAGATTTTTTCCCCTCTGTAAAATCAATATAAAAAGGCTGCTAATGCAAACAATAAAAGATTACTTTAGTCACTTTACAGCATAGAGGTGATTTTGAGTCCCAAGTCTTTTTTCTCCCAACAGGCCGTAAAATGAATTTTGCTGATTCCATTAAACATTTAAATTATCAATACAAAATGAATATATTTTCCAAGCGTTTGGGTGTTGAATTTATTCAAGTCAGAAAACAACCCACGCAATATGTTTTTTTCCCCCCATAACATTTTTATTTCTCATTCTATTGTTCAGAATTGATTATAGATTAGCTATTAAATGCATTTTTTAATGCCTGAAATTTGGTTATTTTTTAAATTATTGATGACAGGCAAGAGGTTCCATTACTTTCAGTATGTTTTTAGAGACCACCCTTAACATTACACCACAGCTTATTTTTTTTTTACATAACTATTGTTATGTTATAATTATTTATTTATTATTATTATTTATTTCTTATTATTAATGATCATATTGTTATAAAGATAAGTTTTTTTTTCTATTAAAGTTGATTTTAGTTTAGTCAACAAATCAATATGGCTAAGCTGCAGAGAGGAAAATGGTGCAGTAAGGTATGTGTTAAAATACTTTTCAAATTCAAAACTGGTGATAGGTTAAAGGTGCAAAAATAATACAATAACCTAAGTCATTACAGCTTACTTTAACAACTCCAAAATCCCAAGTACTATATCGTTAACATAACAAAATCCTGAGGCTTCAGACTTTTTTGCATGGTGAAGCCCACCTGCCCAGTTGACTGCAATATCTGCAGCTTGTTTGTTTAACTTAACTGCACCAGCTGTTTAATAGAAAAGAAAACAACAAGGATACAGCTGTGAAAATAAACATTGATTTTAACACAAAATTATTTGTTAAACAAATGGCTAGGAACAAAATCGAGTTATAATTAATATTTAATAAACGTAGTGAAGCATAATAATAACTGCTTCAGCCAACATGCAGATGCCACCTCTAGACAAAAACCCTAAATGTTGCATAACATACAACATTCTAATTTAAAATTGTGCGCATTTCCAAAAAATGTTTTTAAATTACTAATAATTAAAATAAATTCATAGATTAGACTTAGAGCATCAGTAAATTAGTAAAAAGATTTTTCAAAAAGGTAAAATAACTAAATAACATACCCACTGATCCACCAGTAGACAGTTGACAGAATTCGTACATGCCATCAAATACAGGACAGTCTTCACCAACATTAACTGAAATGAAAAATAAAATAATGTTTATCAAATGCAATTAAAAGATACCACTATTTATAGAAAAACTTAAGAAATTTTAATATTAAATTTACATCGTTGCATTTGCTTGTTGTATTCTGCCATGTTGTCGGGTCTGATGCTGCGCAAAAATTTTATGTAATCATCACTGTGAAATTTAGTCATCTCTTCTGCTGTTGCCTTGTGAGGACGCTAAACATTAACATAAAATATCGAACATCAAATGGGAACAAGCCTAATCATACATAATCCAAGGTTAACATAAAATATAACATCTAAAACTGTATCGCCACATGTCCAACAAAGTCACCTAAATAAAATATCAATTAAAACATCTTAGATAAAAACAAACAAAGCTAACATTATTCTAAATTATGTCAATGAAAAAAATCAAGGATAACTCTTAGCAGAAACCTATTATTTCAAGTTTCTTACTATGATTTAAAGTTATAGGAATTTTTAAACTTTTAACTTAAATATCTAACAAATTTTAATAATTATTACATTGAAATCCTGTAATATCTAATGCTAAAAGAGCATCAATATAAAATAACTCACATAAATTTCCATCTTGCGATAAAGTCCATAATTTAAAATCAAATTGTGGGTCATTCTTATTCTGTGTGGTTTCATGGGATGTCCTTGACCATAGTAATAATTGCCAATGTCTCCTAAAATTAAATATTTGAGCATTGTAAAAAGTCAAAATAAAACAATCAATAAAAAAATATGTTGTTCAATGCTTTTACTCAATGTTAAACAAGTTTTTTAAAAATGTATAGCTCTTTTTATCAATAAAAGATTCTGTGTGCCATGTTTATGGTTAAAAGCTTTTAACAAATTAATAACACCAGGTGGCCTGAACAAATTACCAACTATCAATTGTAGGAGAAAACAGAATGTTTATTAGCCAAGAAATTAGAAAAATATAATGCAAAGATAAGTAACATGCTCTGAATATTACTTGGCAAGTCCTATAATAGAACTTTTAGAGCCATGGACAAACAGGAAAGCCCCAGCTAATGTGTAGAACTGCTAAAAGTTACAGGTGTTGAGATGAAATTGAGACCCGATGCTCCTACTTGAGTTAAAAAGGAGCCGAAGAATATTCATAGACATGTTGGGGGTACAAAAGTGAATATATTCAGTATCTATTAGTTTAGATAATTTACAAAGTGTCTTCACAGTTTAAAAAAGCATGGTAAAGAGGTGTAGATTTTTTAAACTGCCCGGGGTATAATTAAAGAGGCTTATGGTAAAATAACACATTTATCATGTAAAAACAACCTTTTTATATTTACTTACTTTGATTTCATTTTTGAATACTTTTCATAGACATGATAAGAGTAGAACAATATTGTGAAAGTCTCCAGATTAAAAATGTAATTTTTTTATCATTTACAATTAAATAATTTCCTATTAATATACATAGAAGAGCCAGTATATTAAAATATAAATATTAAAATGTAAGTCTATGCAGGGCCCAGTGTGTGTGTGTGTGGGGGGGGGGGCAACCCCATTTCTTGTCAAGGGATTAACATTTGCTTCTATGTTTTATACACCTTGCTGCATAATTGGGGTACAAGGAGCCAGGGAGTTCCCCTATCATCAAAGTATATCAATTTTATCTAGCACATATTTAAATTAAGGGATACCCAAAAGATGAATTAATTAATATTATAAAATTGTAGTTTATAGATGAACCAAATTGAAATAAATAATGTTCATATTCTTGTGCTATAAGATAATAAGTTGTGGGAGACCACTTAAGTCTACAAGGCCTAGTAGAACTTGTTTGTTTCTAATTGAAAGGCCAGTTTCTTTATAAAATATAAATCAGCAAAGAAAGTTATGAGTATCATGTTTGAATAGTGTAAAATCATTTTAAAATGTAATGCATGCTAAATTTTACTTTAAATTAATAAGTATTAAAACTATGTTAATTACTGAGTGATAATGATGAAGTAACTAAACTGTGGGCAATACCACATTGTAAGCTAATAAATACTATAATTAGAAAATAATTCCTAAGACCTAATATCGTGACTATTTGATTAAAAAAAATCGGAAAATTGCAAATCATGTACTTCAAAGATGGTATTCCGTACTTTTCATACAATTTTTCATTACATTATATTTCTGCTTTATCCATAGTATTCGACTTAGATATATAGGGTTGAGAGTTTAAATGTATTAATCTGATATTATTTAAATTAAAAAACGATTTAATTGGCATATTTATTTTTTTAATCAGTAGATTTTGTCTTCTTGTAATTTGGCATTCCATACTTTTTCACACAAAAGAATTTCAAACCACTAAACGAAGAATCCCTGACGTTGAAAGAAATTCAACTTAAAACTTACCATTGGCAAAATAGTCCATGAAATTAGAATGATACATATAGGTACTATGATATCCGTGCCCAAACGACCCGGAAATAGCCTTGAAAATCTCCGTATGCTACATAAGCCATGTTTGGCAACAGTTAGAACCAGTGGTACTGTGATTTTCTGAAACGCTTTAATTTACTCATTATTTTATTTTTACTTTGCCATAATTTTAAAAGAACTTATCCTTAAGTTAATCTGTGTGAATTTTTTTGTTAACTACGCCATCTTCGTTTTGAGGAATCAACATTTCAAAATAAGGTAAGATAAATTTTGCTTTTATTTTTTAATTAGGTCGCGACCCAATGTTTTTATTGATCGATCAACTGTTAATATATTCTAAATATCTTATTTAATCATTTTTATGTTGATTGACTGCTCAAAAAATTAAAAAACCGTGTTCTTGACGAGTCGCTTATTTGCCGATAAAAGTTACCTATTATCGATAACGGCAACCGCGGGCAGCGCTAATCTTAACATTAAATCCATACATAGTAATCCTTCAAAATCAATATTTTTTAACTGCCATCCTTTAACAAAGTTACGTTTTTTTTAATCTAGTATGTGTTCTGAATATAAAAACACTAATATTTTTATCCACAGTAGTATCTGGTAGAAATATATTGTGTGTTATGTCAAACTACTATAAGTAATAAGTCTAATATATCAATAAAAATTATGCTATAATTTAATTTTTTTAAATATTCATTGGAGCCTTATAACAGTAGTGATTTTTACTCAGGTTAAACATTTATTTCAGAAACTTTTAAAACATTAACTTCTTTTATTTTATTTTCAGGGGAAAATGGAAAATACAAATACTCTAAAGTTGAAGAATTTAAAGGACATGGAGAATCTTCTTGAGTCTCATAAAGATAGCAAATTCACAAATGGATTTATTTTCTACATTTTCCTGCAACTAGGAAAAAATGTTAGTAAAACAGCTGAGCATGTAGTGACAATGGCAGAAAGTAATTGCCATATTACTTCTGTAAAAAGTAAAGTATCTAGAATTAATGAACAAGTAAAGCTCTATAAAAGAAATATCCATAACAATTGGAATAACATTGTGGAGTTCTTTGATTCTGAATTCAAGTTTCCTGAAAGGAAACATACATTACCATCATTACAGCCTAAGCATCCTCCCTTCATTTCTCCTGTTAAAACCAGGATTGAAAGAGACTGCCAGTCATGCAAATATCTGAATGTCAAAGAAATCATCTTGATATGGTAAATCTATTTTTTTAAATAGACAAGACTTAATATACTTATTTATTAAACTGATATTCTAGTTATTTCAAAATTTAATTTATTTTTAATTTAAGGCACAACAAATTAAGACAGCTGTAAGTTTCATTGAAAGAATTGCTGCTGAGCCAGAATATTTAATCAGCACCACATTTGATGCATTTGGAGGCCTCTTATTTTAGATGACACGTTGTCTGCATTGTTAACATAATCGACAATACAAATTTTGTCCAACTCAATGAAATAATAAATCTAGTGGCCACTGCCACGTCAAATGTTTTAAATAGACAAATGTCTCGCTATTTATTTGGCGATCTTGCAGATCCAACAGAGGAACTGAAGGTCAAAGCAGCCAGTGCTCCTGCCCACAACATTTGGGCTGAACGTACATTGGGGATAATAGACTCTCTAGCACGAAGAACCCCTAATGCCAGCATTTCTTTTCTGGATGGAAAGGCAAAATTTCAAGTGAATAAAACATTAGAATGGCTAAGCACAAAGCCCACAGATGAGCAGGATGCCATTGTTAAATTTTCGATCCAAAGAGGTGCTACAATAAGGACAATCAGTAAAGAGAGAAAAGGTCAAATGGAAGCGGCCATCTGTGACAGATTAAAAGAAAAAGGGCAGAAGAGAGACATGGTACACAGATCAAGAGTAGGCAAGGAGATAAAGTTTCTGCTCGAACAAAATGTCCCTAATTTGATGGAGCAGAAAATCTTTCTAGCTTTAAGTGCCTATCAAAAAAATAAAGTAAAAGATCTCTTGGATTCAAATCCTAACAAAATTGAAGGCGCTCGCTTTCAGCACATCTGGAATGTGGATGGACAAGATACCCTTTTTCAAGGAAAGATTATCATGAAGTCAGCATCTCCAGGGAAAAATATCAGGATAGCTTACTGGAAAATGCATGAAAATGAAGAGGATGCCGAAGATGTAAAACTAACTTTAGAAAGTATTTTAACAGATGCTGTTCTGAATGATTTAATTTTTTTTTTTTAACTTGAATTAATTCTATGTAATGCCCTTGCATCTTTTTCTAATCATTTCCTTTTATCATTAAATAATGATTTAGTCATAGGCTGTAAAAACACCTGTATCAATGTAATTTTTTTATGAATTGCTGGGAAACGTATGATATAAAAATTTTCACTGGTGACTTATTCTCTTTTATTGCTTTGTAAATTTGGCTCTTTCACATATCTTTTCTTATCACATGTGTGAAGTGGTTTTTCATTTAAGAATGAAATACATTTTATTTAAATCCATGATTTTATTTGGCAAAAATTTCAGTTTTGTCAAGTGTTAAAACTTTTTTAATATGACATACATAATTTAAATTGACTATTTATTGTTTGTATAATTGCATGCAGTAATCTTAATTATTTCTTAAAATTTGCTTTGTCATTCAACAATGAAATATGCACAATTATTTTTGCACTGAAGCATGCATCTTGGAATTTTTAATCTTATGTTTCTTTGTAAATTTAGTATTTTTATCCTTTCGCCTTGTAGTAATGATTTTTTTGTTATTCATTTTTAAACCAATATGATTTTAGTTGATTTTCATTGCAAAATGAAATGCATGCAGCCACTTATGTTTGGTGAAAATTGTAGGCTTGTATCATTTTTACTTAGTTTTTGCTGCTTTCAAGTATTTTTCATTTCTAAAATTGTATAGCACTTGTATTTGTTTTTTTAAGTGCCTAGACTAATATCACTTAAATATGTTTAATTGACCTTATTTTAAAAGTCAATAGGATGCTTTATCAGTGGTGAAAATTTGAGCTTGCTAGCTTAAATGGTTCAAAAGTTGTGTCAGTTTTAGTAGCCCAATCTCAAAACCCAGGCCGCAATTTTTTTTGAGTTATTCATCATATTGCCTTATAATAATGATTTTTTTTGCTAGTCATTTTTAAACCAATATGATTTTAGTTGTTTTTCATTGCAAAATGAAATGCATGCAGCCACTTATGTTTGGTGAAAATTGTAGGCTTGTACCATTTTTATTTAGTTTTTGCTGCTTTCCAGTATTTTTCATTTCTAAAATTGTATAGCACTTGTATTTGTTTTTCTTTAAGTGCATAGACTAATATCACTTAAATATGTTTAATTGACCTTATTTTATAAGTAAATAGGATCATTTATCAGTGGTGAAAATTTGAGCCTGCTAGCTTAAATGGTTCAAAAGTTATGTCAGTTTTAGTAGCCCAATCTCAAAATTCGGGCCACAATTTTCTTGACTTTTTCTATAGTAAAAAAAGGCCTGTTTTTCGGCACAAGAAATTGAATATCTCAATAACCAAAAGACATACATACTTAAACAAGGTATCATTTTAAAGCATTTTTAGAGCTCTATTGATCTATGTATGATTTGACATGTTATATACATTTTGAATTTTTTATCAAAGTACCTAATACATACACCATGAAGTGTTATAAATATGTATTTTTACAAATTATTCATAATAATGTCTCGGTCACAGCGGGAAAAATACAGTTTAAATGTGATTGTCATCGATTTGCCGAAAGGAAAAAAAAAGCCGACTGAGACGTGAGAAGAGATTGGTGATGAATATATTCAGAAATTAACACATATAACATACACCATTAAATAAGCTTTCCTATAAATAGATATCTCACCGTCATAGTAGTAGCAAACCTTTCTTTTCGGAGGCAAAGAAGACATGTTTAAAACTTTTAATAGAAGCCGCAGAAATCTAGGGCGACTAGGGTTAGGAGCAGTGTTGCCACTCTAGAAAAATGAAAAACCCAAGTTGGGACCTTTAAAAAACCCAAGAAAACCCAAGGTCATCCCCCCCCCATTGATGTTAATAAAAAAAAATTAACATAAAGCAGTAGTATATAATATAATGTAATTGAATCGCGTGTTGTTTTTTTTTTCCGAAAAATATTTTTTTTTTTTTGGTTTTTGAAACTAATTTAAAAAAAAATATTGGGAATTCTAAAATTTTTTTTTTTTTAATTTAATGTGTTTGTATATTATGGCTCAACTTTCTACAGCTAAATTCCAAGATTTCTCAACTCAAAAAAAATCGTACAGCTGATATAAAAACTGTTTAACCCTTGTCTGGACATGAGTGATTTGTAAAAGATAATTACAACAAGCCCAACTATTCTCCAACCCGGTCTGGGACAGCTTTATGTGACACTTTTGGAGACTAAACACAGGACATGCGATACTTTCGGGAAAACTCAAACCCCGTGAGTCCCCAAGTACATTCCGCAACACTTTCTCTCTACCCTCGCCTGTCGCATCACACCTATTGGTGTCAATTTACTGGTCGGGATGTTTCTAGGCCCTACGTTCAGTTTTTCCCCCTTTTCCCACCAAAAATGACCCAGATAAGGGGGGGGGGGGACACTTGTACAATAGAGAAAAAAACAAAACAAAAAAACCCCCAAGATTTACAGCCGAAAACCCCATTTCCCAACCCCCCCCCCCCCCAGAGTCCGAAAACCCAAGATCTTGTGAGAAAACCCAAGGAGTGGCAACACTGGTTAGGAGAGCAAGCTTTTGCTAATTCTATGACGCGAAAATATTAAAGCGCCACCTTATGGGGAAACACCAACATTCAATTATTTCCCTTGATTGGGGAGAAAAGGGGGGAGGAGTTCACAGAAATAACTTCCTCGACAAACAGACTTTTTATCTAGACAAAGGAAAATTGGTCATCTAGACCAGAGGTTTTCAAGCTGTGGTCCTCGGACCCCAGGGGGTCCGTGGTGAGCTTCTTAGGGGTCCGTGGGCAAGTCAAAAAAGTAGTAATTTTTCTTGTATAAAATATTACTTATTTTGGTTGACTGGTTAACTTTTAGCTAAACAAAAAATACTAGCTATGTCAATGTTTCAGGCACAGACAACAATGTGTAGAATTGAAAACTTCGCTGGTATTTCATTATATTTTCGTCTGAAGTCTGAACTAGACTGCATACTACATATAGGCCTACTAGTGCAGTGAGTTTTTGATTCATGTCATCTTGGCAATATTTCTTACTTACTAAGCCTAGATCTAAATCTAAGCCTAGATTGGCCTATAAATAATCTTAGACAACAGTTTTTGATATCGTATTGCTGGTATACACTTCGCATGTTATTTTAATATGAAACCCACAGATTTTTTTGGTTGGAAGGAGATTTTTCGTAAATTTTTAATATTAAAATAGGCCAGAATGATAATAGGGTATCTTCGCTAACGCATCGATGAAACCGTCGAAATTCTAGCGGTGAACCTATTATGTTGTTCTGTTGTTATGTGACTTGCTTATGTGACAAATACTTTTTAAAATGTTGGTAAACAATTCAAAATATTTGATAAGATTTGTATTTGTTTTATCATAATAGTCGATTTAATTTTAAGACGTCATCAGAATGTGGAATATTTTTACAGATAATTACATACTCTAACTCTCTCTACTCTGAAACTTTGTCTCTATTTTTTTTCCTTATGAGATCTGAATCAACGGGACTAAACTGCTTTTTGGTCATTTGTTTATCAATATTTGTAAAAGTTAACTGTCTAAGGCTAGTAGCATGGATACATTTGTGAAGAGGAAAACTGACTAGAACCTTGAAAATTATGATGATAAAGCAGCCAAAGACGAACGAAAAAGAAAACGTCGCAAGTATAATCCAGAATATATACCATTTGGCTTCACTGCAGTGGGGACCGATGGTGCCCAACCTCTTTAGCAAAAGTTAAGCAGATTGCATCCCCTAACTTAAGACATATTCTGGCCCAACCTGAGGTACGAAAAGTTGAGGCCAGTGTGCCTTGGGCTAAGGGGGTCCGCCACCCAAGCTTGGAATGTCTGAGGGGTCCGCAGCTTAATAAAGGTTGAAAAGCTCTGATCTAGACAAAAGAACATTTGGTAATCTAGACAAAAGAAACTTGGTCATCTAGACAAAAGAACATTTGGTCATCTAGACAAAAATGATTTCAAGGTCATAGCATGAAAATCCCGGGATCCTAATAATCTTGCACAGTAGATGCCCTTCTGATCCCCAACAGTTTAGTCATGCTTGACATTTTTAAGCCACGGCTAAACAAGTCCCAACATGGACACACCTCACCCGTCTACCTTGTCTATCCATAATGGTGGACTTTGGTCAGTTTAGGCTCCAGGCACAGAAGGAAATATGGGTCCCTAAAATAAAAAAAATATAATATAATGGTGGTGGTGGTGGTGGTGGAGGCTGCCTCTAAAATGGTGGTCCATGGCACGTGCCCGGTGTGCCTGTCGCTAAGTAAGCTAATATCACATAATGAAAGGATGGTACCAACATAACATAATAAATGGATGGTACCAACATCACATAATAAATGGATGGTACCAACATCACATAATAAATGGATGGTACCAACATCACATAATAAATGGATGGTACCAGCATCACATAATAAATGAATGGTACCAGCATCACATAATAAAAGGATGGTACCAACATCACATAATAAATGGATGGTACCAGCATCACATAATGAAAGGATGGTACCAACATCACATAATAAATGGATGGTACCAGCACCACATAATAAAAGGATGGTACCAACATCACATAATAAATGGATGGTACCAGCATCACATAATGAAAGGATGGTACCAACATCACATAATAAATGGATGGTACCAGCATCACATAATAAAATGATGGTACCAGCATCACATAATAAATGGATGGTACCAGCATCACATAATAAAAGGATGGTACCAGCATCACATAATGAAAGGATGGTACCAACATCACATAATAAATGGATGGTACCAACATCACATAATAAATGGATGGTATAATAAATGGATGGTACCAACATCACATAATAAATGGATGGTACCAACATCACATAATGAAAGGATGGTACCAACATCACATAATAAATGGATGGTACCAACATCACATAATAAAAGGATGGTACCAGCATCACATAATGAAAGGATGGTACCAACATCACATAATAAATGGATGGTACCAACATCACATAATGAAAGGATGGTACCAACATCACATAATAAATGGATGGTACCAACATCACATAATGAAAGGATGGTACCAACATCACATAATAAATGGATGGTACCAACATCACATAATAAATGGATGGTACCAACATCACATAATAAATGGATGGTACCAACATCACATAATAAATGGATGGTACCAACATCACATAATAAATGGATGGTACCAACATCACATAATAAATGGATGGTACCAACATCACATAATAAATGGATGGTACCAGCATCACATAATAAATGGATGGTACCAACATCACATAATAAATGGATGGTACCAACATCACATAATAAATGGTAGTACCAACATCACATAATAAATGGATGGTACCAACATCACATAATAAAAGGATGGTACCAGCATCACATAATGAAAGGATGGTACCAACATCACATAATAAATGGATGGTACCAACATCACATAATGAAAGGATGGTACCAACATCACATAATAAATGGATGGTACCAACATCACATAATGAAAGGATGGTACCAACATCACATAATAAATGGATGGTACCAACATCACATAATAAATGGATGGTACCAACATCACATAATGAAAGGATGGTACCAACATCACATAATAAATGGATGGTACCAACATCACATAATAAATGGATGGTACCAACATCACGTAATGAAAGGATGGTACCAACATCACATAATAAATGGATGGTACCAACATCACATAATAAAAGGATGGTACCAGCATCACATAATGAAAGGATGGTACCAACATAACATAATAAATGGATGGTACCAACATCACATAATGAAAGGATGGTACCAACATCACATAATAAATGGATGGTACCAACATCACATAATGAAAGGATGGTACCAACATCACATAATAAATGGATGGTACCAACATCACATAATGAAAGAATGGTACCAACATCACATAATAAATGGATGGTACCAACATCACATAATGAAAGGATGGTACCAACATCACATAATAAATGGATGGTACCAACATCACATAAGAAATGGATGGTACCAACATCACATAATAAATGGATGGTAACCAGTGCTCGATTTAACAAAAAAAAAAAAAAACCAGTGCCGGGGGAAGAAAAAAAAATTTCTGCAGAGCCGGGGGATAAATGTCTATGATTTCATCCCCGGCTGGGATATATTAGCTAAAGCAGAGCCGGGGATGACTGGTCTTAGTGCCAGGGATATCCCCGGCGGTAAATCGAGCCCTGATGGTACCAACATCACATAATGAAAGGATGGTGGTACCAACCCAATGTTCAGATTGTGTGGAAAGTTTCAGGAGACTATTGAGCGCTTGGTCTCCGACTGACCTGAACTGACTCGTAGAAACAATAAAAACATAAAACATTTATTTAAAAAAAACTTAAAAGAAAAAATAAGCGTTGATAAAAAATGTACTAAAAAGTAAAAACAACAACAACAACAACAAAACAACTCATCCTATCATACAACTTTTTATATGAATTATCATTAATTAGCATTATCATTATTAACTAAAAAAATGTAATCAGTCTTTTAGTTACAACTTCACTAAAAAAAAAAGGTTTATAAACTCAGTGGCGTAGTTAGGAAGGGGGATGGGGGAGAGGGGGGATATTTATTAGCACAATGCTGGATTGCATTATTTCTAGGGAGCGACAGATATGCCTTTTTACCGATAGTCCGATACCGATATTTTCCCCCAGCATTTTTACCGATACCGATACCGATATTTTCTTTTTAGGGGCTGTCCATTATTTATGTCAACAAATTTTTGGCGATTTTTACCTCCCCCCTCCCCCTTGTCAACAACTTGTCAAACTTCCAGAGACCCCCCTATAAAATTACGTCAACATTTGATTACCCCCCCCCCCTAAAAAGGTGGCTTCCAAAATGTTTAAGTGGCAAAATTAGTAGGAATATAGTTAGTTGTGAGTAACACAGAACTACAAACGCTGCTTAATTTTCCTATTTATTAAGTAATTATATTAAATTTAAAACAGTAACATTGTTGACGTCTACTTTTCTTGACCTCCCCCCCCGTCAACAATTGTCAACAATTTTCTGACCCCCCCTCCCCCCTATTTTGTTGACGTAATTAATGGACAGCTCCTTAAGCAACACCAATGCCAAACACGTGTTATTCTCGTGGTGTATGACGTATTTCAACCCATGTTCACATATTTTGTAACACTTCGCCCACGCGTGTCTTGTTTACCCCCCCCCCCTTTCAGATACCGATATTTTTTTTAATCAACAACAATGCCAAACACGTGTCTTTCTCGTGCTACAGCTAATGACTTATGTCAAACCATGATTACCCCTTCCCTGTCATATTTCGTGACACTTCGCCCACACGTAAGTCTTGTTCCCCCCCCCCAACTTCCCATCCCAACAAAAAATACACACAGATGTTCACTAATTGTATCATTCAAGGTCATACATTAGAATTAAGAAATGCCAATCCTATTGTTTCAATGTCATATCCCTGACGTCACAATTTCTGTGTACGGGTTTTTTTTTCCTTTTTTTTTAAAATTTTGTCTGATCTGGTTATAGAATTGGGTTATTTACTGATTTTTTTTTATGCAACTCTGTTGTGAAAAAAAAAAACAATGTATCGGCAGCCAAAAAACGGCCGGTCTGACAGTTAACCCATAGTGCCAATATCGGTTCGACTATCGGTCGCTCCCTACAACAATCGGCCGATCCGATATTAACCGATAGTGCCAATATCGGTCCGATACCGATACCGATCCGATTATCGGTCGATCCCTAATTATTTCCCTAATTATTTCCATGAGCAAAGATTTTGAATGAAGCCCAGAAAGTCGACTACTTTTTGCTCTACTTATATCAACGCTGATCTATTCAAACGATTTGGTTTTTTTTTTGTAGGGATCACCAAATACTGTGGGCGTAAATAAGGGGTCAGGAGCAACCAAAAGAAAACCCAGAAAAAAAAAAAAACTTATTTTTTGTTCAGTTTCATACTAAGGGGAATAATCATTACTTTTTTTTTTACAGGTGCGATACTAAAATGAGTTATGACCCGTGTACTGTTTCAATCGCTTGAGTAAATTAGATACATTCATCAGTGGGTCAAAGGTTAGATATTATATAATTTATGGGGGATGGGGCAAATGCGGCTCTTAGAGCGTCACTTCGATGAATTTTGTGCAGCTCCCAATGAGCCAGTTTTTTTTTTCTAATTATTTTTTTATGTTAACTATTTATACATTGACTACCGGTACGGTGCGACCTTTTTCATGCACCCAACGTTTTTTTTTTTCCGTTTTATAAAAATTAGAAGCTCTTAAAAAGTCTATTACCATTTAACCAATTATTTTCAGAAATTTTTGCAGGCTCATAGAAAAATTATTTTCTGCTTTTTAGTATGCAAGAAAAACGTTGTTTTTTATAAAATATTTTTTTATAATGTAATTTTTTTTTCACAATTTGTACAGTCTCGGCCCCGAAATAAAAAAAATTAAAAGATTAGACCAAAATTTGTTTAAAATAAAATACAAATATATAAATAATGTGATTTTTTAATACAAGTGATTTTTTGCTCCCCCCCCCCCTTGAAAGTTTGGTCTAGTTGCGCCTCTGGTCTCTCTTACAATGATTATCTATTTTTAGCCAGGGCCGAATTAAGTTATTGTATGTTTAAAGGCTGTTTACAAAAAGGGCTTAATTTAGAGATAAAAATGACAAATCGTATTATCTATGAAATGTATTACGGCCTTCCACATTTCATTTAATAGGCATAGGCCTGATTCCAGAAGGCACAAATAATTATCAAGATTTCTTTCCATTTTCTTTTAGGAAATAAGCAAATACAAAATCAAGGATTATTAAAAAAAGTCTGATAAAAAGGGTCTAACGATATAGCCTTATCAGCCTAATGGTTGATCCGGCCATGTTTCTAGCCGCCTGTTCATTTACATTCACTGATCCTCTCTATTTTAGAACCCATTCTCACCGAGTCCTATCTAAATCCATAATAATTTAATTGCCTCACACTGTCTCACCCTGCGATTGTTGTTTACTTTGCATTAAATTTACACATAATCCTTTAACTATCCATAATAAAAAAAACAAAAAGTTTAGTGATATTCCAAAACATAGTTTCAGCCACTGAATAGAAATCTATTTCTATCATTTGGCTCTCACTTATCTATTACATAACACATCCATTTCTACAAATTTATTTCGTATTTAAGGTAGATTGCCTTTCCTTTTACTCGACAGAAAATTTTGCTGATGGAGCCATTAAGATAGTATCGGTTTGTTTATTGCTGCCATTGTTCATTCTTCATCTTGTTTACTGATTCTTCTCTCTATTATCTCCCACTCCCCCCTCCCTCCCTTTTTCTTTCTTTTAAAACCGATCAGCCGCCATCTCTACAGCATTTAACATTCTTCAAATATTTTTGGTAAGTAAAAGGAAGCACTTTTACCTTTGCAGAGATGGAGAGGAGGGAGAGAGAGAGAGAGAGAGAAAGAGAGAGAGAGAGGGGGGGGAGAGAGAGAAAGAGAGGGGGAGAGAGAGAGGGAGAAAGAGAGAGGGGAGAGAGAGAGAGAGAGAGAGAGAGAGAGAGAGAGAGAGAGAGAGAGAGAGAAGGGAGAGAGATATAGAGAAAGGTAAGAAAGTTAGGTATTGGTTTTAAAAAAAATAAGTTAATCTTTTATCAAACAAGAACTGGTTTTAATTTTTATTAAAATTTCTATTTATTTGATACTATTTTTAATGTGTTTCAAAATGGAGCCATTTTATCACTAAAATCGAATCTTTTTATTTATTGATTACTTCGTACTATTGTACTCAAGGGTTGGGATAAAAGAAAGTGGGAGTGATGGGGTAGATTGGCATTATTACAAAAAAAAATGAAAACTAAAACAAACAAACAAACTCCTTTATCTTCTAGAATAACTGTTTGTGCCTGAGAGTATTAATCAATTTAATGTAATTAACCAAGCTTTGACAGTAGAATGGTTAGAGAAAGAACATGTGTTTGGTCCTTCTCCAGACGAAACAATCAATTGGCCCCCCCCCCCCCCCCACATTTTCTTTTTTTTTATTATTGATACGACACAAGTTAAGGTTACTTAGAAAGTTGCAAAGATAGATGTTAATAAGAAGATTGCCATAGTTAGGTTTATATCAGAAAGTTGCAAGGATAGAAGTTAATTAGAGTAAGGTCTAATAAGAAAATTGAAAGAATTAGGCATGAGTTCAACCCATGTTATATGGACATGTTGGTGATATGAGCACATGAAGTCACCACATGTTAGATGGACATGTTGGTGCTATGAGCACGTGAAGTCACCACATGTTAGATGGACATGTTGGTGCTATGAGCACATGAAGTCACCACATGTTAGATGGACATGTTGGTGATATGAGCACATGAAGTCACCACATGTTAGATGGACATGTTGGTGCTATGAGCACATGAAGTCACCACATGTTAGATGGACATGTTGGTGCCGAATCAGATTTTTCACCTTTATGAAAGCTAAAAGATGAATGGATTCGTTACAAGATCTCCAAACAACCATTGGTTTTCTTCCATGTTCCTCCTGAAATCGATTCATCATCATTGACTGCAGAAAAATTGACTTACACTGTGGATACATCACTCTACAGCTAACCTCAGTGCAGGTGGTGAATGGTTCTTATTGCTGTTATTGTTTTACTCAAAGATATTCTTCCAATATTATAAACAGAGTCTCACACTTTCATTATCCCGTGAAATAAAACAAACATAAACACGCATTTTGACACTGTTGAAATAATTACTGTAAGGTCTTTTTTTTTTTAATTACACAGAATAGGGCTATATGTCTTGTTACAAAAAAAGGGATAGTTCCAAACTTTTCTAAAATCGCATCACTTCAAGTAAAAAAGGAAAATCAACACAAAAAGCACACACAAAAAAAATCTAACACTTATTCATCCGATTTTTCTCAAAAATTTAAAAAATAAGCTTTTTCAATATTTATTTCCAGTCTTCAATGAGTGGAATTTATGTAGCTCATTTGTTATACGTCTTAATTCATCCTGCATTCATCCTGCATTCATCCTGCATTCATCCTCTTCATGTGCACAGAAAAAGTAAAACTTTTATCCCGGGGATATTGGGATAATCAAAATGCGAGCGAATGAGAAATACTAGCAGCAATTTAAGGCTATGTTGGGTGTGTAAAGCTCAAGTGTATATTTTGTTTTAGCTCATGTGTATATTTTGTTTTAGCTCATGAATATATTTTGTTTTAGCTCATGTGTATAATTTGTTTTAGCTCATGTGTATAATACGTTTTAGCTCATGTGCATATTTTGTTTTAGTTCATGTGTATATTTTGTTTTAGCTCATGAATATATTTTGTTTTAGCTCATGTATATATTTTGTTTTAGCTTATGTGTATGTTATGTTTTAGATCATGTGTATATTTTGTTTTAGCTCATGTGTATAATACGTTTTAGCTCATGTGCATATTTTGTTTTAGCTCATGTGTATATTTTGTTTTAGCTCATGTATATATTTTGTTTTAGCTCATGTGTATATTTTGTTTTAGCTCATGTGTATATTTTGTTTTAGCTCATGTGTATAATATGTTTTAGCTCATGTGTTTAATATGTTTTAGCTCATGTGTAGATTTGTTCATATTGAAATGTACGACCAGTGAGTAATATGTAAAATTTTCAAATTGAAAATTTTCCCATTTCACCTTACAAAGTTTTCATCTTTAAAACAACGAAATAATAAAAAACATTATCTGATATGAGAAACATGATTCCCATTTTAAAGATTCTGTGATTCCCCATCCTACAAATTCTGTGATTCCTCATCCTACAACTTCTGTGATTCCCCATCCTACAAAATGTGATTCCTCATCCAACAACTTCTGTAATTCCCCATCCTACCAATTCTGTGATTCCTCATCCTACAACTTCTGTGATTCCCCATCCTACAAAATGTGATTCCTCATCCTACAACTTCTGTAATTCCCCATCCTACAAAATGTGATTGCTCATCCTACAACTTCTGTGATTCCCCATCCTACAAAATGTGATTCCTCATCCTACAACTTCTGTAATTCCCCATCCTACAAATTCTGTGATTCCTCATCCTACAACTTCTGTAATTCCCCATCCTACAAAATGTGATTCCTCATTCTACAACTTCTGTGATTCCCCATTCTACAACTTCTGTGATTCCCCATCATACAACTTCTGTGATTCTCCAACTTACAGCTTCTTTAATCCTACCTTCCCTACACTATTCTAATCTGACGGTATTGTAGTGAACAAAGACATAACAGAATAATTTGTGAGTAATACTGCATGTTGATCACTAGTGACATGTAACAGTTGGTATTAAATCCCAAGAGCGCTGATTGTTTACAGTTGTGTAGTTGACATATCTTTAGGTGGATTGGTAGAGCAAGTAGAACAGAAATACTAAGAAGCTGAGAAAATTAAGTTTGAAATGATGTAAGAGAACACAAATATAGAAAAACTTAAAAAAAAAAGCTTTTAATAAAATGCATTAAAACGTAAAAAAATAATCATATCATATCATAGTAAAAAATTTTTTTTTTATAAATAATCATTTCTAAAATTGAAAGCGTGGGTGTCAATCTGAAGTTTTTGATTATTTATTGATTGCTACTAATCTACTAATGTGTCCTACTTAGGTTATTGAATCAGGCCCCCAGCTGTGTCCTACTTAGGTTATTGAATCAGGCCCCCAGCTCTATTGTTTCCCTGGCTATTTTTTTTTTGCAGCAAGGTCCCAACAAGAACATTTCATTAGGAACCTATAAAACACTAACACGACCTGCTTGAAAGGTATAAAACACAAAAGGACCTGTTTGAAAGGTATAAAAAACATTTCAGTAATTGCTATCTTCGTGTTTATGTACGCTCTTACTAAATGCCCTGATTACAGTTCAGTAGTTGCATGTTGCCCTGATTACTGAGCAGTTATTGCTTTCTCCTCGGATTACTGAGCAATTATTGCTTGCTGTCCTGATTACTGAACAGTTATTGCTTGCTGCCCTGATTAGTGAGCAGTTATTGCTTGCTGTCCTGATTACTGAGCAGTTATTGCTTGCTGTCCTGATTACTGAACAGTTATTGCTTGCTGCCCTGATTAGTGAGCAGTTATTGCTTGCTGTCCTGATTACTGAGCAGTTATTGCTTGCTGCCTGATTACTGAGCAGTTATTGCTTTCTGTCCTGATTACTGAGCAGTTATTGCTTTCTCCTAGGATTACTGAGCAATTATTGCTTGCTGTCCTGATTACTGAACAGTTATTGCTTGCTGCCCTGATTAGTGAGCAGTTATTGCTTGCTGTCCTGATTACTGAGCAGTTATTACTTGCTGTCCTGATTACTGAGCAGTTATTTCTTGCTGCCCTGATTACTGAGCAGTTATTGCTTGCTGCCTGATTAGTGAGCAGTTATTGCTTTCTGTCCTGATTACTGAGCAGTTATTGCTTTCTCCTAGGATTACTGAGCAATTATTGCTTGCTGTCCTGATTACTGAGCAGTTATTGCTTGCTGTCCTGATTACTGAGCAGTTATTGCTTGCTGTCCTGATTACTGACCAGTTATTGCTTGCTGTCCTGATTACTGAGCAATTATTGCTTTCTGCCCTGGTTACAGAACAAACATTTCATAAAAGCTATTGCTATCACTACTGATTACAAAAGATAACAAAATCGCTACGTTTATATATTCCTTCTCTTTGATTCAGATGTGTAACTTACCTGTCCTGGCAAGCAACACACGTGCATCTAAACTCTTTAGCAAAGTGGTTCTCACTCATTAAATCTCAATGCCATGTTGCCCCCATTTTGTTAAGGACAAATTTCGACAATGTCTCGATCCCCCCACCCCTCCTGCCACTTAGTATTTCCCTTTGTTTAACAATTTGGTGAATATTTTATACTAGCTGTACCCTTCAAAACATTTGCATAGAGTTATATCCCCTTAGGCTTGATCGGCAGGCGAGGTTATTTGTTGGTTTCGGGCAGATCCGATTTTTTTTTTTCATGATTGTATTTTAAACTGGAATACTGTTGTATTAATTCTTTACTTTCGATTTAACGCAGCGCCCAAACCGCTATTATTATATTATATTCCTGATATTCCAGCTGAGCCTCGAAGAACCCTTAAATCTGGCTGGTGTATAGTCTGAGAACCACTGCTCTCATCCATCAGAAACAAAACAGTAACAAACAAACGAAAAAAAAAAAAATTCACTACGTCATTCACACACATTTAGGCTTACACCTTGACTTGCACGCAATCAAAACTCAGGTAACTTTATTTTTTTTCTTCTTCTTTCTTTCTACCTACTTTTAATTCCTGGATTCCTCCCTGCCACCCCCACCACCCCCTTCCTCCCTCCCTCTTCCCTCCCTCCCTGTTCCCTCCATGACAACTTTCTGAGACAAGTGGTGCTAGTCCTGGAAGAAGAAGAATTCTTCCTAGATCGAAGAGCTTTACTGCGGTGCTGGGTGTCTATCTGCACGGATTACGCAAGCTGCTTTGTGAGTACTCTGTTTTAATGTGGGGGAAATTAACTATGTTTATACTTTGTTGCCTGCTGACATTGTCGTAGAGATAAGGCAGAGATATGTTTTATTTCGACTCTTAATTACCTAGGAAGTATCTTCAATGGCAGCGGGGAGGGGGTGTTTAGTACCGTCCTCTGTGAGTAGTGAATGTGCTGTGAAATTTAGGTCACTCTTTGAGCTGCCAACTGTGTCATTTTTTTTTTAAAACCGTGTCATTCATTTCAACTCAATACATACGCCGAACTGCAGACGAAAATAGGAAGCTTGGCAACATTCAAACAGATATTATTCATACAATATAATATGTTTCCATATAAGTTTATCTAATTTGTATGCTAATGGTTTCATACCAATTGATAACTGTTAGACTCTACTTAGAGCACACACACACACACACACACAATAGACTATACAGGTAGATAATCAGTTTAGATTATTTTATTTCCTCTGATGTTTCATCAATACAGGTGGAAACAGTTTATTTTACTTCTGTTGATTAAAAATTACAAATAGGTTTTTCGCTAAATCAACACGTACATTTGTTAACTGTGAGTGTTTATATCAAATGCAAGCATTTAGCTGTTTAGATCAACACGTAAAATGTTAGCTGTGAGCGTTGATATCAACACGTAAAATGTTAGCTCTGACTGTTAATATCAACACGTACAAATGTTACCTATGACCGTTAATATCAACACGCACAAATGTTAGCATGGCTGCTAATATAAAACACGTAAAAAGTTAGCTTAAAAGTTAACTTATAAGTTAACTGCACTTGTTTAGAACTTAAGATCAACATGTAGGCCTACAAACATTTGTCACTCAGTTTAAATTCATCCATTACTAGTACACTGAAACATGGGCGTCGCTAGGAATTTTTCCAGGGGGGGGGGCAAAAATTTTCCAGGGGGGGGGCAAATAACAACTTTATGACATTTTTTTTAAATGTAAGGGGGGTGGGGAGCAAATGCCCCCCTCTTATATGACATTTTTTCAAAATGTAGGGGGGGGGCAAATGCCCTCTTGCCCGTCCCCCCATGAATACGCCCATGCACAGAAATGTTCATCATCACTTTATAAAAAAAATTCTTTCCCCACTAAATGCCATGCCGAGACGAAAACTGCACATAGATATTGACAGGGGAGCAAATCTATCATTACAATCTGATTATCTCCCATTCCAATCATAAAAAAAGAGAGGAAAGACACTGCTCTAGACGAGTAAAATTATTCCAAGTGGGAACAACTTATCTTCCCGTTGACCTTTTTGCATTTTATTTCCAGAGAATAATTTCTGGTTTCTCCAAGAGTCAACACTTCATATCAAAAATTGTTTAGTTCAATGTAACAATCGACATCTTTCATTACAAGAAGAACACAATAGATCAAAAGATTTGAATTATGCAAATATGGTTATCAATATACTAATTTTCCCTCTAATTTTCCAAAATCTGCGAGCGGTGAAAAAATAATTTTGTCCAATAACTGATTTCTCTCAGTATAGTTCAGAACATCACCCCCCCCCCTCCTTTCCTTCTACTCATCATTATGGAGCGGTTCTTACGTTTTTGGTTGCTCTCGGCGAGGATAATTTGGCACCCAAGGAAATATGTAATTTGAGGATACTAGGTGAAAATGCCGTTAATTCAGCCGATCGCAGATAAATTGCGCGCGCCTAATAATCTCTGAAAAATTGGCTCCCTCTCCCTTGATGTTGAAGTATTTTAGGCCTTGGGGTGGGGTATCTAAGAAGTCCTCGCATTGCGTTTTCCTTGTGGCCGGCAAGAACAAATGTCCCCCCAAGTAACTATGTTAATGTTTGTATTGTTTTGCCTGGACATTAAAAGTACATGACTGAACAATAGCAGGGAACGTGTTAACAGACGAACAATGGTAGGTCACATGACACTTTTCATCCAGTAATCTGGATTTCTCCCATCTGCAAGTTGTTATTATTATTATTATTATTATTGTGGAGAAACGGTAAAGAGAAGAAAAAGAAAAAAGAAATACAGCAGGCAGGGGCAGATAAGATGCTGGTAACATTTATTTCAATGTTTGCATTCATTCCCCTTCATCTGCTCCAGCTACAACACTCCATGTCAACATTCTGCGATAACATGCCGGTAGCATTTATTTTCCAGTGCCTGCATTCATCCTCTTCATGTGCACAGCTATAACTCTCCATGTCGGTAAACTGTTCGCATCGTGTTTATGACATTCTGGTTCTGAATATAAAAAAAAAGAAACAGCAAACAGGAATCAGCAATTTTCCTTGTTGTCAGCAACTTGCACGGGCTGCAATCGCTATGTCGGAAAAAATCAAATTCTTTTTTTTTGGACTGTGGCATGAGGGTGCCTCGGTGATTGGTTGGTATTAATACTAACGGTGTCGAGCAGGTCACAGACAATGTTCCCTCTAAGCTGAGCGCGTGAGCGATCGCCCACACGAATTCAGAGCGTCGCTCATGCTACACGTACGATCGCTCACTCCGACGGACGACATCGCTTAAATCGCTCACAAATTTTGGCCTCAAACAAAATGTCGCTCAGAGACAAATTTTTTTGCTCACTTTATACCACACCTTAGAGGGAACATTGGCACTCACAGACTTGAATCCCAGCCAGAGAGAAGGATATTCATAGTGAGGGCTCGATTCACATGTTAGCAAAGTGTCTGGTGGTAAAAGAGTGTCTGGTGGTAACAGAGTGTCTGGTGGTAAAAGAGTGTCTGTCTGGTGGTAAAAGGGTGTCTGGTGGTAAAAGAGTGTCTGGTGGTAAAAGAGTGTCTGGTGGTAAAAGAGTGTCTGGTGGTAAAAGAGTGTCTGTCTGGTGGTAAAAGAGTGTCTGGTGGTAAAAGAGTGTCTGGTGGTAAAAAAGTGTCTGGTAGTAAAAGAGTGTCTGGTGGTAAAAGAGTGTCTGGTGGTAAAAGAGTGTCTGGTGGTAAAATAGTTTCTGGTGGTAAAAGAGTGTCTGGTGGTAATAGAGTAGAAAGGATGCTTTGTCCAGTAGTTTATAAAGACTCAATTAGATAAGCATTAAATATATGTCGAAGGTTGTAATCATTTTAGTAGTATTATTGTATACTTCCAGATGAAGGATTTAGTGAGGGCAGAAGAGCATATTCCTTTGGTAGTGTCACAGATAACGGAATATCAGTTTTTACACCAATAGGAATCTCATAAGACAATGGTTCTCAGAATTTTAAGATTAGATATCCCCAGAGAAATCTGTTCTGTTTTCACAACTCTACAGCAAGAATAAAAGCAAAAAAAGGAATGAAAAATGAAAATTTGAAATGAATTGTTGATACATGCATTCTCGTGATCCATATCTTGAGAACCACTGAAATATATGAGATGGCTATACATCCGCCCCGAACTCTGAGATTGTCTCTAAAAAAGAAGACAAGACAGTCCAAGTAAATTGTGAAAACAGCAGTTTTAAATATTGTTTAGTGTATACCGCACAGCGAACCAGACACATGACGTAACAATTATGGAGTAGACTGTGCTGTAGAGCATATAGAGTGAGTACCTGAGTGAGTTTAAGGCAAATCGGGTATTCAGAAGTCCACACAATCCCCTATAATGTTGTAATTACTTCTACACTTCGCCTTAAAGCGTTAAAACAGATTTCGCCTCTTTTTTTTTTGTTACTTGTGCGTACAACTGGCATTAAGTATCGACTGTAGATATAAAAAAAGATCAACTCGCTATCCTATAGCAACCCACCTACACAAACATTTATTTATCTAACCACATAATTCACCCTGCTAGAAATCTATCTATCTATCTATCTATCTATCTATCTATCTATCTATCTATCTATCTATCTATCTATCTATCTATCTATCTATCTATCTATCTATCTATCTATCTATCTATCTATCTATCTATCTATCTATCTATCTATCTATCTATCTATCTTCATCTATCTATCTATCTATCTATCTATCTATCTATCTATCTATCTATCTATCTATCTATCTATCTATCTATCTATCTATCTATCTATCTATCTATCTATCTATCTATCTATCTATCTATCTGCCTGTCTGTCTGTCTATCTCTCTTTAATCTTGCCTTCCTCTCGGTTTTACATTTCCAAGTATTAAATACACTATAATCAATTACACTGAAAAACAAAAAATAATTTATCGTGGATTTCTTGGTACCCATCATCTAATCATACTCAATTTACACACGCTGATTTCGAATATGCAAACCATTTGTCTCTATCAGCCTCCAATTTAAAGAAATCCGCAATCTTAATTTTTTTATTATAGTTATAATACTCCAATATGTATAAAAATGAAAATTTTAAACCATATATTCTTATTTGCAGTTAATGTAAAAAAAATATTAAACACAAGCATGAAATCAGTTCTAGCTAATAAAATTATATGTTATTTCCAAGAAAATTGGTTACGACTGACTTGAATGCCACCCACGCATCTTTTTCAGGATGACTTAAAGTGTTTTGAAAGTCTTCATCGGCCATGTTTTTTCTTATTTGTGGACCTATGAAAATACCTTCCTTGACTTTAGCATAACTGAGCTCTGGAAACTTGTTGCATAGGTATATAAATGCATCCGATTTGCTGTCTAATGCCTTGACAAAGTTCTTCATCAGTCCTAATTTTATATGAAGCGGTGGCATGAGAATTTTGTCACGATCAACCAACGGTTGATGAAGAACGTTTTGTTTCCTGGTTGCATTCTGTCTCTGATCGACCAATTCTTTTTTGTATAGTGGTGCTTCTTATCTCAGCTGTCCCATCTGCATATGAAGCAATATGCACTTCTGTGTAATCTGTCTGCATTCATCAAAATAGTTATTACTTTTAGATCGCCGCAGATATTCCAGTTGTACACGCGATAACGTATTGTTTCCAACAGTTCCGACATGTTTTCATATGTCTCTTTCGTGTGGGCAGAATATCCAACTGGTACTGAAGCATATTTGTTTCCATTGTGCAACAATACTGCTTTTAAGCTAGTCTTTGACGAGTCAATGAACAGTCGCCAATCTTCAACAATGTGTTCGACACCAAGACTTCTCATAAGGCCGTCAACATCTGTGCAGTGGCAAATACTGCCAGTCACATCAAAGTATTGAACAAGCTGTTTATGCCTGTGACGAAAGTTTGCTGTAGCTGTACCTGGTGCAAGCAAATTAAGAAGTTCAGCTTGGCCTTTTGTTAGCGCCAGATCTCGCACAAGGTCGCAAAGTTCAGCATAATTCATCAAATGAATTCCTTCTCCGGCAGCTTTGTAGTCAGGGTCTGAGTCATCGGCACAAAATGGAACATCACTTTCTTCATCCTTCTCTTCGTCTATTGTGTATTCTACAGGCGATTGTGGTACTGGACAAATGACAGGATCGTGTGGAATTGGTTTTGAAACTGATGGAACGTTTGGGTAATTGACAGTTGTACGAGTTTTATAACAAATTCCATTGATGTTTGCCAAACAAAAATATCAATCTGTGGAGTGATTGCTTTGCTCACGCCATATCATAGGAACTCCGAAAGCCATGTGGTTGTTTTTCTTTGCCTTCCTCATCCAACCATGCAAGTTGCATGAACATGTCGAACAGATGAACTGTGGTGCCCACGACTTACCACAATCCACCTTTGAGTAAAAATAAAGTTGATAAGCTTTCTTCAGTAACGGCGTGAAAGTCTTCTGATGAGACTTGTTTGTGAAAATGCCGCACACATAGCAAAACAGATCCGGTGAATTTACGCATCCTCTGGTAGCCATATTTTAAACAACTTGCAATTGCCACATTCACTGCTCCTTTTATGAAGTCTGAAACTGCAACGTTATCAAATTCTAAGACAAATCGCAATTCATAACACAACTGCAAATCAACACTCACCCTACAAACATCTGACGTCATCAGAAAAAAAAGAACATTGCCAATATACGTATATAATTACGAGGTATGTGTGTTTGTGAACATGTGTGTACGCGCAGGTGCGTGCGTTTGTGTGCATAAAATTATGCTGTCAGCATTCTATTCCTGTTTGGGCGCATACAAAACTTTGTTCGGCAATATCTTTATAATTTGAGCTGATAGAGCAAAATGATTTACAGATTCAAAATCAGCATCAAAAACTGATTCCGAAAACGTTAATGACATATAAGAAATCCAAAACATGTTTATCAGTGTTATTTGATAAGCACGCTAAGCCTCCATTATAAATTATGACCAGATTCAAAGGCAAGTGGTACGGTAGTGTACGATGATTGGGCTGTCGCAGTTGTAAAAAAAAAATAAAGTTTAACTGGCTGTCATTTCTTTCAAGCAGTGGCACTAAACAGACCTATATAAGTCGTAAAACATATTGCATTAATATTTCAATTACATGGCTTGGCTTACGTGTGTTTGTGTTTACGTGTGTTTGTTGTTGGATCTTTGTTTTTATCCGCTAATGTGTTCCCCCCACCCACCCCCTCTCTTTTCTTTTATTTCTTAAAGGTTTCGAAGTGATAAGAAGCCTTCCAGTGTTTCCCCTCCCCGGTCTCCCACCTCTTTTCCCATATACTCCCCCTTTTGCCAGGAATAGTGCAGGCATCAACAAGAAACTTATTGATCCAGAGCTTGTGTATCCAGACGACTTCCCTTCCCCCTCCTCCCATAATGGACTTCGCGTCACTTGATGCACGAGGCTTTTCAACAGAACCGGACAGACAGACTGCTGGGTGGTGGTGGAATTTTTTTTTTTTGGATAGCCGTGGTGGGGGCCAAGATACTGACAGAGTTCCTGGTCCGAGCCTGCTTAAAGGATACGGTCATTCTTTGACCGTGAGGTCAAAAAAAAAGTCATCCAGTTCGTTAGTGGCTTGTCCGAGTAACTAATGATACAATCAGTGGAAAGTGTGTTGGATCAACCAATGTAAATATAGTAACAAGAATTCAAAGTGGGTGCTGAATGAAATATATTCTTATTATATTGAACAATATTTGTATCACCTGGAGTACATTGAATTCAGAAGTTCGCTAAGTTCTGGCTGACGATTATTATCACCTTTTGGTCACTTCAAGTTTTATGGAACCTGCGTGGTGAGGAATTTTAAGGCATTTAGAAACATATACACAATAAAAGCAAAGTAGACCTTATTATCATGGTGCAGTTACAAGAACTTAGTGGTATCTCATGATTTAATTTCGTTAGAAGGTGATAGTTTAAAACTATTCAACATGTTACAGATAATGAAATATAACATATTACAGATGATGAAATACAACATGTTACAGGTAATGCAATACAACATGTGACAGATAATGAACCATAACATATTACAGATAATGAACTATAACATGTTACATATAATGAAATATAACATATTACAGATGATGAAATATAACATGTTACAGATAATGAAACATAAAACGTTACAGATAATTACTTATAACATGTTTCAGGAACTAAAAAGTATAACAACCGCAACAAGAAAGCAACAACAATGTCGTTTACTATATTTAAGATAGGTTACAATGTTGTTAGCTTAGGTCTTGTCTTTCATGTCCAGATTATGACTATGTTTAACATTATGAAATACAGAGTATGTTGATTATAAATGAACAATTATGATAATAAGCAAAATAATGACCATGAACTACAGAATCCAAGGTCATTTTTGCTGGCATTGGAGAAAGATTTCCTTTCCAGAGTTCAAGGTCAACGATATGTGTTTGTTTAATGTCTATATTAGGGAGCGACCGATAATCGGATCGGTATCGGTATCGGACTATCGGTAAAAAGGTATATGGGTCTCTCCCTAGTCTATATATTCTGTGTGACATGCAAAGGGCATAAAGGTGAAGATTTGTACTTAATAAAAAAAATGGTATTATAATCTTTGGCTCCGTTCTTATGGTATTTTAATGGCAAAATATCTAGAGTAGGAAAACTTCTGTATATATGTATCCCTAAAATTAGACCATGTCTGTATATAGGCCCTAAGTATCCCATAATTGGAACCATTCGGTATAGCCGTATCTCTCAAATAGAACAATATCCCATTATGAACAAAATAGACATAAAGGGGTTGTTCACTTATAACGTGATACTTTGTTTTCTTGATTACTTACCCTGCACACCACGCCCCCAATCCCTCACATTTTGTCGCTCTTTATACCTTTTTTTTCAAATCGCAAATATTAACAGAGTGAAACATCACATAATTATAACGGTACAGTATATAACATAGTGAAACATCACATAATTATAACGGTGCAGTATATAACATAGTGAAACATCACATAATTATAACGGTGCAGTATATAACATAGTGAAACATCACATAATTATAACGGTGCAGTATATAACATAGTGAAACATCACATAATTATAACGGTGCAGTATATAACATAGTGAAACATCACATAATTATAACGGTGCAGTATATAACATAGTGAAACATCACATAATTATAACGGTGCAGTATATAACATAGTGAAACATCACATAATTATAACGGCACAGTAGTACAGTGTTAGAGCATCTAGTTACTACAGTACAGTATGTATCAGAGTGTGACATTCATTGATTATATTAAAAAAATACGTGCAATGGTTGGGCTTCTGTATATTCTACAATATGCTAGATACCAACTTGTTGTACATGTCAGGGTTAGATAAATGAGACAAAGTAATCGCGATATTATGGTCAGGGAAATCCAGCTACTGTATATGCGTGTTCCAAATAAACGTCAGTGTATGCTTCCGGATGTTTCGTAACATGCCAAAAATAACCCAACTTCTCTAAATCAAATGTTTATCAAACAACTTTAAAGTAAACCCCATAGCTGCTGAACCGTGACCTGCAATGTATGGTAATAGGGTTTGGTTATATAATAATTATATTTTTTCAGGTGTGAAGTAATAGGGTTTGGTTATATAATAATTATATTTTTTCAGGTGTGAAGTAATAGATTTTGGTTATATAATAATTATATTTTTTCAGGTGTAAAGTAATAGAGTTTGGTTATATAATAATTATATTTTTTCAGGTGTAAAGTAATAGAGTTTGGGTTAAATCAACGCATTTTATGTGTTGCTGAAAAAATTAATTGATTTTTAAATACAATAATTATATACCAGTAGTGTACAATAGTCAGATAGGGTTGAGTTGAATACTAGAGTCAAACAGAGTTGAGTTGAGTACAACAGTCACACAGGGTTGAGTTGAGTACAACAGTCACACAGGGTTGAGTTGAGTACAACAATCACACAGGGTTGAGTTGAGTACAATAATCACACAAGGTTGAGTTGAGTGTGTGGTACCTCACTGACCACTGTGTACGTCTTTGTTTACATTTTGGCTGCCAGTCTTGTATAGTGGCCTTGCTCTTTAATGTAAAAGTGAAACCGCTGATACAGCACACTTTATGTTGGTGCGCATGTGTGTGTTTGTTTGTGTAAATCTCTCTCACCCCTGCCCCCCCCCCACCCCTCACAAACCCCTCCCCCCCCCCCCCAACCTCCCGCCGTGTAGTTGGGCCCAGACGTGTTATTGATCTGCAGGCAAATTGATACAAATGAGTGCAAACAGTGTCACCAGACTGGAGGCAGGGGGTGGGGTGGGTGGGTGGGGATGGAATGGTGAAACCCGGCACCACACACAGTCAGCGCCAGTTGGAGGTAACACAGAGGGCAGCAGAGAATGTCGCTGGAAAGCTAGTGACGAATGTCACATTGTGACAGTGACACAGATGTCATGTGGCGGTGAGGCCAGAGTTCATGTGACAAGTCTCCATATATATGGGATATATGCCACAATGACTCAGTGAAGAATGATGCACTGTAAATAACCTCCTAAAATATGACATCTCACCGTAACAAATTGTTTGATTTACTACAGGATTCATAATATTATTTACCATTAACAATAAATAAGTTGGGAGCGTAAAGACGACTGACTGGGCGTAGTGCCAACCACACAGTCCCTTTAAATGCCGAGGTTATAGAAACAGATGCATTCTACACTTCATCTTGCCCCAAATATAGCTTATCCTAGGCCCCTAAATTTAGCTTTGACGCTTTTTTAGCCTGGCTAGCCTAACTAGCTGCTTATATATATATATATATATATATATATATATATATATGAAACATTTGGGCATTGTGCTAGCCACACAATTGTTTCGTGGCTACAGAAACAATTCATATTCCCCGATGACCTCCAAGAGCTAAGAGAACTTCGTTTACTATATGAATCGTTTAGAGCATTACAAGCCTGACCCAAAAAAAAGTAGGTTTGGCCAGTCTGTATTAAAACGGTTGAATTGTACCTTTGCCTTATAGACCGCCAAACCGCTTTAAAACGCAGGACCGGCACTAAGGGGGGGGGGGCTGAATACAGGTGAGGGTGTGAGACCCTATTGCTGCAATACATGCATGTCTGACAGACCCGATCACAGCAATGCAAGCAACGGGTTATAGTCTAAGCGGTCTCAACTTATAAACTTCGTGGTGTCTACATGGTCGTTGCTGCCTCAGCGGTAGAATGGGGGGTGGAGAAACGCCTTGCCTTACACATTTGCCCTGTAGGATCGAGAATCATGTTAACCCATGGCTCCTTTAGGGGTCGGCTGTTAGGTCAGTCACCCCCAGGCATCGCTCCTGACGGGTAATATATTATTTTGTCACCTAACCTTAACCAAACTAAACGTTTATTTAAGGAGCAAATGTAGAAGGGCCCCTACCCTAAGACACTGGGCCTATGCCCAACATATGAACACTGGACCAATCCCTCCCCCAAGTAGAGCTAAGACAACTTGACAGCTTCTGATGTTGCCTTTACATGGACCTCATAGATGGCTCCGTAGTAGTCTGATAGTGGGTTCGATAGGCGTAGCTCAGACAGTAGCGTGAAAAAGGTACTGATAGCTTTACGGCCACACAAGGCACCGAACTAGGAAGTGGCGCCAAAAGAATACCATTAAATGGTTTTTGCACTTTTCAGATTAGGAGGAGGGCGCCAAAAATTTAACTCGCGCAGGGCGCTACAATAGCTAGCTACGGCCCTGATCAGACTATGTTTCACCTTTTACCCCGTGCTGCATCCATTGCTCCTGCTCTCCAGGTTACGGTGTACGCTATCCGAATACTGGTAAAGTTTAATAAAAGGGAACATATATTCCATTAAGGGACATCACAGTGTCGGAGACATGAAAAGAATCAGACTAAAGAGATCCTCACTTCATCACACACATTACAACACACCGCGTTCAACACTAACTTAATCTCTTGGGAAACTGTTTTAAGGAGCAGCTACTCGCATTTTCGCTTTTTTTGGCCAGACTTGAAAGTTGTTGCCCTTGACTGAAGTAATCATATAAAAGGGTAGCAGAAAGAGACTGTCTTCTGGGAGAATTGAACTGGATTACATTATAAATAATGAAATAATTACATTCGTATTTGGGTCACAGATGCGGCTGTCTGGTAGCTTAATACAACTTACATTTACGATATTATTATTTTTTTTACTCAGATACATCATTTCATTTTTGTTAAGACATTAAGAAATTCGTTAATTATCCAGTCAACTTTCAGTTGTATCTTTTTACAATTTGTCTTTCGAACTGCACAATTTTTAATTCAATTTAAGTTTTTCCACGGTGGTATCTTAGAATTTTAAAAGTTGTAACATATATTTTTTTTTCATTAGGCAAAGATAAGTGCAAAAGCTATTAGCTTCGATGCTGTAAGAGAAACAATTTACATTGGAATTAAATACATTCATGCCAGTTTGTTTTATTAATTCTATTTCCCTCATGAACTTCAAGATCACTCTTTGGTTCCATATCCTAAAGAGACAGATAAAGAGACAGTCTATGTAGAGTTTGATTCATGGCCCAGTGTAGCGATCTATAAATGACTCCTTGGTTCCATGCTCCGATATAATATAGAGACAATCCCAACATTTGTATGGAATGTACTTTATTGTTTAAGTCAATTGCCATGCATTCTTTGTGTGTGTGTGTGTGTGTGTGTGTGTGTGTGTGTGTGTAAAGTCCCTGTAAGGATAAGATGAAATCTCTTAGAGTCTATAAACTACTAATAGGACTTTTGTTTCATGATGCCATTCTTTCATCCTCATTATAGCCGACAGTGCGATGGCCATGGAGGCACCACGGGAGAAATATCTGGGACTTTAGCCATGACCTGAAATATCCATTGGTACTAAATAGAGATCGAAGCAGGCATCCTAAGGTTGATAGTCAATAGTCTAGCGCATTACCACACGACCATCCGCTCCCTCCCATGCATACAGCAGCCACAAGGATTTTTTTCCCACGAACAAAAACTAAATTTTTCCAAATCAAGGAACCGTTTGGTAAACTACATTGCTTCCAGTTAACAAAAAACAAACAAACAAACGAGGTAGCTAACTCTGCCAGGCACTTCTTTCAGCCACATCCCTACATAATATAATCTAATTATTTCCCTTGTTAGACCACCGTCCAATGCCTATGATGAAATCAACCAATTGGCTGATTATTGTGTATTATTTGTCCTTCAGACGGTCATATCATTGGACTGATGGTTCCACATTTATAGCCAGGCCGTCTCAGAGAGAGAGAGAGATGAACCTCTGCCACACATACATTTACGTGATGTTTTATGGCTGATAGATAAATATATATGAGGATACCCCCTAAATTGAGTATCGCTAATAAAGAGTATTATAAAATATGTATAATATATATATATATATATATATATATATATATATATATATATATATATATATATTTGCTCTCTCTCTCTCGTAACATCATAAACGTGTCTGATCCACAAATTACCTACTTTATAAAAGAAGATTTTGATTATTTTAAACCTTCTTCCTATTACAAGAAACGATTGATGAGCAATTGATATTTTATTCGATGGTGTATTGATAGTGCATGTTGTTTCTGTGGCGTAGATAGGTGGCTGCTGTACTAAAGTATTTTTTGATGCAGATGGGGGTTTGGAGGATGAGGAATGGTGGCATTTACAGGGTCTATGCCGGATGCAAGTTGAACTGGGCTGCGTCACTGTGTTGATAATGTCTTTGTGTTTTACTATCAGGCTTTTCCTTTCGTTATTTAAAAAAAAAAATCGTTTGATGCACTGCAAGTTGAATCATTTATCTCGTTATGTACATCTATGTTGTTTGGTGCACTGCAAGTTGAATCATTTATCTCGTTATGTACATCTATGTTGTTTGGTGCACTGCAAGTTGAATCATTTATCTCGTTATGTACATTTATGTTGTTTGATGCACTGCAAGTTGAATCATTTATCTCGTAGTGTGCATCCAGGTTGTTTGATGCACTGCAAGTTGAATCATTTATCTCGTTATGTACATTTATGTTGTTTGATGCACTGCAAGTTGAATCATTTATCTCGTAGTGTGCATCCAGGTTGTTTGATGCACTGCAAGTTGAATCATTTATCTCGTTATGTACATCTATGTTGTTTGATGCACTGCAAGTTGAATCATTTATCTCGTAGTGTGCATCTATGTTGTTTGATGCACTGCAAGTTGAATCATTTATCTCGTATTGTGCATTCAGGTTGTTTGATG
Organism: Bulinus truncatus; assembly: GCA_021962125.1. Classification (NCBI taxonomy): domain Eukaryota; kingdom Metazoa; phylum Mollusca; class Gastropoda; family Planorbidae; genus Bulinus; species Bulinus truncatus. The sequence continues at coordinate 10,052,347 of JAGDYQ010000005.1, read as the reverse complement.
CACTGCAAGTTGAATCATTTATCTCGTTATGTACATTTATGTTGTTTGGTGCACTGCCAGTTGAACCATTTATCTCGTAGTGTGCATCTATGTTGTTTGATGCAATGCAAATTGAACATTTATCTTGTAGAGTGCATCTAGGTTGTTTGATGTACTGCTAGTTGAATCATTTATCTCGTATTGTGCATCTAGGTTGTTTCGTTTCCGGACTGTAATTTACGTGCAAGTTTTAAACTTTCTACGTCATGAAAGAAGGTTCACTTTCAAAGAAACCAAAAAGTTATACGGCTGTTAAATCAAGTTCTTTTTACTATTATTTTTTTTTATTCCCTTATCACATATTGTGAGTATATGACACGCACACACACACACAAACAAAAACAAACACACATACAAACACACACAAACACGCTAACTGCATTCTCTGGTGTTTTCTATTATTAAGTAGATAGCAGTGTTTCTCAACGTGGAACTCGCACCCGCACCCTTCGGGGGGGGGGGCGGTAATTTGATTGCTTAAATTAATAAAACCGTCTAGAGTTAAAACAAAGACCAATAATGACCTAAATCCTTGACTGTAATATGTCACATACAGGGGCGTGACACAGTTTTTAAAACTTAAAGGTGGAATACGGAACTATAAAAAAAAGTTGAAAAAAAAAACTTGTTTCAAAAACAAAAAAATGTAAGATGTGCAGATGTGTTGCTTTACAAGAATAAATAAAGTACTGACGTCAATGGTCAACACAAATCAATGACGTAAACACCCTATTTTGTTTTTAAAAAAAAAAAAAAAACTACATTTTTTTCTGTCTCATAATATTTGCTCAATTTTGTTTTCTTACCAAATTTAACCCAATAAATCAATTTTTTTTTTTAAAACGGCCATTTCTGGGAATTTCCTTTCCGCAACACGTGAGCTTAAGAGTATGAACATCGGAAAGCTTTCTGTCGGTTGCCTAGGTTACAGAGGCCAACGCCTTGTATTAGTCCACATTATTGTTGTTTTTTTTGTTTCAAATGCCTGCTTTAAGAACTCGATCAATTTTAATTTTTGTTCCTTCTTTACAAAAAAAAAATGTTCTGGCATGAGATGAAATGTGCAGAATACAATAAATGTGAAACAAATTTTAAATGTTTAACAGTCTCCAGATTCCGGCATAAAAATTACTGCAAGCAAGGGAAGACAATTTGAAGCAAATATTTCTTAATTCTGTCTTTTAACTGCCCCTGTGTTTGATTGATCGAGGCTAGTGTACCTAATTTCACGAGGTCTTTAACAACTCGAGGAGGAGTGATGCCCACTGAAATATTCCTCTGGCATTTCTGGTCGTGTTTGTCAACCCCTCCTTTTTGGGGGGAAGGGAAGGGAGGGCGGGGGAGAGGGGTTAAACCTCTGGAAACTGTTCAGTTCGTTGTTTGTTTACACCTTTTTTGTTCCTTAACGTTTGCTGTTCTGTAAACTGTGTACTCCAGCCAGGCCCGTAGCGTGCGGGAGGGGCCTGGGGGGCCGGGCCCCCCTGCGTTTTGTCTGGCCCCCCCTCTGCTTGTTTGCTCTACTTAGTAACATTTATTTTCTCCCCCCCCCTGCTATTGGCCTGACCCCTTCTGTAGAATTTTCACGCTACTGGGCTGAATCCAGCTGTTCTGTAAACTGTGTACTCCAGCTGTTCTGTAAACTATGTACTCCAGCTGTTCTGTAAACTATGTACTCCAGCTGTTCTTTAAACTGTGTACTCCAGCTGTTCTGTAAACTGTGTACTCCAGCTGTTCTGTAAACTATGTACTCCAGCTGTTCTTTAAACTGTGTACTCCAGCTGTTCTGTAAACTGTGTACTCCAGCTGTTCTGTAAACTATGTACTCCAGCTGTTCTGTAAACTGTGTACTCCAGCTGTTCTGTAAACTGTTTACTCCAGCTGTTCTGTAAACTGTGTACTCCAGCTGTTCTGTAAACTGTGTTCTCCAGCTGTTCTGTAAACTGTGTACTCCAGCTGTTCTGTAAACTGTGACCTCCAGCTGTTCTGTAAACTGTGTACTCCAGCTGTTCTGTAAACTGTGTACTCCAGCTGTTCTGTAAACTATGTACTCCAGCTGTTCTGTAAACTATGTACTCCAGCTAGCAATGTTTCACTTCGTACATGTTTCTCAAAACATTTGTTTCAGTCACACCATACAAAGGGTATGTGCAGATTACAACCAATGTTTATAATTTTTTTTAATGATATGCCTGCCACTTGTTTGTCTGTTAGTGTTTCTTGATATTTTAGTCCGCCTAATGCCATGGTCCCCAAATGAAAGATTCACCGCGGCCTGCTGGGGGTGGGGGAGGGGGGACAGGACGGGACGGGGGCGTTGATAATTTATATTTTAGTTTTTTTTTTTAATTTACAACGTCACTGCCGCACACACCCTCTCAGCTCCCTGTTAACCTCTCGTCCATGGGAAAAGTCGCACTATCCCGAAAGAAATACACCACAGTAGATACAAAGGAAATAATTTAATCTTTCTTGGGCGGCCCAGTACCAATTGATCCACGGCCCGGGGACCACCGGCCGAACGGATTTAGTTTTGTCCGGATACATATTTATGGTAAAGACCTACATCTTTATTGGTACATTCATCTTTGCTAGAGTCTGTATAATTTCTATGACTCTTTACCTTGTTTAGTTTGAACGATATTGTATTTAGCAGTGTGAGTTTGATCACACAGACAATTCTTTCGTTAGTCAAATTGCTTTCTCTTGCTATTTCTGTTCAGACAGTGAACACAAGTACTGAATGTATTGTTCTCTTGTCTTTTATCTCCCGAGTTGCTAACCCCTTCAACCCATTATCGCGGCTGACGCATTCCATAAATCCTATAATTAGCGAACTTCACGTTATTAATATTTCTTTTCTGATTGGGGCAAACTGCCTTCAGATTCATTTAACCAAGTTGAGGCCCAGACCGTCTGTACCGACTCATCTCGTAGTGGAAATGACTCAGGCTTCTAAGCACACTCCGAATGATTTTGTTTTGACATTACCCTGCAGTTTTCTGTGATTTCTTCTTTTGAAGAATACGTCTCCTGCACTGACATAGGTAAGTCAGGACATGCTGACTCGCAGAGTTGTTTTTTTTTTCATTCCAGTAGTAGACGATTGGCAAAGAATGGAAGAAACGTTTTGTTTGAAGATTTCATGCGTTAGAAATTTTGTGGTGCATGTTAGCAGGTTTCCACTTTTAAAATAATTTCGTTAAATATTCTGCGTATAGACAATGGGCCGTATAATCCAGAGATTTTCAAAATGTTTTAAGTTACGCAACACCCTCTGAAGACTTTTTTATTTTTTTCGCGACACACATGTAGTGTTAATCAAATATAAAATGTTCTAATTATACATGTACAATTGTACATATATTTATTTTAATCAACCAAATGTAGCATATCTTTTCGCGATCCTCCAAACATTTCGTCCAAAGCCCGCCAGTAAATCACGACACGCAATGTGAGATCCACTGGATTAAACGTTTGTGTCCTTCTGGGTATTAGCACGCCGGATTATATGACTAGATATGCCGTCACTTCCATACTGTGTTGTCCAAATACAAGTCTCAAGTGCCCCCTACCCTGGCACACTGTGTTGTCCAAATACAAGTTCCAATGGGCCCCCATATCGGTCGTCGGCCCTCCCATTGAAAATACTTGAGTGTGGGTGAAATAATAATTCTCCTTTTCTATGGCCCCTACAGTTCTAACTATTGCCTTTTTTTTTGTAAAAAAAAAATAGGTGCCGGCACTCACAGATGGATTGCCTAACTTTGAACTACCAGTTCGCTGTTTCGCATTTTATATTTTAATTCTTATTGCGAGGAATTTTAAAATAATTCAATTTTAACAAATTAATAATATAATAAATGAATAATAAACGTTAGAATATAAGAAAAGTAATATTTTCCCCAACATTGAAAAAGGTGCCGGTACACCGTACCGGTGCGTACCGGCACAAAAAAAGCACTGGTTCTAACCTCCCACATGGCACACTCCCTTACCCCTATAAAACGACCCCAGTGTAAATAAAAGCAAACGTTTATTACACAATAATATAAATCACACGTTCACCCTTGACTTATTGAACCCTGTTTGACAGTGATTACGTCATTACACAGCCAATTGATATGTACACACGAATTATGCGCCATCTGAACCTGTCAAAAAACAAAAAACAAACACAATCTCACGTTATCGGTACCAATTGGATACGAGCCATTAGAGGCTGATCTTTTGGCTTAGTAACAGCTACTGATAACAAACTTTAGTAATTTATGAGTCAGTTACTAGGTTCCAGTACTGACAAGTGATTCCTTAATCAAACATTCAGCCATCGATATATCGAATTAAGGGATTGCGAGGCGCGTTCACGGACATCTGGGCGTGAAATCGAATACTAAAATAAACATCCGGTTTTAATTCAGATATAGGTCAATCCAAAAAAAATGAACAAAAATATTATACTCTATAGTGTGTAATAATTTTCAATTATAAAAATAAGGTTTTGTTTAAATATTATTTGTTCCAATAATTGGCGAGTCCTTTTTACCGATTCAGATACAATTACTACCAAATTCCAATACAGTTACCGATTATTCTCTAAACTACCGACTCCAATACAATTACCGATTATTTCTAAACTACCAATTCCAAATCTGTTTTTGATTACGATTGTAATAATTAGAATTAACAATTTTTTTTGTTAACTTAAAACAAAAATAATAGGTCATTGGGGGGGGGGTGTCCAACTAATCGGATGAGACCTAAGAAATCGGGTACGAATAATCTGACTCCGATGTCAATTCCGATACCCCAAAGAAATTTCAATAGATTCTGGTGCCCGACTCCGATGAATCTTTCTATCATAAAGAATTATTTGTTAAGGCCGATCTTCTTAACTAGAAACTATTTTAATATGCAGGTCTGGCTATATCCAATAAAACTATGTCGACAAGACTGTTTTCTTTATACAGCTCTACAATCATAGCATTATCATGGTGATGAGTTAAGGCAACTATTCCGTGTGACCAGGACCGGCCTAGGGCCGATTTGACCGATTGCTCCTAATTGGGCCCAGTGCCTGGTAGGGGCCCGGCAATTTACATTTAGCATTAGTAGTAATACTTGTTATTGTAAACAATAAAATTAGAAGAGGGGGCCTCGCAAGCATCCGTTAAACAGGGCCCCGCCATTCGTAAGGCCGGCCATGCGTGTGACGTCATAGCACACACTGACGGACTTCGATACTGCAAGTGACAAGTGGACAGGGTGTATATGATGAACCTGACCCGAGTCACCCGACCACAAAACGCACAACAGATTGTGTCTATCTGTACGGCTGATTCTATTTTTTTTTAAGTCTGACTCAATAGTTTCAAAACAAACACATACTATTAAACAAGGACAGTTTAAATTGAACAGATAAATTTAGACATCAGCGCAGTATTGAAATGTACTTTACATATTATAATGTTTTATATCATGGCCACGTAAAACGATTATCTAGTTTAGTGATGCGAGGTAGTGGGAAATTAAAATAAATAAATAACCACACGCTCTATGAAGTTACAGACATTGGAGGCCAAGTGACAGCTCCGTAGCCAAGGGGGGGGGGCACTGGGGGGGGGAGCCCCCCCCCCCCGCTTAAAAAAGAAAAAGAGGAAAAAATAAAGAAACAGTAACTAAAATGAGAAAGTACCCCCTTGCTGGGCATTGGTGCCCCCCTGCTTACTTTGACCTGGCTACGGGCCTGCCAATTGAACCTGTAGAATATAAACATATATGTGTATGTATTATTACAGTGGTTCTAAACCTTTTTCACGAATGTAGCCCAAATGGTGCTAAAGTATGTTTGCGTGTACCCCTCACAATGTATGTTCAAGAATAAACATATTTATTTTCCACAATGGAATGTGCTTAAATTTCTGATTCGCGGTTTGGTGATGAATCACGCAGCAAACTGGCGACCTTCTTTAAACTACTGGTTGTTTTAAACGAAAATTATATGTCGCTGCTTACCCCATGCATAGCCTTGGCCTTGGGGTACGCGTAATACCGTTTGAAAACATCGGTATTATTATGTATGTGAAAAGAGTTTATGTATTTGTAATAACTGGTCCACTGAACTGGTAACATTTAATGGTACCATTTCAAGCATCGTAACATGAACAGACTGAATTCGACTGCTGGAGATAGGCATACATACATTTCTAATCGTGGGCCTCAGGTGGATTGTTCACTTTTTACGTAATGCATTTGTGGAAGGAAGTGTGGCCGAATTGAGACGCGTAATGGTGAAAAATATAACAAAAGTTCCAATGGCCGATGGGCGGAGTATTTATATGAACTAATATGCAATAAAGACGCCTGAACACAAAAGGCCTTGGGGCGATGACACCTTAGTGAACCTCTCTGATCTAGCTGAAAATCTATATCTAGTAAATCATTTATATATATATATATATATATATATATATATATATATATATATATATATATCTAGAGAGAGAGAGAGAGAGAGAGAGAGAGAGAGAGAGAGAGAGAGAGAGAGAGATTTAAAAAATCGATAACAAGTTTTGATTCAGGAATGCTCTGTTAATGATATACATTGAGCTGTAAGATTTACTTTCCACTGTCAAAGATGATTCTTGTTATATAGTTGTTGTTGATATTTTAAAATTTAACACATATTGAGGAAAACATGTCATTGACTGAATTACTTTATGTCCTAATGGCTTTGTCTTTTTTTTTTAATGAAATGGTACCTTGACACACACAGATACACACACACACACACACAAACACAGATAAATACACAGATAAACACGCATATATACACAAAGATACACACAAAGATACACACAAAGATACACACACAGATACACAAACAGATACATTCACAGATATACACACATATACACAAAGAGATACACACAGATACACACACATACACATACATACACATACAGACACACACACATAGACACAAAGAGATAAGCACACACACACACAGATACACACACAAATATATACACAGATACACACACATAAACACAGATACACACAGATACCCACACATATAAACACAGATACACAAACAGATACAAAGACACACATACACACAAACAGATACAAGGAGACACGCACAAAGATACAAACAGATACAAAGAGACACACAAACAAATACAAACAGATACAAAGAGACACACACAAAGATACAAACAGATAAAAACAGATACAAAGAGACACACACAAAGATATAAACAGATAAAAACAGATACAAAGAGACACACAAAGATACAAACAGATACAAACAGATACAAAGAGACACACACAAAGATACAAACAGATACAAAGAGACACACACAAAGGTACAAACAGATACAAACAGATACACAGAGACACACACAAAGATACAAACAGGTACAAACAGATACAAAGAGACACACACAAAGATACAAACAGATACAAACCGATACAAAGAGACACACACACAAAGATACAAACAGATACAAACAGATACACGCACTCATACGAGCTAGTGACCGTATCCTCTGTGTTGCTTTACTTCAGGTTTCATGACGTGATCAAGACGGTTATTCTCTGTACCTATTTCAACTGGTCACACACCTGACATCCTGTGGCGGGTTCTGGCATTTCACCACACCCGATCTGGCCAACGGACGGCGGTCATCATGTGAAGTCAGTGTGAGTGTGTACGGACATGAGTGGACAGAAGAAGTGAGTACAATGTTCTATACATGTATGTATGTATGTATGTATGTATGTATGTATGTATGTATGTATGTATGTATGTATGTATGTATGTATGTATGTATGTATCTATCTATCTATCTATCTATCTATCTATCTATCTATCTATCTATCTATCTATCTATCTATCTATCTATCTATCTATCTATCTATCTATCTATCTATCTATCTATCTATCTATCTATCTGTCTGTCTGTCTGTCTGTCTGTATCTATCTATCTATCTATCTATCTATCTATCTATCTATCTATCTATCTATCTATCTATCTATCTATCTATCTATCTATCTATCTATCTATCTATCTATCTATCTATCTATCTATCTATCTATCTATCTATCTATCTATCTACTTACCTACTTAGCTACCTACCTACCTACCTACTTATCTAACAACTAATCTATTAGTTAATCCTTTTGTTATCCGTTTATTTCTCAATAAGTTGACAAATCTATTCATTAATCTAGCTATCTTATAAATAGAAGTTGACTTTATGAGTACACGTACTTATAAATTGATTATTCCCTAATAAATATGTCTAATCGGTATACTTTATTGTTCATGCCAATGTCCTATCATAGTAGTCTTCTAACACTCAGCTGTTAACTTATTTTTTGTTTGTATCCAGTAAATTTAAAGAATGCAAATGGAATGGAATCTGAAAAAAGCCACGGAAAAAAAAAACAAACTAATTGCTCTCGTGTTTCCACTTGGCACGTCCCAATCAATGATATTGAACCCCCACCCCGCCTGACTCATACACAACACACTTTACACACATACACAACACACTTTACACACATACACTATACACTTTACACACATACACAACACACTTTACACACATACACAACACACTTTACACACATACACTATACACTTTACACACATACACAACACACTTTACACACATACACAACACACTTTACACACATACACAACACACTTTACACACATACACAACACACTTTACCCACATACACAACACACTTTACACACATACTCAACACACTTTACACACATACTCAACACACATTACACACATATACAATACACTTTTAACACATATACACCACACTTTACACACACACACAACACATTTTACACACATACACAACACACTTTACACACATACACAACACACTTTACACAATGCACAACACACTTTACACACATACACAACACACTTTACACACATGCACAACACACTTTACACACATACACAACACGCTTTACACAATGCACAACACACTTTATACACATACACAACACACTTTACACACATGCACAACACACTTTACACACATACACAACACGCTTTACACATATACACAACACGCTTTACACACATACACAACACACTTTACACACATGCACAACACACTTTACACACATACACAACACCCTTTACACACATACACAACACGCTTTACACACATACACAGCACACTTTACACATATACTAATGTATTTCATTCCAGTATCTTTTTGTTGGTGTTCTTTTTCCCCTGATCACCTAACCTGCGTCTTTCAAATGAACTGATCGCTGGTCAGAGTGACCTGACACTGCAGTAGACCTGCCCGCTAGATCACTGTGACCTGACATCGAACGTGAACTAAAACGATTACGTTCTAATAATTAGTTTAATTATCAGCTGTCGACGCGTTTCTTTTGCTGTTGATGTTGTTTTGTCAATGAAAGTCTGCAGTGGAGTTGAGTTCAGATCCTGGCTGTAGTGTTGACTGGTTGTGTGTGTCAATGAAAATATCGATACCATCTGGGTTCTAGTTCTGATTGTTTGCGTGTCAATGAAAGTATCGATGCCATAAGGGCTGTAGTGTTGATTGGTTGTGTGCATACAATGTCTATACCATCTGGGTTGTAGTGTTGATTGGTTGTGTGAATACAATGTCTATACCATCTGGGTTGTAGTGTTGATTGGTTGTGTGAATACAATGTCTATACCATCTGGGTTGTAGTGTTGATTGGTTGTGTGAATACAATGTCTATACCATCTGGGCTGTAGTGTTGATTGGTTGTGTGAATACAATGTCTATACCATCTGGGTTGTAGTGTTGATTGGTTGTGTGAATACAATGTCTATACCATCTGGGTTGTAGTGTTGATTGGTTGTGTGAATACAATGTCTATACCATCTGGGCTGTAGTGTTGATTGGTTGTGTGAATACAATGTCTATACCATCTGGGCTGTAGTGTTGATTGATTGTGTGAATACAATGTCTATACCATCTGGGTTGTAGTGTTCATTGGTTGTGTATCACTGCTAATTTCGATATGAAGATACAGGTGTAATGAACAATGTTTGTGCTATCCTGGAATAATTGTGATTGATAATAACGTAAAAAAAAAATTAAAAAAAAAATAATAAAATGTTCAGATAAATTATATTACATTTCAGCCCATTAATTAAATGTGCTTTTATTTACTATTTTAGTTTGTGATCTTAAGAAAATAAGTTTGACTATGTATTAGTTTACTATGATAAGCGTTTTACATAAGAGAAAATATTGTTTTACTTGCTACACTTTAGAATTATCAATACAACAAAGCTTATTTCTACTTGTAATTGTCATTGTTGTATAGACGATTGTGTGTGTGTTTGTGAGCATGTAGGTTTGTCTGTGTGTGTGTGTGTGTGTGTAAAAGAGAGGGAAATGGAGGAAGTTTTATGCAGAAGTATGTACTTGTTTAACTTTATAGAACTATTACTTTATTTTATTTTATAAAATTTTACTTTTATTTTAAGCTAAGGGGAATTATTATTTGAAATCTGATATATAAACCAAAACATTTCTAACTTGAAAATTATATCTATATCATTAAGTTATATTGTTCAGAATTAAACAAACCAAAAAAAAAATAAAATAATAACAGTACGCTATTGGATATCTTTCTGGTTTGAAAATAAAATAATTATTATCTTAACATATTTTTGTTATTAGAGTTAGGTAATTTGAATGCGTAGACAACAATGATGACCTAAAACTAATTGGAAATATTAGACAGACCGGCAGTCCTAGAGTTTCTCATGTAGGTCAGTGAGGGAGTGACATTTTAGACTGATCATACGTGTAACATTTCGGTAATTAGTTCGTACAGTTTAAAAACACATGACAAATAACTAGCCTATATACATCATTTAAAAACAAAAAATCTTCCTTAGACTTTTTTGTCTGCTGGTAAGAAAGTTTCGTAAAATTAAACTGCATTTTTTGAAATAGTTATTTTTTCATTCTGATAAAGCTGTGCTTTGCTGTATTTAGGTGTTAGAATAATATCGTATAATTAGATAGCTATAATATTCCCAGATAGATGACGAATTCGCCAAGTTCCGATGCGAATTTTAAATGAACTGTTACGAAGAATGTTTTTTTTTTAGCACAATTGTTTAAAGTCTCAGGACAAAAATCAGCGGTGAGCTAGGGGCGGGGGGCGTGTCATTGTGACCAGATAGCTGAATCACTCAAGCGGCAGGCTACCGTGTCAGATCACTAGGAAGGGGGGGGGCGTTAATTTATAGCGGGCAACGGACAAGCAAGGGACTCAGGGGAAACAAATACCTGTAGAAGAATGACCGTGATACGTAGGGTGCAGTTTTAGTTCAATGGACCGGTCAGTAAATTGTAGGGGAGACAAGATTTATTTAGGAAGACCGTTACGGTGGAATTTACTCAGGGAGGGGAGGCAGGCCTGTAGCCAGAGGGGGGCTAGGGGGGCTGAGCCCCCCCCGTGCATGACCTGAGCCCCCCCGTACATGATTTGAGTTTTTTGACAAAGTTTTAATAATAACGGCTATAAAACATCAATCATTTTGTTTAATAAATCAATAATAATAAAAACTTAAAAGTGTATATTTTGGCAATCATTCAGGCTATTTATATATACTTAAATATATAGCTTATCTAATTTTTGGGCATAAGATGGAAACTTATTGAAGTTCACTTCTGGGTATTTTGGGCAGCATTGGCATTTGGTGCTTCAACAGCCGTGTGTGAGAGCAGTTTCTCAACCCTCACACGAATGCTCACCCCATATCGCAGATCAATGTTACAAAAGCGTCTAAGCAATCTTTTCCTGCTTGCATTTGAAAAATATTTCACAGACAATATGAATGCTGAAGCATTTTTAGGTAAATTCAGTGCTAAACCCAGGCCCGTAGCCAGGTCAAAGTAAGCAGGGAGGCACCAAAACCCAGCAAGGGGGCACCTTTACCTTTTTCTTTATTTTTTCCCTCTTTTTCTTCTTTTTTAAGTGGGGGGGGGGCACTCCACACCTAGCGGGGGGGGCACGGCCCCCCAGTGCCCCCCTTTGCTACGGGGCTGGCTAAACCACGAAGTTTGCAAATTTGAAACGTATAGTAATATAAGTTCGCAACCAGTGCCGGCGAGTGGGGGGGGGCAATGCCCAGGGGTCCGGCGAGTTTGAGGGACCTGGACTGAGCTGGCCAATCAACTTTTTAAAATATTAATATCAGCCCAGGGGCCCGAAATTTCTGTCGATGGGCCTGTTTGCAACCTTGTAATAGTTTTATATATTGATATCTTCTGAGGACAACTAGCAACTTAAATAAGTTAATAAAATAACATTTGCTTCTGACTTCAATTTTATACATATGTATAATAAAATAATAAAGTACAAACTCCGTGATTTCTGAGTGATGTTATTTAATTTGCAAATTTACTTTTAAGCAGAATTAATTTTACTTTAAATTTAATAATTGCGACTGTTGTTGATAGATCTGTTCTTTGTTTTCAATATTTTATAAGAAATATCACACAAATAGCTAAGCTTTATTCATGCATCTTTGTAGTTCTTAATACCCGGGTTGTACATTAAACAAACAGTATAATAATATAAATCAGGTATCTATTATGTAACACTTGTGTACAGGCCCGTAGCCAGAAGGCCCGTAGCCAGAAGGGGGCTAGGGGGGGCTGAGCCCCCAGTGCAGGACCTGAAACCCCCCCGGGCATGATTTGAGTTTTTTGACAAAATTTTAATAATAACGACTATAAAACATCAATCATTTTGTTTAATAAATCAATGAAAATAAAAACTTAAAAGTTTATATTTTGGCAATTATTCAGGCTATTTATATATAGCTTATCTAATTTTTGGGCATTAAAAATTTTATCTTATTGAAGTTCACTTCTGGGTATTTTGGGCAGCATTGGCATTTGGTGCTTCAACAGCTGTGTGTGAGAGCAGTTTCTCAACCCTCACACGAATGCTCACCCCATATCGCAGATCAATGTTACAAAAGCGTCTAAGCAATCTTTTCCTGCTTGCATTTGAAAAAGATTTAACAGACAATCTGAATGCTGAGGCATTTTTAGGTAAATTCAGTGCTAAACCCAGGCCCGCAGCCAGGACAAAGTAAGCAGGGAGGCACCAATACCCAGCAAGGGGGCACCTTTACTTTTTCTTTATTTTTTCCTCTTTTTCTTCTTTTTAAGTGGGGGGGGGGCACTCCACACCTAGCGGGGGGGGGGCACGGCCCCCCAGTGCCCCCTTGGCTACGGGGCTGGCTAAACCACGAAGTTTGCAAATTTGAAACGTATAATAATATAAGTTCGCAACAAGTGCCGACGAGTGGGGGGGGGCAGGGGGGCCAATGCTCAGGGGCCCGGCGAGTTTTAGGGACCCGGACTGAGCTGGCCAATCAACTTTTAAAAATATTAATATCAGCCCAGGGGCCTGAAATTTCTGTCGATGGGCCTGCTAGCAATCTTGTAATAGTTTTATATATTGATATCTTCTGAGGACAACTAGCAATTTAAATAAGTTAATATAAAATAACATTGGCTTTTGACTTCATTTTTATACATATGTATAATAAAATAATAAAGTACAAACTCCGTGATTTCTGAGTGATGTTATTTAATTTGCAAATTTACTTTGAATAATTGCGTCTGTTGTTGTTGATGATAGATCTGTTCTTTGTTTTCTGAATATTTTATAAGAAATATCACACAAATAGCTAAGCTATATTAGAGCATCTTTGTCGTTCTTCCTGGGTTGTACGTTAAACAAACAGTATAATAATATAAATCAGGTATCTATTATGTAACAATTGTGTAGCAGAACAAATGGTCAATATATTTATAACAGGAATCAGAAATTGCTCAGCCTCAATAAATTTTTATCATTAAAACTCTTTACTATTTAAATTATTTTTAAACAAAACTGCAACATGTCATGCATTATTGAAACGTAGTTAAAATTTTATATTTCTAATTAATAGCTAAACAATCGGTACTAAAATGCAACATTCCAGATATGGAACTGCAAAAAATTTCTTGGGGAGGGGACTCACTGAGATCCCTTCCCCAAACCCCTCCTCTCCGTTCGCAAGCTTTCGGCGCTTCGCGCCTACATTTTCGCCCCCCGAACATTTTCTTTTACCCCACCAGGGGTGGATTTGGGAGGCCGGGCCCATGCCCCCCGTTATCGCAAGTTTAGGTAATACATCATTAAATTATCGAAATATTGTTTGTTCTAAGACCAATTTTCAACAATGAAAACTGTTTTACCCCCGGAGATCAATGTTTTGCTTTGTCAAAGTTGTCTACAGTCCGACCCGATCATTTCTTCGGCACCCCCCCCCCCCGGAAAAAAATTTCTTCGCCCCCCCCCCGAAAATGCCTTCGGCACCCCCAATCCAATATTCCTGGCTACGGGCCTGAGGGGAGGAATGCTTAGTTAGAAAGTTTTATAGGTCCCCTGTTTAGGTGTCGATTTCTTTCCCATCTCCCAGATCTGTCACATAAATTATCCCGAGGGTAGCGTTAGTTGGGGCTAGCAGTGGTTATGGGTAATAAATCACTGATGCCAAGCCACTCGTTTGCAGTATAAAAACTGAACACTTTGTATGTTAGGGGAGACAGAAAAACTATACAAAGAGAACTAGAGAGCTGATGCTTCTAGCCGCAATTCTCACAGATTGCGACTAATCACTCTGGTTTCTCGTCACAATGAATACATCTTTCTTGCAAGGGTGGTGGTACTGTGGTCAATGAGGACTACCCGAGATTGCAGTCAGGCCCGTAGCCAGGTCAAAGTCAGCAGGGGGCACCAATACCCAGCAAGGGGGGGAACCTTTACTTTTTCTTTATTTTTTTTTCCACTTTTCTTCTTTTTTCAGCGGGGGGGGGCACTCCCCCCCTTCAGTTCCCCTCTTTGGCTACGGGGCTGATCGCAGAATTCACAGCTGGCGGTGGTGACGAATGTGGTCGGCACACAACACCCTTCCACTCTGTCCCACTCAAGCACACCTGCGCAGCCTGCCATTTCGGGCTGAGAGTACAGGCACACTACACCCTCCCCTCTGTCCGAGTGGCAGGAAAAAGCCCTTGCCTTGCCATTCTGGCCGATCGGCAGTACACACACCCTGCTGGTCTGGCCAGTTTAGGCAAGGAATAAAACCCATCTTTCTGCCATCCCGGCAGATGATAGCGGGCACACTCACTCCACCGCTCTGTAGGGATGGCAGACATGCATCAGCACCACCAACTGTGCTGGTGTGGTAGGCACACTACACCCTACCATGCTGGCAATGGCGGCGTTAAAAAAACAACAACTAGAGAGCAGAGAGTGAGCTAAAGAGTGGGAAGTAAGATGAAGTACTGTATGTGAGAAGAACTTGCGTCAATACTGACTTAATACATATATGTAATAAACTTGTTTATCAGCAAAGGAACCGGTATTGTTGACTTTACTAGCGGAGGCTGAACGTGAGCTGTGAAATACAAATATTGTCATCAAACCACTAGCCTAAAACGCTCTCATACTTCAAGACAACGAACTGTTCGTGGAAAGGATTCACAATCGGTCCTTCCACCACGTAACAATAGCATTAGTTGAGGAAGTACGGGGAATTGTCCTTTTCACCTTATTGTCCCACATATTTGCATATTTTTTGAGTGACTGTCTTTAATTCATTCACTGGTAGCCCTGTCCATTCTTTTATATTGTTAAACCATTTTGCATTTCCTTGAATGAATTCTGGCAATCTATTTATGCATTATCACATGACCGAACTATGCTTCGTTCGTTAATCTATTTATATCTTGCGTGTATTCATGGTGTCAAATCATTAAAAAAACAACAGTTTATTGCAATTTATTACGCATGCATACTTATAAAATAATAATTATAAAACATTCATAGTGATAAAAATAATTATTGAAAAATTTATTTCGAGACATGAATGCCTGATAACCTTTTGTTCAAGACAGCGTACAGCACCAGGGCTAGACTAGAACTCATCTTATTACCCAAATCGAGTGACTCAAATGATTAACGTTAATTTTTTTTTATTTGTAATTGTAACTCAGAGCAGCTTCCTTAATGGACTTTTAAAGATGGATATATACAGGCCTGTCCACTTTTCAACTCAGCTGGACAGCGGCTATTGATGGGAAGGAACCACTCACACGCCAAGTGTCCAGGAAATACAGTCTTTTATATCAAACGGCCCTAATAATCCCACCTCTTGACCAGAAACTTAACATTTTGACCAGTCCATTCTTAGGGCAAAAATTGAAGGCCAGGATTTTCTGATTTGTTTTATTGTATCCTGGCTTAGAGATTTCAGATTCTGGGTGAATGATTGCAGGGGAGGGGGGGGGAAGTAACAGCCAAGAATCGATTCTTAATGATCCTCTTTACTTGGTATTTGTGTGATGTATCGATTCTTCAGAAACAAGCTTCACAGAGTCCCTGCCAATGAACATGACTTTAGACATTTGAAAGTGTTTTGAATACACAAGTGTGTTTATCGGTTATGATGTTCCTTGTTTATTTAAAATGATTTTTAAATTTTAAATTTGCTGCTGTTGCTATTGTTATTGTTGTTTTATTTAATTAGTTTTTATTTTCGAGACGTGATTAAATCTCAGCTCGCTTGTTGAATATTTAGACGTCAGATGGGATGTTGCTGTCAATAGAGAGATGACATGTTGCTGTCAATATAGACATGAAATTTTTGCTGTCAATATACAGATGAGATCAAGTGTTTTTAAAAAGAGTTGGCAAGTACTAGATAAGCTGAGTAAAGATTTTATAGATAATAAAGTTGATTTCACCTACTAGCCTTAGGTAGTATAAAGACAATTGGCACATTGATGGAAAATGAACAAACTAAAGTTTAGAATAAAATAAAATGCTTATATTACAGAGTTGCTAATTCATTCAGTGTTTCTTTTTTTTTCAAGTTAACTTGATAGCTAGATGTGCCATCCATATCAACTGTTACATTCATTATACTGTTGTAGGTAGGTGTGTGTGTGTGGGGGCGTTGTTGTATTGTAGTGGTGTATATGATGAGATGGTGGCGTATGTGTGTGTCTGGGTATGTTGTAGGTGTGTATGTTGTAGGTGTGTATGTTGTAGGTGTGTATGTTGTAGGTGTGTACGTTGTAGGTGTGTATGTTGTAGGTGTGTATGTTGTAGGTGTATATGTTGTAGGTGTGTATGTTGTAGGTGTGTATGTTGTAGTTGTGTATGTTGTAGGTGTGTATCTTGTAGGTGTGTATGTTGTAGGTGTGTATGTTGTAGGTGTGTATGTTGTAGGTGTATATCTTGTAGGTGTGTATATTGTAGGTGTGTATGTTGTAGTTGTGTATGTTGTAGGTATGTATCTTGTAGGTGTGTATGTTGTAGGTGTGTATGTTGTAGGTATGTATGTTATAGGTGTGTATGTTGTAGGTGAGTATGTTATAGGTGTGTATGTTGTAGGTGTGTACGTTGTAGGTGTGTATGTTGTAGTTGTGTACGTTGTAGGTATGTACGTTGTAGTTGTGTACGTTGTAGGTGTGTATGTTGTAGGTGTGTATGTTGTAGGTGTGTATGTTGTAGTTGTGTATGTTGTAGGTGTGTATCTTGTAGGTGTGTATGTTGTAGGTGTGTATGTTGTAGGTGTATATCTTGTAGGTGTGTATATTGTAGGTGTGTATGCTGTAGTTGTATATGTTGTAGGTATGTATCTTGTAGGTGTGTATGTTGTAAGTGTGTATGTTGTAGGTATGTATGTTATAGGTGTGTATGTTGTAGGTGAGTATGTTATAGGTGTGTATGTTGTAGGTGTGTATGTTGTAGGTGTGTATTGTAGGTGTGTATGTTGTAAAGGTGTATGTTATAGGTGTGTATGTTGTAGGTGTGTATGTTATAGGTGTGTATGTTGTAGGTGTGTATGTTATAGGTGTGTATGTTGCAGGTGTGTATGTTGTAGGTGTGTATGTTGTAGGTGTGTATTTTATAGGTGTGTATGTTGTAGGTGTGTATATATTGTAGGTGTGTGTGTGTGAGGTGTAGTTGTGTTTGAGTTGTAGTTGTGTGTGAGTTGTAGTTGTGTTTTGTTATATGGTGAATATGCTGAGAGTATGTCTTGTGAATGTGTGGATGTGGTAGGTGTGTGTGTGTGTGAATATTTCTTTATTTGTAGGTGTGTTTAGGGAGTAGTTGATGGGTGTTTTTGGTCCAATTGGCCTGAACTCTAATCTGCACATCTACATTCCAGTGGTATCATAGACACTGATATCTAAGTCATGTATCAGTCATCTTTATAAACACACACACATATCTGATGACAGAGATCAACTCCGTCTTCTACAGAAACAACAGCTGCACGCTAGTTTCAACTCAAACAGATCCATATTTTCTTTACTTCCCCATAGATTTAGATCCACATCTTTTTAAATCTTTCCATAAGAATTAACAAACTCCTCAATACGAATATCAAGGACACAATAACTTATCAATCACAAGCTGGTCATATGGAAGGTCACCCTGTCTGCCACGTCAACCTGTTCAATTAACTTTAATTCCCACATATTTTAACAATCTCACAAACTCTATTTCTAACTCCACTAGCCTGTTTTTCGCCAGTTATTCGCCAGTATTTCGTCATTATTCTTCCAGTATTTCGTCAGTCATTTGCCAGTATCTCGTCAAAATTTTCGCCAGTATTTCGTCATTATTCTCCCAGTATTTCGTCATTATTCTTCCAGTATTTCGTCAGTCATTTGCCAGTATCTCGTCAAAATTTTCGCCAGTATTTCGTCATTATTCTCCCAGTATTTTGTCAGTCATTCGCCAGTATTTCGTTAATATTTTTGCCAGTATTACGTCAATTTTTTCGACAGTATTCCGTCAATATTTTCGCCTGTGTCTCTTCAATATTTCACCAGTATTTTGTCATTATTCTCCCATTATTTCGTCATTATTTTGCCAGAATTTCTTTTTCCGCTTTTAATCATTTATTTTCTTCAATCTTCAGGGTTTCTTTTGGCAGTAAAAGTTCTATGGTTGAAACATGGATAATTGAGGACATATCACTGACCAACAAGCGCCGCGGTGACGTCAGGCAGATCTGCGACGAGTTCTGTGACGACACTATGACATCTTCGACCGACGTCATGGTCGCCAGCAACAAAACAACCAATCACAAGCCGCTCGCACGTCACGTGACGATCGGGGACTCCACGGTGGTCATCGTCACGCCCAACGACACGCCGGACACTCCGGACAGCGATGGTCGACACGTGCTCGGCCACACCACCGTCCCGCCCAGCACCCATCTCGGCGGTGCCGGTAGCAGTGGCACCGGTAGCAGCAGCAGCAGCAGCAGCTACCACCAGCACTGCGGACACAGCGCCGGTCAAAGCCCGTTAAGGATTACCAAGGTAGCAGCAGCGAGGCCCAACGTGAAACAGTTCAGTCCCAGAGTGCACCAGTCCCGGCCCTTGAAAAAGGAGGAGTACTATGACGTCATACACCCAGAGCCCAGGGATCAATCGTGAGTAAAGAATCTGTTTGACCTATTTACTAACGCTACTAACTTCTGTCTTTACTTAAACTCCCTTGGTGGCGGGAGTAAAGAATCTGTTTGACCTATTTACTAACGCTACTAACTTCTGTCTTTACTTAAACTCCCTAGGTGGCGGTAGTAACGAATCTGTTTTACCTATTTACTAACGCTACTAGCCTCTGACTTTACCAAACTCCCTTGGTGAGTCAGCTGTCTCATTATTTGTATCCCAACGCAGGCAAAATGTTTTCACATATAATGCTTAGGTAGCTGATAATGCTGCTTAAGGCAACACCATACAATTCAGTAAGCTATCGAGAGTATTGAAAGTCAACGAAACCCCATAAGCCAAGTGAAATAAACTTCATCATTTATCTTTTGTCTTTTAACATGCTTGTCTATTAGGGTGGGAGGAGGGACTATAGGGAAACTGTCGTGGAAATGTGTCTCTCCATTCCCCTGTCCTTGTCACGTGATTTGAATAGGATTGCAAACAAAGACACTATTGTATAGCTATGCAATTCTTTGATGTTCGCAAACCAATTCTTTCTGTGTCGGCCTCTCTTTTTCGTTCAGACTAGTATACCCAGCATTATAAAAATTCCTCAGGGTTCTGCGGTGTGAAATAATCCTGAACCAGGTCAGATTACGTTATTTTCTCCCCTCTTTAGCCAGGACTCGTTACCGAAGACCCGCCCATTGAGGTGCTAGCCTGACGTAGGTATTTCTGTTGTCCTACGTTTATGAGATTTGCAGCAGTTGTATTAAGGACCTGTCTCAAATGACCGTATCTTTCTTTCTGTCTCTACATGTAGGGTCCAGGATTGGCACCTGTAGAGCAGGAGGGGGGGAATCACCAATGATTTGTACTCCGTGTAACTGGTGTCAAAGGTAATGCTATTTTCCAGGTCCTATAGAATCTAATCATGGCATCCATGGCTGATGCGATTCTAGTCTCAGGCGAGCAGGAACCATCTCTTGAGGACCATTGAGCCCAAATGCATGAAGCTCCCAACCTCTTCAAACCTCTTCCTCTTCCAACCTCTTCAAACCTCTTCAAACCTCTTCAAACCTCTTCCAACCTCTTCCAATCTCTTCCAACCTCTTCCAACCTCTTCCAACCTCTTCCAACCTCTTCCGGTCTTTCTCCATTCATAGCTATTTCTGCTTTTCTTTCTAGTGTGGAGTTGACCATAAGTCTTCTTTCCTCGGTGAACTAATATGAACTAATTTGAACTAAAAAAATAATTTGAACTAAACTTTGACTTGCAGGGTGTTTATTAGGTTCTATTTATGACAATTGATAATCAATGTAACCGAAATTTTCTAAATCATAATGTTAAGACATCAGCACGCCCCACCTGAATGAATCAGTAAAGACACGACAGTCCTACTCTTTTACATGGAGTTTAATTTAAAAACAAACGACTCACCGTATACTCCGAGTCAGCTGACTCACGCAGGCGTTTCGATTGTTTTACCTCCACGAGTCCTAATAACCATGAGTCCATATAGCTGGTGACTTCCTACCTTCATTAACTAGCCTAATGTCTCTGTGTTTTCGTCAATGTATTAACATCAACAACGCTATGACCTGCATGCTATTACATTTAGTGAAATTACGAATTGTATGACACGGAATAGACTAATTCTCTCCCCCCCCCCCACCCAATCAACACAAAGGCACTAAGTGACAACATTGTGTAAAAAGCACATTTTATAGAAAAAATTGTTTTAAAAAATGTTTATCTAAGAATATTTTATTGGAATTTACTCAGCAATAAAAAAAGTGATACATCTCATAAAAAGCAACAACAAAAAAACATACAGCTCGGCATCAAAGAGCATGCACTCACACGATTGGTCAAATCCATTTTAATTATCGTCCAGTCAGTAACAAAGTATACAACTATTGTATTTACCAGTCCTTACAACCAATGTTGTATTGTTTATTTGTGTAATGTAACTAAACTCTCGCTCATTGCTCAAAACTCATTTCATTTAATGTGACTAACGAGGCGAGGTAGTTTTAGAATTTAAAAAATTCCAGGAAATGTCAACAACGCCAAAGTTATATTCCAGTTTCGTCGATTTGAAAAGAAACGTATTTTAGTAAATTTAACACTATTCTGTATTT
This sequence comes from Bulinus truncatus, assembly GCA_021962125.1. Taxonomy (NCBI): domain Eukaryota; kingdom Metazoa; phylum Mollusca; class Gastropoda; family Planorbidae; genus Bulinus; species Bulinus truncatus. Next base: position 10,030,574 of record JAGDYQ010000005.1, on the reverse strand, counting down.
GTGGGATTGATATTCTGTGTAATGTACTAACTTGGTGAAACAATAATCACTACAATTTCTTTATAAAGAGAAAATAACCTCTACTCTGTTTTATAATAAGAAAAAAATGTATATTCAAAGATGGAATACTTGTCACGAGGCATTGCAAGATTTTAGAATAAATGTTTAAAAAAAACAAACGGAGTCAATGTTTTAGCACTGATCAAAGTTAATAATGTAAGGCTCGTACTGTGGCCTAAATTGTAGACCACAAGAACCAAATAGAAAACAATCAGTCCAGTCAACAGCAGACGTTAGAGAAGCATACGTAGTTTTCTATTTCATCAACAGGGGCCATCACTTAATTGACTGCTGGTTCTTCTCCCCCTGTGCTCTCCCCTTAAAGAAAAATAAAAATTGTGAAGAGTCAGACTCTGGAAGTGTACTTGAACACAAAATCATGTCAGGGTGGGGGAAAGGGTGTGTGATTGGGGAAGGGGTGGGGGTCAGGTTTTACACAGTGGGGACTAACTGACAAAATTAAACCAGAAAAAGTCGATTGAATTGAAACTCGAATTGTTTTGTGCCGTCTGAATAAAATAAAAATAAATCTAGAATAGGTTAAAATTGGTTTAGACTTGTGGCTACATCTATAGGGGAATCACTTGGGATAATTATTCGAATCGATGGAATCATTTTTATATCTCACAAGAATGACCAACAATGACTACTGGCTATAACTTCTGCCACCATTAACAACACACACACACACATACACACACACAATATATATATATATATATATATATATATATATATATATTGAACCATAGCAAACTATGGGGCCCTATTATTTTCCCGACAACGAGGAATAGCAAGCTATAGCACTAATTAGAGGCCGCCGAACTAAAATAAGCGTCGACACTTGATGGGTGTCCGGGAGGGGGGGGGTGGGGACTAGACCCTTTTTACCAAAGATTATTTGGGCCCTATATCTGCGAGCGACGATCATAAGAGACTTGGAGCGTGCCATATTATACTACCTATCGCTACCGATTAGCCTTTTAACCTTCTCATAGGTCCAGAAATTTGTTTTCGCCATGCCCGTCCCCCGCCCCCAGCCCCAGGACGTACGTTAGCCTTAGGTTCCAAATGTGCCTTGGCCATGCCCCCCCCCCGCATCCCTCCAAACAAATAAACAAAGTAAGAACGCCCCCCCCCCTAACTAAGAGTGGGAAAATCGCGTCATAACCTCTACTAAATGTCTAATATACACAGTACGGTTGAAAACATTCAGTGCTTTTTTTTTTTCTGGGGCGGAACGCACCGGAACTGCGTTTCAGCACCTTTTTTTTGCGTAGTCTTTTGTGTCCTGCACTATATCCAGTGATTATTTCTAGGGAGCGACCGATAATCGGATCGCTATCGGTATCGGACCGATATTGGCACTATCGGTTAATATCGGATCGGCCGATTGTTGTAGGGAGCGACCGATAGTCGAACCGATATTGGCACTATGGGTTAACTGTCGGACCGGCCGTTTTTTTGGCTGCCGATACATTGTTTTTTTTTCACAACAGAGTTGCAGAAAAAAAAATCAGTAAATAACCCAATTCTATAACCAGATCAGACAAGATATAAAAAAAGGGAAAAAAAAAACCCGTACACAGAAATTGTCACGTCTTCCTCAGAGATATGACCTTGAAACAATAGGATTGGCATTTCTTAATTCTAATGTATGACCTTGAATGATACAATTAGTGAACATCTGTGTGTATTTTTTGTTGGGATGGGAAGTTGGGGGGGGGGGGGAACAAGACTTACTTCTGGGCGTAGTGTCTCGAAATATGACAGGGAAGGGGTAAGCATGGGTTGACATACGTCATTAGTTGTAGCATGAGAGAAACACGTGTTTGGCATTGTTGTTGATTAAAAAAAAATATCGGTATCTGGGGGGGGGTGTTACAAAATATGTGAACTTGGCTTGAAATACGTCATATAGCACGATAATAACACGTGTTTGGCATTGTTGTTGCTTAAGGGGCTGTCCATTAATTACGTCAACAAAATAGGGGGGAGGGGGGGTCAGAAAATTTTTGACAATTGTTGACAAGGGGGAGGGGGGGAGGTCAAGAAAAGTTGACGTCAGCAATGTTACTTTTTTTAAATTGAATATAATTACTTAATAAATAGGGAAATTAAGCAGCGTTTGTAGTTTTGTGTTACACACTCGCTTAACATTCAGTATTTTAATTAAACTAACTATATTCCTACTAATTTTGCCACATAAACATTTTGGAAGCCACCTTTTTTAGGGGGGGGGTAGGTAATCAAATGTTGACGTAATTTTATAGGGGGGGGGTCTCTGGAAGTTTGACAAGTTGTTGACAGGGGGGGGGGAGGTAAAAATCGCCAAAAATTTGTTGACATAAATAATGGACAGCCCCTAAAAAGAAAATATCGGTATCGGTAAAAATGCTGGGGGAAAATATCGGTATCGGACTATCTGTAAAAAGGCATATCGTTCGCTCCCTAATTATTTCTTCATGTCACGACGGCGTTCTAACACCTTTTTTTGTGTGTGTAGAAAAGTAGCACTTGAATACACGTAACCTATACAAAGTTCATTTGGCGACTTTTCTCAAGGGAGTCTTCCACCCCCCCCCCTTTCCCCAACCCGACCGACCCACAGCACACCCACTGAACTCATAGAACCAATGAGTAGAACTTCTACACGCGACTATCTCATCTTTGTGTTCTGATGGTTTTTCTTTTTGTGCTTTTTTTTTTGGTTCCTGGGGGACCGGCCGTTTAACTCGTCCTTGACCTCCCATTGATCGGCACCGTGTGATGGCGGCTCCATCTCACAATGTGCTCCCTCCTTGTCATCAATTATTCGTGATGGTCTGTGATGGTCAGTCTCTAACGGGGTTGTGGAGAGGTCGGTCACACTGAGGTCAACAGTGGATTCTGTTGTAGTTAATATTTTTTTTTATGATATAGTCATTTTTCATTGTTTTTTTTTCAAATTTTGAAGATCGGATGGGAAGAAATGCCAATATAAAAAATGCAAACATTTCACAATATAGGTCTATAGATGAAACTTAAATGATGTGATATTGTATTGAAATATTTTAAATTTTTTTTTTACTTTCAGGGCCATTTTAAGGTCAACGTAGGCCCTAGGCACTTCCAAAGTCGTAAGCCCTCCCCGATCTCATTTTTTAAATATTTTTTCAAGAATGCACCGGCACTTATTTGCCATTCTGGCTTTCGTAGGCCCTTGAAAAGTCCTTAGGCCCTAGGCACAGTGCCTACTGTGCCTATATGATAAAGCGGCCCTGGTTACTAGGGAGCGACCGATAATCGGATCGGACCGATATTGGCACTATCGGTTAATATCGGATGTTATGGAAGATGTTTGGATGTAATTGACTGAGTTTATATGTTATGGAAGATGTTTGGATGTAATTGACTGAGTTTATATGTTATGGAAGATGTTTGGATGTGATTGACTGAGTTTATATGTTATGGAAGATGTTTGGATGTAATTGACTGAGTTTATATGTTATGGAAGATGTTTGGATGTAATTGACTGAGTTTATATGTTATGGAAGATGTTTGGATGTGATTGACTGAGTTTATATGTTATGGAAGATGTTTGGATGTAATTGACTGAGTTTATATATTATGGAAGATGTTTGGATGTAATTGACTGAGTTTATATGTTATGGAAGATGTTTGGATGTGATTGACTGAGTTTATATGTTATGGAAGATGTTTGGATGTAATTGACTGAGTTTATATGTTATGGAAGATGTTTGGATGTAATTCTCTCAGTTTATATGGTATGGAAGATTTTGTTTACATGACATTGAGGATATAGCGGAGGAGGTTCTAAATGCGTTTGGGAATGTCTAGATGTCATTTCGAATATGTAGAATTTCATGGAGAAAGTCTAGATGTATTGGAGAACGTCTAGATGTCACGGAAAACGTCTAGATGTCATAGAGAACGTCTAGATGTAACGGAGAACGTCTACATGTCATGCAGGTAGCGATGCACCTGGGCGACAAATAGAGATAACTGGTTCCCATCGGAACAGATTGGCACCCTGACAGTGCCGAACCTAGGAATTCGGGGGCCCGGGGGAGGGGTTTGGTCTCTTTGGGGGCCCCTGCATTTTGACATTCGACATCATGACATGATATAATGTACTTAATATTTAATGGGAAAAAAATTTGGGGGGCCTCCTCAAGCTGGGGCCCGGGGACTTTCGAATTCGGACCCCGTCCCCCAACCTAGGTACGCCTACGCACCCTGACTACTTCATCGTAATCCGAGGAACCAGACTTGTTAAGGTTGAATACTCACATCGATACAGATACAGATAGAGAGAAAATAGCGATACATCAGAATATCACTCAGATAAAACACTCGATATACAGCTGAACAATTTTTCTTCGCGACATAATGAAAATCACTCAATAACAACAACACATTATGTACTTACACATTAGATTACTGGGGGATCAGTCATGTCCAAAAGATATGCTGTACTCAACTCAAAACTTGGCAATCGGGATGTTAGTAATCCTAAATTAAACCTGCAAGATTACAAGTCTGTCAAATTTGATCGTAAAAATCCTAAATTAAACCTGCGAGATTACAAGTCTGTCAAATTTGATCGTAAAATCCTAAATTAAACCTGCGAGATTACAAGTCTGTCAAATGTTTTTCTTAATGGTACAGATATATAAAACAACTTCAATGATGTTATTCAAAAAATGACGTAAAATGTCTCATTACTGCTTGTCACATTTGATGGCGGACACTAGAAATATAATATATTCACGACTTTACATTTTACATTCATTGCATCAGGGCCAAAATTATTTTTTTTAAACAGAAAAAAAAAGGGGGGGGGGATAGAAATAAGTAGAGAATAAATTTTCATTAATAAACCAAATGCCAATTAAAATAAAAAATTTCCCGCGCACCGGATTCGAACCAGTGACCTAAGGATAGCTTCATGTCTCTACAGTCCTCCGCTCTACCAACTGAGCTATCGCGGGTGTCAATAACAATGTTACTGTTTATTTTAATGTGCTAAGAATTGACCGAAGCGTGAGTAGTTCCCCCCCCCCCATATCTTTTTTGATGACCGCCCACTAGGACTCCGCCAAACCAAACATTCAACTATTAACACCACCAATCCATTAACTGCCCTCTGGCCATTTGAAAAAAGAAAAAGTTCAGTAGTTCCTTGACCATGTCTGTTGTTTCCCTCCCCTTCCACCCTCCTCCTACTCCGCCCGGACTCCGCCGTCAATTTTTCGTGGCCCAGTAGTTTAGTCAAGATAGATATTTTGAAGTCCCCGTTGAATTGCGTGTCTCACAGTCAAAAATAGTCAGTAGACATTAGTGACCCCTACCACCCTACGCCCCACGAGTCTTGAGGGAACCGCCCCACCCCAGTGTGAGACCCTCTTGAGTGCCAGTATCCTCACATTCACCAGTAATTGATTTCCGTTAACAAATATGAACTATCCGGTCCTTTTTGTCCATTTTCTTCTAGTGCTGGTCAAAATATCTGACCAAGGGTGGTACAGTAGGTCGAAATTAGGTTCCTTAAGTAAAAAAAAGTATAAAGTAGCCATAACAGTTTTGTCGTGTATTGGCTATAAAGTGGCCCTAACAGTTTTGTCGTGTATTGGCTACATTATTATTTCTGTTTTAGGGGGAATTCCCTTTTTTTCCCCCTTCAATGCCACAGCTATTTGAGTTATTTCTTAATTATTATTTTTGTAATTATTGTTTTCTTACCCGTCAAACAATTTACATCATATCGTTGTCCACATGTTGAGTTAAAGGCCTTTATCTTTTGGTTGATATTGCTAACCATAAAAAAAAATTAATTAGCAAAAGAAAATAACAATAATAAGTAAATAATTATCTGATGACTTGCTGCCAACTGTGTGCACACGTCATACTAAAAAAAAATAATTAAATTTTTACTTTTATTTTAATTTTAAGCCCAGAGCCGGAGCCGGATGTTGTGACGCCCCTGTGCCAGTTACATTTTATTGTTTTTGTGCGCCCTCGTCCGAATCTCTAAAGAACAAAAAATAAATATTTTTTTAAATATGACAACATAATTTGTGTACAACTTATGGAGTTGTTACATAACACAATCGTCATAATGCCCGTTTAAAGACTTTTATGCACTTTCTTGAGGATTAAAGTAACGTCAAGTTAGCGTTTTATAAAACTAAGCAATATGGTCAGCAAATGGGTCGAAGGGTATTTAGTTTGAAAACTTCCTTCTTGGATTCTCTCTCTCTCTCTCTCTCTCTCTCTCTCACACACACACACACACAGATATACACACATACACACATACATACACAAATAGTCCGGCAAGCAATACTACCACGCCATGCTGGATCAACTTACATACATTATCAAAAATAAGTACGTGATTAGGGCGTCAACTTGGATTTATGGGATGCGGGCTCACCACACAAACACACACAGAAGAGGGGGCACCACACAAACATACACACACGATTCTTAGCCGAAGTTATAATTTAAGTTATTAAAGTCATACATTTTGTTAGCAGATTGAATGAGTGTAATAATTTGTGTTTGCGAGTTGGAATCTATTCACATTTATATAGAAAGTCTAGACTCCCCTGAGATTGTGCTAGAGACGGGTGCTATTATAGAGTCAGTGAGTCAGTGTCTCTGGAGGAAATACTAATGACCCATTTAGTCAGTCAACTATATATCATACTTTAAGATTATAACCAGAAAAAAAAATACATTTCCTAAACGGAATAGCGCAATGTGTTCAATTTATGTTCCATTGGGGGGGGGGGTAAGGGTAATGGGGTGGGGATTAGATGATAGGGGGTAAAGGAGGAGGGGGGAGTTGACTTTATCCGGCATTGCACCTACCCATTATAAAATTAAAAAAAAAAAACAAAACATACCCAGTCTTATAGAAAAACTCTTAGAGATAATTTATATTTAAATTGGTTCTGTTTTTGTTTTTTTAATTTTTTAATCTTTTAAATCTTTTTAAACGACCCCCTACCCCCCCCCCCTTCCTAAAATGTGCAACTCGGTCGTTTTCTGAAAATATTAAATTTACTAGCTCATTTTCTGCATTTAGCTAAATGCGTCATAAAGGATGACCTTAACATGACCCGCATGTGTTGTGTTTTACATTTTGTTAAACGTAATTACTTTTTGACGTAAGGCTAGACCACTCTGGACATGTTTAATAAATTGGTCTAATTTGAGAAACGTAAAACAAGCATACAAATATATATACACACACAGACAGACACATGTTTAGGGGGAATTCACTAACATAAAAACTAACTCACAGTACAATACACCAAAATATAACACAGACAATACAGTACAAATGTACAATACATCACAATATAACACAGACAATACAGTACAATACACCACAATATAACACAGACAACACACCACAATATAACACAGACAATACTGTACAAATGTACAATACATCACAATATAACACAGACAATACAGTACAATACACAACAATATAACACAGACAATACTGTACAAATGAACAATACATCACAATATAACACAGACAATACAGTACAATACACAACAATATAACACAGACAACACACCACAATATAACACAGACAATCAGTACAATACACCACAATATAACACAGACAACACACCACAATATAACACAGACAATACAGTACAATACACCACAATATAACATAGACAATACAGTACAATACACCACAATATAACACAGACAACACACCACAATATAACACAATATAACACAGACAATACAGTACAATACATTACAATATCAAACAGGAATACACCACTATATAACACATAATATACTACAATGTAATACACACATTACACTACAATACACCACAATATAGAACAGAGAATACACCACAATATAAAACAGACAATACTCTACCAAACACCACAATACATCACCACAGCTCAGTTAAGTACTTTTCACTTCATTTAAAAAAAAAACATCAACATTGGCTATCACTGTAATAAACTAAACCTATAGTCTGTCTCTCACTCTAAGGCTATCACTGTAATAAACCAAAACCTACAGTCTGTCTCCAATACTAATCCTATAGTCTGTCTCTCACTCTATGGCTATCACTGTAATAAACCAAAACCTATAGTCTGTCTCCAATACTAATCCTATAGTCTGTCTCTCACTCTATGGCTATCACTGTAATAAACCAAAACCTATAGTCTGTCTCCAATACTAATCCTATAGTCTGTCTCTCACTCTATGGCTATCACTGTAATAAACTAAACCTATAGTCTGTCTCTCACTCTATGGCTATCACTGTAATAAACTAAACCTATAGTCTGTCTCTCACTCTATGGCTATCACTGTAATAAACTAAACCTATAGTCTGTCTCCCATACTAAACCTATAGTCTGTCTCTCACTCTATGGCTATCACTGTAATAAACTAAACCTATAGTCTGTCTCTCATACTAAACCTATAGTCTGTCTCTCTATGGCTATCACTGTAATAAACTAAACCTATAGTCTGTCTCTCATACTAAACCTATAGTCTGTCTCTCACTCTATGGCTATCACTGTAATAAACTAAACCTATAGTCTGTCTCTCATACTAAACCTATAGTCTGTCTCTCACTCTATGGCTATCACTGTAACCTATAGTCTGTCTCTCACTCTATGGCTATCACTGTAATAAACTAAACCTATAGTCTGTCTCTCATACTAAACCTATAGTCTGTCTCTCACTCTATGGCTATCACTGTAATAAACCAAAACCTATAGTCTGTCTCTCACTCTATGGCTATCACTGTAATAAACTAAACCTATAGTCTGTCTCTCATACTAAACCTATAGTCTGTCTCTCACTCTATGGCTATCACTGTAATAAACCAAAACCTATAGTCTGTCTCTCACTCTATGGCTATCACTGTAATAAACTAAACCTATAGTCTGTCTCTCATACTAAACCTATAGTCTGTCTCTCACTCTATGGTTATCACTGTAATAAACTAAACCTATAGTCTGTCTCTCATACTAAACCTATAGTCTGTCTCTCACTCTATGGCTATCACTGTAATAAACTAAACCTATAGTCTGTCTCTCATACTAAACCTATAGTCTGTCTCTCACTCTATGGCTATCACTGTAACCTATAGTCTGTCTCTCACTCTATGGCTATCACTGTAATAAACTAAACCTATAGTCTGTCTCCCATACTAAACCTATAGTCTGTCTCTCACTCTATGGCTATCACTGTAATAAACCAAAACCTATAGTCTGTCTCTCACTCTATGGCTATCACTGTAATAAACTAAACCTATAGTCTGTCTCTCATACTAATCCTATAGTCTGTCTCTCACTCTATGGCTATCACTGTAATAAACTAAACCTATAGTCTGTCTCCCATACTAAACCTATAGTCTGTCTCTCACTCTATGGCTATCACTGTAATAAACTAAACCTATAGTCTGTCTCTCATACTAAACCTATAGTCTGTCTCTCACTCTATGGCTATCACTGTAATAAACTAAACCTATAGTCTGTCTCTCATAATAAACCTATAGTCTGTCTCTCACTCTATGGCTATCACTGTAACCTATAGTCTGTCTCTCACTCTATGGCTATCACTGTAATAAACTAAACCTATAGTTTGTCTCCCATACTAAACCTATAGTCTGTCTCTCACTCTATGGCTATCACTGTAATAAACCAAAACCTATAGTCTGTCTCTCACTCTATGGCTATCACTGTAATAAACTAAACCTATAGTCTGTCTCTCATACTAATCCTATAGTCTGTCTCTCACTCTATGGCTATCACTGTAATAAACTAAACCTATAGTCTGTCTCTCATACTAAACCTATAGTCTGTCTCTCACTCTATGGCTATCACTGTAATAAACTAAACCTATAGTCTGTCTCTCATACTAAACCTATAGTCTGTCTCTCACTCTATGGCTATCACTGTAACCTATAGTCTGTCTCTCACTCTATGGCTATCACTGTAATAAACTAAACCTATAGTTTGTCTCCCATACTAAACCTATAGTCTGTCTCTCACTCTATGGCTATCACTGTAATAAACCAAAACCTATATTCTGTCTCTCACTCTATGGCTATCACTGTAATAAACTAAACCTATAGTCTGTCTCTCATACTAATCCTATAGTCTGTCTCTCACTCTATGGCTATCACTGTAATAAACTAAACCTATAGTCTGTCTCTCATAACTAAACCTATAGTCTGTCTCTCTATGGCTATCACTGTAATAAACTAAACCTATAGTCTGTCTCTCATACTAAACCTATAGTCTGTCTCTCACTCTATGGCTATCACTGTAATAAACTAAACCTATAGTCTGTCTCTCATACTAAACCTATAGTCTGTCTCTCACTCTATGGCTATCACTGTAACCTATAGTCTGTCTCTCACTCTATGGCTATCACTGTAATAAACTAAACCTATAGTCTGTCTCCCATACTAAACCTATAGTCTGTCTCTCACTCTATGGCTATCACTGTAATAAACCAAAACCTATATTCTGTCTCTCACTCTATGGCTATCACTGTAATAAACTAAACCTATAGTCTGTCTCTCATACTAATCCTATAGTCTGTCTCTCACTCTATGGCTATCACTGTAATAAACTAAACCTATAGTCTGTCTCCCATACTAAACCTATAGTCTGTCTCTCACTCTATGGCTATCACTGTAATAAACTAAACCTATAGTCTGTCTCTCATACTAAACCTATAGTCTGTCTCTCACTCTATGGCTATCACTGTAATAAACTAAACCTATAGTCTGTCTCTCATACTAAACCTATAGTCTGTCTCTCACTCTATGGCTATCACTGTAACCTATAGTCTGTCTCTCACTCTATGGCTATCACTGTAATAAACTAAACCTATAGTTTGTCTCCCATACTAAACCTATAGTCTGTCTCTCACTCTATGGCTATCACTGTAATAAACCAAAACCTATATTCTGTCTCTCACTCTATGGCTATCACTGTAATAAACTAAACCTATAGTCTGTCTCTCATACTAATCCTATAGTCTGTCTCTCACTCTATGGCTATCACTGTAATAAACTAAACCTATAGTCTGTCTCTCATACTAAACCTATAGTCTGTCTCTCTATGGCTATCACTGTAATAAACTAAACCTATAGTCTGTCTCTCATACTAAACCTATAGTCTGTCTCTCACTCTATGGCTATCACTGTAATAAACTAAACCTATAGTCTGTCTCTCATACTAAACCTATAGTCTGTCTCTCACTCTATGGCTATCACTGTAACCTATAGTCTGTCTCTCACTCTATGGCTATCACTGTAATAAACTAAACCTATAGTTTGTCTCCCATACTAAACCTATAGTCTGTCTCTCACTCTATGGCTATCACTGTAATAAACCAAAACCTATAGTCTGTCTCTCACTCTATGGCTATCACTGTAATAAGCTAAACCTATAGTCTGTCTCTCATACTAATCCTATAGTCTGTCTCTCACTCTATGGCTATCACTGTAATAATCTAAACCTATAGTCTGTCTCTCATACTAAACCTATAGTCTGTCTCTCTATGGCTATCACTGTAATAAACTAAACCTATAGTCTGTCTCTCATACTAAACCTATAGTCTGTCTCTCACTCTATGGCTATCACTGTAATAAACTAAACCTATAGTCTGTCTCTCATACTAAACCTATAGTCTGTCTCTCACTCTATGGCTATCACTGTAACCTATAGTCTGTCTCTCACTCTATGGCTATCACTGTAATAAACTAAACCTATAGTTTGTCTCCCATACTAAACCTATAGTCTGTCTCTCACTCTATGGCTATCACTGTAATAAACCAAAACCTATATTCTGTCTCTCACTCTATGGCTATCACTGTAATAAACTAAACCTATAGTCTGTCTCTCATACTAATCCTATAGTCTGTCTCTCACTCTATGGCTATCACTGTAATAAACTAAACCTATAGTCTGTCTCTCATACTAAACCTATAGTCTGTCTCTCTATGGCTATCACTGTAATAAACTAAACCTATAGTCTGTCTCTCATACTAAACCTATAGTCTGTCTCTCACTCTATGGCTATCACTGTAATAAACTAAACCTATAGTCTGTCTCTCATACTAAACCTATAGTCTGTCTCTCACTCTATGGCTATAACTGTAATAAACTAAACCTATAGTCTGTCTCCCATACTAAACCTATAGTCTGTCTCTCAATCAGTTGTTGTTGTTGTTTTTGGTCTGGGATGTTTTTCCATCAACAACACTTAGGTCTGGTCGGTCGGGGGGGGGGAGGGTGAATGTATCGTCTATGCCACTTTAAGAAAAAGTACTACCTCAAGAAAATCTATTCGGCTAAAAGGTCAAGGTTCCAACATGTTTGGCACCGTCCACTTTCTATGATGACCTGGTCCATTTCTATCTCTCCTGTCTGTCTCTCTTACTCTCTTTCTCTATCACTTTCTCTCTCTCTCTCTCTCTCTCTCTCTCTCTCTCTCTCTCTCTCTCTCTCTCTCTCTCACCCCTCCCTTTTTTTCACCCATCACTGTGTACTCTGTCTATTAGTTTTTATCTATCTATCTATCTATCTATCTATCTATCTATCTATCTATCTATCTATCTATCTATCTATCTATCTATCTATCTATCTATCTATCTATCTATCTATCTATCTATCTATCTATCTATCTATCTATCTATCTATCTATCTATCTATCTATCTATCTATCTATCTATCTATCTATCTATCTATCTATCTATCTATCTATCTATCTATCTGTCTGTCCGTCCATCCGTCCGTATGTCTCTCTCTCTGTCTTTCTGTCTATCTATCTATATATCTAACTATCATTTCCCTATCTTTAACACCTACTAGCTCTAAATATCTTCTTTTCTTCCCACTTTCCTACTTCTACTCAATGCCACAAATAGATAATAAAAGCACCGTGAGAATGACGTCATAAATCGATGCTACCAGACTCAATGAAAGGAACACATTAAAAAGTAAGCTGGTACTGTGAATTGAAAACACAAAACCCGATGGAAGCATTTGGTCATCCATCATTTTATTTTCAGCTTTTATTTTCGCTTCAAGGCCACAGCTATTTCAGTTATTTCCTAATCATTATTTTTGTAATTATTATTTTTGTAATCATTATTTTTGTAATTATTATTTTCTCACTCCCCAAACAATGTATATGATAGCGTAGTTCACATGTTGAGCTATTGGCTTTTCTACTTTTTGACTGATATTTCTAACCGCAATAAAAATAAGCAAAAGATAATAAGAATATAATATAAGTAAATAATAATATACAATAAAAAAAATAATAGTTCTGATTACTATCAGCCATCTCTGTAATGTCAAACTGAATATATATATATATATATATATATATATATATATATATATATATATACATTTTGACTTCAGTATGTAATGACCAGGGCCGTATATAGCTCTTGTGGCGCCCTGTGCGAGTTATATTTTTCGACGCCCTCCTCCAAATCTGTAAAGTGCAAAAAAACATTTTACGGCGCTCATTTGACGCCCCTTCATAGGAAGCCACAATGTGCTGCCCCTAAGCCCGCAGTACCTTTCTTACGCTGATGTTTTGGCCAACCTGTTCCTGTACGTGTAATCAATATATATATATATATATATATAAGCGGTGCAGGTTCTGCGCTAAATCGAAAGTAAAGAATTAATACAACAGTATTCCAGTTTAAAATACAATCATGAAAATATCGGATCTGCCCGAAACCAAAAATAACCTAGCCTACCGATCAAGCCTAAGGTGATACAATTCTATGCAAAGGTTTTGCATCTGAGCATCTCCACAATTTTTATCCAAAGTTTTACGGGAATGTTTTGTTTATGTGTACAGGCTACATACTTTTCTGTGTACACGAATCTAAACTTAATTCAGATTTAGTTCGTCACTACATGCTGAATTCAAAATAAACAAATTAATTTACCTTTTACTTAATTTTTCATTCAGAAATTGTTAAAGGGTATTTTCATTTCATACGTCATAAAAATCTTGTGAGCAGTTCATATTTCTATTATTAATTTTTTAACGAAGTTCAGTTTTAAGTCATAAATCTTTTTTTAGGGCTTTTCATTTTTTTCAGTGATACATACATTTAATATTTCAAAGCATTTTAAATAGAAGTTCGTTTCTCAGTAAAAAATATTCTTTTGGAATACATTTTATGAAAAGTAATAAATTATACAATTCTACCAGAAGCAGATTAAGATCGGCTTGGTCATAAAAGATTAAATGGAAGAAAACTGGAAATATAAAGCTACACGTGTAAAATGACGATTTTTACTCCACCCTATCGCTAAAAGTCATGGCCTAGGGCGCGCGTCCTCTACCCAAGCCCAAGCCGTTCTATTCGCCTCTGAAATTTACCTTTTACTAAGAAAACAATTAATAATAATTTTTGATGAAATGTACTATGATAGAACACGATAACACAACTCTAGTTTAGAACTTAGGCATTCCTTATTTTCTGGGTTACCGTTCTTGCATTGGCCACTCCCTCTCGCCACACCCCTTCCTTCGTATTTACCCTGGTGACGTTTTGGTTTTGATTTTTTTTGTTTTGCCCTGCTCACAACAACAACAGAAAGGAATGTTTCTGTCAACATCCAAACAGTGTGCATGTTCTCCATCGTTAATTGCTGCTCTAAGATTGTTTATCATTCTGTCTTAAACTCTTGGAACATGCATGGAATGGAAAGTATGCAAGCAAAATATCAGTAATATCAGAACGTTGCGTCATATTTTAATTTAGGCCAATTATTATTATTTAAATTTAGATTTGTTTTGGTCTATTTGTATTGATTCTGTTTGCACACGGAGTTTGTGAACTAGATAACTTACATTTAGAACGGTTTTTACGTTTTTAAGCCTTATACAAAGGCGCAATTAGTAGCCATTTAGTGACCCTATACTATGGTACATTTCGGAGCCCTAAGGAAAGGTACAATATGCAAATATTTGGTTCTAAATAATCTTTCGAAATCGAGGCTCCTTTGACCCTTTATCTGTTAAGTCATTTAAACCCGGTGCCCTTGACAAGTGATCAGGGCTTCAGTGTTCAAAGAACTTTTATTTTTGGGAAGATACTTAAATACATTGGAACCTCGGCTAACGAGTTTAGAACGTTGCTGAACTTAAATCAAGAAACACTGGACACACAGTAGAAAGCGTAGAAAATAGATGTAACATTGATAGCGAACACAGCCTTCAGTAAATAGATGCAACATTGGTAGCGAACACAGCCTTCAGTAAATAGATGCAACATTGGTAGCGAACACAGCCCATGTAGCATTGGTAGTGAAACCAGACATAAATTGATCAACATTGTTCTATCAGTTCAGAGATGTTCTGGAACAAAAAAAATCACTTTATCAAACTTTATTGGTTAATTTTTATCTTTAAAGGTAACATCAGAAGATCAAATTTTACACATGACCTTTTACCTTAAATTTCGGGTCAAGTCCAATAAGTAGAAAGATATTTGTCGTTTACAATAACCCCATGAGTCCGTCAGTTCCTCAGTTTACATCAATCAGTTGTGCAACCCCCCCCCCCGCACTTTACATCTCACACTAACAGTCAACATTCACGGGTATGAGGCAATAAACACTTCTCTTGGTGCACTGCGGGATGTACGTGGAATTCCCGAAATGGTTGATGGAAATCCCCCCTTAGTAGGTGGTCGGAAATTCCCCGTGAGTACACAGAGCGAGAGCGTGTCTAGAGGGAGAGAATCATTAGCCTTGATAAAACACTTTCCCCAAGTTCAAGCATACATTCATGGAGGTGAACTAATAGACTTATATATTTTCTTACTGATCAGTTTGTTCTTCCAAAAACATAGACAAACATAAACAAACATAAACAATTATACACACATATACACAAACATATACTGACATATACAAACATACACAAACATAAAAAATTATACACAAATATACACAAACATACACAAACATAAACAATTATACACAAACATACACAAACATACACAAACATACACAAACATACACAAATATACACAAATATGCACAACATATACAAACATGCACACACATAAACAAACATGCACAAACATATACAAACATATACACAAACATACACAAACATATACAAAAACATATAAACAAAACACACAAACATGCACAAAAGAGCATACTTAGAGGAATTTAGACAGCGCGACATTAGTGAGAAGGATCGGTGGGGCGGAGGAGTGGGGGAGTGAGGGATCATTTAGTTCTTCTTTCATTCATCTTACAACGATCCAAAAAAAATGACGCAGGTGGCAGTGGTAGATCGCTCGACTGCTAACCGAATCGTCCCCAGTTCGAACCCCGATGAGTGTCTGGAATTATCTCTGGTTAAATCGATGCTTCACTCAGGTTACAGATGGTTGTCCGACACTCTGATGGGGGGAAACTAAAGACTGCTGGACATTTTTACTAGTCACACACCCCCATAGAATAAACGTGGCTACGTAGACAGACGATCTCCCGTGGTGCCTCCATGGCCATTGCACTATCAGCTACGGTGGGGATGAAAGAAGGGCACCATAAAAACCGTCCTATTAGTGGTTCATAGGATCTAAGAGATTTCATCTCATCCTTACAGGAACCTCACACACTAAGACAGACGAACTTCGCCTCATCTGACCCCCCTTTGCGATGGTCAGTATAGACTGTATAAAGGAAAGGGTTAGATTGGTTTACTTACCCTATCAACATGACGAAATGTGACACCGACAAACTGTTAGCAAACGTGAGAGTCGAATTTGAGATTTGCTAAGTAGTGTTCTGAAAAATCAATACGGTTTTTTTCCCTATCAAATCAGCTGAACAAAAAAAAAAAAAAGAAAAATACCAGGAAAGCGATTTATTATAAGAATTAGACTTTTCCTAACATATTGTAACCCATTTCTGGGTTTTCATAATCCCATGAAAAAAAATGAAGTCTGAGCAACAAGAACCTATACAGCAATAAAAGTTTGGCTTATTGACTCATACCAGCTCTTATTCTCAAGTGACGTTTGCATGTCAAATTTGACTGAATATTTAACAAACAAATATATGTACATCTGTTATTTCAATGTTTGAAAACACCATTCTTGAGATAAAATATCCAAACTTCAAACCTATCCAGGTCATCATAACGTCTCATTGTAGAAAAGTGTATGTGCTTAAAAAAAATATTGAAAAAAAAAATAATCTTGAAAAAAATCCTAATTTAATGAAAGCTGTTGTGGTTAAAATATCATTGTTCCCCCCCTCCCCCGCTATTTTTATCGTTTCCATGGCAACCGGAAAGCAGACAGTACTTAAACAGAGCAAATGCCACTCAAACTAGGAATAACCCAAAACGTCGTTGAATGATTGAAGTAACTCTAAAAGTTCAGTAGTAAAAAGGGATGGAGTGTTATCCCTTTGAATCGGATAATAAAAAAAAAATGTTCACAGAAAAAATACAAAGAAATTTTTAATTAAATGTCCATTCTTGTCGCCCCCCCCCCGGTGTTTTAATTTTGGTATCACAGCCACGCGTTACTGATTTGTTATTGTTATAGGCCCGCATTATGGCGTGTTATATGTTACCAATTTGAATCAAGAGTGTATGTGTGTATCTGCTGTAGCACACATGTAGCCCGTGTGTCGATGCAGAAAAGACACTTACCTTTTGTCGTCACATCTGATATCATTTGCGCCTCGACGGATTTCCGGCTGTTCACACGTTCCGCATGTTGAAGGTTTCGGGCTCAAATCCCCATTGTCCAGTCACATCCCTATGTCTCACGTAGTTCCTCCATGGCAGTTTCACACTCCGCTATGGTTTTGGGGGGGGGGTAAAAAAAGTGGTCCACAATATCAAGAGGTAACGTTTTCATTTTTTGTTAAATATCTCATTTTTACAGGGATTTAGACTAGAACAGCCATGGGCAACCTGCGTCTCGCGGGCCAGATCCGGCCTGCCAGACAGCTTAAATCCGGGCCAGCCACTCCTTTCTGAGTAAATCTCACAGAAACAACGTTTATGTTATGACGCTGACCTTTCATTAATATTATCTCACGTCAACACTCTTGGTCCGGCCGCTTGTCAAATTTACCTGTACGAGCCCACTGTGGCCCGCGACTCGTAAAATTGCCCACCCCCCTGGGCTAGAAATAAGATCATGAATTAAATCTCACTCATGTGTGACATCATGGTGTAATAAAAAAAGTCTTGGGTCTACGTCACATGAACATTTCTATGGGAGCCTGTCACGTGATGTTGTCTATTGTAGTAGATATTTCTGTTTATATCGATCTAATATAATAATTTCTGCTGTTCTTAAACATGAAACCCGAAGGCCAAAATATGAAATAATTCCATATTTATTTGTTCATCTTTAAATTGTAATAAAATCATGAAGAAAAAATCGGATCTGCCCGAAACTAAAAATAGCCTAGCGTACTTATCAAACCTAAGGGGAAATAACACTATGCAAAGGTTTTGCAGGGTACAGCTAGTCGTTAATAAATCACATTTAATATCTAGCTACGTCCTATCACCCAAGGTCAAACAATTAAAGGGCGTAAAGTTACGCCAAAAATGTAGAAAAGGGCAGTCCAAGTGCAGAACTCAAACAATTTAAAAGTCTTGAATTCAACCCGTTACAGCCCGCAACTGTCAAAGTAGAAATCTGGCCACCTTTTATGACCTGTTATCTGATAAGGTCGATGGTTTGCCGGTTTGAAAGGCGGAAGGTAAACACTTAAGACTCAACTATGACTGATGATAACGGTATAATTGGGCGCGTGCCAGGTTTGGCTCAAACCCAGGGCTGTGCCCAGGGGCAGAAGACTCGGGCTGGTCGCTTACGTTTTTCTGTTTCGCTAAACCTCCTCCCACACGTGGTTTAGAATTTTTTCTCTCCAGATGATCGGTGACGTGCGGGAACTTACCGCCCCTTGTTTTGCTGGGGCTTATCTGCCCTTGTCTGGCTGGGACTTTTTAATTAACTCCTTGTTTTGTTGGTGGGAATTGCACCGTATTTTGGTGGGGCTTATAGGCACTGCCATTGGAAACACCATGACGATGACAGTGCTTATAGACTCTTGTTTTGGTGGAACTTACTGGCCCTTGTTTTGGTGGAACTTACTGGCCCTTGTTTTGGTAGAACTTACTGGCCCTTGTTTTAGTGGGGCTTATAGCCCCTTGTTCGGGTGGAACTTACTGGCCCTGTTTTGGTGGGGCTTATAGGCCCTTGTTTTGGTGGAACTTACTGCCCCTTGTTTTAGTGGAACTTACTGGCCCTTGTTTTGGTGGGGCTTATAGCCCCTTGTTTTCGTGGAACTTACTGGCCCTTGTTTTGTTGGAGCTTACAGCCCCTTGTTTTGGTGGAGCTTATAGTCCCTTATTTTGTGGAGCTTACAGCCCCTTGTTTTGGTGGAGCTTATAGTCCCTTATTTTGTGGAGCTTATAGTCCCTTATTTTGTGGAGCTTATAGTCCCTTATTTTGTGGAGCTTATAGTCCCTTATTTTGTGGAGCTTATAGTCCCTTATTTTGTGGAGCTTATAGTCCCTTATTTTGTGGAGCTTATAGTCCCTTGTTTTGGTGGAGCTTATAGTCCCTTATTTTGTGGAGCTTATAGTCCCTTGTTTTGGTGGAGCTTATAGTCCCTTATTTTGTGGAGCTTATAGTCCCTTGTTTTGTGGAGCTTATAGTCCCTTATTTTGTGGAGCTTATAGTCCCTTATTTTGTGGAGCTTATAGTCCCTTGTTTTGGTGGAGCTTATAGTCCCTTATTTTGTGGAGCTTATAGTCCCTTGTTTTGTGGAGCTTATAGTCCCTTATTTTGGTGGAGCTTACAGCCCCTTATTTTAGTGGGGCTTATTTCCCCTTATTTAATTTGGACCTATTGCTCCTTGTGACATGTCTAATTGCTTTGATTCTTTATTACAGCCGACCCCCCCCCCAGCCCAACCCCACCCTTCACCATAAAAAAAAGCATCAACAGTCCAGACAATTAAATATTTTAATTATTTTACAACATTCGTTTGGGTTCTTACCTCCTAAATAAAACAAACAAAAACACAGTTTAAAAAAAAAACTAAAACAAACAAACAATAGGAGAAAGTCTTCAACTCCACCAATTATTGATTTAGTTGATGTAAGATTTTGTGTTGTATGCTACAGAAAAAACAATAATATTTAAAAAAAAATAAACAAAACATAAAAACTAACAAAGATCGCAATCTAGGAACATCTGAGAACAATTAATAATGTTTACCTGTTACCATAACATAGAAAAAATAAATAATTAGGCTACAGTTAAAATCAATAAAGCAAAAAAAGAGCTCATGAAAGGAGTTATTCTCAGCAGTACTTGTACTTTGGATCAAAACTTTGTTGATCAAAAACAATTGCGCGATTAATAGCAATCGGATATCAGAATTCGGAGCTATTGTGGTATCGGAATCAAATAATCCTTTACCTTAATTTCCTATGTGAAAACAGATTCTATAGATTTTTTTTTTAATTTAAAATCTTCCACTTCAGTTGCTAGTGAAAACTAAAAATAAAACTAACCTTTGTCGACAACCAGTAACACTTAAAGCTATACATCTCAATAACAAATAAATATTGTATAAAATGCAGGTAAAAAGTTAAGTCTATGAGGGCTCTTCGGGGAAGATGAAGTGTAGAATTCATCTGTTTTAGTAATGTAAGGTATATCTAAGGATCGACTTAGCTCTACGCCCAGCAGCCTGTTGTTCCCCCAAGTTAAAGTTATGTGTCCATTCAATGCTGGGTGGGAATTCAGACCTGCGGTTCGAAGCCGGGACCCAAACGAGCGCTCTATACCGCATGGTCAATTTTTGAATCTGTAGATTATTGCTGCATGACTAATACAATTTCGTGCATGGTACATTTTTTTTTCAAGTTCATAGACTTACAGTCCGGGATACAACACAGAAAAGAAGTATTCACGAGAAATCGTGACGTCGGTAACAGCAGGGGGGGGGCAAAAATGCACATATGTATACGGGGGTGGGCCCCCTCATCAAAATAAACATTGTTGGTCCCCATGTCGTTACACGGTCTTAAGTTCCGTTGGCCATCTTGCTCGCCGCACCTGGCGGACCCCATATGGTCACCGCTGCTGTGATGTATTGTAATGATGTCACGTACCATGTTGACGTATGCACGTGTTACACCAAAAATAAATAAATAAATCAAATTAATACGCACCTGTACATCATATGTTAACTTTGATTACGAGTAAAGTTCCAAGTTTCTTTGAATTGCAAAAAAAAGTCCAATCGTCTCCTTTCTCTCTATTTCATATTCTGTCAGACAAAAAAAAATAGTGCGTGTCGAGGAGTTAAGGTTGATTGAAATATTCATTAATTGATTTGGTTAGTGCATGTGTGTTAATCACACTTTTTAAATAACTCTAGAGAGTATAATTTATATTGCTATGTGACGTAGTTTTTTCTAGTTGACGTCAATTAAGTTGCTTAGAGACAAGCTTTGTAGATTGAGTGAGTTGCTGTTTAGATTATGAAGATATTAGACACTTTATTAACTCTAGAAGAAGTTAATATATTTACTTTCACATAGCAACTCATGGATATTATTTGATCTTTCTAAGACGTGCCTTTATCATTTAACATATTTACTACATTAATGTCTTCGTTCAATAAATGTACCAATGAATCAGCCATGCAGTTTTAAGACTCTCATTGATGAAGTGTTTGTGAACATTTGTGTCAACATAGCAGACTTCACCACGCTACCGAACGCCTCCAAGTCTCTGCTATTTATCAACACATCTAAGTATAACATTACAACCTTTTCACACCACCTTTACAATGGTGGCCAGCGTGGAGAACCTAGCAGCCTAAGCAACCCGAAGCCTACCAGTGAACCAGACCCCAGAGCAGTCCATTGATCCTACCAGTGAACCAGACCACAGAGCAGTCCAGTGATCCAGACCAGCGAACCAGACCACAAGAGCAGTCCAGTTATCCAGACCAGTATACTGTTACCAATTTGCAGCCCAGAGGAGAACCAGCACAGAGAACCAGCGTGCTGCACACAAGAAAAATAATTGAGATCTTATCTTATCTCAATGGCAGACTGAGACCAAGTCTCAAACACTGACTGCGATAAATACTCTACGGTCCGGTCAGTTCTGCATCTATCTCGAATACCATTTCGAGTAGAATTCATTTATTATTGAAAATTTCCCACGGCATAGGATCAAGGTCAAGGTTTGACACTTTCATTCATCTCATTCGGAACTACGGAAGAGGAGTCAAGGTCACAGATTCAAAATGGACGCCTAGGAGTGTTGTGGTGCCTTTATACAAACAGAAGAAACATCAAATTGTAACGTACTATTTTATTATTTTTATTTTTTTCCCATATAGTTAATATTTCAGTGTCCACATCTGTTTATTCGTTATAAAAAGGGAGGAAGGGCGGTGACCCAAATATAGATTAGCTAATTTGGGGCTCTATTAGGGGTATATTAGTATTTTATTTGGATCTATTGCACTTAATTGTGTCATTAGTAATTATTTAATAATATTTGGATCCACTTAAAATACTGATATCATTTAAATGTTTAGTTGTTTTTGAGCAGTTTTTTTATTTTTTGTCCTATTTGTTTGTATATATTTCATTGTAATTAATTTTAACTCAACTAGTCTAGTGTACGTCTGCGTTTTGTTTACACATACATTGTATTCTACTGTTCACTATCATAAAATAGGAAGCTGATTCAGTTATTGTTTGTCCTGTAGTGTGAAACTTATAAATATACACATTTTTATAAATATTTTCTATTTGTTTATTATTTTGGACACTGAATCCCAATCCCATGTATATAATATAAGCCATTTATATATGTAAACATTGATATATGTGATATTTTAATAGTGTCAATTGTCAATATTTGTGCCAGTGAAATTTTTTTTCTTCTCCAATATTGTTGAAATCTATTTGAATCTATTAGAAATTGTTAATTGACTGGTATTTGGTTTCTTAAACCATAAATATGGAGGTTAAAAATATAGAAGAAGATTTATGGGAAGTATATGAGAGGAGAGGTGAAAAGTTGGGTTTAACAGGGGAGAAACTCTTGCAATTCATTGAAAAAGAATTGGAGAGGGTAGAGAGAATAAATAATAGAGATAGAGAAAAAGAAAGGGAACTTGCCAATTTAGAAAGGTTAGATAAAGATAGAGAAAATGATAGGGAATTAGCTAGGATAGAATTAGAGAAAGAAAAAGAAATAGCTAGGATAGAATTAGAGAAGGAAAGACTTAGATTAGAGGCAGAAGTACAAATAAAAAAAATAGAACATGAACAAAATACAAGAACAACAAACTATACAAATGATAAACTAAAGTTGGGTCAATACAATAGCAAGGACAATAATATTGACATATTTTTGGCTAAGTGTGAATGTCAGTTTAGACTTAACAAAACACCAGAAAGTGAGTGGACCAAACACCTATTGGGAGCATTCCATGATGAGGCCCTTAATGTCCTACATATGATAGAACATCCTGAAAATAAAACATATAGTGAACTGAAATACCATCTCCTTAAATATTACAACAAAACTGGAGAATATTATAGAAATTTATTTCATAATACTTTTATGTCTGAAACAGAACACCCTACAGCTTATGTCAGTAAATTAGAATCATATTTAAAGGAATTTATTAAAGCAGCAAATATTGATTCATCTGATCCTCAACAAATTATAGAGTTAATGTTAGTGGACAAAATTTTAAATTTAAGTTCTGAAAAGTTATTTTCATTCATGAAATTAAGAAAGGTAAATTGTAAAAAAGATCTCATTTCTACATTATCTGATTATAAAGACAGTAACCAGAATGTCCCCATGTTTAAGAGTAAGGATAACACTTTTAGTGCCATCAGACACAAAAATAACAACTATAACAACAATAGGTCAAGATACAGCAGTATACCCACTAATGTAATTTGTCATTATTGTTTTACACCAGGGCATAGGGTGGCAAATTGTAGACAATTAAAATACAGGAATGAGTACAGTAACATACAGAATAATAGACAATTAACTAACAGACAATATGCTAGAAACAACAACAATAGGAACTTTAGCAGATACTCAGGACAAGATAATAGGAGACAGAGACAATCACCAAATAACAGCCCACCAAGACAATACAATGACAGAGGCAGAACCTTGGGCAGAACAAATAACATACATACTGTAAATGCACTGTTGAACAATAATGGCAGTCTAGTATTTTACCCCTGCTTCCTCAATGACAAACCTGTCATGTGTCTTAGAGACACAGGAGCCAGTTGTGTGGTTGTGGATTCCTCACTTGTTTCAGATGACTGCATAATAAATAGTTATGAAAACGTCAAATTAGGTAATAGTCAAATTCTAAACTGTAAAAAAGCAATAATAGAAATTGATACACCATGGATCAGTGGCAAAATAGAAGCTATAGCGATGACATCACCAGTGGCCCCTCTAATAATAGGCAACATACCAAATATCAAACCGGACAATTCAAGTGAATTATTTATACAGTGGTTAGGCAGTAAAGAAATAAGCGTTCAGAAAACACTTCAGTCTGTTCAGAATAACTTAATTGACAGTGATAGAGTAAATACTTCTATTAAAAATATTGAAACTGTAGAAATACCAATTAAAATTCCTAGATGGAATGGAGCAGGACACATATTAAACTATATAAATATTGTAGAAAAGCATTTAATAGATGTCCCACTAAATGAAAAATCAGAGATAATTAAGGATTTACTGATAGGACACAAAAAAGCACATAAAATTGCAGATGAAAATCCTAATAATTGGGATAAAATGAAGGAACAGTTAAACAAACACATTATTGTAGAATCAGATAGAGATAAAATAAAGGAACAGTTAAATAAACACATTATGGTAGAATTGGATAGTGCAAGTGACACACAACATGACATAACAGAACATAGAAAATTAATGTTACTACCAGAGCTCAATCTCTGAATAAACAAGAAGAGGGACCCAGCATGAACAATCAGGATACATTTACCATCTTAAACATTACTAAAGAAGAATTTATCAGATTACAACAAGAAGATAAGTCCCTGTTAGATTATTTTGATACAAGTAATAAGAATAATAAGAAAGCATCATACTCAATAATAGATGATGTCATGGTAAGAAAATTTACAGGTAGGAGAGATTATACACAAATACTAATACCTGAATCACTTAGAACCAGATTATTACAAATAACACATGACAGTCCCTTAGCTGGACACATGAGTTACAGAAAAACACTAAATAGAATTAGAAACCATTGTTTTTGGCCAAACCTAGAAAAAGACATTAAAATATTTATAAAATCCTGTCAGATATGCACTAAATTCAACAAAAACCCATCTAACCATAAAGCCCCCCCCTTACAAAAAATGGACACAAATCATAAACCATTTTATAAGGTAGCCATTGATATTATAGGACCAGTACCTCAACAATCCCAGAGGGGACATATTACTGCAGAGAACATTTGTAGTGCCTTGTTAACCATATCCACTAGATTTGGTTTTCCCCAGATTATTTTGTCTGATAATGGTACACAATTTACATCTCAAATAACTCGTGCCTTTACTGAAATGTTAGAAATCACCCAAGTATTTGCACCTCGTTATAGACCTCAAACTAATGGTGCAGTAGAAAGGGCCAATCAAACTATTAAAATCATGTTAAACAAATTAATTATTGATCAAGAAAGCAATTGGGATAGATATTTACCACTAATATTGTTTCCATATCGTGAGATTCCTCATGAATCCACTGGATTCTCACATTTTGAATTAGTATTTGGAACAAACCCAAGAAGTCCCTTAAAGATTTTCAAAAATAATATTCTACCTTCCTTAGAAGATGAAAAAATCAAAAGCTCAGTATGGATAGAACAAATAAAACATAACATAACTTATGCCAACAAACTTGCAGAGAGTAATCTAAAAAAAAGTAACAACCAAAATAGACTAGGGAAGAATAGAAACAGAACACTAAGAACATTAGATGTAGGGGATAGTGCATATGTTTTGTTCCCACAGGATAATAAAAATAAATGGAGAGGTCCATATAAGGTCAAAGAAAGAAAAGGAAAAACTACTTATACATTAGATATAGAAGGAAAAGAAAGTAACTGTCATATTGATGATCTAAAAAAATGTTTTGAAAGACCAGTAAAGTATTTAAACTCATTATTAAGGACAGATAAAAATTCATTACAATATTTGCAAAATTTGGGAGAAAAACTAAATAAATTACAAAAATGGGCTATTAATCAAAACAAATCAGAAGATGACACTATTAAGATTTTTGTAGAGCAAGTTAGAAATTACATCAATCAGGAAAACAATAACATAGATGTTTGTCAACATGAAAATTTTCATCAGTTGGAAAGTCTGTACAATCTATTTGCAAGCAATATAACCAATGATACTGTAAAGTCAAATACATTAGTTTTAAACTTATTAGATCTCCATCCAGTACACAAAAAAGTACCAATTAATAATTTGTACTTATTAAATGTCATATCCAATGAAACAGAAGTTGATGATATTGATCTTAGAGAAATTCCTTGTATCAATAATGATCAAGATGATTTGACAAAAATAAATTACTGCACAGATATACCTATTGATACAAAATCAAAAATAACAAAGTTAATGTTTGATTTTAACTTAGTGATCTCTAATAAACCAGGTAGAGCAACAAATTTTGAACATAAATTCAGGTTGACTAATGACAAATCATTTAAAGCCAAATATTATGAAATTCCATACAGATATAGAGAGATGCTAGAGAAAGAAATTAAAGGTCTACTAAAAGATAATTTGATAAGACATTCTGAGTCATCATATAAATCCCCTATTGTACTAGTAAAAAAGAAAAATGGGACAATGAGACTATGTTGTGATTATAGAGGACTTAATTCAGTTACACAAGTAGACAGACAACCATTGGCAAATGTAGATGATTTAGCAAATGAAATGGCTCATGCAAAAATTTTCTCACATTTAGACTTAACTCGTGGTTTTTGGCAAATACCTATGGAGGAAAATTCAAAAAAATTTACAGCCTTTGCCACTCATGATAATTTCTATGAGTGGAATGTTATGCCTTTTGGCTTAGTTAACAGTACTGCTACATTTACAAAAATGATGTCACACATATTAAAGGGATTACCCAATGTCAGACATTATGTAGATGATGTGTGCATATTTACAAAAGACTGGGACACTCACATAGAAACATTGACTAAACTACTGACCATACTTAAAAACAACAATCTGACATTATCTCCTGACAAAATAAAAATAGGATACAGTAATATTGATTTTTTAGGGTACAACATAGGTCAAGGTCTAATAAAACCAACAGATAGCAATGTTAGTAAGATTCTAGAAATAAAAACACCTGAAACAAAAAAACAAGTCAGATCTTTAATTGGTCTCTGTAGTTATTACAGAAAGTTCATAAATATTTTTACTAAAACCATGAATCCACTTATCAATCTAACTAAAAAAGAAATGAAGCAGAAAGTTGTGTGGAATAGTGAATGTCAGATAGTACTTGATAAAATTAAAAATTATTTTAAGAGTACACCTATTTTAAATGCCTTTGATCCAAATAAGACATTAGTATTATGCACTGATGCCTCCAGTATTGCTATTGGTTCCTGTTTAATGCTAAGAGAGAATAATCTAAATAAACCCATATTATATCTTAGTAGAAAACTAACAGACACAGAGAAAAGATACTCAGTAATAGAAAGAGAATGTCTTGCTATTGTTTGGTCTATCATCAAATGGCAAAAATATTTGCTAGGCAGAAAATTTTTAGTCCTAATAGACCATAAGCCACTTGTCAATTTCAAAAGTAAACAAATAAATAATGCTAAACTAACTAGATGGTCCTTGCTTCTGCAAGACTATAACTTTCAAATTGAACATATTAAAGGTTCTGAAAATTTCATACCAGACATTTTGTCTAGACTAATTAAATAGTCTCTTTTAAACTACTGAATTAAATTGCTGACATAGTAAAACAATATATTACATTAATTGTATGGCACATTGTATGGCTTAGAGAATTGTTTTTATATATTTTGATAAGTTATGGCACTAATAAGTGATAATGATAATTATAGGCACATATATTGGTAATAATGACATAAAAATTTTTTTTGGATATATATTGATTATCTAATTGAATTAATCATATTGGTTGAATTGATATCTTATAATTGGCACATGATAACAATTGATTTGTTCACTTTGAGTATTATTAAATATGGTTGAGTATTATTGATTATCATTGATTATTATTGAATATGGTTGGATATTATTGATTATCATTGATTATTATTGAATATGGTTGGATATTATTGAATATCATTGATTATTATTGAATATGGTTGAATATTATTGAATACCATTGATTATTATTAAATATGGTTAAATATTATTGAATATTAGGTTGATATTGAAATACTTATGAGTTATATTATAAAGAAATGTTGCACATTTTTGGAGGGAGGGGAGGTGTCGAGGAGTTAAGGTTGATTGAAATATTCATTAATTGATTTGGTTAGTGCATGTGTGTTAATCACACTTTTTAAATAACTCTAGAGAGTATAATTTATATTGCTATGTGACGTAGTTTTTTCTAGTTGACGTCAATTAAGTTGCTTAGAGACAAGCTTTGTAGATTGAGTGAGTTGCTGTTTAGATTATGAAGATATTAGACACTTTATTAACTCTAGAAGAAGTTAATATATTTACTTTCACATAGCAACTCATGGATATTATTTGATCTTTCTAAGACGTGCCTTTATCATTTAACATATTTACTACATTAATGTCTTCGTTCAATACATGTACCAATGAATCAGCCATGCAGTTTTAAGACTCTCATTGATGAAGTGTTTGTGAACATTTGTGTCAACATAGCAGACTTCACCACGCTACCGTACGCATCCAAGTCTCTGCTATTTATCAACACATCTAAGTATAACATTACAACCTTTACAGTGCGTGAACCGAATTTGTATAACTACGCCATGTGCCTGAGTCTTTGAAAGAGAGCAATCGAGTATTACCAACTTATCGGTTCTGGGGTGACCACTGCTTTATACAAGGTGCGCCAACTTGACTTGCATGGATCTAGAGTTTGACAAATAAAATACTTTGGTTGAAACAGTATTGAAGGCTCCCTTCCTATCAATGATAATTCGATGCACCGTACAATCAAGGATAATGCTACGAATCTCTTGATCAATTTTATAGTGGATTAGGGAAAGTGTCGCGGCTTCAAGGGCTCGGAGCTTCGGACAGGAGTTATTGTCAACCCTCTTACCCCTCGACGGCCCTTGTTCCAGCCTATGTCCTTCGTAATGCCAGTTTAGTTTGGATGTTTCTTTTCTTATAGACGTAAATTACCTACGGCTTCCCGTTTTGCCTAAGTGACCAATGCACCCTCATCTACGGCGGAAAGATAAAATAAAATGACAGTACGAAAATCTCTCCAGGGCGTCATAGAGTTTGATTCAAACATGACATTTAAAACCTTAACTCCCCTCATCACAACAATGTTTCCATGGAAACATATGAGTGTATTGACCAATAGTATTTGTTTTTTTAAACACATGCATACATGCTAACACCAAATCGCAAAAAAATAAAATTTTTGATACCTCGATGACTTTTTTAGCCATATGTTGATATTTCGATGGCTTTTTGAGCCATATGTTATACTCCGATGCAAGGCCGTAGCCAGGACTTTGTTTTTTTTTTTGGGGGGGGGGGGCTGTGCGGCTTGGGGAGGGGTTTGTGCGGAGAGTTTTATGTAAGAAAAAAATGGAACACAATGATAAAGAAGTATATTTTATAATAAAATTTGATTGTAGGAATTAATTGGGGGGGGGGGCTGCAGCCCCCTAGCCCCTCCCCGGCTACAGCCTTGCTCCGATGGCTATATGAGCCACATATTGATACTCAGATGGCTATATGAGCCATATGTTGATACTCCGATGGCTATATGAGCCATATGTTGATACTCTAATGGCTATATGAGCCATATGTTGATACTCTAATGGCTATTTGAGCCATATGTTGATACTTCAATAGCTATTATTGACATTTTATTGGGTTTAGTATGGCGTTCAGTGAATCAAAC
This sequence comes from Bulinus truncatus, assembly GCA_021962125.1. Taxonomy (NCBI): domain Eukaryota; kingdom Metazoa; phylum Mollusca; class Gastropoda; family Planorbidae; genus Bulinus; species Bulinus truncatus. The sequence continues at coordinate 10,000,197 of JAGDYQ010000005.1, read as the reverse complement.
CGTTTTATTGGCGTATTACCCTTTTCTACCCCTAAATATAGTTCAACTGTATACTAAAGCCCTGGCATATATATATTATTGTACTTGTAACTCAAATAAAAACACGAACGTTTGTCGTTGCCCGGATGTTTGGCCACCACCTTTTTATTAAATCTCGTATTGTTTACAATGACATGGATTATAGTATTGTATTGGTCAGTGCGTCTTATTTGAGAGTTTTGATAAACATATTTCTATTCTCTATTCCAGCAAGCTATTTAAATGCAGAATTCATCTAAAAAAAAAACATTTGATTTTCATTGAAATAATAGAAGGAAATGGGTTCAAAAATAGACAATTGTTTCATTGTTGACACGATCTTTGGCCGATTTTTCTAAAATCAGTGATCATAAATCAATCATAGCAAATTAAAAGCCAAAAATAAATTATTAAAACTATTGGCTGATGATTGACCTTGATAACGACAACATCAGAACATCTAAATTAAGTTTGTTTTTTTCAATAAAAATACGGAGGTTAAATCGGGAACAAAAATCTTTATTTTCAGAACGCTGAAAAATTAGAGGGGGAAAATAAAAAGAAAAAAAAAATTAGTAGATAAAAACTGTCAGACATGATTGTAAGATTCAGTTCGTGAGATTGTTTGAGAGGAAAGAGTGATAGAACAGGATGACTCCAATTTTTTTTTAAAGGATGGTTTGAGGCGGAGGGTAAAAAAGAAATAATGTAAAGGAACGTGAGGTCGGAGTCAGTCAGGCGAATTGGTCAATAAAAATATTGATTTGGACGAGATCTGCAACCGGAAGTTGTTATATGGCTCTGGGACAGGGCTGTTTCATTGGATGTTTCGCTCGATTTATAGCTAGACAGAGGCGTAGCTAGTAGAAGTGACGGTGGGGGGGGGGGGGCGGACTCTATCAATGCCGCCCAATACCTGTGCCAAATAATACGTTTGTGGTGAATATGCTGCCCCTTAAAAGTAACAATGTAAGTGTCGCCCGGGGCTGAACGCTCACCTCCATCCGCAACTTTATTCGCCACTGTAGCTTGATATAGATAACTAAAGCATATATTTATACATGGAGATAGATAAATAGATAGATAGATAGATAGATGGATAGATAGATAGATAGATATAGATAGATAGATAGATAGATAGATAGATAGATAGATAGATGGATGGATGGATAGATAGATAGATAGATAGATAGATAGATAGATAGATAGATAGATAGATAGATAGATAGATAGATAGATAGATAGATAGATAGATAGATAGATAGATAGATAGATAGATAGATACATATAGAACAGTGGTGGCGAACAGCCCCGTAGCGTGAAAATTATACAGCAAGGGCCAGGCAATAGCAAGGGAGGGGCAGGTAAATACATTTTACTAAGTAGAACAAATAAGCAGAGGGGGCCTGACAAAATGCAGGGGGGCTAGGCCCCCCCCTGGCCCCACTGCACGCTACGGGCCTGGTGGCGAACTTTTTTGGGGCCGCTTGCCCATAATTCAACCAAAAGAAACCAGTTATTTATAGCAAAGGGCCAACACTCCAATTAAAATTAAAGGAAAGTGATATTTTAGTCGCGTGCCGACCGATGAGGCTCTGCGTGCCGAATGTGGCACGCGTGCCGTAGGTTCGCCACCCCTGATATAAAAGATAAATTTAGATAGATATTGACTGATAAATATTGAAAGATAGTTGAGATAGATAGATAGATAAATAAACAGATAGTGAGTGATAGAAATAGAAAGAGGGAGAGCTATAAATATAGATTGATAGATATATACAATGATAGATATATAGATACAGACACATGATATCGTTAGATATAAATAAAAATAACCAACAATATGTTCAGCGACTCATACGTCATTTATACACCAAACATCCAACATAAAACTTCGCTTTTTTTTTTTTTGTTGGTTTGTTACAGAGCCAATGCTCGCTATAACTTCCAAACAAACATGCAAAATACAAACACCATCACCTGTAGTAAATTTTCAAAAAGTTAATTTTTTTTTCGGGGGGGGTCGGGATACTTGTAAAACAGCTGCTTCGTATTTCCCCCTCTAAATCACTCCTACCCCCCCTCCTCCCCGTGCCCTCCTCCCATTACAGTCTTTTTATTCATCGCAGTTTTTTTTCTGAAACTCAACTGGAAAAAAAGTTTTTTTTTTTCTGTAATTTCTTAAAAAAATAAAACTCGATGCGTTTTCATTAGCATTAAATTAGCTAACCTGGTTGTTAAAAAATAAAAATAAAAGTTTAGAAGTGAACATTTACCTGAGTGTTCAGGTGTCTGTCGACCAGATTTAAATAAAAAAAAAATATTTAAATGAGAGTCAGGGGCAAAAGAAGGAAGTGGGTAGCATGTGTGCGAGCCCCCCCCTCCCCCCTATCCCTACCCCACCCCTTTACCACCACCACCACCACCCCCACTCTCCCATCATTTAAACCGGTTCCAGACCAGTTCTCAGACAAAACATAAAGTGACGTCACTTAACAATAAACCCTTTACCCCCTCCCCAATTCCCCCCAGTCCATCATGCTTCCATTTTTTTTTTTAAATATCTTATTTCCGTTAGAATTGGAAACAATACGAAAAGTGTGGGGGGGGGGGGCGGGTGGGAGAAGTGAAATCCAAGTCACAATTGTTGCAGTTTTATTCAAGTCTCAATGTATTTTCTGTATATCTATAGGGGAGAGATACATGAAGGCCACAGTTTGAATGTTTGTTGTACTGTCAGACAAAATTCTTTCTTCACGCATTACAGTATTTATGTCATTACAGTGGTTATGTCATTACAGTAGCTATGTCATTACAGTAGCTATGTCATTACAGTAGTTATGTCATTACAGTAGTTATGTCATTACAGTAGTTATGTCATTACAGTAGTCATGTCAAACAGATTCTATTGTTGTTTCTGTTTTCCGTCTTAATTTGTTGTTGGTATTTACTGTGACCGAGTATTGCTGTTCATTTCTCGTTCACTAGAAATGTTCAGTTTCATTAACGTTAATATTTTTCACAAGTTTTTCAGTACAGTAGACGAGTGCGAATAGGTCATTGTGTACTTAGGGCGACCAAACATACACGTTTTTAAATTATATATATATACTAGTTGCAAGTACCCGGCTTTGCCCGGGTTTAAAATAAAGTTTTCTGTTTACCTTCTGTTTTCTCCCTACCCCCTCCCTCCCTCCCTCTCCCTCCCTCTATCCCATCTCTCCCCTCTCCTCCTCCTTCTCTCCCCCCGTCCATCCTCCTCCCTCCTCCTTCCCTCTCTCTCCCTCCCTGCCCCCTCTTTCTCTTTATCTTCCTCCCATTTCTCCCATCCTCTCCCTCTCTCCTTCCCTCCCCTCTCTCTCCCTCCCTAACCCCTCTCTCCCGCCTTTCTCCCTCCCTCCCCTTTCCACCTCTCTCTCCCTCCCCCTCTCTCCCCCTTCCTCCCTCCCTCATTTCCTCTCTCTCCCTCCCTGCCCCCTCACTCTTTATCTCTCTCCCTCCCTCTCTCTCTCCCACCCTCCCTTCTCCCTCTCCCATCTCCCTTTCCCCCATCCCCCTCCCTCCTGCCCCCCCTCTCTCTCTCTCTCTCTCTTTATCTCTCTCCCTCCCTCTCCCTCTCTCACTCTTTCTCTCTCTCTCTCTCTCTCTCTCTCTATATATATATATATATATATATATATATATATATACTTATTATTATGGCTTCACACTTCTTCTAAAATCCTTCTTCATTCCTTTATCTTCCTCAAACTGTACAAATCAGGGAGCATGAAAAAACAACAACAATTCTTTGCATCACAAAGGCACAATACAGCACCAGCGCGCAAGTTCTATTCGAATCGGGAAATGACGTAACAGAGGAATTTTATTTATGGCGCCGTCGAGATTACTTTAATATAGTAAAATACTAAAATAAAAAAAAATAATTACAATTAAACTACCCATCGAGATGAAACGAAACCTGTCCTATAACCTTCCCCATGTAATTATGTGTATGTGTAACAAATTTCACATAATTTGGTTATCTGGATCTTGAGTTATAAGGGAACAGACAGACAGACAGACAGACAGACAGACAAACAGACAACAAATGCCTCTTATAAGTATAGAGATATATATAATTTTGAAAGTAGATAACATGCGTACAATCTTTTGATAATTTTTATAGAAATGTGTGTACATTGAAGTGCCAGGCTTTCTTACCCCTGCTCGTCATGGGCTTTTAGAAGCCAGCAAATCCTTGGTGTCATTATAAACAAATACATCATACTGGCAAATAGTGCATTAGAATATACCAATTATACACAATTATACACACTTATAGGCTACACACTTGTACACACACAGGCGCACACAGACACCCCACACATACACACTTGCCGTCATCTCCTTATACAGTAACAATAACTGACCGATGTAATCGGTGAGAAATCAATAGCACCAAATTAAAACTGGCCGTCGCGCGCCGGTCTAGTCGTTGAGTGCGTTCGAACTCTCTCACTCTTGTCTCCCAGCCCGTCACTCCACGGGGAAACACAACAACTCACCTCACGTGTAGCTGGACTAAGCACCCCCACGCCCCCTTCCCACCCTCTGACTCGGAATAGAGGGAGGGAGGGAGGGAGGTCAATCAGACTGTCCCGTCTCTGAGTGACATCTCTGAAATCAATAGGACAGATGATGTACTTGTGGTGGGACAACAACAACAGCAGCAGCAGCAGCAGCATCACCCACTGGTGTGTGGACATCAAGATGTAACTTACAGTTTCTAGTACTTCTGACCACTGATAGTGGACAAATGGTCGTCACGGAATTAGTCAGTAGATGTCAGTACATCTGTCGGTACCAAGTGATAAGTCAGTACTTGTCAGTACATCTGTTGGTACCAAGTGATAAGTCAGTAGAGGTCAGTACATCTGTCGGTACCAAGTGATAAGTCAGTACATGTCAGTACATCTGTCGGTACCAAGTGGTACGTCAGTAGATGTCAGTACATCTGTCGGTACCAAGTGATAAGTCAGTAGAGGTCAGTACATCTGTCGGTACCAAGTGATAAGTCAGTACATGTCAGTACATCTGTCGGTACCAAGTGGTACGTCAGTAGATGTCAGTACATCTGTCGGTACCAAGTGATAAGTCAGTAGAGGTCAGTACATCTGTCGGTACCAAGTGATAAGTCAGTACATGTCAGTACATCTGTCGGTACCAAGTGGTACGTCAGTAGATGTCAGTACAACTGTCGGTACCAAGTGATAATTCAGTAGAGCTCAGTACATCTGTCGGTACCAAGTGATAAGTCAGTACATGTTAGTACATCTGTCGGTACCAAGTGGTACGTCAGTAGATGTCAGTACATCTGTCGGTACCAAGTGGTACGTCAGTAGATGTCAGTACATCTGTCGTACCAAGTGATAAGTCAGTAGAGGTCAGTACATCTGTCGTACCAAGTGATAACGATTTAAAAAAAAATGAATTGTCTAGTTTTGCTTTGTGTACCGCAAGGGGAAGATAACACCCTAGAGCGGGGGTGGGCAAAATTTTTGAATTGAGGCCCACAGGTCTTTAATTTGACTGAAGCGTCGGTACAGAATCAGATCAATGGAGCGTTTATATGAACCAATGAAATTGACGGTGATGAAGACTCTTTAGATCAAACAGTCGAGCAATGCATTACTTTGGCCCGCGGGTCTTAATATCGCCAACCCCTTTCATGAATTCTATATAGCTACACATATCACACAGTAGAGACAAACCCATCTGCCACCAATAAGACGATAGTTACGAAACCTTGGATGATCCCAGTCTTCCATAAAATCGGGATCCATTTAAGTATATATTTATTACAACTTAATGAAGCTCATGTGCTTCTAATTTGATTCATTAATTTGTCTGATGTTGATTCAGTTATACTGTTTGAAAAACAAAAAAAAAAACGGAAATCGCACCCCCACTTCACCCCAATCCAGAAAAAGAAAACATGGGGTTATATCAGAATGTTGACTTCAAAGTAATTGCGTATGGGATGAACTAAATCAAGAACAATAAAAAAAAAAAGGAATTAATTTGTGTTTGTGTGTGTGCGTGTGTTTGTGTGTTTTAACGGTTCTATTCATTTTGATGAGCAGGTGATGTAAGCGTGCGGGGTTGGATTAATTAAACTTTCTGTTAATTAGACGAAACATAAAACATGTCTAACTCTGAAGGTTGGGGGGGGGGGATTAATTCATGAGTGAGTCATTTATCTACTGGTCAGGACCACCAGCCTTTAGACAACTTGACCGGTCGCTGAGTCCCGACACAGTATAATCTTCTCCCAACTTTTCGGCCTTCACGACAACACATCAGAGATGGGGATACTCGGTACTTGTTTTAACAAGTACCTGTACTCGAGAAGTAATCGAGTACATTTTTAGAGTACTTGCAATCGCACTTGCACCTTGAGTATTTCGTACTCACAGTCTTAGTAGCAATTGTAAAACATCGTGTGTACCTGCACTCACACCCGCACCTTGGGTACTTGTACTCGCATTTGTACTTGTACTCGCATTTGTACTTGTACTCGCATTTGTACTTGTACTAGCATTTGCACGTGTACTCGCATTTGTACTTGTACTCGCATTTGTACTTGCACTAGCATTTGCACGTGTACTCGCATTTGTACTTGTACTCGCATTTGTACTTGTACTCGCATTTGTACCTGAACTCGCATTTGTAATTGTACTCGTATTTGTAATTGTACCCATATTTGTACGTGTGCTCGCATTTGTACTTGTACTCGTATTTGTACTTGTACTCGTATTTGTACCGGAACTAGCATTTTTAATTGTACTCGTATTTATAATTGTACTCGCATTTGTACTTGTACTCGTATTCGTACTTGTACTCGTATTTGTACTTGTACTCTTATTTGTACGTGTACTCTTATTTGTACTTGTACTCGCATTTTTACTTTTACTCGCATTTGTACTTGTACTCGTATTTGTACTTGTACTCGTATTTGTACTTGTACTCGTATTTGCACTTGTACTCGCACAGTCAGTACTTGGAACATCCCTGGAACATATTTCAATCTTGTCTGTAGATGATTAGCCCTCCCCCCACCCCCACCCCACCCTCACGGTAGACATATTAGGCGGCGCCTTTGTCAGTGGCAGAAATCCTTTCAACGATCACTGTCCCTAACCAGGACAGTTGTTATCCCAGACTCCCACAAATATAATCATACTAATCGATTAACGTCGTAGAGCGATGCCAACGCTGTTACACAAGATATTTTTTTTTAAAAGCATAAACCATTTCGTCGTTAACCAAAGTACGTCGTTAAATTCATCGCTAACCTAATGCGGCCAGCGAATAAAACTTTAAAATAGAATCAATGAAAACAGCAGCAAGGTAGACAATAATGTGTGACTACATGTAGATCAGTTATTGTGGAAAGGTGAACTTGACAACCACTGTGAAGCCCCCCCCCCCCGGTGTTGAAGGACCCCCCCCCCTTAGTGTAGAAGGCCCACCAGTGTCGAAGTCTCTTCCCCCCCCCCCCCCACTGTAGAAGGCCCTCAAATGTTGAATCCCCCCAAACCCCTCCCCCTCCTCCACACACACACTGTCCAAGGCTACCTTCAAGAAAATAAATCCTCTCAGAAATAAAACTATAAGGGCTCCAGAAAAATCAAACATGCATGCAATTATACCTCAGCATAATCAAACATGCATGCAATTATACCTCAACATAATCAAACATGCATGCAATTATACCTCAGCATAATCAAACATGCATGCAATTATACCTCAACATAATCAAACAGGCATGCAATTATACCTCAACATAATCAAACATGCATGCAATTATACCTCAACATAATCAAACATGCATGCAATTATACCTCAACATAATCAAACATGCATGCAATTATACATCAACATAATCAAACATGCATGCAATTATACCTCAACATAATCAAACATGCATGCAATTATACCTCAACATAATCAAACATTCATGCAATTATACTTCAAGATAAGGGCGCGCGCGCACACACACACACACATGCATTTATTATCAATATATTCATACATCAATATACGTATAATTCAGATACTCAGAGCGAAATGGTCCAGTCCAAACGTGTATGTTCTATCATTTACTCAAAGCAATAGTTTACTGCATATCTCATTTCAAAACTCTGAATCCGTTCAAAGCCTGTTGCCTGGTCTTTTCACTGCAAGGCAAATGGTTGGCTGCATTATTTAAAACATATGTCAGCGCATGTCTAGTGTTAAAGTGTTGCATGTTTCCCCCCCCCTCCCCCCCACGTTAAGCCTATTATTAGATGCAGGCTGAACTATTACGGGGCGAGCACTGGGCCAGATTGATCCACACGTATCGAATGTTGTGACCCTTGTGTTTCAGTTGAACCTAGATAGCTGTGCTGATTGATGCAGGCGTTGTTGACATGCTACATATGTGCTAACTTTCATGTCGGACAGATGGTATACGCGTTAGCTTTGATATATATATATTATATATATAAAAATATATGTATATAGATATATTAAATACATAAAGGGATTGTGTCGTGAGCAAAAAACGCACAGCCGATCTTTGCTCCCCCATTTTAAGACAGGTATCCATAGGTAGCTGGGTGGACTTGGGGGGACCTTTCACCGATATTCACCAGGGCCTTGAAACATTTCCCTTGGCTCTCACCGAGCATCGAACACGGGGCTGACAGTCAAGCGCTCTCTACCGCTCGGCCACTGGTCCCTATTAATAGGATAAGCGATGTGATTTTTTTGTGGATGAGCTGAAGCTGATTAGGCAAGCTGGGCTACCGACTGCTCAACAGGCGTATCCACCTTTTAATTTTAGATAAAATTGGAGCTAAAGGGCCCCAGTCAAAGGGTCAACGGTCGTTTGGGGCTCGGGGCGAAGTAGAGAATAATGAGCCCTTTAAATTAGGGCAGACAACTGCAAAGAATGATTAAGTTGGATTTTGTGAACCCCCCCCCCCTCGAGATTCGGATTTCGGGGTTCCGCCTTTGAATCTGCCACTGGACAGAGTATACATTATTTGAAGTCTCTGTCATGCGGATGAGAAATGACTAATTTAAAAATTAAGAGATATGGACATTATTTTGTATATATGTACAGCATCGAGTAATGTTTTTAAAAATTCAGAGTAATAATAAAGGTACTAAACTAAAGATTGATTTAAAACAATAATCTTTGATAACAATAGGTAACTCTTGATTTTGGTTGATCGGAAGTTATATCCCTTTAATAAATAAACAATTGAAGAAAAAAAAAATTTTTTTTTCGCCGTTTCAGTTTAGTTTGTTGTTTACATTAAAATAAAATAATACCATTTACATCTTTCCAACATCTCCAGTTCCAGACTTCGCTTTCATGTAAAGTTAATCGAATGGTCAGAGACGTATTAAGACAAACAAATATTGCTTCCAGTCTGAAATCGATTAAACCAATCGTAGTGCTAGCTACAATCGCGGATGAGAATCCAGTGTAGCTTGTTGCGTCACCAGAAGTAGTTGTGTGTGTGTGAGTGTGTGTATATAAAACACACACGCACACCCATTTATTCATAGACACACACACATACAATATAATCACATAACTTGTCCCCCATCCTGTAACAGATTGAGTAGAAATCGAAAGTAGATATTTTCACTTCTATTTCCCTAACCCATTTGTTTTTATTTCTTTGTCTAAATCATGAGACTACGGCATAGATTCTAAACATACGGGTATTTACTAGTGATATGTTATGTGAATGTCAGATGTACAACAGGATGCGGTATGCTTGATAGTATTGTACTGTACTACAGGTAAATATCACCGAGTGAATATACGTTATCGAACCTGACACCCGATGTAATATTTTATAAACTCTGACCTTTCTCATATTATGTATATTTTGCACACACACACACACACACACTCTCTCTCTCTCTCTCTCTCTCTCTCTCTCTCTCACACACACACACACACACTCAAGCTACCACTCACAATCACACTCACACATCCTGACACACACAACCACATTGATAAGATTCTTTTGCCGAAATTTTTGAAGAAAAAAATGGGATACAGACTTTTCTAGCCTTGCTGAAGTAAATTGTAGTTCACTACATTCTCATAGCTTAATTAGTAGTTGCTGAGTTACTGTTTAGAAGAGCTGTTTGGTACTCCCGCTGCTAGAAGAGCTGTTTGGCACTCCCGCTGCTAGAAGAGCTGTTTGGTACTCCCGCTTCTAGAAGAGCTGTTTGGTACTCCCGCTTCTAGAAGAGCTGTTTGGCACTACCGCTGCTAGAAGAGCTGTTTGGCACTCCCGCTGCTAGAAGAGCTGTTTGGCACTCCCGCTGCTAGAAGAGCTGTTTGGCACTCCCGCTGCTAGAAGAGCTGTTTGGCACTCCCGCTGCTAGAAGAGCTGTTTGGTACTCCCGCTGCTAGAATTATTCATTTCGCTTGAACGAAACTCTCGTTTTCCTTTGAGCCAATCTGTTTATAGAGAATTAGAGAAAGACAATAAAATCATCGAGTTAAAGATCTTTGTTTACAACAGGAATACATTGTTACCAGTAATTAACTTACAATCACTCCCCCCCCCCCCACCTTCCCAGCCTTTTCATTGAAAGACTCCTGTTTAGTTTTAGAATTGTTCTAAATTAAAATAAATAATAAAAAAAAATGAACAGATGCAATTCTTAATGAAGACTTTAAAATATTCCTTTGTAATGAGAAACACATGATCCAATTAAAGTTGTTTTTTTTTTAAACTATGTTCTTGTACATCAACTGCATTAGAATAAACCTCTCTGGGTAGTAAAACAGATAGACTGGACAGATAGTCAGACGTTTATGATGTAAGGCAGACAGACTGACAGCTATTTAAGACGTGGTGTGTGTTAGTGGATGTACATAGAGACAAACTATTGGTGCGTACATAGGTTAAAAAAAAAGTGGACTGGAAAACAAAAAAAAAAGTAAACAAATAAATAGCTTAGAGAGATAGATAGGCAGATTAAAAGTTGAAAAGATAGATAGATAGATAGATAGATAGATAGATAGACTGCAAGACAGGCATATATATATATATATAGAGAGAGAGAAATATGGACATACTTTTAGGACTGACATATAAATATTTTAACAGCTTGCAAGTAATTCAGATATAGACATAAATAGATTGACAACAGACATATAGATAGATATAAAGACAGACAGATAGAGAGATAGATATATATATATATATAGATAGATAGATAGATAGATAGATAGATAGATAGATATAGAGATAGATAGAGAGATAGATAGATAGATAGATAGATAGATAGATAGATAGATAGATAGATAGATAGATAGATAGATAGATAGATAGATAGATAGATAGATAGATAGATAGATAGATAGATAGATAGATAATAGATAGATAGATAGACTGATGATAGAAGCCCTACTCAGAAAGCATCAACGTTCAAAGTATCATATATGTGTATCATATATTTGTACAGATACAATGATTCTGTTCAGGAACCTTAACACAGGAACGGCTTTAATCACAGGAGTTATCTTTCTGATTGAATTATGGCACTTCCCTGTGATAATAAAAGGGTTATTTGCCGTTCCAACGACACTCTACCACGTTAGATGTTTTTTTCCCTCCCCTTCAAAGATAAATGAGCAGACTGGCTCCGATAGAATGACCTTTAGAGAACATCCTTTAAAGTACACATTTCAAGGTCAATTGTGAAGCCTACTTGAAATAATCCCAGAGGAAAAAATATATTGTGTCGGAAGAAACTAAATCCAATCATTCTCTTGGGGACTGAAATTACGCTTATGAAGTTTTTTTTATACATATAGTCAGATTGTCTTATTAAAAATGATTAAAGTTAAAACATCCAATTGGCTTGTTAAAGTTATTTCTGGAGTAGAGTAACATGAATTGAAGTGTGCTTAATAAACTAAAAACATATTATATTGGTTGTAATTATGCTCACAATATTTACTGCAATTACTGTCGACCTGTGAAGTTGAGATCTCTTAGATCCTATCGACCACTAATGGTGCCCCTTTTTTGTTATTGTGCCCTTCTTTCATTCCCCACCATGTCCGATAGTGCAATGGCATTGGGGGCACCACGAGAGATATTGTAGGGACTTTAACCATGACCTGAAAAATCTCATCGGAGATCTAAGCTGGGATTTTCAGGTCGTCAGTCGTGCGCTTGACCGCATGACCATCCGCCTCCTTGACGGTCAGCCGGTAACATTGGCCGTTGTGTGACCGTTGTCCATGTCGCCAGGTAGACTACTTCCTGTAAGAGGCGGACTCAACTGAGGCCCGCGACCGGAACCCCGACTTTTAAAGGGTGCTGAACACATCGATATTTAATAATGTTTCTCCTTTTTTTTTCAAGGGGCTCATATTTTCTTCTAAGTTGTGTGTTTGTGTGTTCGGCGTCATGGTGAATTGAAAATATGAAGTAGATATGTGGTTTCTGGTAAATATTGTGGTGTCTGGTAAATATTGTGGTGTCTAGTAAATATAATGTGGTGTCTGGTAAATATAACGTGGATTTGGTAAATATTGTGGTGTCTGGTAAATATAGTGTAGTGTTTGGTAAATATAGTGTGGTGTCTGGTAAATATAGTGTGGTGTCTGGTAAATATTGTAGTGTCTAGTAAATATTGTGGTGTCTGGTAAATATAATGTGGTGTCTAGTAAATATTGTGGTGTCTGGTAAATATATTGTGGTGTCTGGTAAATATTGTGTTGTCTGGTAAATATAATGTGGTGTCTGGTAAATATTGTGGTGTCTGGTAAATATAATGTGGTGTCTGGTAAATATTGTGGTGTCTGGTAAATATAATGTGGTGTCTGGTAAATATTGTGATACCCGTCGTTGCCTGGGAAATCTAGGTGTCATGTGACATGTGGCTGGTACCACTGACAAGTCACGACTGGACAGAGTAACATAGTCTTGAATCAGCCCAATGTATCAAATGAGAGTAATACATACATTGTTCACAATAAGTGGTATATAAATGCAGCGACAATAAGGATCACAATGTAACGACACGTCATTTCATATGCTGTGCCGCTATAGTACACTCGTCTTTCGCGGGGATGAAAAAAAAAATGGGCGTTATACAACCGTCGTACTGGTATTTTATAGGACCAGGAGGTAAAGGGACTATACCTTTCCTATTTTTCAGGGGCGGCACCTTCATTACTTAAATACTTTTTGAGCTAGGGCGACATTTTTTTTAGATTCCGCTCTGGATTAGTCACTAGCTAGTACATAAGCACGGTATACATCCACATATATTTACTATACATTCACATATATTTGGTATACATCCACATATATTTGGTATACATCCACATATATTTGGTATACATCCACATATATTTGGTATACATTCTCATATATTTTGTATACATCCACATATATTTACTATACATTCTCATATATTTGGTATACATCCACATATATTTGGTATACATTCACATATATTTGGTATACATTCTCATATATTTGGTATACGTCCACAAATATTTGGTATACATCCACATATATTTGGTATACATTCTCATATATTTGGTATACATTCACATATATTTGGTATACATTCACATATATTTGGCATAAATTCACACATATTTGGTATACTATCACATATATTTGGTATACATCCACATATATTTGGTATACATCCACATATATTTGGTATACATTCTCATATATTTTGTATACATCCACATATATTTACTATACATTCTCATATATTTGGTATACATCCACATATATTTGGTATACATTCACATATATTTGGTATACATTCTCATATATTTGGTATACGTCCACAAATATTTGGTATACATCCACATATATTTGGTATACATTCTCATATATTTGGTATACATTCACATATATTTGGTATACATTCACATATATTTGGCATAAATTCACACATATTGGGTATACATTCACATATATTTGGCATAAATTCACATATATTTGGTATACATTCACATATATTTGGCATAAATTCACACATATTTGGTATACATCCACATATATTTGGTATAAATTCACATATATTTGGTATACATTCACACATATTTGGTATAAATTCACATATATTTGGTATACATTCACACATATTTGGCATAAATTCACACATATTTGGTATACATTCTCATATATTTGGCATAAATTCACATATATTTGGTATACATTCACATATATTTGGCATAAATTCACACATATTTGGTATACATTCACATATATTTGGCATAAATTCACATACCTTTGGTATACATTCACATATATTTGGTACACATTCACATATATTTGCTGTACATTCACTTTACATGCCTATATATTAAATATATAAACCGGATATCGGCTTTAACTGTGGAGAATTGGTCATGAGATGTCAAGGTCTTCATTTACCAGATAGTACACTTCTATTTCTCTCTTTTTTTTCGATCACTCCCATTTTCTCATTTATTCCACACCCACCGTCCCCCTCCATCCTTCCATTGTCCACAGTCTCCATTGACCGATCTCCAATTTAGCCAGTCCACTGTTCGATGTCCATTCCAACAGAGAATTAAGCAATAAAGGGGGGAGGGGGGGCTATCACAACAGAGTGATGATTACCATTTCCGGTCAGGTGGTACCTCCCCGTAGATTGAGGCCAGACCCCCTTAAATTAAAAAAAAAAAAACGATGACTGACTCCATCACTGGTTTTCTGGTAAAAGACAATCTTTTAAAAAAAAAAATCTGGCAGATTGTTCTCTGGAAACTTGCGATTGTTTGGTGGTAGTGTCTTCTTGCCACATTGTGTGGTATTTCTCAAAAATATTTATTATGGAATTCTAATTCACTTTTGTTTAAAAGGTACGTCAGGCTAATATGTAAACAAAATGTACTTAGATGTATATTTCTATGTTACTTAATCTTTTCATCGATCCTTTAATCGATCACAGCTTATCTAATATACAGATCAGTCAATGAGTCCAAAAATTTTAATAATCTAATATTTTATTTACAAAAATATCTAATTATCATTTATCAATAATCTAATTATTTTATATATCAACCAATCAATCTATCTATCTCAGGGCTCGAACTACCGCCGGGGATGCCGGGGATATCCCCGGCACTGAGAACTGTCATCCCCGCTTCTGCTTTAGCTAATATATCCCTGCCGGGGATGAAACCATAGACATTTATTCCCCGGCTCTGCAGAAAATTTTTCTTCATCCCCGGCACTGGTTTTTTCTTAAATCGAGCACTGGTCTATCTTTTTTTTAAAGATAGATTCTATCTATTCATTTGATTCTATCTATCCATTTGATTCTATCTATCCATTTGATTCTATCTATCCATTTGATTCTATTTATCCATTTGATTCTATCTATCCATTTAACTAACTAATATCCCATCCAATAACATGTCGGTCTATCATTCTATCTAACAGCCTGTATAATCTGTTTATCTTTCTACCTTAATACATAGCTAAGACACATCCTGTCTATAAATCTGTCTGTAATCAATCATCCAATCGATCTCTCTTATTAAAATACAGATCAGTCAATGAGTCCAAACAACCATGAATCTATCAGTAAACACAAAGAACATATGTAGCATCCATTTATAAATATGATCGAAGATTTCTTCTATAAAATTAACTTTCATCCTTCAGACGTGCCCCCCCCCCCCCCACAGCCACGGACTAGGTCCGCGGTTCTCGACCCGCGGGTCACGGCCTACTCGTGTGTAGCGAGCTGATTTCAAGTGGGCCTCTGATATTTTTTTTCAATCATTTCTTAATCGAGACTGTACCATAGGCATTCCTAGGATGGGGGAAGGGGGGGGGTCTAAAGTCTCCCCTCCCCCCGGGCCCCAGCTTGAGGGGGGCCCCAAAATATTTTTTTTTAAAATTAAGTATTAAGTACATAATCTCATGTCATGGTGTCAAATGTAAAAATGAAGCTTCCCCCCCCCCAAAGAGAACATGCCCACGGGCCCCCAAATCCCTAGGTTCGGCGCTGGACTGTACACTTTGAGCTTAATCGTTCTTTCTTGAAGGGTGTGGGGGGGGGGGTCGCTAAAGCCGAGAAAGTTTTCTTAAAGAGGTGACTGATCGCTAACAGTGTGAGAACCACCGGGCTGTGGTATCGTACGCTCCGTGGTTTATACTTTAAGTCAGATCTTATGCGGTATATCTCAAAATGTATACACACTATGCATAGCTAAGTAGGGCACGGTCGTATGAATTCATCGGGAGACATCGGAGCATCAGCAGGTACATTGCCTCGGGCCTCCACATACTTAAGACCGGCTCTGTCTCACTGTTGTCATATGCATGACTTTTTAAATATATTTGTTTATACTAGTGTGTTGCAGAATGTTTGAGAAAACATTTGATACAGTATGTTAGAAAAATATGTGATATAATATGTTCGCGAAATATGTGATACAATTTATTACCGAAATATATGATACAATATGTTAGCGAAATATATGATACAATATGTTATCGAAAAATATCATAAAATATTTTACCGAAATATGTGATACAAGATGTTATCGAAATAAATCATTCAATATGTTCTCGAAATATGTGATACAATATGTTAGCGAAATATGTGATACCGAAATATGTGATACAAGATGTTATCGAAATAAATCATTCAATATGTTCTCGAAATATGTGATACAATATGTTAGCGAAATATGTGATACAATATGTTACCGAAATATGTGATACAATATGTTAGTGAACATATGAGATACAATATGTTAACGAAATACCTTTTAAATAATCTAGGATACGAATGTATAACCAGCAAGATATCAATCAGATGTAGGCCTATTCCGCTATAAAAAAATATTGTTAACATTTCAAAAGCCTTGAAAATTGATTTATCATAAACCTAGTTGACATGGTAAAAAGATTACACATCACTCAGTGATTGGAATCTATTGCAACTTGGAAATCATTCCATCGTGTGAATCGGATCGTTCATGGCTCTCGACAAATCAATGCAATTAAGCGTACGATTGTTTCCCAAGCAAAACGGGGGGAAACATTTCCTAGATCTTATCTGATCCTTCACCGTATGCAAGAAAAAACAGCCAATAATTAAATGTGTAAATCTTTCAATCGGTAGTTCCGTGTTCCGTGTAACATTTATGGAAAGAAAATTTTCCATTAGCCTCATATAAACATTGATTATTATAACTGTTATGTTGGGGAGGGCGGGGTTGGAATACCCATTCAACAGTTAAACTATTTTTGTAAAAGACGTCTGTAATAGTTGATTTAGTAATTTAGTAATCGTTTTAAAATTAATGGAACTTATTACAAAAAAAAAATCATAAACCACAAAAACCTTCGTATTTGTTTGTGAATGGTAAAAAATAGATTTTATACAAACTTAAACTCAAAAATTACTTCTTTAATAATTTGGCTTCACTAGAGAATACTTTTTTTTTGTAATAGTTCTACTAGAACAAAGTTCGAAAACAGAAAGTTACGTTTGACACCCCCCCCCCCCAACAGGAAGCGGACTCACCTTACATTCAGATCTCTCTCTCTCTCTCTCTCTCTCTCTCTCTCTCTGTATGTGTGTCTGAGTGTAGGGCAAAGATGGATATATCCCAAAATTGAATACGTTTTTGTTGTGACTAACATGTGACGTAATGTCTCTCTCATTTAAGAGATGTTTACATTCTCTTAGAATGTTATCTGTGTTGGAGAGTACTCAGATCTCTCTTTGTCTTCACACACACTTACTTGTTACAAGTCTATTTATTCATTTTTTTTCTTTTCTAAAGATGTTTATATCTCAGACATTATGAAAGGTATTATGATAGTAAGGTCTTATCGTGCCACTCTTTTCATCCCCACCATGGTCAATAGCGTGATAGCCATTGAAGCACCACAGATGTCAAGGGTAGGGGACGACTAGTCGAGAGTTGAACCCGCAACACGCTGACCAGGCTCCATATCGAACCTCTACCCAGCCTCTACTGTCTGTAAATGTCCGTTTCTATAACAAACATTCTACTTTATCTTATATGATGTGTGAAGTCCCTGTAAGGATGAGATGAAATCTCTTAGATCCTATAAACCATTAATGGGTCGGTTTTCGCAATGCCCTTCTTTCATCCCCACCATAGCCAGATAGTGCAATGGCAATGGAGGCACCGCGGGAGACATAGCGGGGACTTAAGTCATGACCTGAAATATCCATTGGTTCTCACTGAAGATCGAACCGGTGACCCTAAGGTCGACAGCCGAGCGCTTTACCACACGACCATCCGTCCAGCCATTTGATAGTCCTGTTCATGTCATGAAGGGTCCCCACCAGCTAATCTCTGGGCCCCCTGACAATCTCCACCAGCTAGGGTCACTCTGGTCACATACACCTGTTAATGGCCAGGTCATTATTTAACTGATTACTGTATCCGTCCGGGCACATACAGGCATGGACCTCCCCCCCCCCCCCGGACGACGTATGTTAGGGTTTCATGGGTATTAATCGATAAATATGTCTCAAGTATATGGTGAGATGATACAGAAACCATGACCGATGTGTTGGTCACAACTATTTTTACCGATATTATTTCTTATGTTGATTCTGATAAACCGTTCATACCATTTCCGATTACCTTCACAAGTCTCAAGGAGTGTCTTGTATTGATGCATTGCGTCTGTCTTATCGTTGCATCGTGCCTGCATTTCTGCGTGTGTCGAAGAATTGTCAGTACAGATCAATAGTTCGAAGGTCACCTCTACCGCCATACATTTCTACATGAAAGACGTAGAGGAAGTCTGCTCGTGTTACCTTTTTTTTTTGGTCAATTTTTTTGTCCTGGAGGACATTACACAACAAAGTTTGGTGTCCTGTGAGGACATTACACAACAAAGTTTGGTGTCCTGGGCAAGACAAAACAAAAAGTATCTCGTCCTCCCGCATTAGACACAAGAATCGAGATATACGATCTTTTGGAACCGAACGTCACTTGTCTAGATATTATACAAACCATATCAGCCAGTACACAGCAGGGCAGCAGCATTTGTGAAGGTTATCTGATAAATCTGAAAGGAATAGCTCTGCAGATCAGGGGGAGATAATTGTGTAGGTCAGGTAAAAAAAAAAATCTGCACATAGATTATTGCCCCTGTAAACAATGGTGGAGATGTCGTGGTTTTTGTTTGTCTTCTTCTAGATCACTTGTTTTTACTTCTTCAGACATTTCAATGAAAGGGAGCTAAGCTATTACTTTGAGAAGACGGGATGGTCGTGTGGTAATGTCCCTGGTTCGATCACCGGTGATGACCAATGGTTATTTGAGGTTGAGATTTTAAAGTCCCCCCACTATAACTCCCGTAGTGCTTCCAAGGCAATTTCACCATGGGGATTGGTAGAGGGTGAAAAAAAAAGGGGCACCATAAAACAATCCCATTAGTGGTTAAAGGAACGAAGAGATTTCATCTCATCATTACAGGGATTTCAACTTCATCTTACTCTCAAGTAAACAACCAATACTTCAAGGTCTTGGATGTAAATTCGTACATGTCATTGTAATGGTTTTGTGTCATCTCTGATCAATATATCTATCTATACAGTATTCGCAACTGATCTAGTTTTGAAATATACCCCCCTCCCTCCATTTCACGGACTGGCGAGACTGAAGTGTCTTTTTAGTCCGCACGGCTTTGAAATAGTATCAAGAAGTGACCAATGAGATGCGGGTCAAGCTTACCTCCTTTCGGGTATTTTAAGTTGCATGATCGATAGAAACAAGTGGCTTCAAACACACGCAAGCAAGCACACATACACACACACACACACACACATAAACATGCATTAACACTGTGCAGGTTAAATGACAGATTGCAGCCGTAGGAAATGTAGGGGTTTCACCTGCAACAATTCCTTTCCTCTCTGGCGATGTAAGTTCCACCTGCAACAGTTCCGTGCCACTGTGGTTCACCGCGGTACGAACCCCATCATGTGTGACGCAATATGACGTAAAGTTTCCGCCGCCGTAAGCCTCGTTTATGAATTGTTGTTTTTTTCTCGCATGCAATTTATGCCAGGTAATCTAAGGAAATAGTTATCTTCCTTTTTGTGTTTGCCAGAAAGTCTGTTAAAAAACCAAATGTAGCTGTCCTCTTTTGGCTTACAACTTTTATTTCAAAACTCTTTAATTTCTTCCATTTGCTACAGTTAGTTTAACATTTCATCCTTTTCTATGATTCTCAGTTGCGACAAAAATCTCTGCCTTGTCACTAGTTCAAAGAAAAACGTGTAAATTTAGTTTTGAACAACTTCTGTACCATCATTTTTTCATAGTTTTACAATCAACGATTTCACTGTAAAACTAAGTTGAATACCATAAAATATTTCTACATAAGTCAACATTTAGTCAAAAGTTTCTGATATTAAATTCCGTTGTTGAGTTAGTCCCTAGTGGCGTCTGGCCATTTTCGTACTAATTGTACTATATTCGCCATATCCTTGAAGTATAACTTCTGACTCAGGTTTGAGAGAAGTCAATTCATATCCGACTAAGTAGCTATTCGGGCCTCAGGGCGAACCCCATGCGACAAACACTGACCAGTTAGAAATAAAGGAAAGTGCCCTTTGCTCTAAAAACGCCATGGAGGCAACAGGAAGTGTTGAATTCTGTTTCTGTAACCACGGCATACACAGGGATTTGTGGTTATCACAAAGCCCAGCCGCCTTTACTTCTACAATCAAGTCGGGTACCACAATCAAGTCAGGTACCACAATCAAGTCAGGTACCACAATCAAGTCGGGTACCCGTTTAAAGCTGGGTGGGACTTGAGGGACTTAAGCCACTATTTACCAGGACCTGGAAAAATTCCCTTGGATCTCACTCGCAGGTCGAAGGTCAAGCGCGTTACAATGCTCGACAGAACAAAATAGGAAGGGGGCCCCCAAACCAAAGGATTCTACAGCCTAGTGAGGCGTGGAAGACAAAAACTTACGTATCGAGTATTGAGAATCGAGAATTGAGTAACGAGTAATGAGTATCAAGGATTGCGTATTGAATATTGAATATTGAATATTGAATATTGAGTATTGAGTATCGAGTATTGAGTATCCAGTATTGAGTATCTAGTATTGAGTATCGAGTACTGAGTATCGAATATTGAGTATCGAGTATTGCGTATCGAGTATTGCGCATCGAGTATTGAGTACCACTTATATTTGTAAGCTTTTCTGACTTACCTACAACAACAACAATGGGGAAACAATGTAGACGTCATCAACTGACCGAATGGGGGAAAAAACAACAAGCAGTTGACAGTTGCACCGAAAATACCTGATTGTGTCTAGTCAATACCACTCCCTAGTGTTTGGCGGATAAATCAATGAGTCATTGTGACCTGACCTCTCTCTCTCTCTGTGTAGAATGTTTTGGACAACGGCTACATCTGTACTGACATGTACAACTATGGACGATGACAGCAGTTCTTTGATGAAAATTTGACTATATCGGACAGTGGCTTTTATGGCGATTTAGTATACATGGGCTAGTGAATGGACACATAACTTTAACTTGTGGGGGTGGGGGGACAAATAGGAGACTAGGCGTTGAACTAAGTTGATCCTTATATATACCGTGATTACTACAACAGATGAATTCTACACCTCATCTGCCCCGAAGAGCCCTCATAGGTTTAATCGAATTCTAATTTTTACGTGAATTTTATGAACAGTGGCTTTTTATAAGAGGCTTTTTGAATGAATATTCAGCGACATTTTGTTATGATGAAAACTAGAGTGTTGTGAGAAGTACTGCTTTCATTTTGTCATTTAGGTTACAGTGGGCAATGGCTATTCCAATACGATATGTGGCTATGTACTATATATAGTGGCTATAACAGTGGCAATGTACTATATTTAGGGGCTATGACATTGGCTATGTACTATATATAGTGGCTATAACAGTGGCAATGTACTATATTTAGTGGCTATAACAGTGGCTATGTACTATATATAGTGGCTATAACAGTGGCAATGTACTATATTTAGTGGCTATAACAGTGGCTATGTACTATATTTAGTGGCTATAACAGTGGCTATGCCTATCGAGTCTAGAGGACATGGGCTAATTCTGTAAAAGTAATATTGTGTGGACAGTGGCTATTTATTTACTAAGATCTAAAATGCGGTGGACAGGAAAGATTCATGCATAAAGTGGATTTTTCTTTACGGGATATAAAATGAGGAAGAATTCAAAAGAAGTGTATTGTGGATAGTGGATATTGATGTACTTAGATATAGAATGCAATGTAATACTTTGTAGATTGTAGACCTAGCTAGTACCAGAAGTAGAATTAGTCCTTTGTAGATTCTAGCTAGTGCCAGAAATAGAATTAGTCATTTGTACATCTTAGCTAGTGCCAGAAGTAGAATTCTTCTGCATTTTAAACCTTCACTTGTTAATGTGGGTTACCTAGAAAAACCATTGTATAAGATGTGCCCCCCCCCCAAACCTTTCTTTGCTTTCTTCCTATGTTTATGAGTCTGCTTCATAAATATTCCATTCTTTTCTAGATTGATAACTAAAGTACTTCCATACTCCGCCATCTTGTATTTACAGTTCCCTGATTTGAATGGAGCCGAACATCTTCCTGAATAATAAATGACTGAGGAGACAGCTTGTGATCTGTGGGCAACGCTTTTAACCCTACAGTTAGATCAGAAGTGTAAACAAACCAATAGAGCTAATGTTGGAACAATAAAGTAGATGGAATATCCCCCCCCCTTTCCCCCCAACCCCGTTCATTTTTTTGTATTTGCCGGTTTTTGTTTTTGTCTGTCTATATTCGGTTTCCCAGCTACCATAACAAAAAAGTCAGAGTTTAGTCCAAATAACTCCGAAACAAACAATAAAATACACAGCATGACCAGAAATAGAAATAAATTTTACAATGTGATCAGTAATCAACATCTTTGCACAAATTTAGTATGTTCTAGTCCAGGGGGTCGGCAACCTTTTGAGACGAAAGAGCCAAAAGTTATAATTTACAATTTTCTCAGGGTTTTTTTTAAAGAGCCACTAAAATTAATGTTCTAATATTATAGTATTTGATTAGGCCGCAATTTGACGTCGAAAGAGCCGCATGTGGCTCGCGAGCCGCAGGTTGCCGAGCCCTGTTCTAGTCTATGGTTGCTAATTACGATATTCCGGGCCGCATGGTGGGCTCTTGGTTGAGTTTGGTTCGGCTTTCATTGTGCCCGTGTTTTAGTTTCCTGTTATTGTGCCACTCAAGTTCCATGAATTGACTTATGTTTTAGGCTTTTCAAATAATTAACTACAAAAGTAAAAAACGGAAGTCAACGCTCTTCAACCTCGTTCATGCCCACCATTGTTATAATATTTGAAATCGGTTCCTATATTAGTTGTGTAAGTCGACATATCGATTTCTGGAACTGGCTCTAGTCCACAGTACTATTCTAAAATGAGAAAGTCTGCTTTGCACACACAATCATAGAGCTGTCATTATGTTCTTAGCACACACTTGGCATAGAGCTGTCATTATGTTCTTAGCACACACTTGGCATAGAGCTGTCATTATGTTCTTAGCACACACTCGGCATAGAGCTGTCATTATGTTCTTAGCACACACTTGGCATAGAGCTGTCAGTATGTTCTTAGCACACACTTGGCATAAAGCTGTCATTATGTTCTTAGCACACACTTGGCATAGAGCTGTCATTATATGTTTTTGGGCCCTAGGTAGCAGCTTTAAAATATACAAGGTACTTGTTGGGGCCCAGAAAGCATATTTTTTATATTTGTATGTTCCTGCTCGGGGGCCCTTTAAAAATTGGGGTGGGGGGGGGGCAGAGAGTTCAACTAGTCTGCCTATCTGAACACAAAACACACAGACTGGATCAATTAAATAAAACAGAGACAGGCACTGATTCAAATATTGACAAGGCAGTATTAAATTTTACCCGTCTCTCCTCATTAACCCTCAATAAATATAACATTACAATTTGAAATAAAACATAAGTGAATCAATAAAAGTTTCACTTTCCATCCCCCCCCCCCCTTTACAGATTCATCTTCCCTTGTCTCCCTTATCTCTTCTCAGCGGCATTGTCTTATCAGTGACGTGAATCCATCTTGTGAATGTATCCCATCTCACACACTGTCTCTCATATGCTGCAACTATAGCCTATACAAACATTTCATTGGATAAAAAAAGAAAATCATTATAATCTACCTGCTTTGGCGCTGTAACAGTGGGCAAAAAAAAATGTTTCGAAAAGAGGTGAGGCGGGCGGGGGGGGGAAGGGTGCCTTTGTGCGGCAGGGGGGGGGCCGACTAGAGAAATTATTGTTTTAAGTGAAAGGGACGTCATATCCCCACTAAAAAATGTCAGCGACGCCACTGGCTGGTTAGTTAGTCATTGATGTCTTATGAGTCTGTTGATTTATAAATCAATAGCTGTGAGCTGATTGTGTCACAGACACGCACAGAGCTGACGGGGGGGGGGGGGCGGGCTGAAGGTTGAAGCTGTTTTTGCTACAAAGATCTACAATTTGTCTTACTCCGTTACAGCTTCATATGTCGCCTGTTTCATATAATCAAGGTCTTAATTTGTGCGCATTCCTATCTGTGCATTCTAGCTGCCCGTTCTGGTTACACATCAGTAAAACCATTTTTATTTAACTACTGTACACTGGTTTTCCCCACTAATCTCTACCTTTAACCATGTGGTCATTTACGAAACCAATCTAATCATTTATTAATTAAGGGCAGATCACTTTTTTTTTAAAACTACAACGGTTTTCCCCACAAATCTCTTTACCTTATATACCTAGTGGTCAGTTACATAAACCAATTTTGTCTTTTAAAAAATAAGGGCAGATCACTCTACCCAGGCATCCCACTAAGTAGGTGGGTCACCGTGGGGGCGACCTGAGCCCCTGAAAAAATTTTTCCAGAAACTGAAGTCCGGGAGCCTGGAATTACCCAAGCTCGTTATTTTCCTTACTCATTAGTTTAAGACATATCGATGTAAATTTACAGATTTTCTTCAGATTTACACGTTTGTAATTTGATTAAGGATTTTCAAATTTGCATAAAAGTCTTTATAATGTGCGCCGCGCGTCTTTTTTTTTTGTGCTAGCCACACGAACACCATAGAATAATAGAGTAAACACTACACTTCATCTGTACCTCATGGGCTGTAAATGGAATTCTTGTCTTTTCTTTTTTTACATTGGACATATGTATGTCTAACTCTAATGTAACGGTACGGCAGTGTTTCTCAAAGTGTGCTTTGATGGGGTTACGTGCTGCACAGTGCTGGGGAATATCGGGTAAACATGAACAGCTATAGCGAAAAAAACAACAACAATGAAATGAGGGAACACAATGAAATGAGGGAACACGATGAAATTAGGGAACACAATGAAATGAGGGAACACAGTTAAACGAGGGAACACGATGAAATGAGGGAACACGATGAAATGAGGGAACACAGTTAAATGAGGGAACACGATGAAATGAGGGAACACACTGAAATGAGGGAACATGATGAAATGAGGGAACACGATGAAAAGAGGGAACACGATGAAATGAGGGAACACGATGAAATGAGGGAACACAATGAAATGAAGGAACACAATAACATGAGGGAACACGATGAAATGAGGAACACAATGAAATGAGGGAACACAGTTAAATGAGGGAACACGATGAAATGAGGGAACACAATAAAATGAGGGAACACGATGAAATGAGGGAACACAATGAAATTAGGGAACGCAATGAAAAGAGGGAACACAATGACCGTAAAAAAACAAGAGGAAAACTGTTTTTGTTTGTTGCTCTTTACTTGGGGTACACGGTATTACAGAAATAAAATAGAGGGGGGGGGGGGTACACAGGTGTCAAAAGTTTGTGAAACACTGCGGTACATGATCCATGTTGTCTACATGACTGTTTACAATTCTTGTTGAAATATCCGATACAGGCTACATCTCATTGGCTTGACCAAAAGCAATCTGGTACAAGCTGAGTTTTTTTTTAAATTGACGTCATAGGTGTAAAACAGAGTCAGATGTCACTGATAGGTCAACCAGACGATTGTCTAAGCCCCACCCACCCATTC
Source organism: Bulinus truncatus (assembly GCA_021962125.1). Classification (NCBI taxonomy): domain Eukaryota; kingdom Metazoa; phylum Mollusca; class Gastropoda; family Planorbidae; genus Bulinus; species Bulinus truncatus. The sequence goes on along the minus strand of JAGDYQ010000005.1, from coordinate 9,973,960 downwards.
TGCAAAAGACTCCCCCTCCCCTACATTTTGAAAAAAATATCATAACAGGGGGACATTTGCTCCCCCCCCTTACATTTAAAAAAATGTCATTAAGTTGTTATTCGCCCCCCCCCCGGAATTTTTTTGCCCCCCCCCCTGGAAAAATTCCTAGCGACGCCCATGGGTGGATATATTTTTTTTCTTTCTAACTTAGCTCAAGATTAGCACGCACTTCATGTAACCTGTACAGGTTTTGTTTTTGTGAAGTCTTAATTGAAATTGTCCACCTGGTGGTCTGGTTAACACATCCACACAGGTGGTTTATAACTGCACTTTTGGTGTTATCGGTGGCTACTTGTTTTAAGGAAAAAAAATATGAATGTACCTAACTATAAAACTATGCAATAGTTTGTCGACATATTTAGTTATTTTTAGTTATATGATTACCTTTTTCATAATATCTATCCACCTGTGTAATAAAATTCTCACTTTTTAAGCTTTCGGTCTTTCCAGCTGTATATCTTTCTGTTTCATCTATTTATCCATCCATTCTCCATCTTTCCGATTGTTGTTTACTCTTTGTTCCTAGATGGGCGTATATCAACTTAAGCCCCGGGCACATAAGACAATATTTAGCTATAAAACATTCGCCTCTGGGGTCTTGCTATCTGCCTTTCAGTGTCTGTCTATCGGTACGCCCATCTCATTGTCTGTCTATCAATACGCCCATCTCATTGTCTGTCTATCGATGCACCCATCTCATTGTCTGTCTATCGATGCACCCATCTCATTGTCTGTCTATCGATACACCCATCTCATTGTCTGTCTACCGATTCACCCATCTGATTATCTATCGATAAACCCATCTCATTGTCTGTCTATCGATGCACCCATCTCATTTTCTGTCTATCGATACACCCATCTCATTGTCTGTCTATCGATACGCCCATCTCATTGTCTGTCTACCGATTCACCCATCTGATTATCTATCGATAAACCCATCTCATTGTCTGTCTATCGATTCACCCATCTCATTGTCTGTCTATCGATACACCCATCTCATTGTCTGTCTACCGATTCACCCATCTGATTATCTATCGATAAACCCATCTCATTGTCTGTCTATCGATTCACCCATCTCATTGTCTGTCTATCGATACACCCATCCCATTGTCTGTCTATCGATACACCCATCCCATTGTTTGTCTATCGATAAACCCATCTCATAGTTTGTATATCGATACACCCATCCCATTGTCTGTCTATCGATACACCCATCCCATTGTCTGTCTATCGATACACCCATACCATTGTTTGTCTATCGATAAACCCATCTCATAGTTTGTATATCGATACACCCATCCCATTGTCTGTCTATCGATACACCCATCCCATTGTCTGTCTATCGATACACCCATCTCATTGTTTGTCTATCGATAAACCCATCTCATAGTTTGTATATCGATACACCCATCTCATTGTGTGTCGTCCGGAGTTGTTTTTAAATCATTCCACATCAATCCAGATATCTTTCTTCAATCAGTTAATCTGAACTGACTATTTGTCCTGTCTTAATGACCACAGTGATAACGAAACCTCCACCCCCCCGCCTTTCTCATCTCTCCATGTTATCTCTGTGTCAATATCAAATGTTTGCTGACATATTTTTCAATAAGCAACAGCCAACTGTATTCACTAATACACAGTCGTCAATGTACGATATTCTCTAATACACTCTGATCAATAACTAATAGTGAATAGTCAATCAACATCACTGATCTATTGAAAAACATAATGAAGTGGCAATGATCATAGAAATTGTTCAAATTATCACTGATAAATATATTATTTTTAATACATTATTGCAAATTTCATTACCATTTTTTTTATAAAGTATGTTTTTATAAAGTATGTTTTTTTATAAACTATGTTTTTATAAACTATGTTTTTATAAAGTATGTTTTTTATAAAGTATGTTTTTATAAAGTATGTTTTTATAAAGTATGTTTTTATGAAGTATGTTTTTATAAAGTATGTTTTTATAAACTATGTTTTTATAACATACAAATGCTGATTGTATAATTATTCAAAATTGCGTTTGTAAATATTCGTATTATATGAATACTTCTTTATGTTACTAGAAATGCTTATTTAGCAATGTGCCCAACTGCCCATATATATGTGTGTCAGTTTTTTGTTTACAGAAATAGCTCTGTAGACAATAATGACCTTAGGGTGCGGACACTGCCCTAGGGCCTGAGCTTAAAGAAAAAAATGCCCAACTTAGGGCCTCGCGAATTAAACCGTACATGCCTCGAATTGTACGCTCTATTTAGGCCTCACGAATTTAACTATATAGGCCTCGAATTGTACGCTCTACTTAGGGCCTCGCGAATTAAACCGTACAGGCCTCGAATCGTACGCTCAACTTAGGGCCTCGCGAATTAAACCGTATAGGCCTCGAATTGTACGCTCTATTTAGGCCTCACGACTTAAACCATATAGGCCTCGAATGGGACGTTCAACTTAGGCTTCGCGAATTGAACTTTATTGCTAGGGGGCGCTTCTCCTCTAAGGCCGTGCTTAACGCAATTGTATCATCAGACATGTATGTGTTGAAATGTGTTTATAGTCATGTTTGTGTAGCAGAGTGTCTATTTCAAGTGTTTACGTTCAAACATACGTATCCACCAATGATCCTACACTCGGGGGAAAGGTTCTTTATGTTGAAGTTTTTTTTATTATTATTATTATATCTTCTAAGTGTTCCAGTGTTTCTTTTATCCAGAGATGGGGGGGGGGGTAAATCTCACATCAAAGGGCGCCATCACCGCCACTTGTGGAGGATGGGGGCGTGCTAATTAAACAACCTGGAGTTGTTGTTTTTTTTTTCTAGGCTAGGCCGACCTTCACCTTCTAAAGGGCTAATGTACCAGGTTTGAAGTCAGTATGCGACAATAAGCTTCTGTTGATGATGTTTAAAAATTCCTTTTTTTTTTTAAATATAACATGAATACAGAATATACTGTGTGCCATTCGACGGATTTTACTTCACGCTTGAAAATCAGAACTTTAATCTTATACATATTATGATGAAATTATGAATTTACGATCTGCCTAAAGGGTAATATATTTCAAAATTTTGCAATTCTTAACTATTTTAAAGAAATATCCGTGACAGTATGAAAAAAGTTTTAGTTAATATTTCATTACGTTTTTTTTTCCCTATTTTATAATTTGCCATATTGGCTGAGTTTTTAAACTCAATATTCAGTTAATAATTTGCACCAGTGCTTGTTATCTCGAAGGTTCTGTGTTCAAGTCCTAATGTTGAGGATTACTTATGTATACACTGTATGGTGATAGTGTATGCTGATTGATAGTATATGGTGATAGTGTATGGTGATTGATAGTGTATGGTGATAGTGTATGATGATATCGTATGCTGATTGATAGAGTATGGTGATAGTGTATGGTGATATCGTATGCTGATTGATAGAGTATGGTGATAGTGTATGGTGATAGTGTATGCTGATTGATAGTGTATGGTGATAGTGTATGGTGATAGTGTATGCTGATTGATAGTGTATGGTGATAGTGTATGGTGATAGTGTATGGTGATAGTGTATGGTGATAGTGTATGGTGATAGTGTATGGTGATAGTGTATGCTGATTGATAGTATATGGTGATAGTGTATGGTGATAGTGTATGGTGATAGTGTATGGTGATAGTGTATGCTGATTGATAGTATATGGTGATAGTGTACGGTGATAGTGTATGGTGATAGTGTATGGTGATAGTGTATGGTGATAGTGTATGGTGATAGTGTATGGTGATAGTGTATGCTGATTGATAGTATATGGTGATAGTGTATGGTGATAGTGTATGGTGATAGTGTATGGTGATAGTGTATGGTGATAGTGTATGCTGATTGATAGTATATGGTGATAGTGTACGGTGATAGTGTATGGTGATAGTGTATGGTGATAGTGTATGGTGATAGTGTATGGTGATAGTGTATGGTGATAGTGTATGGTGATAGTGTATGGTGATAGTGTATGCTGATTGATAGTGTACGGTGATAGTGTATGGTGATAGTGTATGGTGATAGTGTATGGGAATAGTGTATGGTGATAGTGTATGCTGATTGATAGTATATGATGATAGTATATGATGATAGTGTATGGTGATAGTGTATGGTGATAGTGTATGGTGATAGTGTATGGTGATAGTGTATGGTGATAGTGTATGCTGATTGATAGTGTATGGTGATAGTGTATGGTGATATCGTATGCTGATTGAGTGTATGGTGATAGTGTATGGTGATAGTGTATGGTGATAGTGTATGCTGATTGATAGTGTATGGTGATAGTGTATGCTGATTGATAGTGTATGGTGATAGTGTATGGTGATAGTGTATGGTGATAGTGTATGCTGCTTGATAGTGTATGGTGATAGTGTATGGTGATATCGTATGCTGATTGATAGTGTATGGTGATAGTGTACGGTGATAGTGTATGGTGATAGTGTATGGTGATAGTGTATGGTGATAGTGTATGGTGATAGTGTATGGTGATAGTGTATGGTGATAGTGTATGGTGATTGATAGAGTATGGTGATAGTACATAGCGATAATGACGTGTAACCAGGGCCTTTAAACCACGAGGTCGCGCCATAGGCACACCCTCTCCTATAACATCAGTTATAAGTAACCATTTCTTACTGGTAGAATAGTTTAATAGTTTCTGGTGTTAGAGTAGTTCATGATGTTATACTAGTTTATTGTGATATCGCAGTACAGTAGTGTAGCGTGTGATGGTGATATAGTGTGAGCATATAATGTAAAAAGCCTCTGATTCCACACAATTCATAACAAACAATCTGACACACGGGGCGAGCCGAGCCATCTGTTACGTATGTGAGTAAACATAATACAACTGCAGGTCAGATCGATGCAAGATAACCCACCGTGTGGCGGGAGAACTTGAATCTAATGGGGTACCGGGGCTGAATTTTAGGTAACAAATGTAGCACGAATTATGATGTTAATTTTACAGTGACATCTGGTGTCGACAACAGAATAATCCCAAGTGATCTTAGCCACAATAAACCATTTGATGAAAGTAAACAATTAGGGCCGTATATGGACCATCTGCAGCTAAAGGGCCAATGGGTCTCACACTGGAGAGCAATTACCGTACTTTCTTATTTGAAATTTCAAAATTATAGACTGTCGTGATCGTTTGTAGGGTGGTTGGCTCTAGGTACAGATGAGACGGCCGTGAAAGCCCTGAAATATTTATGGAGGTGATTAAGACAGTAGCGATGGTAGAGTGGAGGTAGAGTAAATGTAGAATGGAGGTAGAGTGGAAGTAGAGTGGAGGTAGAGTGAAGGTAGAGTGCAGGTAGAGTGTAGGTAGAGTGGAGGTAAAGTGCAGGTAGAAAGAAGGTAGAGTGAAGGTAGAGTGGATTTAGAGTGCAGGTAGAATGAAGGTAGAGTGAAGGTAGAGTGGAGGTAGAGTGGAGATTGACTGAAGGTAGAGTGGAGGTTGAGTGAAGGTAGAGTGGAGGTAGCGTGAAGGTAGAGTGAAGGTAGAGTGAAGGTAGAGTGGAAAGATTGAATAGAAAGTCATTGGCGGATCCAGGGGGGGGCCGACCCGGCCTCGCCCCCCCTATGGCTCCGACCCCTCTAATGTCTAGACCCTTTTTCTCTCTGCTGCTGCTCGAAATATAACATTTTTACAAAGCCACGCCCCCCCTCCCCCCATTCCAATTTTCTGGATCCGCCCCTGGAAAGTGGTGAAGAAGACATAAAGAGTGGAAATAAAAAAAAGATGAGACACTTTGAGAGGAAAGACAAAGATATATAAGATAGAGAGAGTGAGGAGATAGGACATGTGAGAGAGTGAGGAGATAGGACATGTGAGAAAGTGAGGAGATAGGACATGTGAGAGAGTATGGAGATAGGACATGTGAGAGAGTGAGGAGATAGGACATGTGAGAGAGTGAGGAAATAGGACATGTGAGAGAGTATGGAGATAGGACATGTGAGAGAGTATGGAGATAGGACATGTGAGAGAGTATGGAGATAGGACATGTGAGAGAGTATGGAGATAGGACATGTGAGAGAGTATGAGAGAGTATGGAGATAGGACATGTGAGAGAGTATGGAGATAGGACATGTGAGAGAGTATGAGATAGGACATGTGAGAGAGCTAGAATAAAGAAAAACATCAAAAAGCTTGAACAGGAAACATCAAAAGACAGGGAAAGACCGGAAAGTAAAATATGTAATATTTTGTAATCACTGTGAATTGAAGGGACATATCTTCTGCTGATTATCTTCTGTAGTTTATCACATAGTTATTGATATTCCACCATTACAATTTAGCGGTCTACTTAATATCAAATTTTATGAGTTCCACTTCATCAATCGTAATGCTACATGGAGTCCATGATCAAAGAACACCGCCAAATAAAGGCTAATAATAATAATAATAATAATAACATGAGTTCAGATATGTAATGAATCCGACAAGTAATGCCTTTATCCAATTATCTCTATCTACTAACGGATCGTTAATTATATATATATATATATATATATATATATATATATATATATGCGGTGAATGCGTTGGTCCTATACCAAGTCATCTTCATCACACTCCAGGCATATACATCTATGCGTTTGTTTACTCCGTTACTGACATACATCAACCTAATCTGACATCAGAAAACAATTTTTTTTTAAACAGGACACATAGTCAATAACAAAGATTCACGCCCTTCTTACTCCACTCCCCCTCCTCTTCCCCCAATACCCACCCCCACACCCCAGCCACAGCTACATACTTCTTTCACACCCCCACCCCCCACCCCCACGCCACCACCCACCGTCAGCAGATTTGTCAGACTGGGAAGTTTGTGTTGTGTATCAATGAGTCTTGTCCTTCCCTCCCCTCTCCCCTGCGCCACATCCTCCTCCCCTCCACCCTCTCGTGTTATTGGGTCGCCGCCTCCTCGCTCAAACTTCTTCTATCATTCCATCTTTTGAAGAAGAAGAAAAAACCAACAGTAGCAGCAGCAACAACAACAAACGGTTTTCAGCTTCTCCCACCTGTGCCGTGGGGGACTCGGGGAGTTAGGGAGGGGAGAGGGAGGGACCACTTGGCCCGTGGATGGCGCAGTGAACGGAGGGGCGATCGTGTGTTGTGATCTTTTTTTTTTATCTTCAATTTCTTCTTTCGGTGTTTCAGTGTATGGGAATCCTACGTTTTGTTTAGGAATAATACGTTTGGTTTTTTTTTTAGGAATGATACGTTTCGTTTTTCGTGTCCTGTTGCAGTGGGTCGGATTGAATCTTTCGGAATAAGTATTTCAAGGAGCGTGTGTGTTTGTGTGTTAATATTTCTATGTTGACAACTGGCGTCATTCTCACGGTGTAAATCTAATTGGTAAGTCATCGATACATTAAAGAGACCAATTAATCACTGTGAGTTAAAATATTTTTATTATTTGTGGTTGAATAAGCGATAACGTTTTTGTGAATAAATAAACGATTACCGTTTGTGAATAAATAAACGATTACCGTTTGTGAATAAATAAACGATTACCGTTTGTGAATAAATAAACGATTACCGTTTGTGAATAAATAAACCATTACCGTTTGTGAATAAATAAACCATTACCGTTTGTGAATAAATAAACGATTACCGTTTGTGATCGAATAAATGATAAACGTTTTGTGATGAATAATTTTTCTATAAGACAAAGACTTTAAGTCGATTGGACTGATAGCAATCTAATTGGCCCCGTTACATAAAGGACTTGTCAAGTATTCTTGCATGCACACACACACACACACACACACACACACACACACACACACACATATATATATATATATATATATATATACACACACATTTTTTCACGGACCAACCGGGACAGGTCTGTCTTTTTTACTTTAGGTTTAGGGATGTCGGTTCCGGGGGGGAGGGGGTATGAAAACAGTAATGTAAAAAACACTTAAAACATAGAATAGATAATCTTTGTTATTTTATTCATAATGGTATACAAACATGATATTTTTACAAAATAAAACAGTTTTCTTCTTGTTGTACCACTCGTATTTTTCACTTCTGTAAATTTGTATTACTGTGTTACTTACCGAAATGTTACTGATCACACAAGAGCAGATTAATCATTCTCTGATCTAATAATTTTGCTCAATTATTTTCAAGAAACTGTGCACTGAATTTAAACCGGGACAATTTCAACAACCGGGCGGGACACCGGGACAACCCAGTATATCCGGGACTGTCCCGGCCAAACCGGGACGTATGGCAAGCCTATATATATATATGATTACTAAAGATACATGCTTCATGGCGTGATTACTTTCTGCAACTAAAAGTTATTCCACCTATGACATCAGAAATGACGTTATCATAACATGCTACCCCCTGTAGTAGCTGACACCCCTGTGAGCTTCGAAATATTTATATCTCTCTCTGGTACATCTAACCTTAGGCCAGTTGGTAGTCACACCAAGCTCGTTGGTTAAATAAATAGGTCGTAATACGACCATATGACTACTAGTGTGACACAGCTATACTGTCTCGCTTTCATTGTGGATTTAATATTTATACATTCTACCTGTACAGTGAAGGTTGGCTGAGCAATTTTTTTTTATTGTTTTCTTTATCGTTTATGTTCTCATTTTTTTTACATTTCGCTTATCTGAACTCTCGACTAGTTCTTACTTTACTCAGGATAAAGATATTTTGTGTTGTTATTATTTGAGCTCCGGTAAGTGAAACTAGTTCAATTTATTTAGGTCATGGAGTTGATCGTACATTAATAAAAGCACTGTTTTGATTTAAAAGCCTGGTGTTACTAGTAACTGTATAGTCGCAACAACCTGCTGGTCCAATTGTTGAAGGCTTATTGTCTGTTATGTCTAACGACCAGATGAACTCCAACTACTTTAGATTAGCCAGATAGCCCCATGGGAGAATGGGTTATGCATTACCATTCTACTTCTATTATTTTTTTTTTGTATCTCTGTTGACGCATGGGAGAAACATGTTCCCCCCCCCCCCCATAGTTGGCCGGTCCACGTATGTCTGTCTATAAATGATGTTCAATATGATATTCAGTATGCCTACATCCACTTGGTATAAGATAAACAATACGACCCGAGCCACACCCAGACTGAACACAAGCATTGCTCCTATCGGATCATTACAAGAATTTTTTTTATACAGTATTAAATATAGCATTACATACATATAGCATTACATACATGTTTACATATATTATTACATACAGTATAACACATACTATTACATACAGCATTAAATATATCATTACAAACTGTATTACATTTACCTCTTGCACTCTTTTATTATTTTTTGTATAATTGTACAGTCTCGATATTTTATTTGATATATATCATACATGAATGTTGATCATATGTTTTGTAATACTATAGGAATAACACATATAGTTTTATAATACTATAGGAATATCACATATAGTTTTATAATACTATAGGAATATCACATATAGTTTTATAATACTATAGCAATATCACATATAGTTTTATAATACTATAGCAATATCACATATAGTTTTATAATACTATAGGAATATCACATATAGTTTTATAATACTATAGGAATATCACATATAGTTTTATAATACTATAGCAATATCACATATAATTTAACACATACAGCACTGTAGTTACATTCATTAATGAGTTTCATATGTCACCTAATTAAACCGGTTTATTTATGACATGACATTAGTTTATTTCCCTAATATATTTTTTAAAATTAAACTTTTAATTTCATGATGTCCACTGGAATGAAATATTTCTGATTTGCCAAACGCGGTTATATGTGACACTTTGACATCTGGAAAGAAATGCTATCACTTTTAAGTTATTTAAAATTTCAACAGTAAGGGGAAAGGGGGGTCCAAATTCGAAAGTCCCCCCCCCCGAACCCCAGCTTGAGGGGGGCCCCCCAAAAATCCCTTGGTTCGGCACTGATTTTCAAGACAATCTTTAGTTTGTGATAGTGTGCACGCGGTAGCGATGTTTAGCTTTCTTCAATCGTACATGTATGGCTGAAGCTATTTATAGAATGTGATGTATCAATCTATTTATATAACATTTGATACAGCTCTCAGCATCTCCTCGTGGTGTCTCTTTGGCCACGGAACTCTCTGGCTATATTGGGGGGATAAAAGAAGGGCACAATAAAAAAACAAGCAATTTAAGTCTTTTCCGTTTCGGACAAAGGACATTTTAGAGCATTTTCGTGTACGGTTAGTAAAAAACGGTACTTAAAACGCCCCCTTTTTCAGCCCTCAGAGGTCAGATCGCGAAATGGACAACAGTCATTTTTTGGCAGGCCAAGACCTACAAAATGATATATACATCATGGTTGTTGAGATCTAGGGTGATGACGGACAGACAGACAGACAGACAAAACCGACCCATAAGTTGTTCACAGGATGTAAGCAGTGCAAGATTTACGTATAAGCTATACAAGCAATAGCTTAGGCCCCCCCACTTTCTTGGGAGGGGGGGCCCAAAATATTGTCCGCGTGAGAAATTGTCATATATACTTAAAATATGTGGCACTGACATATAATATCTGGACTTAATAATAAGGGCCCCAAACAGCTTAGGGCCTTATCAAGTCTACATCCGGCCCTGGGTGTATTATATTCTTTGTGATAAAACCTGTCACCCTTTACTATATCATCTCAACTGTGATTGACCAATCATGACGGGCAGCAAAGCTTTTTTTTTTAATATTTATATCATACGCCCCCATTCCACAACCCCCATAATATAATAAATTGACTATCTGCATGCTATGATGACCAGTATCAAAAGACTTATCCGCCACGTCATCGGCTACTTAATTATATTTCATCATGGTCTGGTGTTACAGTCAGGCTAAAGTCATAGATTAGCTCCTACATCACGGTCTTCAATTACGTCTTTAAGTCCGGGGGGGGGGGTGCGGTTTTTTTTTAGCTTCACTTTATTTTCTTAAAGATTTCGCAGTAAACCGAAAAGAGCGAATAGCATCGACACGAGAATGAAGCAACCCGGGATAGAGTTATCTACCCTTTATTAATGGGGGAACTATTGTTTTAATCTTACGGCGTATTGTGTTTACATCCGGGCTATCTCTCTCTCTCTCTCTCTCTCTCTCTCTCTATAGAGAACAACTACGCAGTTGAGACTGACGTAGTCTATGACATTATAAAATAAATTTAAAAAAAAGGTACAACTCCCTCCCCCCCACCCCACCCCGTCCCTGTGCCGCAGCGTGTTAGTTTTATAAGTTTGCTTGTTTACACTGTGTTGTGTGTGCAGTGTTTTCTTGATCGGTGCAGTTATAACGGAGTTCCGTCCTTCGATCATTCCGTCTGTACATCTTTCTAGCGACAGGTAAACTAAACACTACACTTTAAACACTACACTTTAAACACTACTTGCTGTTTTTTTTTACTTCTTGTCGTGTAAACTTTTGTGCGATCTTTTAAAATAAAAATCAACAACTTGATACAATAAAGATACATAACTCTTTCTTATTTTATTCAATGTCGCCATTTAACCGTGAATATTTTAGTCTACCCAATCTTGCACGGCTCTGCTTTAGACCACCTTGTGTTCAAAAGTAGTAGATGCAGTAGATCTGAACACATCTTTATTGGTCAGTGATTTATGTGTATGTTTGGTCAACACAGTTAAAAGACTGCGTGTAGTGTGTTGACATCATGGTGTGTTGACATCATGGTGTGTTTTGTTGTCGTCGTCTATCGGGATGTGTGACTCAGCTTTTTAAAAAAAAAAATCGTATCGAATGTTGAAACGTGCAGTGTTAATCAACCATAGGTGTATACACAGAGTGTGTTATTTGGGATGAATCGAGGCAACTTATCGCGTTCCTGGTCTAGTTTCCCCTTACTCCCCCCCCCACCCACCCCCAGACATTATATCTGCCGAAGATGTCCCGTTTCTGCGTTTAAGGAAAAAAATAAATCATTGTAAATAAAAAAAAAAAAGGAAAATAATTGATTTTAGTTAAATTACAGTACAGGGGTCCTTTCCCCAACCTGTGCACTCCCCCCCCACACCAAATTGACGGGAAGGTGGGGGTGGGGCTCCAGGTAAATGTATAACATACTACACATAAACAAGATGAACACAGAGGTAGGCCTTAAAGAGCTCTCTGCCTTATGAATTGACTCTTATGTTAGGTATACGTGTGTCAAGAAGTTTATGAGAGAATGTATTGAGTAACCTGTACTTACTCCAAGCACCCCACCCACCCCGGTAGGGTGAACATTCTACAGCAGGGGCCACCAGGCCAATAGCGGGGGGGGGGGAGGGAATAAATGTTACTAAGTAGAGCAAACACGCAGAGGGGGCCAGACAAAACGCAGGGGAGGGGGGCCGCACGCTACCGGCCTGACCCCCACCACATCCCTTTTCACTAACTGTTAATGACGCCACAGCTCATCTGTGTTTCTCAAACCTATTTTGTTTGTGTCTAAGCCTAAGACAGAGGCGTACCTAGGGTGTGGGGTCCAAATTGGAAAGTTCCCCCAAAAATGTTTTTTTTTTTACATTAAATATTAAGTACATTATCTCATGCCATGGTGTCGAATGCAGGCCTCCGGGCCCCCCGAAATTTAGAATCGGCACTGGCCTAAGCCCTTCTAAAAATTAACATCCCCCCTCCCCATAGTTTTGGATAGTCGATAACGGGATTTATTACAGGGCTAATCCCCGCCCACACCACCTCCTATGTGGGGGAAACACTAGCATATATACCCCCCCTCCCCCCATAAAAGACAATAGGAGCTGGGTTTTTGTTTTTTGAGTTTTTAATGAGTTTATTTTTGTTAAATATTCTTGGTTGCTCTGTAGAACATCGAGACGTGGGTTCAGTATTTTAAAAAAAAAATTACACAGTTTTTTTTCTTTATATCAACTCCAGTTGCATGCAAACCAAAAAAGTTAAAATGGACTTAACTATCAAAGTGTCAAAGTGAAAAACAAAAAAAAATAATCCCAGCCGTTGACCCATACATTGAAATAATCAGTTGGATTAATACTTAATCCCTGGTTAATCACCTTATCTGGTCCAGTGTTGAGTATGTGCTTACTTATGTAGGTCATGGTTCTAATAATTGCGCTAGCGGCTGTACGATTTCAAGGATGTTTTTTCATGTTGTAGTGTGCACTTGGTCTTCCCGGAAGGTGAACTCATCTCTTGCATTCACCACACATCTTACCTGGTACACAATCATATGTACACACCTATATATATATATACACACACACACACACACATATATATATATATATATATATATATATATAGAGAGAGAGAGATAGATAGATAGATAGATAGATAGATAGATAGATAGATAGATAGATAGATAGATAGATAGATAGATAGATAGATAGATAGATAGATAGATAGATAGATAGATAGATAGATAGATAGATAGATAGATAGATAGATAGATAGATAGATAGATAGATAGATAGATAGATAGATAGATAGATAGATAGATAGATAGATAGATAGATAGATATAGATACTCAGACACGTAGAATTTAAGAAACATGTACAAACAAGCTGCACATACATGCACATTCAAACATACATACACATTCAAACATACATACACATTCAAACATACATACACATTCAAACATACATACACATTCAAACATACAAACACATTCAAACATACATGCACATTCAAACATACATGCACATTCAAACATACATACACATTCAAACATACATACACATTCAAACATACATGCACATTGCCTATAAGATACGTGACTGTCAATATTCAATTCGAAATGAATGCATGCCTTTGCCAGGTGACATTCAAATGTCACGGTGATCTTCGTGTATTTAAACACACACAAGGTAGACATTAATGTCAAGCGATGTCGAGAATAAGACGTGCCATTTTTATTGAGGGCATTATGTAAAGTTTCATTTCTTAACGCAGCTACCGAGGCATTTTATTTTTTGAAAATTAATGAAACACACACACACACATATACATACACACACACTCACATATAGCCAGTACCAGACAGACTAACAAATGCCTAAACATACATACGGCCAGAACAGACCAGACATGAGGCCCCAGGCATAGACTTTAAGAGTACATAGCCCCCCACCCCCCTTTATCCGAATTTCTCTGCAAATCTACACTTTTTATTTAAATAGCCCTCCACCACCAGTGCCGAACCTAGGGATTTGGGGGCCCGGGGGTGGGGGCTCGGCCTCTTTGGGGGGGGGGACTCCGGCATTTCGACCATGACATGAGATCATGGACTTAATATTTAATGTACAAATATTTTGGCCCCCCCAAGCTGGGGCCCGGAGGCACTTTCGAATTTGGACCCTCCAACCCTAGGCACGCCTCTGCCCCCCCCCCCCACTTACCTAAATATAAGTACAGGTGATGGCCCCAGTCATAGTAAGATTTGATTGGAATTTGTACTGGTGATTGGGGGGGGGGGATACTTTGACTATGCCTACCCATTAGAACGGCCTAACCTATATATACACACACATACACACACACACATACACACACATTTACACACATACACACATACACACAACATACACACACACATACACACACACATACACATACACACACACACATACAAACACACACACACATACACACACACACACACACACACACACACAACAAAACCATACAATACAGAGAGGGATAACTGCAGCCCAAGTTATACAAACACGTCAAGATTATGTACCTGAAACCCATTGACTTAATTTGATTTGTCATTCATTCTTGACTAATGTAGCTAATATTGCGCCGCCCCCCCCCCCCCGGCCAACTCCCACAGTTTGCGGCTACTAGTAAACACTAGACTGATAACTGTATCGATGATGACGTACGTGCTGTTGTCACCAAAATACAGTCTCCAGGCGACTAACAATACCAATCATTTCTTTCGTTTCGTCGTTGTTGTTGTTGTTGTCTGTTGTTGTTGTCTGTTGTTGTCTGTTGTTGTTGTCTGTTGTTGTTGTCTGTTGTTGTGGTTATCTTGTGCTAGACTAGATCACCTGGCTCACCTGTCCATTACGTGTCTCATACACCAAGAGGCGTGTTGTTTAATTACCGGTTGACTCATATGAGTTGTGGGGAGGGAGGGGGGAGGGAGAGCGTTGTTTATTTTAAACCGAGGACGGGGAGGTGTCACTGCCATCAATGACGTAGTCAATTGTTTACATGAGAACAAAGTTTAAGATCGACATGTGTAGCCCTACACCGGTTGGAGGTAACAATAACATTACATATGCATGTTGGAGGTAACAATAACATTACATATGCATGTTGGAGGTAACAATAACGTTACATATGCATGTTGGAGGTAACAATAACATTACATATGCATGTTGGAGGTAACAATAACATTACATATGCATGTTGGAGGTAACAATAACGTTACATATGCATGTTGGAGGTAACAATAACATAACATATGCATGTACCGCCGGTGGCCAAATGCGGCTCTTAGAGCCTTCTTCGTTCAATCTATTGCGGCTCCCATTGAATCAGATTTTCCCCCCCAATTTTTTCATGACTAAATCTTATTGCTGCTCTTTATAGAAATGTATTTTTCTTTAAAATGTTAGTTGGTCGTGCAAGTTGGTTGAATTAGAAAGTCCCCAGAGTCCACTTAGAGTCCACTCACAAGTCCACCCATCTTTAAATGGTATCTGACTTTAGTTATGGAAATAACGTCGGCTGGGCGTTGTGCGAAGTGCTAACCGCACAAATTCCTTTTATATGCCGTGGTAAAGGAAACGAATGAATTCTACGCTTCATCTGCTCCTATGGCCCCTTTTGGAGTCAATGAGACTTTACTTTTTTAGCGGGTCATGACCAGAGCCGCTCTTACGGATAAGCAAACAAGGGCCGTGGGCCCCAATCGCTAACGGTGTGGGGGGAGCTTTTTTTTAGGAGTTTTGTCATTAACAAGACGGGTAGTTGTGGGTTGTCAGAAGGGGGGGGGGCACAGTTTTTATAGATTAAGGGCCCGTTATACGTTTGACCGCGCCCCTCCCAGACCTGCAGATTACCTTTACCTATCGTCCTTAAAAGTACCTTTGCCTAGAAACTTAAAATATAACTTTGCTTAGGGACCTTCAAATGTAATTACGCATAGCCCCCTCCCCAATGTATTTTTGCAGAAGGCCCCACAAAAACGTGAACGGCCCCAAGCCAGGCCCGTAGCGTTAAGGGGGGCAGGGAGGGCAGGGTCCCCGCTGCGTTTTGTCTGGCCCCCTCTGCTTGTTTGCTCTACTTAGTACAATTTATTTCCTCCCCCCCCCACGCTATTGCCTGGCCCCTGCTGTAGAATTTTCACGCTACGGGGCTGCGTGGAACAGAAATCACACACGTAAATGGAGGATCGTTTGATGAAAATAAACAGTACAAACAAACACAGCTTATGATCAAGATGGATGCTGCAGCTAGAAGGCTCTCATCTGTCTCTGTCAAATAATGTCAGTCGTTCGTGTGATTGGATTTATCCGGAGTAAACCAGCAGCGTCTGGCGACGTCAAATGCTGGCCCCGGTTCAAAATGTGTTCCGTCCCATAATGCTAATTAATAGACGGCGGCTTTGTAGGATGAAACACTTATCGATCTATCTGTCTGAAAATTAGTGTTTACTAGTAACATTTCTTACTGCCAGAACTAGTGTGATGACATTAGTTGTAGAGGAAGAGGGGGGGGTTGTGGCATTGACACGCAAATGACATTTTGAGCCCCCCTTTCCCCTTCTAAAAAAAACCCTGATGTAAAAGAGGATTCTCTGTTCGGGGTTTGGGGAGGGCGGGGCTCGCAGCACACAGGCACTGGTCGCTACTAAATACAATCACACAATAACTCGAACCGTGGAAAATTCAGGTGTATCTTAATTAAATGCTTTTCATTTCCATTCAGTGGTTTTCAGCGAACGGTTCGAGTCATCATGTCGTCTAGACTAGTCTAGAGAAGAGTTTCACGGGAATCATACTACAGAGTCCATGAGATTTTTTTTTTGTATGATGAATGGGTGTAAAATGTCATTCAGCTTTTTGATATTAAAATAATTGTTGGGGTAATAGGTTTGAAGACCATGCTTTTCGCTAGATAATCAGTACACCCACCGTGTCTTTATGTCTATAAGCACGTACAATACCCTTGTCTGATTTCATCTCAATTGATCCGACTTTCTATCAGTACTACAGTACCCTTGTCTAATTGTATCTCATTTGATCCGACTTTCTATCAGTACTACAGTACCCTTGTCTAATTTTATCTCATTTGATCCGACTTTCTATCAGTATGTACAATACCCTTGTCTGATTTTATCTCATTTGATCCGACTGTCTATTAGAACGCAGCTTTGTGTCTATCAGTCAGGGTAGGGCTCGTCATTCATTTGTCAACACAACAACACGCACGCCTGTATCTTTTGATGCTATTATGTCGTCTATTATTTGCACCAGTACGCTCCGGATAGCCCCGCCCCCCCCTCCCCAACACCACCACACCAGCCTCACCACCTTGTGTTTTTTTTTATGCTATTAATGACATCCATCTTGATATGTTTCACTCACTCACCTGATATCTTCCTTTCTTATCACCCTTATCATCATCGTCAACCTGTCTCTCACCTGGACATTCAGTTCGATGTTTTTTTTTTTCATTCTCAACTCTCACTGGTGTTGGTGATGACTTCAATGACTTCAGGAAATTGTTTTGTAGTTAACAACCGTGATGACTGGGATGGGGGGGGGGGGCATGTGATGGAAGTCCGGTCAACTACACCAATCTCTTTTATTCAGCTATGAATTGATTTGTGTCTGTGCGTGTCTGTGTGTGTTTGTGTCTGAAACGGTTCTAGCATAAGCAATGGTAGTGCGGTACTGAAGTTAGTGTTGTTTTTTTTTTTTAGTTTAGGGGGGGGGGGGAGTCAACGGTACATTAGATGGTCCTAGTAAAAGGTACTATGGGGGGGGGGGGCTAGTCAAAAGTAAAAAACAAACGTTAACAATGTAGTCTTGACTGTCTATAATATACCCACGGGTTTGACTGTTAACAATGTAGTCCTGACTATATATAATATACCCACGGGTTTGACTGTTAACAATGTAGTCCTGACTATATATAATATACCCACGGGTTTGACTGTTAACATTGTAGTCTTGACTGTATATAATATACCCACGGGTTTGACTGTTAACATTGTAGTCTTGACTGTATATAATATACCCACGGGTTTGACTGTTAACATTGTAGTCTTGACTATATATAATATACCTACAGCATTCATTGTAGAAATAATCAACACCTGAGAAAACAAGTCATTTAAGGGCTCGTCCATTAATTACGTCATCAACAAAAGTATGGTGGTAGGCGAGGAGGTGAAGGTCTGAAAGTGTTTGAAGTTTGATGATTATAAACAACAGGGGGGGGGGATGGGGAGCGAGGTATGGGGCGATATTTTAATGTCAACAATATTGGTTGTCAAGTACAGGATCTCGACGAATATGTCTCAAATCACAAATTAAACTTTTTCTAATCTGTGGTTATGGTGTTCTATTTTAGAATCCTTGCGAAATCTTTGTTTCAAGCATTTATTTTTATCCGATCAATGAAATATCTCCATGGTTTCTAGAATATTAATAAGACGTATTTTATAGGATTTTTAGTATTTCAGTGTAGTAGCATAGATAAATTAACTCCCTTTGGACTGGTCAAGACCGGTAATTACTAGTATGTTTAGATATTATAACTTTCAAACAGGTACAAATGAAACCAGTGTGAGTATTGGTCACATATTCCTGTCGACAGAGCACTCATTCAGCCACATAAAACAGGTCCAATATGTTTTGACCATGTGAGACGTCAGGATCGTTTATTGTGGACTTTACAGGGATGATGTGATCTAGGTAAACAATAGAGTTTGGGAGGTTCAGGCCAGGTGTCGATTCCCTTTGCCGACACTGAAGAGAAGTTGAGGAAACCGTGGATCATGTACTATTTGAGTACCCCGGGCTTGCGGACCACAGGGTGGACCATTCGGGTGGCTGACTTGCCATTGGCCTTAATGGCAGTGTCCAGATGTTGAGGGACACAGCTAGTTTGATCTGACGGACTCTTAGAGACTGAGTCTCAGCCCGCAGTTATTATCACCGAGAGAGTTGAGAGAGAGAGAGAGAGAGAGAGAGAGAGAGAGAGAGAGAGAGAGTCAATTCATTTTAATCCCCCGTGACAACACAGTACTAATCGTTGATTGTCTTTTTAGCTATAGTACAGTTATTAATCTAAAAACAAGACAATTATTCTATTTGAAAGATACGGTAGAATTTCGATTATCCTACCAAATGTGGCGTTATGGCATTCGTGATACTGCCAAAACCGCATTGGCTCTGATCAATACATAATTCTTAACTGCCTTACACTTGCTAAAAAAAAAAGTACCCCCTTTTTTTTTAATACTGCAGCTCCATTTATGTTTTATTTTATATTTCTCATTATTTACTAAAATAATCTATAATCATTTATTTTATTTCGGATTAATATTGTTTACTTTAGCGGATAGTGTGATTGCGTGCCAAATAGTCTTGACTCTAATGTACATGTATATTATGAACTCACTAATAACTTGACATATGGGGGGGGGGGGCATTTGCCTTCTTTGCTCCAGGTCACGGGGTTTCTCTCTTTTATGTTAAAATATTGAAATATTAACTGTCGTGGCGTTGGAATGAATAAAGGTGGCAAATTTTAATTCCTCCTTCGTGTTCGCCCTTTCCAGATATAGGACCTTGCCAATATCTTTTAAAAAGTTTTCGCTTGTTAAAAAAAAAAAAAATTAAGTTTCCCTTACAAACTATCGGGAAAGGGGGGGGGGGTCAGGTGAAGTAGAGTTCGTCTGTTTCTGCCAACCATACGGCTGTTCTATGTGGATTGTGTGGCTAGCACAATACTCAGCTGCCCTTTAATTTCCCCGGTGGACTCAGGGTGGACACAGGGTGGACTCATGGTGGACAAAAAGTGGACACAGGGTGGACTCAGGGTGGACTCAGGGTGAATACAGGGCGGACTCATGGTGGACAAAGGGTGGACACAGGGTGGACTCAGGGTGGACACAGGGTGGACACAGGGTGGACTCAGGGTGGACTCAGGGTGGACACAGGGTGGACTCAGGGTGGACTCAGGGTGGACTCAGGGGCATCTATGGGACCCGAGAATTGTCCCGATATTCATCGGGGCTCGAACTGGGGGCCGATACAATCACCAGTATGTATCCCAGTATGTATCCCAGTATGTATGGAATTTGTCAATATCTGTATATATATACAGAGCCGGGTTCACAATTTTAGGTAACCTAGGCCAAAAAAAATATTGAGGCCCCATTTTGCAAAATAAAAAAATATTGCAAAGTTTTTATTTTTTTTCAATTTTTGTATACTACTCATTTTGGGGCCCTGAATATATATATATATATATATATATATATATATATATATATATATATATATATATATATACAGACATACATGTATGTAACTATTCCTGACCACCAGGTTGTCTATGGTATCTCTCAGTTACCTCAACTCATTTATTCCCTCACTTTACATTTGATCAGACGTGTAGACATTTCTCTACCAGTTGAATCCAATCATCCCGGATGATAAATATTTCGTTTCTTCACCAACCCCCTCCCCCCACCCCCACCCCCGCGCTCCACCATATAATTTTTTTTCTATCTCTCTGACCTTGAGGAACTTTTTTTTTTTATTTAATAAATGTATTTATACACACATCGCTGTGAGACCGGAAGTAACGGGAACAGGAGGGCATTCGTCTGGGAACACGAGATTCTGGTCTGGGAACTGTCACACAACGTTTAGCTGCTAATTCTGTGATGTGTGGCAGAACACAGAAAATTGTTTTAGAATTTGATCGTCGTATTTATTCATTTTTTCTGTTTTATTAATCTATCGTTAATATTATCGCTCATTTTAAGTTTCGCTATTGCATTTTGTTTCCATATTTTTTCCTCATATATAAATATTATATATATATATATATATATATATATATATATATATATATATATATATATATATATATATAAGCGATTTGGGCTCTGCGTTAAATCGAAAGTAAAGGATTAATACAACAGTATTGCAGTTTAAAATACAATCATGAAAAAAATCGGATATGCCCGAAACCAAAAAAAATAAATAACGTAGCTTACCGATCAAGCCTAAGGGGATATAACTCTAAGCAAAGGTTTTGCAGGGTACAGCTAGGATATATATATATTTGCTAATACTAAAGCAGCAACCAGAAAAAGGGGAAGGGGGGGGCGGCCCAGAGTCCCACCATAGGAGGAACTTCGCAAAGAAAAAAAAACGCCATCTTAGCTCGACCTATGATCAGTTTGCCGGTCTCGCTTTTTAGAGCATTTTCGAAAAAAAATGCTCTATTGTCCCCATTTTGTCTGTCTGTCTGTCTGTCTGTCTATCTGTATGTCTGTCATCACCCTAGATCTCAATAACCATAAGTCCTAGACCCATGATGTATATATCTTTTTGTAGGTCTTGGCCTGCCAAGAAATGACTTTTTTCCATTTCGCGATCTGACCTCTCAGGGCCGTAAAAGGGGCCTTATAAAGTACCGTTTTTTACTATATAAGCTATATTAATAATGGACCGCCCTATATCTCAGCAACCATAAGTCCTAGACCCATGATGTATATATCATTGTGTAGGTCTTGGCTGCCAAGAAATGACTTTTTTTTCCATTTCGCGATCTGACCTCTCAGGGCCGTAAAAGGGGCCTTATAAAGTACCGTTTTTTACTATATAAGCTATATCAATAATGGACCGCCCTATATCTCAGCAACCATAAGTCCTAGACCCATGATGTATATATCATTGTGTAGGTCTTAGCCTGCCAAGTGTACATCAAAAGTCCATTTCGCGATTAGACCTCTCAGGGCCAAAATATAAGACTTTGTTATGTACCGTTTTGCTTATATTTTAAATATAAATAATAAAAGCTAATCAAAGGGGCGTAATCATTATTTATTTTTGTAACAGTTATTCAACATGACTTACTTGTCCTTTTAATATCTTTTTTTCAGATATATGCATTACACAATTGAATTTATAAACATTTCCAAAATTTACAAATATCTACTGAAAGATAACAAACGTACTGATGAAAATGCGCTAACACGTCCCGTGTCCAGGATGGAACAGGCTTAATTGCTTGTTTTTCCTTTGGAACAAAAACCAAAAAGGAAGAGGGGGGGGGGGAGAAGCAAAATGTTCTGCTGCGCCCGGGGCTCAACAAACCTTGTTCCGCCTCTGACAGCATTGCAAATTTAATTTTAGTTCACACCATCATATGTAATACGATTTGTTTGATGTTTTAAATTCTAACCAGTATGTGTGGATGAATGTGTCTCACTTCGACAGGAGACATTGTGGAGGGTTGTCAAGCGGAGGCGCCAATAACTTGGGAGTACTCTCTCTTAGTGTTTCGTAAGGGAGGGGGGGAGCTCTTCGAGTGATGTTCGGTCCCCCCCCCTCTGAGAGCCCAAACCACCCCCGTCCCCTTCATGTGACTCCCAGCCCCTTGAGTCACATTGAGCCACCAGTGGTGTATGACCATGTTCGATCAGACATGGCGGCTGGTGTTTTATAACAAAAATGTTGTGTTTTTAGAGCATTTTCGAAAAAAAATGCTCTATTGTCCCCGTTTTGTCTGTCTGTCTGTCTGTCATCACCCTAGATCTCAACAACCATAAGTCCTAGACCCATGATATATATATCATTTTGTAGGTCTTGGCCTGCCATGTGTACAGCAAAAGTTCATTTTGCGATAGGACCTCTGAGGGCCGGGCTTCAGGGCTCCTAAGGGGCTTATATATTATATATACACCTTGTACGTTCAATAACCCATTCATTTGGTGCGAAATACTGCAGCACGTAGTTTCACCAAGATTTATTAAGAAACTCATCAAATGAAATAGTAAGCTTGTGTTCTGAGTTTAATTGAAAGTATCAGAGCTATGCAACAATTGACGGAGTTTTCGGTCGATTGAATGACTATAATTTCGAATGTTTTCAATTATGAGTCCTATTTCAGTAACCACAAACCACTTGTAGTTAGATTTAAGAGACAATAATATTTTTTCAAATGTAAAGAAACGTCTTTATAATATTTTTTTACAGATATATGCATTACACAATTGAATTTATAAACATTTCCAAAATTTACAAATATTTACTGAAAGCTAACAAACGTACTTATACATAACACGGAAATGTGCTAACACGTCCTGTGTCCAGAATGGAACAGGCTTAATTGCTTGTTTTTTTATTGAACAGTTTTAAACGAACTATTTTTTTAGCGCATGTAATTCAGTTCTTTATAAAGTAACCCAACTATTTCACACACAAATCAGTACACGTCTTCTCACTAATAGTAAGAACCAAAAAAAAAAGAGATCTTTTATAGATTACTTCATAACAATTAAGGATCTCACAATGTCAACTTTATTCCAACCATCATTTAAAATAACAACAACAACACCAACAATAACAATGTTTTGCTGTATGGGGTACACGGAAATAACAAGTTTAGAACTTCTCATTGATCTAAAAATACAAACGCACTTTTTTTTTTGTATTTCGTGTCCCAATGTTTATTTGACGCGGGACTGTGTGTGACTTGGTTAGCCCAGGTCACGTGACTGGTCAACAATTGACCACACATACACACACACACACCACACCATGCCACGACAGGACGTAGTTTAGTCAGCGTTCGATAAAACTGACATCAGTGAAATGTTATGTCCTGTGAGACTGGAAGAAAGGAGGTATTGGGGAAAGTGGAGGGGGGAGCGGCGTCGAGTGGTCATCGCGAAATGGTGGACGTCTCTATTGAAATTTCCCAGACACCAACTTTACGAGGACGTTTCTCCCTCAGGAGGGGGAGGGGAGGAGGAGACTGGCTTGGAATAACATTGTGTTGTACAGATATTTGATTTTCGTATTATTCAAATATTACGTTACAAAAAAATGTAACATATGAATGAATCTCTGTGCAATGAATAAATAACATTGCACAAATAACAGTCTAACATATGAATGAATCTCTGTGCAATGAATAAATAACATTGCACAAATAACAATCTAACATATGAATGAATCTCTGTACAATGAATAAATAACATTGCACAAATAACAATCTAACATATGAATGAATCTCTGTGCAATGAATAAATAACATTGCACAAATAACAATCTAACATATGAATGAATCTCTGTGCAATGAATAAGTAACATTGCACAAATAACGTTTTTCACGATACTCGACCATCTTATTTTTCAAACAGTACATTTAAATATGAATATTTTTTAAGCTGGCATTCAAATGAGCAACGTGTTGGTGTATGTTTAGCTCCCTAACTTTAATTTATTAAATGGTGCTACGTTTGTACTTTGGGGTTATTTATCATCGATTTAAAAAAAAAAATGAGTTTAATCTGGACAAATCAGACCAACACGGGTATAGAGCGTTTCCATTCATTAAAAAGTACTAGGATTACGGCACTGGCAACTGTCAATGAAGAATTAAATTGACATAAACCTTTGACATAATAGCTATGACTTTCGGGGTTGGACTTAGATCGGTTGAGGCCTAGAAAGCAGAAGACAGTTGACAGTCAACCTGGGGCCCCGTGCATTCCCCCGTAATACTGAGACCTCTGTGTCGCACGCTCAAGCTCATCTATACACATAAACACACCGTGTATGTGCAATTGTGCATGTGCATAACCACACTAATCACGTGCATGTGCATACACACATCAGTCACGTGTATGAACATGAACATAAACATTAACACACCAGTCACATGCATGTGCATAAACGCACCAGTCACGTGTATGAACATAAACATAAACACACCAGTCACGTGCATGAACATAAACACACCAGTCACGTGTATGAACATAAACTTAAACACACCAGTCACGTGCATGAACATAAACACACCAGTCACGTGCATGTTTGTGTTCCGAGGTCATTCCATTAAAAAGGAAATGATGTCATATTGTAATTTCATTGTAATGATATCATATTGTAACTGAATTAATAACATTTAGAACACCAAAGACATATCTGTCTTCCTATAAATGAACAAAATAACCAGGTGACCTACATTTCCTTGCCCCCCCCCCCCCCCCCCCAAATTAAATTTAACCCTTTCTTATTAAGCAATTTATCGGTGAAGTCTGAAATTTTTCAACCATGTTTTTTTCTTCTGTTTACTTCGGTATTTTTCAACATTAGTGAGGAAAAAAAAATAAAAATTTAATTTTAGAAAAGAAATTAGCGAAATGTGAATCAAGGGGAAAGGTGTGTGGGGGTGAATGAATGTTAATTGATGATGATGTAATGGGGCGGGGTGGAGGGGGGCGAAGAATTAAAACTGTCATTGAAGTAAAGGATGACATCTACGTGGAATGTCATGCGGTGAGATTGATGAGGTAATAAGCGATAGGTCCGACGACGTTACAAGACTGAGATAAACCGGACGTCGTGGCTGTAGATTTATAAAAAGGTGTAGCTGGTAAAACTGAAGCTGTAGATGAAACCAAACTGAAGCTGTAGCTGATGAAACCAAACTGAAGCTGTAGTTGATGAAACCAAACTGAAGCTGTAGTTGATGAAACCAAACTGAAGCTGTAGTTGATGAAACGAAACTGAAGCTGTAGTTGATAAAACCAAACTGAAGCTGTAGTTGATGAAACGAAACTGAAGCTGTAGTTGATGAAACCAAACTGAAGCTGTAGTTGATGAAGCCAAACTGAAGCTGTAGTTGATGAAACCAAACTGAAGCTGTAGTTGATGAAGCCAAACATGAAGCTGTAGTTGATGAAACCAAACCTGAAGCTGTAGTTGATGAAACCAAACCTGAAGCTGTAGTATTTGAAACCAAACTGAAGCTGTAGTTGATGAAACCAAACTGAAGCTGTAGTTGATGAAACCAAACTGAAGCTATAGTTGATGAAACCAAACTGAAGCTGTTGTTGATGAAACCAAACTAAAGCTGTAGTTGATGAAACCAAACTGAAGCTATAGTTGATGAAACCAAACTGAAGCTGTAGTTGATGAAACCAAACTGAAGCTGTTGTTGATGAAACCAAACTGAAGCTGTAGTTGATGAAACCAAACTGAAGCTGTAGTTGACGAAACCAAACTGAAGCTGTAGTTGATGAAACCAAACTTGAAGCTGTAGTTGATGAAACCAAACTGAAGCTGTAGTTGATGAAACCGAACTGAAGCTATAGTTGATGAAACCAAACTGAAGCTATAGTTGATGAAACCAAACTGAAGCTGTAGTTGATGAAACCAAACTGAATCTGTAGTTGATGAAACCAAACTGAAGCTATAGTTGATGAAACCAAACCTGAAGCTGTAGTAATTGAAACCAAACTGAGGCTGTAGTTGATGAAACCAAACTGAAGCTATAGTTGATGAAACCAAACTGAAGCTTTTGTTGATGAAACCAAACTAAAGCTGTAGTTGATGAAACCAAACTGAAGCTATAGTTGATGAAACCAAACTGAAGCTGTAGTTGATGAAACCAAACTGAAGCTGTTGTTGATGAAACCAAACTGAAGCTGTAGTTGATGAAACCAAACTGAAGCTGTAGTTGATGAAACCAAACTGAAGCTGTAGTTGATGAAACCAAACTGAAGCTGTAGTTGATGAAACCAAACTGAAGCTGTTGTTGATGAAACCAAACTGAAGCTGTAGTTGATGAAACCAAACTGAAGCTGTAGTTGATGAAACCAAACTGAAGCTGTAGTTGATGAAACATACTCGTTATGGGAACTAGACACGAGGTGATACCTCAGTGGCTCTCAACATGTGTTGGCTGCTGTACCCCAAAGGTCGCGAAAGTATTTCCTCGGGTATCCCCTCACACGTAAGTTCGCGAATAAATAAATGCACTTATTTTACATAATGGAATTTTTAACTTTCTACTTCGAAAAATGGGTCATGTGGATTGGTGATGAGCCTGGCAGCGAAACTGGCGACATTCTTCAAATATCTTTTGGTTGTTTTAAAACGAAAATAATATCGGGGTACGCCTGCCACCGGTTGAGAAACGCGGTAATGCGCCGTACAGCGGACAAAGCACCGCCGTTCAGGTATATTTGAACCGTCCAGCACTCTGCATCTCTCCGATGGCTTACATCACAATGTTGACAATTCAACATTATTTCTTATGCAAGACCCCACTGTGGCCCGCGGTTCAGAAAAATTGCCCCCCCCGCCCCCTCCTTCTTGGCTAGACTCAGACAATGATTTGTGAGATGTTAACTCAGGTAATGATGCAACTGGCTTGTGGGGTTAGAGAAAAAAAAGAAATTGCAAGTCCCTAGGTATAGATAGTTTAATCTTTAAAATGTGGGAACAAGAATTAGGGGGTGGGGTGGGGGGGAGAGAGCTGGGGTTTGGGTGAGTTTCGACAACTTCCTGTTTATACGCTGACAGATTTTGGAGGAATGTCATGTGTTGAAGATTGGGGAAATTTTAGTGATTTCTTAGTGTTGATGTATGGAGAGGGCGGTTGTAGTGATTTCTTAAGTGTTGACGCATGGATAAGAAGAAATGTAGTGATTTCTAAGCGGTGATGTAAAGAGTTATGTAGTGATTACTTAGTGAAGATTGTAGGGGATGTAGTTATTTCTTAGTGTTGACGCATGGGGAAGGGGTGAGAAACTGAGAATGTAGTGATGCCTTATTGATGATGTTGGAGGGGGGCGGGGTGTAGTGATTTCTTGATGCTGATATATGGGGTGATGTAGTGAACACTTAGTGATGATGTGGGAGGGTGAGAGAGAACGTAGTGGTTTCTTAGTGTTGATGCATCGGTAGTGGGGTTGAAGAGAATGTAGTGGTTTCTTAGTGTTGATGCATTGGTAGTGGGGTTGAAGAGAATGTAGTGGTTTCTTAGTGTTGATGCATTGGTAGTGGGGTTGAAGAGAATGTAGTGGTTTCTTAGTGTTGATGCATTGGTAGTGGGGTTGAAGAGAATGTAGTGGTTTCTTAGTGTTGATGCATTGGTAGTGGGGTTGAAGAGAATGTAGTGGTTTCTTAGTGTTGATGCATTGGTAGTGGGGTTGAAGAGAATGTAGTGGTTTCTTAGTGTTGATGCATTGGTAGTGGGGTTGAAGAGAATGTAGTGGTGACTGATGTGCCCATTGAATATATTTCTCGGCTCGCGTCTTGACGAATTTGCAGCGTATGTTGCAATACAAATCAGCGGAACAGTGGCGTAGTGAGAGGGCATCATGCCCCAGGCGCTACTCGCATAGGGGCGCCAAGTGGTATATTTTACATATAATATTATATGGTTTTCGAATGGGCGGGGGGGCGCTATAAAGGTATTGTGCCCCGGGCGCGAGTTAAGCTCGCTACACACCACTGCAGCAGAATACTTTTACAAGTCTCTTGATTCCCATCTCTGCATGGAAGTACACAGAAGTGGTTATATTGTTAACAGGCTAACGTTTAGAATATTAAACCTACCTTCAAACAAGGCTTTAATGATGTAAGCGTTTGAAGTTTCTAGAAAAGTCTAGAATACTTTCAACCAATATCTAGATATATGATACGCGTGTTAATTAAAAATGTACGATTTCAAAATATATCAATGTCCTGGAACAAAAAAATTCAAAGTCTAACTGACAAAAATTAGTGTTTACTCTTCTTTTTAGATGTCAACAATCCAAAAATAACACTCTTAAAACAAAAGACAAAAACATAAAACAAAAATTTGTTACAACGGTAATATTCCTTTTTCACAGCCAGTGTTTACCTAGATTTACTAAATCTGTTCTGACCCTATTAGAGAGATTATTCCGCCCCCCCCCCTAATTGCCGTTATAAATCCGAGCATGCTTTATATCTAATCCATTTCCTGTCCAGTAAATCTGCTATCAAATTCTTTAAAATACCATCTCCAAAGACTCCACCCTCCAACTCTTCCGAGTTTCCCCGTGCACGCTGCAAATAGAAAAAAAATCTGGCTAATCAAAACACACTGCTCAACTTTCTCCCTTTAATCACTCACAGGTTTGTTAATTTTTTTTTTTTAAATTTCATTTTATGGGGGGGTGTGGAGTAGTGGCGGTGTGGGGGAGTGGGGAGTAGGGGCGGTGTGAGGGGGAAGGGTTGGGTCTGTTTACCGGGAGAAATGTTTGTCATTATGAAGGCCCCGGATTATGCGATTAACTCAGATTTGTGCCGCGTTAAGTCATTACGCGTTTATCACCTGTGTATTTACCCAGGTAATGGCATTGTCTGCGACGGATTAAGGTGAAACTCATGAGAGGGGGTTCCTAAAGAGAGCCGGTAACTGTGTTTAGAAATTTACCGGGTTAAAAAAAAAAGAAGGAGAAGAAACGATTCTAGAATTTAGATTATTCAAGTATTTCTCAGTTTCAGTAAAATAAAAAATGATTTGTGATAAATGGACCGTGGGGATGTTAGCTACGGTAATGGGGAATTACATCTGAAATGAAGTTACATAGCTACGGTAATGGGGAATTACATCTGAAATGAAGTTACATAGCTACGGTAATGGGGAATTACATCTGAAATGAAGTTACATAGCTACGGTAATGGGGAATTACATCTGAAATGATGTTACATAGCTACGGTAATGGGGAATTACATCTGAAATGAAGTTAAAAGACGTCATCTATTTATAATTATGTTTTTATTTTATTGAAACATGGTTGGGGGGGGTTGCATTATCGAGATTTTCTCCCTTTTTTGTGTGTTTACAAACTTGTGGACAATACTAACTATTTGTACATCTTATCCATTGATGTTGTGATACAATCAAGAACGCTGTGTTGATGGGGTTTTTTTTTTTGCGTTAAGTCCTATTGTCACGTTTACATTACAATTTACGTGAACGTAGTACTGTTATATCGATCTTTTACTGTCTATTCGTCTGTCTAGCTTTTGTTAGATGTGGTATGCACATTTGTAATCAATTGTTTGGTTTGACCGCCCCCCCCCACTCCACCCCGCTCCCTCCAATTCAATTTGGTGTACTATAAAGACACTCGACGTGACGTATTGTCCTAACCTGTAAGAGGTCAGCCAGCGGGGAGGAGGGGGTGAGGGGGAACAATTTAAATGGCGTCACTCCTTATCGGTTACAACCCCTCCCCTTCCACCCCCTCACACACACATTCACGCACTTCCCACTTCTGTTTTGACTTTTGCAGTTTTGGGTCAACAGTAAACAATTGTTGAGTTGTTCAAATGATATTACTTATGTGGGATGTGTGCAATGATTTGTTCAAATGATATTACTTGTGTGGGAGGTGTGCAATGATTGGTTCAAATGATATTACTTGTGTGGGAGGTATGCAACGATTTGTTCAAATGATATAACTTGTGTTGGAGATGTGCAATGATTGGTTCAAATGATATAACTTGTGTTGGAGGTATGCAACGATTTGTTCAAATGATATAACTTGTGTTAGAGATGTGCAATGATTGGTTCAAATGATATTACTTGCAGGCTTGCGGAGCCGCCATATTTTTTTTCGGCTCCGGCTCCCACAAATTTTGCCGGCTCCGGCTCCCTATTAAGATAGTATCACACGAGACAAAAAATTTTGTAATTGCTCCACGCTAACATCCCGCTGATAAAAAGTTATGCAAATTTTGCCGCGTTCACCCCCCCAGAGTCAGGAACTTGAAAAATATACGCATTGTCGGTTTTACTAAAAACAAACAATTTCAGTGCATCCAGAAACGTATCATTATTTTCGACGGAGGTTTCACTAGTCGCCATTTTCATAAGTAATAAAAAGTTATTTCAATGATCAAATTAGCCAATAGTAAAATGATACATTATTTAAAATATTTTAAAGACTTCAGTATTGATATTTATTATTGATAAATTCGAAGTGACTATTCGGACCCGGGCAGGCCCGTAGCCAGGATTATTGCATTGGGGGGGGGAGAATTTTTTTCGGCGGGGGGGGGGATGCCGAAGAACAACTTTGACGGGGAGGGGGGGCAAAACTTTGACCCCGGGGGCGGGGCGAAACTGTTTTCATTGTTGAAAATTGGTCTTTGAACAAAAAATATTTCAATAATTTAATGATGTATTACCTAAACTTGCGATAACCGGGGAGGGGGGATATGCCCCCCGGCCCCTCCCCATAATTCCGCCCCTGGTGGGGTAGAAGAAATGTTTGGGGTGAGTCCCTTCCCCAAGAAATTTTTTGCAGTTCCATATCTGGAATGGTGCATTTATGTACCGATTGTTTAGCTATTAATTAGAAATATATAATTTTAACTACGTTTCAATAGTGCATGGCATGTTGCAGTTTTGTTAAAAATAATTTAAATAGTAAAGAGTTTTAATGATAAAAATTTATTGAGGCTTAGCATTTTCTGATTCCTGTTATAAATATATTGACCATTTGTTCTGCTACACAATTGTTACATAATAGATACCTGATTTATATCATTATACTGTTGGTTAAACGTACAACCCGGGAAGGACGACAAAGATGCACGAATATAGCTTAGCTATTTGTGTGATATTTCTTATAAAATATTGAAAACAAAGAACAGATCTATCAACAACAAATTGACCAGTCGCAATTATTGAATTTAAAATAAAATTAATTCTGCTAAAAAGTAAATTTGCAAATTAAATAACATCACTCAGAAATCACGGAGTTTGTACTTTATTATTTTATTATACATATGTATAAAAGTGAAGTCAGAAGTCAATATTATTTTATTAACTTATTTAAGTTGCTAGTCGTCCTCAGAAGATATCAATATATAAAACTATTACAAGGTTACGAACAGGCCCACCGACAGACATTTTGGGTCTCTGGGCAGGGGTGACACGGGCCCCCGTGCTGATATTAATATTTTCAAAAGTTGATTGGCCAGCTCAGTCCGGGCCCCTAAAACAAAACTGAACAAAATGATTGATGTTTTATAGCCGTTATTGTTAAAATTTTGTCAAAAAGCTCAAATCATGCACGGGGGGGGGGGCTCAGGTCATGAACGGGGGGGGGTCAGCCCTCTAGCCCCCTCTGGCTTCGGGCCTGGACCCGGGTACCAATAAACTCCGATTTTTTTTCGGACCCCGTTCCAATAAAGTCTGATTGTTATTCGGACCCGTGGCAAATATGTACTTAGCTTAGCTATAAATAAACTTTATTATTGTTTTTTGTTTATTTTTTTATAATTGTTTGAATTGTATGATTTAATCGTTACTCAGTGTCTAGGGTTTTACTAAGTGGACTGTATTATTATTTTTTCGGGTTCCGTCTAAAAAAGTTTAAATATAGCTAAGCTTAGTGCATATTTGCCACGGGTCCGAATAACAATCGAATTTTATTGGGACCCGGGTCCGAATAGCCACAGCTTTTAAATTTATCTGTTCTGTTTCAGATAATATCAGTTAATAATAAAATTGTTAAATACAGAAAGCTACCATTTTGTTTTTAGTCTATTACAAATTGTAGGAGGCAAACTATCAAACAAATTTGTTATTTTAAAGCTAAAAAAAAAATTCTGCTGTAAAAAAAAACAACATTTGGGAGCCGTGGAGCCGCCAGATTTTTTCGGCTCCGGCTCCGGCTCCAGCAAAAAGTAGCGGCTCCCGGCTCCTCGGCTCCGGCTCCGCAAGCCTGATTACTTGTGTGGGAGGTATGCAACGATTTGTTGTTTCTTCTGTTCCGGCTCTGTCTGTGTCACTTGTTGTCATTGAACAGGACACTGTGATACAAAACATGTTTAAACTAGAATACGATTACTTCCGGATCAGTTTGTTTTCAGGTGTATCTACTTTTGTAATAGCAGGGGCGTATTTGGGTTTCTTTAGGCTTAAGGCTTTTTTTTTAAAGAAGGGCCTCTCAATGGCCTCGGGCGCTACTCACAAAGGGGCGCTAAATGGTTTCTTTTACATATAACATTATATGGTTTTCGAATGTGGGGGCGCTAAAAATGTATTGTCCCCCAGGCTCGAGTTAAGCTCGCTGGGTCTCATTTAGCTAACAGCACGTATGAACCATTCCCCCCCCCCCCTTTCAGATAATGTTTTTTTTTGTTTCTAGAAAATGCAAAGTTTTTCAGATTTCTTGCCGTTTTATTGCATGAAAAACGATTAAATATCTGAAAACTGGCTTAGTTTAATTGTTAATTAGTCATTTCACATAACCCCACCTTTGGATACATCTTATTGAGTTAAAAAAATGTACAGTTGTGAAATAGAAAGTGATGATGATATTAGTGAATTCAGAGGAAACTTTTATTCAAATAAGTGTTGGGTTGTTTGTGTTGTACTTTGACCGTTTTCAGTCAATATACAAAACACTAAAGGTACAAAACACTAAAGGTACAAAACACTAAAGGTACAAAACACTAAAGGTACAAAACACTAAAGGTACATATTCTATCTTTATAATAATTGTATGCATTATCTTTAGGTATGGTGATTTGTTATTTATAGTTGGTCATTGAAACAGAAACTGACTTTCAGCAGGAAAATAATCAATTTGAAAATACGAAACCAAAAATGAAACATTTGTTCCAAATTCAAAAGTGAAATTCATGTATTTGTTTTAACACGAGCGACCTATTTCAAATGAAGATGTAATTCTCTGACGTCAAATGACGCTAACGTCTGCATCGTAGTGCTCTGCCTGACTTTCGTTTTTTTTTCCCGCGCTTTCACAGGCAGACACACTTGCAGTGAAAAGACACACCTGCAGGTGACAGGATACCGGGCACACTATCTGGTGTATCGCTCTTGTGTGTGACTTGATTGTAAATTTTTTTTTGGTTATTGAAGTATGGCTGCTCAAGTTTTGGCCATCAGTACCGGGGGAAGTTTCTTAGATTCCCCAGGATTTAACCACAACAGGCGAAAAATTCCCCCAAGCGGATTTAACCGAAGGGATATTGGTCCTCCCATCCGGTTTGATGCGGAGGATGCAGATTTCCAGGAGGCGTTAACCTCACCTTACAGGACACCGTCGCAGGTGAACACACCGGACTCTGGCTTTTCCGGAACTGCATCCAGCTCGCTCTTGAAGACTCCAGAATCGGATATCTGCTCCAGCGCAGCGGCTACACCCTCTTCATCCGGGTCAGTTTCGACTCACAGGAAGCGGAAGACGGTGAATTTTGACGAATCTCAGACGTCCATCGTAGTTATCTCCCCTGATGACTTATTTAATACATACTCCAAGGACCAAACCACAAGGTGAGCAACCGTTTTGGGTTTTTTTTTTTTTTTTAAATTTTTAGCTGAATTTTATTTCTTTTATTTTTATTCAGCTTATTTATTTTTTAATTCCATTTTCGCTTTCAAACACCCTTCTAAAATATACCTGTGAATATCGCTTTTTTTTTTTTAATATAAATATTGATTTTTTTTAATGTTGAAATTATTTGGTCACATTTACATAAGAATTAACTTCATTTTAGCCATAGTTTCTGCTATATCCGCTAATGACATGACAATGGTGTCTGTAGTTATCTTTAAGTACAAGAGTTCGGCAATCGGCGGGCGGGCGGGGGGTGGAAGGGTCCACTCCACACTGTGTCGTATTGACAAGTGGTATGCGGCACTGTTGGAACTGCCTACTGTAACATGTTATATTGACAAGTGGTATGTAGCACTGTTGAAGCTCCCTACTGTAACATGTTATATTGACAAGTGGTATGTAGCACTGTTGAAGCTCCCTACTGTAACATGTTATATTGACAAGTGGTATGTAGCACTGTTGAAGCTCCCTACTGTAACATGTTATATTGACAAGGGGTATGTAGCACTGTTGAAGCTCCCTACTGTAACATGTTATATTGACAAGTGGTATGTAGCACTGTTGAAGCTCCCTACTGTAACATGTTATATTGACAAGGGGTATGTAGCACTATTGGAGCGGCCTACTGTAACATGTTATATTGACAAGGGGTATGTAGCACTATTGGAGCGGCCTACTGTAACATGTTATATTGACAAGGGGTATGTAGCACTATTGGAGCGGCCTACTGTAACATGTTATATTGACAAGTGGTATGTAGCACTGTTGGAGCTGCCTACTGTAACATGTTATATCAACATGCCTCATGTAACTGAATTCAATTCTACGAACTAGATCATTGTTCCAGTCTTAGACTGCTTGTACAAACGTAAACAAAGTTTTAGTGTAGGCAATTGTGCATTCAGAGGCGTAAGTATGAAGGGTCCACCCCACCAGGAAGGTACATTTTTGACACGGGTTGGGGGGGGATATTTTTTACAGTCAAGTAGTATGATAAAAATGATATCTATTTGACAGAGCCAATTTACATGTTCACAACTACTTGCATTTGCTTTGTTTCAAATGTTCCAAAACATAGATATTTAACATTTGATCTCACATATTTTCGAAAAGGTCTTATTATCAAGTTAAATAAGAATCACCTAAAATTATAACCTGTTCTACCTTACAACAGAAATATTATATATATACACACACGGACACACATACACACTCGATGGTTTGGGATAAGTCAATACAAAACGATATTGCACAATGTTTATTGTTCTCGCTCTGTGGAGTGGTTCTAGAAGAACAAGTCATGTTGTTTGGGCGGTCAAATACAGTAAACAACAACAACAACAGCAACAACAGCAACAACAACAACAGCAACAGCAGCAACAACTGCAGCAACAACAACAGCAACAACAACAGCAACAACAACAGCAACAACAGCAACAACAACAGCAACAACAACAGCAACAGCAGCAACAACTGCAGCAACAACAGCAACAACAACAGTAACAACAACAACAGCAGCAACAACAACAGCAACAGCAGCAACAACTGCAGCAACAGCAGCAACAACTGCAGCAACAGCAACAATAACACCAACAGCAACAACAACTGCAACAACAACAGCAACAACAACAACAGCAACAACAACAACAGCAGCAACAGCAACAACAACAACAACAGCAACAATAACAACAACAACAGCAACATCAACAACAACCATACAGGTGCGACTGACAGCTCCAACATGGCTAGGTTGAAACTACAATTGTACACACTGTTTGTATTTTTTATTTACAATTGAGTCGGTGTCACATGATCGATGGAGCGGACTTGATTGCAGGTGGCGACAATTTTTTTTTTACAGAAATAGACATTCTCTTGACACTGTGCTCAAGGTGTATTGGATATTAATAGAACTAGCTGTACCCTGCAAAACCTTTACATAGAGTTATATCCCCTTAAGCTTGATCGGTAGGCTAGGTTATTTTTTTTTGGTTTCGGGCAGATCCGATTTTTTCATGATTGTATTTTAAACTGGAATACTGTTGTATTAATTCTTTACTTTCGATTTAACGCAGAACCCAAATCCCTATTATATATATTATACCATTTACGACTTCTTCATAACGTGTACTGTCCATGTCATTTTATATTTAATTCACACACATTTTGTTTAGCACGTTTCCATTTTTTTAAAGAGATATTTTAAAAAATCATAAATCTCTTCTAAACATTTTGAGCAAAGGGAAATTCCACTGAATCTCTTCAAAAATAAATTAAACATTAAATGGTCTAAAAGGATAAAAAATATAGATTTAAAAACAATGTAAATGTCTCTCGATATTTCAGGCTGACCTACTTATAGATGACCTGGCCATTATGACGACCAGGTCGTTGACCTCATCGAAATCGAAGTTGTTTTTTTTTTCAATTAACGTCTGCTAGTTGGCGCTAAAGATTTCTTTTTTTTCAGTACGCCTCTGACAGCCGCAGGAACCGACATCATCATCCACTTCAGGTCATTGTGTGACTGAGTTAATTTAGTCTTCTGTGACATATTGGCTGGTCATCTGTGATGTGTGGACAAGTTTTTATATTACATATTAGCTGCCCTTCTTTATTATATTAACTGATCTTCCGTGGCATATTGAAAGCATTCAAAGAATTAACATTAACATTCGAAGTGTGTCTTAAGTGCAATTTTTACTGGACTGGTTTTGACATCTGGACTGGTCATATGTGACATTTTGTCTGTGCCATTTGGACTGGTCCTCTGTGACATTTGGACTTGTCCTCTGTGACATTTGGACTGGTCCTCTCCTCTGTGACTTTTGTACCTTTTTTTATATTAATTCCTACAGATTGAAGTTTTTTTCCCCCGCTATTGACTCTAAGCCGGTCTGCTTTGTTTCATTGTGTTCGATGAGCTCGTTGAATCACCCTAATTATCGATACTGGCGATCTAGAGTCACCCTCCCTCTAGGATGTGCACACTCTGCGGCGCAAACGCCTCGTCAATCTCACGCCCGTGCACACACACAACAGAGCGCACATCAATTATTTTCTTAGTCCTACATGTCGATTTTTTTTTTTTTGCGCTGGAAACTTTGATATATTCTTCGTAAGTCGCTTGTATGCCGTTGTACCACTGTATAAATTCTTTTGACTCAATGGTACGGCTGTGGTCCGGATTACAGCCGTAATCCATTTTTTCTGGACCCATGGACATTACCTCGGCACTGTCCTAAAATGTTCCTTCATTTGGTCAAGCCATTTATTTTAAATCAGTCAGTAATTTTTTTTTATGAAGCATCTGTTTGGGTAGACTGAGATCACGGGAAACTACACATCTTCAAGACAACTGATATTTCATGAGATTTCTTGGGATTTTTTTTTGTATCACATTTTATTCAAAGCTCTTGTCATACCCAGACACATACTTCTGTTTCATTCTACACGCATACTTCTGTTTCATTCTAAACACATACTTCTATTTCATTCTACTCACATACTTCTATTTCGTTCTAAACACATGCTTCTATTTCATTCTACACACATACTTCTGTTTCATTTTACACGTATATTTCCATGACATTTACAACTTTTTAATAATGCCTACGTGGAACACATTTGTCGTTACGTATAACGCAATATTCGTAGAGTATACAAAATTGAATTCGTACAAAATACCAACCAACAATTGTTTACATAAGATTTATTTTAAAATATTAATTCAAACTTTTAGCCCTACCTTAACACCTCATCCCTTACTTTCACCGATTTTTGTGTTCAAATCTTCCTTACATTAAGTAATACTATCAAAATAAAAAAAATATATATATATATATAAATAAAATGAATTAGCATGAATTTAAAAAAAATCCTTCCAATTCTCATCCCCTTTTCACTGATTGTTGTTCTACAACACGTTGAGTGGATCAGGTTACAGCCAAAAATCAATATAATTGTGTCCTGTTTTTTTTAAAGGGAGTTAATTTAAAAAAAAAACAATTTAAAAGATCCGTGTGTTGTCTTAAAGTAAACAATTTTTAATGAGTACCCTCCCCTTGCCTTGAGCACACTGACCTAAATACCAGATTGATTTGCGTGAGTGCTACCTGGATCGCATGTGAATGTTTTCTTTCTAAATCTTATATTTTTCTCTGGGTTGTTTTGGTCTTTTAAAAAAATAAAAGCTATTAATATAACGTAACGCCTGAATAAAAGATGAACTACGGTTTATTTTAATTATCTAGCTGTTCGACACATTGTACACACATCATGAAATATCATTCATTGTCACACCGCCTCGTTCCTCAGGCTCAGCGTTGTGCAACTTTATCTGGTTCGCATTGATTCGTTCTATTTTAAGAAATCACGTGATAGAGGTTGTAATTTTTTTTTATCTTAAAGGAAACTAAAGGTAGAAGTCTCCCAAGCATGTATCGATACCAGGGCTGGGCATTTACACAGATTGTTTACGTCAGTCCTTCATATATATATATATATATATATATATATATATATATATATATATATATACCCACCCTCGTGTGTTCTACACTGACCCATGTTTTTTTTTTTGAATGTTGATACATGAAGGCCCATAAGTTTTCACAAGGCCGTGTGTATCATGGGGTCATATTACATTTCCTTACACTAACAATTTATAGATTGGTATCGGTGAAGCCCTCAGTGCCAGCGTAGTTTGAGGTTTAGTATGCCTGAATGTACTCGATACTGCCATAGTGTGCCTGAATGTACTCAATACTGCCATAGTATGCCTGAATGTACTCGATACTGCCATAGTATGCCTGAATGTACTCGATACTGCCATAGTATGCCTGAATGTACTCGATACTGCCATAGTATGCCTGAATGTACTCGATACTGCCATAGTGTGCCTGAATGTACTCGATACTGCCATAGTGTGCCTGAATGTACTCGATACTGCCATAGTATGCCTGAATGTACTCGATACTTCCATTTATCGCCTGTCTCATGGTGACTAATTGATGGGATGTGAACCTGTACTCAACCTGTACCTAAAGCCATTTCCACTATCCATTTCGTGTTCATTCAGGGGTAACCTTAACAGTATAAGTACATTAATGTCAAATTGTGAGTTTAATTTATTTAGTAAAAGTACTTTCAAGAGCCACTCTTCGCCACCCGACGTTGTTGCTGTATAATTCATTCGTCTCAAAAACATACATTGTGGAAACAAATACACAATTTCGTCGAACTATCCTGCAATAAAAAGCACGAGGAAAAGAAAGAGAGGGAGGTTTTAGGGTATGATTATCAGGATCACGTGGTCTTCTTGACAACCCTGAGTAGAAGAGTACCCCGCAGTGGGAAAAAATTGTTTGTATTCAATTTAAAATGAGAAGCGTTTGTCTAATGCTGGCCTTAAAATTTTGAGGGTTTTTTTTTGTTGGTTTTTAATGAATATCATTATTTTCATAATTGACCACTTTGACACAACGTTTCTCTTCATGACGGTCAGAGTGGCTGGAAACTGATTGTTGATGGGTCGCTATACTTTATTGAGTATTGTTTAAAATTCAATCGATATAAATATACATTAATATTGATGTATTATCTATCTATCTATCTATCTATCTATCTATCTATCTATCTATCTATCTATCTATCTATCTATCTATCTATCTATCTATCTATCTATCTATCTATCTATCTATCTATCTATCATCTATCTATATGTCTGTCTGTCTGTCTGTCTGTATATCTAACTGTCTATCTATAGATCTATATATCTGTATGTCTGTATGTATGTATGTCTATCTATCTGTATGTATATATATATATATATATATATATATATATATATATATATATGTCTATCTGCATATCTGTCTGTCGGTCTGTCTGTTTATAAGTTTATCTATAAATGATTATATCTTTCAATATGTCTGTCAATCCATCTAGCCTTTCAAAACTCAGACATTTACACACACACACACACACACATTCATATCTCTGTATAAAACACTTCATTAGTCCCAACAATATCTCACGTGGATCATAACCATCATTTAAATGCCAAACTGAAATTTATATACCTATATCTATAAATCTATATCTATTTACCTTAATTGAAGAGGTTAATTCAGCTGATATACATTGTACTTTTTCTGTATAGTTTGTATTGTAATTTGTAAACGCATATAACTAGATATAGCAACATAAGAGAGAGAGAGAGAGAGAGAGAGAGAGAGGAAGAGAGAGAGAGAGAGAGAGAAAGAGAGAGAAAGAGAGAGAAAGAGAGAGTGAGAGGAAGAGAGAGAGAGAGAGAGAAAGAGAGAGAGAGAGAGAGAGAGAGAGTGAGAGAAAAAGAGAGTGAGAGGAAGAGAGAGAGAGAGAGAGAGTAGACACAGAGAGATAACAACCTTTAAATAAATCATAACAGGAGCGCTTACACGGAAACAGCGACCACTTGACTGCTTTGAACTGGAACCGAAGTTCTGGCAGGAATAATAAATGCACCTGCCAACTCTAAGAAGATGGAATTAATAAGCCAGATAAAATAAATATGAATTTTACATTTAGAAATTTTGACATGTTTGTGGTTTTAAACTTAACGACGCGCATGTGTATGAACTAGAATGTACACATTCCCTGGCGAGATGTGGTGTACGACTTCTGTGAATCAATTGGCAGTTAGTTTGCACCTTTTTCAACCATCGACAGGTAGCTCGGTACTTGGTCAGATTAATTTACATGGCTGTACATTCTGGGTTGTTCTGTTCATTCTGGGTTGTTCTATACATTCTTGGTTGTTATGTACATTTTGGGTTGTTCTGTAAATTCTGTGTTGTTCTATACATTCTGGGTTGTTCTTTACTTTCTGTGTTGTTCTGTCCTTTTTTGGGTTGTTCTATACATTTTGGGTTGTTCCATACATTCTGTATTGTTCTAAACATTCAGTGTTGTGCTGTCCATTCTGTGTTGTTCTGTCCTTTTTTGGGTTGTTC
The DNA here is from genome assembly GCA_021962125.1 of Bulinus truncatus. Lineage (NCBI taxonomy): Eukaryota > Metazoa > Mollusca > Gastropoda > Planorbidae > Bulinus > Bulinus truncatus. The sequence goes on along the minus strand of JAGDYQ010000005.1, from coordinate 9,932,445 downwards.
TATACATTCTGGGTTGTTCCATACATTCTGTATTGTTCTAAACATTCAGTGTTGTGCTGTCCATTTTGGGTTGTTCTGTCCTTTTTGGGTTGTTCTGTACATTCTGGGTTGTTCTGTACATTCTGGGTTGTTCTGTACATTCCTGCTTGCTCCGCTACCCGTCACTTATTTTCCTCACTTGTTTGCTACACATGAAGGATATTGTGGTTGAGACATTCAATCTCAACATGGAGGTTATGGACAGATCTTGGTCAACATCTCGGTCACCTGAAGCTAGTTTATCTCGAGTAGAGAGTTAGTGGCTACGATTGACTGAGATAAACTGCCACATTTAAATCATATTTTTGAAATATATTCATGTACAATGAAGTTACTTGATCATATCAGTCTTGCAACCAGTAATACTGTGAACATCCCTTACATAGTAGTACTATGTAATGATATAACTGTATAGAGAAGTACATTGTCAGGGATGGCGATTGTGCTACTTATTTACTTCTTTCTTTTATTTATTTTTCTTTCACAACACACTATGCATCTCACAACTACATCCAATAAATTGTGACAAGTCAGATGAATTGAATATCATAAATCACTATCACTTTATTTATTCTAATTTGTTTACAAAAGGTAAAACACCACTACAGATCAACAGCTTCACAAACACATTACAAACTATCAACTCCTGGAAAATAACCACACAATTCTTACTAACTCCTTCGTTTCTTCCCAATTAACTACTTTCCTCAAACTCTAACAAAACTACACAAAACGGACGATCTATGCTCTACAATTCCTCTCAACAATTCCTCCCGAACTAACTTTACATTCTCTTATATAGACTAGCTGGGCAAAGCATCCTATCATTCTCACATCTGCCGTTTGCTTGTTGGTTCCACCCCCATTCAACGTATAATTAAAAGTTTGGTGAACCTAGCAGAATAAACGTGACATCGCACTTCTAATGTTAATTGAATTCTCCCCCTGACACCTTGTTTCTTGACTTGATTTAGTTGTAGTGCAGCCCTAACCTGAACTCATGAACCTACCCACGTCTACGCCTCTTCCTGAATTCTACCTTGACACTATTCTTTGTCTAAAATCCCCCTACCTCATTAAAGTTAATGGGTTATGTCTCCCTTTCTGCTCCCCCATCTCATATCAAATTACTTTAAATTGTCCCAAAGCTTGAACTTACATTCACCTACACCCTGACCTACTTTCACTGTCCTGACATCACCCTTCCCTCTCGGTAAAAAAATTTCGTACAAAGTACGCAATTTTTTTCTATTACATAATTAACAATCATGTGCAACAATGATATTAACATCAAACAAAAAAAATGAAGAACAAATTCCACATCAAATGTGAGTACAAAATGTCAAAATAAATGCAAATATTCAAAAAGCATTAACACATTTTTCCAAAACTTTTCCTCATAATTATCCTTAAAACTATCTGATTGGTTTCAGTCTTAAAATATCTCAGCATAAATCTCACCAACAAATTTCATCTTAAAAGCTCAGTAAAATAAAAATACATTGATTTATGGTTTAGTAAATTTTTTTTTTTTCAAAACCAATGAAGGCATATCTTTTACCACCTACAAAAAGTAGGATCTTTCAGAGGTAACGAAAACAAGAAAATTAATGCCACATAAAAAAAAAAATTACATTTAAGTTCCCTTAAATATATATGTCTTAAACCTTAAGTGAGGTATTTTTTTTTCTTCCAAAAACAATGAAGGCAGACTTTTTCCCAACTACACTCATATGTAGGCTCCTTCAGAGTTAAAGAGAAAACAAAAAAATAACGACACCTATCTCCCTTAAAACCGATAAGAGAGAGGGGAAAAATGGGTAAATATTGTGATTGTAAAAAAAACGTATAAATTGTTAAAGTACATTCAGATTAAAGGAGAAAACCAAGAGTGACATCATGATATGAAGAAGAAAAAAAAAATAGCAAAAATAAAAATGTGATTACATCAGTAGTTGTCAATGAAAAGCAGATTAATGATGAAATGAAATAAAATGGCAATATTACAACAACAACAATCAATTGTTCAATGTGTTCATGGGTCACTTGGAGACCTCATCATGATAATAAAATAGATTAGTTAACTAGTCTTGAGAGAATGTCAGCCAATGCATTCTGTTTGCCCGGAATGGTTTTGATGACAAACTGATAGTCATGCAGTGTGAGCGACCATCTGATTTGTTTGGAATTAGGGATCTGTTTCTTGTTTGATTCTACCGGTGGCTTATGATTAGTCACAATGTGGAACGTTTTACCCAGTAGATACTTGACGAGTTTTGTTACAGTCCATAGGATATCAGGGCATTTTATCTCGATGTTAGAGTAATTAATCTCCGCTTGGGATAGTTTCGTACTACTGTACAGAGCGGGATAATTTGTCGCAACATGCTTCTTGTAATGCAGCCGGGTTGTGTAGGGTCTCTGCCCGACCGGCGTGCGAGGTGCGACGCCCATCTCACGCTCCACCGTGCTTATACTCCATGGAACATCAACCACTGTATCTTGATACTCACTCAGCACTGGAGTAAAATTGTCCCTAACATCTGATGGCACATTACCATCACATCTCACTGATTCCTTTTTGTTCTGGTCAATAACATAATCGACCTCAGTGACCTTTTTCAGTAAACGATAAGGTCTTTGGCATGTCAGATGTCTCGTTGTAGACAGTCTTACTAAAACAAGGTCGTTCTCACTTAGTTCTCTGAGATGACGATGTTCGTTCCCGTTGTCGTAGCGGCATTGGTTTGCTCTCTCTGAACCTAGCGTAGCCTGTCTGCAGTCATATACCATGGCTTGTCCGGCATCGGCAACAAGGTCGCAATATGACAACTTTATTGCTTCAGGCAGAAGTGATTCTTTGAATTTGGCTAATTGGCTTGCAGGTTTGTCTCCAAATGGATGCTCAAAAGGTGAGCAACCGGTTGATGAGTATGGATCGCTGGACTTTGTCACCTTGAACAATGTTTTCATGGACTCGTCAATCATCTGTTGTTCAGGGAACTCGTCAGGAGTCGGATTAAAATCCGGAACTTTCTGACCCTGTTCGTCGTCTTGTCTGATTTCCTGGTATCTTTCGGCCCTCGTTTGAACTAGAGATGTCTGTGAATCTGCTTCCATTTCGACAACCTCTTTTTCATGTTGGTTTTGTTGAGTGTGAGTTATCTCTTGTTTTCCGCAGTCTGAATCAGAACATGGTTCGTTTAAAGGACCCGGTGACGAAAGATGAACTATTGTTTTGTTTGCGGCCCTTAACTTTTCAATTTCCAGCTCAAGGGATCTGGCCTTTTCTAGTTGTTCAGCTAGGTGTTGTCTCTCTTTTTCTCGTTCTTGTCTGTCCTTATCTTTTTGTTCCGCTTCGTATAATCTTTGCTGCTGTCGTTCTAGTCTTTCTCTCTGCTTCTCAACAAACTTCTGAAACGCCTTGCCCAATAAACCCAACTGTTTACCTGCAGCAATTATTTCTTCCATTTTGATCGAAGTGGAATAATTTTTCTCCAATTGAACTGTCTTTACTGAGTCCTATTAACAAGCATGGGTTCACTGGACAATGAGATTAGTCCTACACTTCTGACACAAAATTGTATAATTTCTGTATAATTATATGTCGCTTCATACATCTGTATAATTATATTTCGCTTCATACATCTGTATAATGTCTCCCGTACCCATTTGAGTTGAAAACCGCGTCTGCTGACAAAACAATTTTCAAGCAAAACGAAGTCGTCCTGCCGGGGCCTCCGCCATCTTTGTTTTTATTGCTAACAGTTTTCTTTCGGTTGCTATGGTAACTATAGTACTATAGTCCTCACAGAGAGAGATAGAGAGAGATTGAGAGGGGGGGGGGAAATGTCTCAAGCATGGTTGCACACTCCTGCTGTTTTCCCGCCATTTAAATTAAGGCGAGCAATACCGGACCGCTTGAGTGAACGAAAGACATCACAGATGTGCTATAAATAGCACCAGAAAAACGTCAATGTCGTACATTTTGATCAGTCACCGGGCGGAAATGAAGGGAAAAAAACGAATGGACTGACGGTGTTGTTGTTGTTCTTTCGCTCAGAATATATTTACATGTATATAAATATATTAATAACAGCTGTATATCAGTCCGTTTCTTCGTAGAAACTATGACTTTGTCAGTTTTTTTTTGTAAAGAAAATATGGCTTGGTCAGTTTTTTATAGCAAGTATGGTTAGTAAGTTTCTAAATAGCAACTATGGCTTGGTAATTTTTTTAATAGAAATTATGGATTTGTCTTATAGGATTACACTCACAGCGAAGGTAACATTTCTTTAATACTGAGTGTTTTCTCATTCGAATAGGTTTGTCTGTCTGTCCGTCTGTCACTTAAATATGTCAGCCACATGTGTATATATATATATATATATATATACATATATATATATATATATATATATATATATATATATATAAATATATATATATTTATATATATACATATCAAATTAGTCTGTCATATTTTGCACCTTGTCTGTTTTATATGTCTGTATATTTTAGTTTGATCTATATCTGCTCAAATATTTGTCCATTTATCACTCTTTCTGAATTCTAGTATTCTGATAGCATTTTGTTTTCCATTCTCATTAAGCAGACGATGTGTATTTACCATATTAAAGGATCATCTTTTCATTTATTTTTTTCAAATAAGCGGTCACATGACTTGAACATTTTTATTTTATCTGATCGTCTGTTCCTCGGTATTTCTGCTTGGAGCTGCACACAACTGACGATCTGCTTTTTTTTTTTAAAGTAATTAAAAAAAAAGAACCAAAAAAAAATAGAACGTTTCCGATCCATTATTTCACACAAAAGTTAAACTTTTACTCGGTCATCAATTACTTTGGAATGAAATTTGTTTAGACTGGCTAGCACCTGGCAACTCTCTTTAGCCTGCCAGCGATGACAAGAGATTTGATTAACGTCAAAAGTGCATTGCTGGGAAGTCGATGGAAGTCCACACATAAATATTGCAGATTTGAAAAAAAAAATAAACAATGACTGTTTTAGAGCACATTGTTCTAACCATGCAATAGACATTTTTTTTTTAAAAATATATCATTTAGCAGGGCCGTTCTTAGGTCTAATGTGGTCTTGGGGAAACCTCTTAATACCGTGTTTAATAGAACACAAATGACAAATATATTCGAAGGGGTCTCTTTGACATTGGAGACTCAAGGCACTTGTCCATTTCGCCAATCCAAGATACAAAGAACGCCTATGTCATTTGGTAAAACACAAACGCCTTAAGTAGATTAAACTTTCAGTGTTTATACGTTCAACACTTATGTATGTCAGTGACGATTAAGTTTCATTAAGTGATGGAACTCTTCATATGAATGGGGGAAATGAAAACTATTTTTTTTGGGAAGTATTTGAATCGACGGTGTTTTCCAGATATCTGATTTCGCCTTTAAATCATTGGGCCCGGTCACACCTATTTTCGAGCAGCCAACAAACTCTTTTAGTTCTTTATATGGTAACCAGGAATCGACATTTTATCTCCTCACCTTCAGCATTGAGGTCATAATGTTTTATATCTACCAGTGGCTCATCGCGATTTCTGCAAGCCACGACCCCAGTTTATGAAAAGGAAAGGGATCATCCGAGACACAAGCTATTTAAAAGGGTCAACTACTTGCTAAATGTAAAAAATACAAACCAATGGACCGGACAGTTCTTACTACTTACCTGTAGACTATCTACCAGGGGGAAGGCCACGCATTGGGTCAAATAGGGCCGCAACATTGTACACCGGCGTTTAGTGGACACAAGTAAATAAATGTTGGAACAAACTGGCTCATTTGTAGCCACACAAAGCCGCCCAGTGAAGAGCCGGACAGTAAAGAGCCGCCCAGATAAAGAGCCGGACAGTAAAGAGCCGCCCAGTAAAGAGCCGCCCAGTAAAGAGCCGGACAGTAAAAAGCCGCCAAGATAAAGAGCCGGACAGTAAAGAGCCTCCCAGATAAAGAGCCGGACAGTAAAGAGCCGCCCAGATAAAGAGTAGCGCAGATATAGAGCCGCACAGATAAAGACCCGACAAATGAAGAGCAGCCTGAGGTCAGTTATAAAAATTTCATTTTATTATTTTCAAATGTACCCAAATATGTTTTGTACAAATCATTCTTTGTATCAAAAATCAATAACTTTGCTCAGCTGAAGTTCACGTGACTTTGGACCACTCAGTGTGTGTGTGTGTGTGTGTGTGTGTGTGTGCGAAAGGGGAATATGGTGACTTCTGCAATGTGTGTATGTTTCAAGTTGTTTGTACAGGGAACTTGGTGTCTTCTGCAATGTGTGTATGTTTGTAATTGTTTGGAAATGGAACATGGTGATATTGCTATATGTTTGTGTTAGTGTGATTGCTGTATGGAAATACGGGAAAAGGAGAAAACGTAAAGATGTTTCTATTATAGAAAAAAAAAGGTCATTAAGAGGAATGGAAATGGGAAGGAAAGGGAGGAGAGAGAGGAGGGGAGGGGAAGGAGGAGAGAGAGAGGAGGGGAGGGGAGGGGAGGGAGGAGAGAGAGAGAGAGGAGGGCGGATTGGTATTATTTTATTTTAAGACTAAACTTGTATTGACTACTGGCAGGTGTAGTTGTACTGTCACTTTCTTCAACTAACTTTCGTCACTTTCGTGTGAGTAAAATATAAATAAATAGTTTGTAACTCAAGCTTACACACACATACAAACACACACACATACACACACATACACACACATATATACACACACGCATACACACACACATACACACACACATACACACACACAGTCACACACATACATACACACACATACACACATTACATATAGATCTCAGGTGATTAAAGTAAACGTATTTTAATAGGGAAATATGATGATTTGTTTAGACAGACATGGTCACGTTAGGTCCTCTGCCCATTAACATGAATGTTGTTAGATAATCCAGTGGTCGTCTGCACTCAGTACTGCAAGACCCACTGGCACTCACTGTCTCTAGGCCGACCTGTCTGCTCTCGGTATGTGACGTATGGCTGCTATCAGTCTAGACAGTTTGCCTAGGCATAAGAAATAGTTTCATGTGCTCCACGACCTGAACGTCAACTTGTTTTCCCATTGTTTCAACGAAAAAATTACCTGCGAATGACGTCAGGATTGAACGGCTTAGTCAGTGAATGACTTATTCGACCAGGCCAAATGAGTCAGATTTGAGTGAGTCAACGAGTGGGTGAATAAATGATTGAGTGAGTGAGTGAGTGAGTCTTATGGTGTCTAAGATATAATGGGTGAATTAAAAATGGATGTGTGTCATTGTTGGTGCCAGTTGATGAAATAATAACTGTATGATTAATTAATTAATTAGTGCTAAATGTTATGAGAGAGTGGGGGCGGCGAGTCTTTTTTAGAGGCTTCGTTGGGTCGCGCACAATAAAGTTTAGGGAACACTTCGTTATACTATTTTATCAATCGACAAAACACTGTGTGCACAGCAATCAAAGAATACATTTAAAATATCCATGCTTTATATATATATATATATATATATATATATATAATAGCGGTGTGGGTTCTGCTTTAAATCGAAAGTAAAGAATTAATAAAACAGTGTTCCAGTTTAAAATACAATCATAAACAAAATCGGATCTGCCCGAAACCTAAAATAACCTAGCCTACCGATCAAATCTAAGGGGATATAACTCTATGCAAAGGTTTTTGCAGGTTACAGCTAATATATATATATATTTCTGTACATTTGCGTCAACCTTAGCCATTATGTACATTATTATTTTATGATGGAAAAAAATGTCGTGATCGAATGTCATATTGTCATGTTCCATATTGTCATTGTCATCTTCCCGTAATTTTTACTTCATGACAGAAATAGATACAAAACATCACAAGACACCCAGTCGACTTATTGAGCGGAATTTCATAGGAGATAACTCCCGTTTATTTTCCTTCTATTTTGAGTGAACACAAAATTGTCGGTTATGTTTCCCTGGCAAACTGTTGCCCTCTACTCCGTGAAACTTGATTCAACTTATCTCTCAGTTATTTTTGTTTACTGTCTGTCTAAGACTTTTATTTTATTTCATTCCCCCCCCCCCCTCGATTCCGGACATTCGCTTCGTAAGAAATGTCATATGTTTTTATTTCTTTTTTATTTTCTTGTATTAACGGGTTGTTTTTTTTCCCCAGCCATTTTGTTCAACTCTGTGTCATGTATTAAAATATTATGGATTTTACTTTATACAGCACTACACCAGTTTCTGAGGTATATTCGAAGCTTGTCAAGTATCTAAAAATATATTTTCATCGATACATCTGCAGCTAATCAGGCTAATTCAAAATTTACCGTTAAAATTGTGTGTCTAGACCAGAGGGTTGTGCAAACGCTTTTGCGTCTCGAGCCACACTGGGTTTGTAAATTTTGACAGACGGGTTGGACATATAGTGGGTGGATGGGTGTGTTGACAGGAACTGATATGAATTGAAGGTAAATGTCGTAACATAAACATCTAGTGATGTGCTGCACTCTGAAACGAGTGGCCGGCCGGATTAAACAATCGGTAGGTCCAGATTTGGCACACTATTATATACTATATCTACTACACACTATTATATAGCTATATAGACACACACTATTATATAGCTATATAGACACACACTATTATATAGCTATATAGACACACACTATTATATAGCTATATCTACACGAACTATTATATAGCTATATAGACACACACTATTATATAGCTATATAGACACACACTATTATATAGCTATATCTACACGCACTATTATATACCTATATAGACACACACTATTATATAGCTATATCTACACGCACTATTATATAGCTATATATACACACTTTTATATAGCTATATCTACACACACTATTATATACCAATATCTACTACACACACTATTATATAGCTATATCTACTACACACACTATTATACAGCTATATCTACACACACTGTTATATAAATATCCCTACATACACTATTATATACCTATATCTACTACACACTATTATATAGCTATATATATACACACACTATTATAAAGCTATATCTACAGACTTTTTTTATAAAGCTATATTTCGCTGATTAAGACAAGGCTGTGATTCTAGCATCCTTGTTTCTAAATTGGGCAACATTTTTTTTTTTAATTCACCAATGTCTGGAACAAACTGTTTATTGTTTATATTGCCCAGTCAATACCCTGGCTATTTACCTTTTGAATTGCGCACCCACACACGACTAATTAATTATATTACACACAGAGGGATAAAGAAATGGTGCACCAGGTAATTAAATGAGGTGCATTCCGCAATCCACAGCGATCATTGATAATAATAATAAGGCTGTGATGCATTCGTTTATATTTCATGAATACATGGACAAAATTATCCGCCAATTTTATTAATTCACTTACTTTTGATTATATAAGCCAACAGTCTTAATAACGTTTCCATTTATTGTATTGTTGTGATATCTTTCAAACGTTACGTGGTAGACTTCCTCCTCTCACACAGTTGATGTTATTTTATGTAGAAACTGAAGAGGGAGCTAATACAGTATTGACTCTTCTCATTTATTTCCCTTGACTTTTCAACTTTTAATTATTTATCTGTTTTAAACATTAGTTTGTCATTTAAAGTTCTGATAAAATGGATTGCTGCTGTTCAAGCGAAATAAAAAAAATTCAAGTCCGAAAGTTTATTTCGTTGTTTTTTCCTCCAATTATTGTTTTTAGGTTTTTTATTGGATAACGTTTACTATTTTTTGAAGTCTGCTGTGGTATAGAGACAAATAGTGGTATTTGTACGTACCGTTTTGTGTTGTTAAAATTGATTTGTTTAAACATCATTTCTTATAAATATTGGCAGAAAATGATGTGTTTTTTTATGATGTGAAAAATATTTGAACGAAAACACACAAATACACACAAACACACACAAACACACACACACACACATACACAAACACACACAAATACACATATACACAAACACACACACATATACAAACACACACAAATATACAAACATACACACGAACACTCAAAGAAAAGATGACCACAAAGTACATATAGCAGTCATAGTCGAAATCAGACAGTTGAATTGTTGCTGTGTACAAATGTGTACAAAACAAGGAAGTGTCCAGTTGTGCACATGTGTACAAAACAAGGAAGTGTCCAGTTGTGCACATGTGTACAAAACAAGGAAGTGTCCAGTTGTGCACATGTGTACAAAACAAGGTGTCCGGTTGTGCACATGTGTACAAAACAAGGTGTCCAGTTGTGCACATGTGTACACATATGAAAGTGGTGTACAATTGACAACAAAATTTTTCGCTTTTCTCAAGCTGGTAACTTGACATTTTTTTTGCTGTTTTTTTTTATTTTAATTTTTTTTAATTTTTTTGCTTCTGTCAATTTATTGATTGGACACTCAATCAGTTCGATCTGGTTACCTTTACTGCAGTACACCTAAACATTTATTCTGTAAATCTAATGTTCTGGCTTGTCGTCTACTTCGCGGAACAACCCAACACCAGCATAACGTCCCCTTGGTTTACTGTGGCACTCACGTGATTTGTTAATGTGGCGGCTTTTGCTGCACTGAACACAAAAACAAATTTTGAAACTTATGAATTAATCTCTAAACTAAAACGACAAATAAATAAATAATATAATAAACATAATTAATCTCTAAACTAAAACGACAAATAAATAAATAATATAATAAACATGATTAAAAAAAACTCTGAAAACATTCAGAAAAAAAAAGGAAACCATTTGTCGTGCGTTAACCTGTAAATTTTTGTGAGACAACTTTCGGAAAAAAAAATTAACCGCATATTTTTAAGATTACATAATCTAATCATGCAAAACGTAAAAAAAAAATTAACTTCAAAACTGACGTTTTGATTTATAATTGTTAAAGATTGTATCATTACCAGTTTTTTTTTTTTTTATTTGAAGTTTTGTAATTAACTTTAAACACACACACACACACACACACAAACAGAAAATTTGTGTCTAAGCTTGCTGCAATAAATTAAAACACCAGATGAAAAAGACGTCATGTTTTATTTCGGTAATTATTAACGTCTGTAATTGACGATTTTCGACTATTTTTCTTTCTGGTTGCAAAATTTTTTTTAGTTATTTGTTGCTTATTGCAATATCATTGCTTTAGCCATTGTCCACTCCATTGTCCACTCCACTGTGCACACCACCACTATCTTGTGTCCACTTTTTTCTCTGCTCTCTGCAGACAGGAGCCGGCCATTGAACCGGATACCACCGAGGCTACTCCTGCTCCTCCAGCCACCGACTGCGAAGTGGTCACTCCCGATGACCCTCACACAAGATACGTAGTGGACAGCCTGACGGGCTGGCCGTTGAAGCGGTCTGACAGGTAGGCCAGCGGGTCACCTCGACCTGCAGCTGGTCATCGTCGTGCTCGATGTTGTCACTTTTTTTTTTGTTTCCTTGCATCAGCGGCTACTTCTGACTGGACATTTGACCTCTGGTCATTTACGCCTGCTGTGGCCATAGACCTGTGCTTGCTGCGACTCTGAAGCATTTAGAGATACCTTTGCCTCCCCCTACCCCCCTCACACATTACCAGTGGTCGTCTAAGACCACGTGGTGTGGAAAGGGATGGGGAAAGGGGGTCAGATGTTTCAGAGTCTTCGGTTTGTATTAATATTCAAGAGTCAAAGGTCATAGCGCATGTTTTACCGCTAACTTTTTATTTTTAGCTTGCCGTTGCTCTGTATCAGCATGCCTAGCTCTGTGTTCATCATTGCACGTGTACTTAGTGTATCGCCTTAACCTGTATGCACGTTGTGAATCACATGACCATGACTTAAGTCAAGGCTATGGCTTATATAAACATATTTTGCCATGACTTTAGTCATACAATGTGAATGTTGCATGGATGTTAATTTTTATCTTCGTTGTTTTGATTGTTGTACTAATTTGTTAATAACAATAATAATGATAATAATAATAATAATGGGTGATGATACCATATATAAACTTTGGAGATGTTGGTGAGTGATTTTGGGCCTATCAGTAATAAAACAGACAAACAACAGTAACAAAATAACTATATTAGCTGTAGATAGATAGATAACCTTATATTATCGTTTGATGGAGCCTCTAAAAAAAACCATCCAAAAAATGCTCACACGCAGAATACATTCCAACTTGTCATAAATCTATAACCACACCCCCTGTCTGCTCACTCATCCTCATCCCACACTCCCGCGCATGTACTTTCACCGTCATCTGGATGACATTTGTCATCACGGCTCTAGGCCACTCACCCTCATCAAGCTTTTTTTGCTTTTTTTTTTTTTTGAAAAACTCACTCTCAAGCCTCACGTCACACTCAGGTGAGACTCAACTCTCTACCCTCCCTCCCTACCACCCCCACAGCAAGTCAAGCTCAGACACTTGAGAATGAAAAAACAGACACACCTGTTATACTCAGCAATGTTATTACCCCCCCCCATCCCCATCCAGGTCCACTTTACGCCCTCCCCGCCTATATAATCAAAGGTATCCCCCCCACCACACACACACACACCTCCCTTTTTTTTTAGGACTTCAAAACAAATACTGTACAGTATAAACCACCATAGCCGATAGTGCAATGGCCGTGGAGGCGCCACGGGATATATAGCGAAGACTTAAACCATGATCTGAAAAACCTATTGGTCCTCACCGAACCAGGGACCATCAGGTAGACAGTCCAGCGTGTTACCACACGGCCACCCGGTCCCTTAGCTTCAAAGATCAAATCGTTCATTTATTTTAAAAAAAAGTTTTATTTTTTTATCAAATATTTGTAACTTTTTTTTTTTTTATGTCGTTAAATCGATTAATTTTTTTTTTTTCGTTTCTCTATTCACTCTACCCATTATTAAATTCGGCAAACTACCAACACTCTGTATACAAACTACCAACACTCTGTATACAACCTACCAACTCAATGTATACAACCTACCAACACAATGTATACAACCTACCAACACTCTGTATACAAACTACCAACACTCTGTATACAACTTACCAACACTCTGTATACAACCTACCAACACAATGTATACAAACTACCGACACTCTGTATACAACCTACCAACACTCTGTATACAACCTACCAACACTCTGTATACAACCTACCAACACTCTGTATACAACCTACCAACACTCTGTATACAACCTACCAACACTCTGTATACAATTTACTGTTTCATCGTCTATTTGAAACAATGTGCGCTCATGCAAATTATTTAGAATTACACTAGATAATAAATGTCTAACAACAAAACATCAAAGATGACAACATATCAATCATAGTAATGCGCTGTGTTTTAAATGTCTAATGACAAAACATCAAAGATGACATATCAATCACATTAATACGCTGTGTAACAACAAAACATCAAAGATGGCATATCAGTCACAGTAATACGCCGTGTAATAACAAAACATCAAAGATGACATATCAATCACATTAATACGCTGTGTAACAACAAAACATCAAAGATGGCATATCAGTCACAGTAATACGCCGTGTAACAACAAAACATCAAAGATGGCATATCAATCTCAGTAATACGTTGTGTAACAACAAAACATCAAAGATGGCATATCAATCACAGTAATAAACTGTGTAACAACAAAACATCAAAGATGGCATATCAATCTCAGTAATACGCCGTGTAACAACAAAACATCAAAGATGGCATATCAATCACAGTAATAAACTGTGTAACAACAAAACATCAAAGATGGCATATCAATCTCAGTAATACGCCGTGTAACAACAAAACATCAAAGATGACATATCAGTCACAGTAATACGCCGTGTAACAACAAAACATCAAAGATGGCATATCAAGCTCAATAATACGTTGTGTAACAACAAAACATCAAAGATGACCTTTAGAGGGCGTGGACATCAATGAAATTTTTCCTCTCTCAAAATTTCAAAAACTGATCAACAAAGGAATGTTTGTTTTTCAAATAAAAATTTTCACCTCCTTTATTTTTTTTTTTTAAAAAGTAGGTAAAAATAAATTAAAACTGCAAATCTTAAAAGTTTATTGTTTCTAAGGAACCAGTTGGCCAGACTCTGTCTATGGGCGATAATTATAAGGCCAGGTATTGACGAGATTTCTAAGATTCTTTTATTTTTTTTGTTGTTGTTATAGGCACAGTTATCTTCCTTAATGAATGAATCGTTTCTTGTTACAGAGTTATCTTACTTTAATTGTTTCCCCTTGCTATCCCGACATTTATTTATACAATAATAAAAAACAATATTTGTAACTTCAGTTATTACCTTCATGTATTTTCTAAATACACAGCTCACGTATGTATTTTTTATTGTTTTTTTTTTTAAATAGGCTCTTCTTAAAGTTGAAATCGATATTTTACAAATCAATAAAATGCAAAAAAAAAATCACTTTGATTTTAGTTTGAATGATGGAATTAAAAAAAATTTCAGAATTTTTTTTTTAATTCATTTCAGTTTGAGGCCAATTTTTTAAAATTGTATCAATGACATCCTTCCAATGTCAATGATATCCTTCCAATGTCAATGACATCCTTCCAATGTCAATGACATCCTTCCAATGTCAATGACATCCTTCCAATGTCAATGACATCCTTCCAAATGTCAATGACATCCTTCCAAATGTCAATGGCATCCTTCCAATGTCACTGACATCCTTCCAATGTCAATGGTATCCTTCGAATGTCAATGATATCCTTCCAATGTCAATGACATCCTTCCAAAGTCAATGACATCCTTCCAAATGTCAATGACATCCTTCCAAATGTCAATGGCATCCTTCCAATGTCACTGACATCCTTCCAATATCAATGGTATCCTTCGAATGTCAATGATATCCTTCCAATGTCAATGACATCCTTCCAATGTCAATGACATCCTTCCAATGTCAATGACATCCTTCCAATGTCAATGATATCCTTCCAATGTCAATGGTATCCTTCGAATGTCAATGATATCCTTCCAATGTCAATGACATCCTTCCAATGTCAATGACATCCTTCCAATGTCAATGACATTCTTCCAATGTCAATGATATCCTTTGCAGTGTCAATGACATCCTTCCAATATCACTGACATCCTTCCAATGTCAATGACATCCTTCCAATGTCACTGACATCCTTCCAATGTCAATGGCATCCTTCCAATGTCAATGACATCCTTCCAATGTCAATGGCATCCTTCCAATGTCAATGATATCCGTCCAATGACAATTGGACTTAACGGTGTGAGATTGCGTCAGATGTAGTGACTCAGACTAGTGTTGTTTTCGTTGACGAAAACTAAAACTAAAACCTTCGTTGACGAAAATGTTGACTTTTCGTCAACGAGAACTAAAACTAAAACTAAAATTAGCAGCAAGACTAAAACTAGACGAAAACTGAAATTATTACAGAAAAAACGAAATAAAAACTAAAACTAAAATATAGTGTTGCTTTCGTTCACTAAAACTAAAACCTTCGTTAACGAAAATGTTGACTTTTCGTCAACGAGAATTAAAACTAAAACTAGAATTAGAAGCAAGACTAAAACTAGACGAAAACTAAAATTATTACAGAAAAAACGAAATAAAAACTGAAACTAAAATATGACCTGGGACTAAAACAACACTAACGCAGACCACCGGCAGTAGATATGATGGTGTGACATTACGTCATATGTAGCGACGCAGACCAACAGAGATAACCAAAAATCTGTATGTACAATTCAGTGAGTACATGGTAGATGTACATACGTGGTTCTATAAGTTGTGAAGCAGTGTTTCATTTAAGTAGAGTGAGTACATTGAAATACAACTCATGTATACATTCATTTCACTGAGTACGTGCCAGAGGCGTACCTAGGGTGGGGGTGGGGAGTCCAAATTCGAAAGTCCCTCCCCCGTGGCCCCAGCTTGAAGGGTGGCCCCCCAAAAACTTTTTTTACATTAAATATTAAGTATATTATCTCATGTCATGGTGTCGAATGTTATAATGCAGGGGCCCCCAAAGAGGCCAAGCCCCCCCCCGGGGCCGCCGAATTGCTAGGTTCGACACCGGTACGTGCTAGATGAGCGGTTCTTAAAGTTGACACATCAGACCCTAATGTGCCCGGCAACCAGACTAAGGGTTGTTGGTGGTGGTGGTGGTGGTGGTTGTTTTTTTAACGTGACGAGAATTTAAAAAAATTCTTCGTGAGATTCCGAGACTGGTTCAATTTGTAGTGGCTGACATTGTGGCTGACAGTGTGGTTGACAGTGTGGCTGACAGTGTGACAACCTTACGAACGGCCATATAGGGAAAAGGTGTATGTGTGTGGTGGGGGGGTATTATTGGTTTTAATTCTATGCTGCTGATAAATGAAGAAAAATAAAATATATCTGAAGATTTTTTTCAGATTTGTGTTTCATTTCTTGAACAAAGATCTCTCCTTCTCCCCTCCCCCCACCCTCCTCAACTTTACACGTACACACGTGATCAATTGATTCCCCCGTGACGTCCTGGATCTAACGTCCTGGACTTAGTTTGTCATCTTGACGAAACAAAATCCCCCAGAATTATCGGACTGGGACAGAGATTCTCTCGATACGTCATCTGAACTTCGTTTTATCCCGGGCATAAACTGTTCTCCTCCTGGGCAGTGTGTGAGAGTCACAGGTCGTTATGAACAAGCTGGTCAAGCTGTGTAGATCGCCTACCCCTCGGGGTTTGTCCCAGGTTCTAGAGAGAGAGAGAGTCCCAAAAAAAGTCCAATCAGCTTTTGGGGATGTGATGCGGCTGAGCGTTACGCTAGCCACACAATCACTGAATATGCCGTGTCTACTGGAACAGATGAATTCTAATACTTCATCTGCCCCCCAACGAGCCTTCAAAGGCTTAAATGAACTTTTTAAAAAAAAAAATATTGTCTAATTAAATATTCCATGAATTATTTAACTTATAATTTAGTCGCGTTAATTCATATAAGAATATATGCATGAACATATGATTACTAATAATCCATCATGAATTTTATAAACAAATGTCATATACTGGCTAATAATATATAATTGAGAAACGTCTGTTGCTATGCGCAACAGTTCCAACTGTTAAAATATTTGTTTTTTGCAATAGTCAATAGACAGATCAATTTGTAATTTTAACGTCTGTGGACAAAAATTTCATTTCAATGCTAAGTGGGTTTTTTTTTCTGTTCTCTCTGTCTATTTTAGTTTGCACCTTTATTTTTATAATCGTTATTTGTGTCTTTCTTCGTCTCTCTTTTACCCTCTCTTAAACTCTCTACCTAACTATCTGTCCATCTCTCTCTCTCTCTCTCTCTCTCTCTCTCTCTCTCTCTCTCTCTGCCTGCCTGCCTGTCTGTCTGTCTGTTACCACTACTTTCGCTGCCATTAATTATTGAGTTTTTCAACTTTCATACATAATGTCAACAATATTAAGAAAAATAAATTTAGTTTTTAACTTTTTGGCGATTTGACAGAATTTACAACCTTGTTAAGTTTTAAATGTTGTTTTTTTTTTTACCTTCAAGCAAAAAGTTGTGTTCCTTTCCTAATCCATCTACGCAATTTACCTAGCAACAATTTATTTATTCTTGTCTGCTTTTATCTAAAGCTAAAAAAAATCGTTTAAAGGGAAACAACTCAACATATTATTTAGCTTTTTGAGCTCACAATAATTACATTGATTACGCCCCTTGAACAAACGTATTCATAACGCAAAACTCTGTGTAAAAAAAATATCTCAATATAAAAAAAAAATATTATTACACTGTGAATAATATTAAAAATAAAAAAAAAAGAAGTTATTGGTAAAGTCATCAATAGAAGGTTTGTTAACACATGGCTTCAACGAACACTTCAATCGTAATCGAACATGTCTTCTAGTTGTTTGATTCTTTCTCTGAATGCATCATACAATGTATAGCACCATTAGCACGTAATCTTATTTGTTGATTTTGTGTATCAAATTTCGAGAGTAAAAATTTCAAACAAAAATTACTGCCCATGTGTGATATTAATTTTGATTCAATGCAACTGGACAAGATTTCCCAATTATAATTTTAGGTTAAACTCAATCATTGACGCTGTGGCTATTACTGGTTGGAAGAGGCTTAATGCTGTCCTTAAAAAAAATCAATATTCAATTGTTTAACGAAAAATACCAATCAGAAAAATTTCCCATACTGTTATATTTTATTCTTTCAATGTGGCTGAATATATCTTTGTACTGACTAATTTACCTTCATCAGACACACACTAAACTTTATTTTACCTTCATCAGATGTGTGATATAAACTAGACTTTAATTTACCTTCAAATTATGTGTCATATAAACTAGCAGAGGCGTACCTAGGGTTGGGGGAGGGGGGGTCCCTGCTGGATGGGGGGAGGGCCAATTTTTTTTACATTAAATTTAAAGTACTTTTATCTCATGTCATGGTGTCGAATGTCAAAATGCAGGGGCCCCCCAAAGAGGCCAAGCCCTTCCCGCCACGGGCCCCCACATTTCTAGGTTTGGCACTGTAAACTAGACTTAAATTTACCTTCATCAGATGTGCCATTTAAACTAGATGTATAATATTGCAGCATATTTATGATGGTTGATTCTAAACATTTAAAATAATACATTTCTCACAAATAATAATAAAAAAAAAACCTTCATAATTTGTATCTACCATCTATAAAAAGAATGATGCTAATAATAGATCATTGACATTATCCTTGATTTATCCACTATTGTATCCAGGCATTACCTCAATTATCTCCCCCTCCCCCTCTTTCCCACACCTGTATCCCTCTCCCTCAGCTTATCCCTTACCTTAGTGCTCTTCTACCTCTCTACCTTTCAGTTTCAGGTTTCACTTTCAGACCAGTGGCATGGATTTCTTTTCTAAATCTCAGCCAGAGCCGATCTCATGGATAGAATGTAGGGCCCCCCTCCCCTTTGAAAGAGGTGGCCCTTGGCAATGGCCTGGTTGACCTATCCACAAGAGCGGGGCCTGTGTACAATTTTATTGAATACCTTTGTAGCAGACACAACATATTGTGGTATTCTGTTGCCAGTATAGACCATGTACAGTGATTGAATACTTCTCTGGCAGACACAACATATTGTGATATTCTGTTGCCAGTATAGACCATGTACAGTGATTGAATACTTATCTGGCAGACACAACATATTGTGATATTCTGTTGCCAGTATAGACCATGTACAGTGATTGAATACTTATCTGGCAGACACAACATATTGTGATATTCTGTTGCCAGTATAGACCATGTACAGTGATTGAATACTTCTCTAGCAGACACAACATATTGTGGTATTCTGTTACCAGTATAGACCATGTACAGTGATTGAATACTTATCTGGCAGACACAACATATTGTGATATTCTGTTGCCAGTATAGACCATGCACAGTGATTGAATACTTATCTGGCAGACACAACTTATTGTGATATTCTGTTGCCAGTATAGACCATGTACAGTGATTGAATACCTTCTCTAGCAGACACAACATATTGTGATATTCTGTTGCCAGTATAGACCATGTACAGTGATTGAATACTTCTCTGGCAGACACAACATATTGTGCTATTTTGTTGCCAGTATAAACCATGTACAGTGATTGGATACTTCTTTGGCAGACACAACATATTGTGGACTCCACCTATGTCATTTAAAGCTTGGTGACTAAGGGGCGTCATCCAGGCCTCTAAAATTGCCCTGGCTTCATTGGAGTTTGGGGCTTGAGCCGTGAGCCGTATGTTCGTGAACAATTATCCTTGGCATTTGCGTCTCCCCTTTCCGTCTAATCAAAGTTAACGCAAAGAGTTAGTTTTCAATTAATTGTCTAATGTGGAGACCATTCTGATGAAAATGAAGTTTGCAATAGACTGTGATTATATGGATTAACAAAAGTTCGGATAGAAACAAAAACACAATTTCGAGAATCATTGTAAAGGTAAAACAAAATATCAACCAATGAGAATATCTTCTTTGAAAATAAATCTCTAGCCCAGGGACCTATTTGTGGGTATAGATAAAATACTTGGCATTCCTAGCGGTCAGCTGTAGATATTGTAAATCATTTGTGACCTTTCCTCCTGGTGACATTCTGACCAATCTGGAACAACCATATTTGTTTTCACTGTTACCCGGCAACGCGTTTTCATTATTACTATTTTAATTTTTTTTTTTTCGAAAATCTTAAAATCAACATTGCAATGGAGCAAGTTCACAACTGTATAGTTAAACGTGTTGTAATGTAATAATTTGAATCATTTGTGTCTCACTCGAATAATACTCAATGATACTCTAATTACTCTTCAACTAACACTAACTTTAGGTCCAGGCTTCAAACAAGCAGTGCCGAACTTAGGGATTTGGGAGCCCGTGGGGGGGCTTGGCCTCTTTGGGGGGGGGGGGCGGGGCCTGCATTTTGACATTCGACACGCTGACATGAGATAATGTACTCAATATTTAATGCAAAAAAAAAATTGGGGGCCCTCCTCAAGTTGGGGTCTGGGGGCATTTTTGATTTTGGACCCCCCCTCTCCCCCACCTTAGGTACGCCTCTGCTTGAAACAAGGTTCAGTTTTTTTTTATCATTTGTATTATATACATACACATTAGAGGCTATGAGTGACACGGTGGGACCCATGGATTTTTTTCCCAGGTGAAATTTGGTGCAAAGTCGTCCCACAAGTCAGCCCGGGGGGGGGAATAAAAGGCGGCTAGGCGTAGTGCTAACCACACAATCCTTTCTTATGCCGAGTTTATAGAAACAGATGAATTAAGGCTAAGGGAAATTTTTATGGAGGCTATGTAATAATGACTCAATAAAATGACTTGACCCCGGGGACAAACACTTCCACGAGAGAACCGTTATGAGCCCACCAGTTGGTTCTGTAAATCAATCATCCACATATTTCTTGCAACTGTATCAGATAAAATGCTGCAAATATAAATCGGTAAATTGAATTGGGTCAGCAATAAAGTCTGCGCAAAAATCGGTTCAGCTTGTACTGTAAAGTCCATTTATAACGAATGGGAGTGAAAGAACGTAATTGATGTGAATAAATTAAACACGTAGCATGTAGCAATGTAGCAATGTAGCTGTTTCATTTGAATTTCAGAAATGGAGACCCACTTCCCGGTCAGACATTTTCTTTTTTTTTTATTTATATTTATTGAAACGGAAGAACATAGGGCCTAATGGCATTTTAGCTTTTATTCCCATTTGTACTCATCGGAGAATATGTCCTTGTAAATCGTATCAGCATAACAAAAGGTGTGGGTTTGTATCCCACTTGACCTATTGACCTCATTCCTTGAACTCCTTGTGGAGCTAAAGCCCTCTGTAACAAATCCATCAAACACGGTTTAGGAGGATAGTGTTTCAATTTCTCTCCATTTGAAGCTGAATAGTTTCATTTCTTGTTTCCATGACCATCGTCAAGTGTTCTTTGAGCGGCCAACCTTTCACGTTTTATTGGGCTTCTCTGCAGGACTCATTCATGTGATATCTACATGTGGATCAATGCGCGAATTGCCATTTTCTTCGTTCCTAACTCTGCCTAGTTGTTGTGTCTTCGGAAAGCTCCTGGGGCAGCTTGTTTGTCGGACGTTCTGTTGACTCTTCATGATTCTGCGTCACAAAACAGGGTGGATTTGACATTGATATCATATATGAACTATGCAATGTTTGATGTACTAGGCAATTTTTGATGAACTAGGCAATGTTTGATGAACTAGGCAATTTTTGATGAACTAGGCAATGTTTGATGAACTAGGCAATTTTTGATGAACTAGGCAATGTTTGATGAACTAGGCAATTTTTGATGAACTAGGCAATGTTTAATGAACTAGGAAATGTTTAATGAACTAGGAAATGTTTAATAAACTAGGAAAGGATTGATGTACTAGCCAATGCTTGATGTGCTAGGCAATTTTCTGTTTAATTTGTTGGCCTTTTAATGACAACCTGGGGGAGGGGGGGGGAGAAGTGAAGGTGTAGGCGCTTCTTTTCCTAACCTCACTTCAGAGCATAATGCGGAGTAGGAGACAAGACAGACAGAAAGACAGACAATGGTTTACATTTAAACAGACTAAAATTGAAAAATGTGAAGTTTGTGTAAATGGCAGGAAACGGTGTCAGCGAATAATTTACGTTAGCACTGGAGTAAGGGGGGAGGTGGTGGTGGGGCGGAAGTGCAATGTCCTCAGGTTTGAGATACTCCACGTACCCTGTGTTTGAATGTCAGCGGGCGTGAAAATATCTGCAATTTGTGCATTCTTCTAGACAACTGGGGGCTAGGGGGGGATGCAGATATGTTTGGCGAACAATTTTGGGAACCCCCTTATGATTAGATAATGTGGCACACACGACTGGCCGACTGCAGGTCCGGGTCAACTGTTGACCTCGTGAGCAGTGAACGACCTCACGGTGCAGTCACAGTTTAACGTCACACCGTGACCTATACATGCCACCAATTACACCATTAACCCCGCAGATCATTGTGGGCGGAGCTGTGTGTGTGTGGGGGGGGGTTGAGCTAATTATAGATTTTGCCGTCTTAGCAGATTTCATTACATTATTCTGGAGGTTTTTTTTTTCGGGAGTGGGAAGGAGGGGGGCAACCCGAACATTTGTCAGGGTCTTCAAGAATTTGGGGGCCCGAGGGTGGGAGGTAATGTGTAGGGAGGAGGGACCCCCGAGTAGAAATATCCCGAATGCGACCATGGAGTCGAGGAGAAAGAGATAGCAGATAATGTGCGAGATGCTCCCCTTGACTATTGTGGCTATTTTTAGCCAGATATTATTAAGTACGGAACGCCAGGACACGGTTTTATACAATCATTACTCACGCAGTACTTTGATTTAAGTTTAATGTCACTTTTAGACAATGCTTAGAAGTTTCCCCTCATTTAAATATCTTCAATAAGTTTAAACGATTAGGTCAGCGATGACCAACGCCTGCTATTTCTTCAGTTTCGTTACAATCCCGATCAACGTCAAAAATGGTACTATTAAAGAAGTACTGTTCCCCGGGCCCATATTACGGCCCTGAGGTGACTACGCAGCTCATCTCAAAGTTCGTTTTATGTAGAGAGCATTTCTCAGTATGAGTGATATCTTGAGAATGGCAGCTGTATACAGTTTACACTTCCTTGCATACACACAATTCTTTTAAACACACACACACACACACACTTATTTGATTCGACGTAAACCAACAAATACAAATACAAATACAAAGCTGACATAAACAGCTCAAATACACTATATATATATATATATATATATATATATATATATATATATATATATATATATCCAGTCACTTACACTCAAAAACACATTTATATTTACACATACATATACAGTCACCTGCGCACACAAACATGCATACTTATGTAAACACACACACACACATATATATATAGTCACTTACACATAAACAAAAACATCCGTCCCTAAACAAAAATCCTTCCTACTTCGTAAACTACCTACAGTCATATCTAGTTTGACCCTCCCCCCCCCCACCAACTCCTCCCACACACACGTCAATCAAAAAAACTGTTCACTTATTTTGTGACCTGCCCATACATACACACGTACACAAGCACACACATCTATTTAGTGATTTGTACCCCCCCCCCCCATCTTAACTACAAACAGGTGATTTGCTTTTTGTTTTTTCAATTTATTTACTTAATTCATTCATGCAATATAATTATAATGATTTTGGAACTTAAGAGTGGATGCATAGAATTAGAAGTCTTACAGTCAATGTATGATGGATGCATAGAATTGGAAGTCTTACAGTAAATGTATGATGGATGCATAGAATTGGAAGTCTTACAGTAAATGTATGATGGATGCATAGAATTGGAAGTCTTACAGTAAATGTATGATGGATGCATAGAATTGGAAGTCTTACAGTAAATGTAGATTGTCGCTACATATTTAGGGGCGGAGTGAAACCATGTGGTTCAGTGGCTCCCACACAATCTTTCACAAATATTATTCATTTGGGCACCATAGTGAAGTTTACATTGGGACACCATAGGGAAGGTTACATTGGGGCACCATACTGAAGGTTACATGGGGGCACCATATTAAAGGTTACATTGGGGCACCATATTGAAGTTTACATTGGGGCACCATATTGAAGTTTACATTGGGGCACCATATTGAAGTTTACATTGGGGCACCATATTGAAGTTTACATTGGGGCACCATAGTGAAGTTTACATTGGGGCACCATATTGAAGTTTACATTGGGGCACCATAGTGAAGTTTACATTGGGGCACCATATTGAAGGTTATATCGGGGCATCATACTGAAGGTTATATTGGGGCAGTCATTGAAGCTCCCAACTGAAGCCCACTGAAGATTTTTTTTTTCTAATCCGATATATTGTGGTTCAGGGTGACTTTATTTTCACTAAATGGGCCCATGACTACAAACATTTAATGTTTCTGAATCACTAGCCTATAGGTATGGTCAGACTATCCAACTGCCCCCTCACACAAAATCGCTGATATTAACTAGGCGCCCCACCCACTCCACCGCCCCCTTGGTTCACCCTATTTCCTGTTCGGTGAACTCTGTTAAAATCGTATATTCAATCTAATCGCCGGGCCAGACTATGATGTGTGTCTATTGAAGTTGTGTTACTCTATTCATTGACCTGGCACTGCACCACGTGACTCAAGTTCCTCCTCCTCCACCCTTCCCCCGATATTCTGTCATTGACTGCTCTGAGAAGGAAAAAAAAATATTTCTAAAGATTTATTTTTAGGTTTGAAAAGAAATCTTCGTGCAACGTTACGTATAGCTATGAAATCCTCGTGCAGTGTAACGGATAGCAATGAATGTCTATTTGATTGAACTGTAGCACACAAAGGTTATGTATTGTGTGGTTGGGAAGGTAACCAGAAACTGGGTTTATTTTTATTATTATATAAGAGGGGGGGTGGCAACTTGACCGGCCGGGTTATGGAGGGCCCCGGGGCTTGTGATTTAATGTTTGCTCCAGCCCCCCCCCCCCCCGTATGAATTATAATGTTTGCCTAAAGCTCAACGTAGTTCTAAGACCGCCTCTGCAAACAGACAGACAGATAGTCAGACATATAAATAGATAAGCAGACAGTAAGACAGATAAATGCACAGACAAACAGACATACATAGATAAGGTTGGAAGGTAGGATAGACAGATAGATAGATAGATAGACAGACAGACAGACAGACAAACAGACGGATGGATGGATGGATGGATATATATATATATATATATATAGATAGATAGATAGATAGATAGATAGATAGATAGATAGATAGATAGATAGATAGATAGATAGATAGATAGATAGATAGATAGATAGATAGATAGATAGATAGATAGATAGATAGATAGATAGATAGATAGATAGATAGATAGATAGATAGATAGATAGATAGATAGATAGATAGATAGATAGATAGATAGATAGATAGATAGATAGATAGATAGATAGATAGATAGATAGATAGATAGATAGATAGATAGATGGATGGATGGATGGATGGATGGATGGATGGATTCGTCTACAGTCAAATGAATCTAATATTGTAGGCTACTCCAACATGTTTTAATACTGCAGAACATAAACCTGTTTCACAGCATGACTGGTGTGCTGCTAATCATGATGACGTTATTCGAATTGCTGTACTGATTACAATATAAAACCTCCACACCAAATTCTTAAAAGAATTGTAGTTATCATAAAATGGGGGAATGAAAACAAACAGCAATTTGGGTATAAGAGTAAGGAAGTGACTTAGGTGCAACGGGATATACCTCAGACTAGACCACATATTACATCTAGTGTCTAGTGAAACGTGACCTATGACCTCACGGTGACCTATGACCTCACAATGTGGTTTACATAAAACTAAGATGTGGAATAGAAATATATATCGGGCGAACATCTGGCTGTATTAATAATATGTGTGAACATGGTCGACCTTCGAAGGTACAGGGCAGGGTCGTTCTTAGGCTCTATGGTTGGGATACCCAGGCAGCAGTGTTTATTTAGGTATTTGGGGGCCCTCGGCAAAGACCAGAGATATTGGGGGGGGTTGGGGCGGGCGTTGGTAAAGGCCAGAGATATTATAAGGCTAACAGCAAGGGCCAGGGATATTTAGGGGCCATTTGTAAAAGCCAGAGATATTTGGGGGCCATGGGGAAAGACCTGAGGTATTTGGGGGCTATTGGGAAAGACTTGAGATATTTGGGGGGGGGGCATTGGAAAAGACTTGAGATATTTGGTGGCCATTGGGGGGCCGTTGGGAAAGACCTGAGATATTTGGGGGCCATTGGGAAAGACCTGAGATATTTAGGGGCCATTGGGAAAGACCTGAGATATTAGGGGGCCATTTGGGAAAGACCTGAAATATTCTATGGCCCTAACTAAAAATAATTAACGGTGCCTTTAAACCATCACATTTGGTAGGGATTAGTATAAGAAAGATCGTCTAGTACAGCCCACCCATAATGACGGCTCCGGTGCAGGGTCGCAATGGGAACAATTGTGATTGCGTTTTATTGTTTGTGTATTGGATGCGTTCAGAATACTGGATACAAATGTTTTTCGGCCTTTGATAATTTCTAGCTACAGGACCCCTCACTCCCTCTAACTTTTCACTCATTGTATAAAACAGTGTAGAGAGTGATGGGGCGCCGGTCAAAAGCTCGGGGTACTTCTCCCCTTGTTCACCTGTCAGCTAAATGATATCTCATGACACATTTTAGATGAATGACCTCTTCAGACACCTGTTAGCTTACATGAACTCTCAATGCACATGTTAGCTAAATGACCTCTCAAGACACCTGTTAGCTAAATGACCTCAATAAACATGTTAGACAAATGACCTCTCAGGACACCTGTTAGCTAAATGACATCTTCAAACGTTTGTTAGCACTTGCTGATTATTTAACGCTGGCTACGATTTTTTTTCTTATTCCTTATTGAGGCTGGGCATTAGTGCTTCTCAAGGCACAGTTTTTCCTATATAATTATTTGTTAAATATCGTCCATTAGTTTCTCCATTGTAAATTGCTAAATTGGCAGCAACATCACAGGAATTCGGTTCAGTTTTAAAAAAAAAAATATCAAACCGGAAAAATACGAAACGAAAGAAAATAGTCAGAAAAGTGATAAAATGAGTTGTTGTTTTTGCGATAAACTAATACAAATGAACAATTTAGTGTCTAAAACGGATAATATTGACGTGAAATCATTAATGCTATGATTTGGAACGTTGAAGTAGGTAAACGTATCAATAAAATTTATCAAAATAATAATTTTCGCTATTGGTTGAAATTACTAGATTTATATTATGATTTTGTTTTTTGAGACCAAAACATCCCGTCCTAGGGCTATTCAATATAAATTAACGCCTTGGAGGATGGGTGTGTATCAGAGATGAGCGGACAGCGGACGCTTCCGCTTGCGGACGCAGATCCGCATACTTTTCCGAATCCGCGGACTGACAGCGGACGCTTCGTATGGTTAAGTTGCGGACTGACGCGGATCTTCTTTAGCATTACCATAAAAAATTTCAAGTCATTTAAACAGCTAAATTTCAGCAATGCGGACGCGCGGACTGACTGCAAACCAATGTTGTAAGATTCTGCGGACGCGGATCATTGATAGAAATCCATGGACGGACGCTGACGCTAAATTTCAAGATCCGCACACCTCTGGTGTGTATGTGGGAGGGGGGGGGGAGTGAGTCACTGAGACGTGACATGCAATAAAGGAAATAAAAAGCGTTAATCCGTGGGAGGATTGAGGGAGGGGGGAGGTCTGAAATCGATTAAAAGAGCGATACTTAATAAGTGAATGGCTGACCAGCATTTTATAGTTTAGGTCAGTAGACAGCATCGCAGACTCACTGACACACATATTGGCTTCATATCAGATTTTCTTTTTCACCGTGTTGATTTCACCGGTCATGACACAGACAGTGTTGGGTCTAATTTGTTTGACCGGTCATGACACAGACCGTGTTGGGTCTATATTGGGTTCATATTCATCTGGAAAGATCGATCGAATCATGGTGTTTGGGTTTATTTAATTACAGGTAATGACAAGTCCTCCCGGGAATTAAAATGATTACTTTATATAGAGATATCACTTGAAAAACTTAACTTCTTTTTGGTAAAGTTTGCTTCTTTTGGTAAACATTGCTTCTTTTGGTAAAATTTGCTTCTTTTGGTAAAGTTTGTTTCCTTTGGTAAAGTTTGCTTCCTTTGGTAAACTTTGCTTCTTTTGGTAAACTTTGCTTCTTTTGGTAAACATTGCTTCTTTTGGTAAAATTTGCTTCTTTTGGTAAAGTTTGTTTCCTTTGGTAAAGTTTGCTTCCTTTGGTAAACGTTGCATCTTTTGGTAAATTTTGCTTCTTTTGGTAAAGTTTGCTTCTTTTGGTAAAGTTTGCCTATTTTGGTAAAGTTTGCCTATTTTGGTAAAGTTTGCCTATTTTGGTAAAGTTTGCCTATTTTGGTAAAGTTTACTTCTTTTGGTGTGTGTAGATTCCTTTTACTACAAAAAAAAAATAATCCAACACCCACCTCCCCCCCCCCTTTTTTTTCTAACCCCCTCCCCCCACTATTTCTTAGCTTGTGTTTTATATACGGAAGCATGAATGGCTCCCGTGTTGCGATCCAGAAGGTGTACAGTCGGGATGTTAGGGTGTAGTGGAGAGGTTGGGTGGGAGGGTGTTTGACAACTAGCACGCTGGCTGCTTCCATCTTCCCCACTGATCAATACGACTAGGCAGATGGCGTACCGCGCGCGCGCCCTCCCACCTTCCGCTTTCACTGTTTGTACCGAGTTATCTTCCCACCTTCCTTGCTATGCCGCCCCGTATCGAGGTCACAATGGCTTTGGTTTATAGAGAGAGAGGGGAAAAATTTAACGGGGGGTGGGCTGTACGTACACCGGTAAATGTGACTTTAGACGATTGAGAATCGTGTGTGTTTAATCTATTTCTCTGGAGGGTTAAAAAGAGTTAATGTCTGTTTTTCCATTTGCTTCAAGTATCGACTTGATCAGATAATCAACTTATATTGAATTTTGAATCGACCAGCCGTTGGATTGGATAACATTAACGGATATTAAACTAAACAACAAAAAAAAAAAAACGACAACAACGATTGTGTAAAACGCTCGTGAATAAATTTCATTCACCGCGGACCGCCATTATCATAAGTTCGCTAGTTGCCATAACAACATGCGTGCTACGTCATTAGCCGGTGTAATCTCCTTGGGGTAGCCCCCTCAATTCATGACTTGAGATCCGCTTAAAACTAAAAAGGGGATTTTTTTTCCTTTCTTTTGGTGGAGTGTTTAATACTCATAATGGATGCCGGCACTAGAGGGGTGGACCCTGTCGTTCTCAGGTAAGCTGTGTGTTGATAGTGCTATCGTACTCTTTGATCTCTCTCTCTCTCTCTCTCTCTCTCTCTCTCTCTCTCTCTCTCTCTCTCTCTCTCTCACACACACACACACACACACAGGTCAAAGGTGAGCCTTCTTTTTTTTTTAAAAAAAAAACATAACTTAATAAATTAACATGACTACATGTTAATATTGTGTTAATGAAATTCACTTGAGTCTAATTCGTTCTGCATTATAATTCATTGGGTGTTAACTCTCACCTCCTCCCCATCCCTTCCCCCACCCACCTGCAGCACTCGACAATAAAAAAAAAATAAACTTGATAATTAAAGTTCAGAACAGTAAAAATTAAAAAAAAAATATATAAATGCATGGCTTGCAGTGTAAAATATAATTAATGAGCATTTAAATATATATATATATATATATATATATATATATATATATATATATATATATATATATATTTGTAATTTGTAATTCATCCCCACCATAGCCGATAGTGCAACGGCCATGGAGGCACCACGGGAGATATATCGGGAACTTTAGCCAAAACCTGAAAAATTCCCTTGGTCCTCACCGGAGATTGAACCAGTTACCTTCAGGTCGACAGTCGATCGCTTTACCGCACGACCATCCGTCCCCTTATCTCCTATCAGTAGACACATTCAATATGTATTCATCTTCTATCAGTAGACACATTCAAAATGTATTCATCTTCTATCAGTAGACACATTCAATATGTATTCATCTCCTATCAGTAGACACATTCAACATTATTCATCTTCTATCAGTAGACACATTCAACATGATTCATCTTCTATCAGTAGACACATTCAACATGTATTCATCTCCTATCAGTAGACACATTCAACATGTATTTATCTCCAATCAGTAGACACATTGAACATGTATTCATCTCCTATCAGTAGACACATTCAACATGTATTCATCTTCTATCAGTAGACATATCTAACATGTTCTTAGAACACTATTAATGCGGCAACAGATTGCAATTCTATATCTTTTATTCAAAATACGTTTTATCACCCAAATCTTTGTTTTTTTTATGTTCACTCTTCATCTTTGGTAGGCTCGTATTTACTGTTATGCATTCAGAATGTTACTATGAAATTGTGTTGTCAGTCTAATAAGTCAAACGCGCAGTATTATAAATCGAAATTATAAAAAACTAATATAATCACAATTATAATACATGTGATGGTAGTCATGTATAACTCTATTCTCTCTCCCCCATCCCCCCACCCCCAAACCAGCCGAGGTTTTCCCAGGGGCTAGACATTAGTGTTCGCCCTACTTAGTCTTAGTCCTTGAACTGCATTAATATGAACACATGATTTTTTTCTTTTCTTCACTTTATCCGTTCTACCGTTTGATCTGTCTGCAGTGCATTGAAAAGCAGCGTTGTATATCTGGCTTTGTCAGAAGTGGATTAAAATTGATTAAGGCCCGGGTGCATGAGAAATATTGGGTCCCTCAAAAAAAGACAATAATTGGGCATTTAAGCTACAAGTCTAACATTTGTGTCTCTCTGGATTTTACAATTCTGTAACCGGACTATACAATTGTATCACTGTGCCATACATTTGTGTAAGTGAACTGTAAGGTGAACAATACATTTGTCTAACTGAACAATACACTTATCTAACTGGACATTATATTTCTAACTGGACAATAAATTTGTCGAACTGAACAATACATTTATCTAACTGGACAATATATTTTTCTAACTGGACTGTAGCTAGACTAAACAGTTGTGCAACTGAGCAAAATATTAGGACAGTACGTGTATCTAACTGGACTAAAAATGTGTCTAACTGGTCAAAACATTTGTATAATTGGTCAATACATCTGTATAACTGGTCAATACTCTGTATAACTGGAAAATACATTTCCCTAACTGGACTCTTTTTATCATATCTCATAATTCCCCCCCCCCCTTACCTTCCATTCACTTTAGTCGTCTTACGTTGATTACCGATTACAGTAAAAAAAAAATCAAACTAATACATTTACTGTTGTTGTTTTGGAAGACGTTGGATTGATTGACAGATTTATAGTGTGTGTGTGTGGAGGGTCTTGAATGCTGACAGGATAGAGGAGTGAGTGACAGGGTGTGGTGGTGGTGGGGTGGGGGGAGGGCGAGTGTGACTCACTGCTGTGTGATGGATGTTACTCACCAGTTAGATATGTTCGGCTTGAATCGATTGACCACCGAGACGACGACGACGACAGGGATACAAAGACAATGATCTAGGAGAAGTGACTGGACTATTGGGAGGTGGGGGGAAGGGGCGGAGAATTCAGCCTCGGTCTGAGTGTGATGGCGAGTGAGTTGTGTGTGTGTGTGTGTGATAATGTGAAAGGAGTCTTTTTGTGTATCAAAAATTGTGTTTTTAAGACACATCTTTGACTCAGCCATTAGTCGACCTGTTGCGCAACTGTTGAAATTCTCACCCCCCCCTTTTTTTTCCTCCCCAATTATCAGGTTTAACTGGACTTACCAGTCTGTTACTCAGCCCCGGGGGGGGGGGGATTATAATCCTTTGGGCTTGGTCAGGTCACATTTTGTTTTTTAAACCGATGAGTTCGTTGTAAAGTCATTTGAAAATATAGTCCAACTGTAGGCTATAGATATGAACTACTTGATGTTTAGTCCATTTGTAGCCTATATATATGAACTACTTGATGTTTAGTCCAACTGTAGCCTATATATATGAACTACTTGATGTTAAGTCCAACTGTAGCCTATATATGAACTACTTGATGTTAAGTCCAACTGTAGCCTATATATGAACTACTTGATGTTAAGTCCAACTGTAGCCTATATATGAACTACTTGTGAGACTTCTGTGTATACATACTCGCCTGATTATGTTTTTTTTTCCTCGTTATACCTAAAGTTTATGTCCCGCTGATTATCGTCCCAACCCCCTCCCCCATACCCACCCCCAGCGACAACGATCTCATTAGCTGAACCCAACAGGTGGGGGTGGGGGAGGTGAAATGTTGCTATCAACATCCCAATATCTGAGAAATAAATCTGTTAGCTGACTGTAGTTGATCCTTTCATCTGACTGATAATCTGATGGATACAACGATACCTCCCCCCTCCACCACTCCCCCCTGGAAAAAATGTGAGACGCTGTATTGGCTGAAAGAGAAAAGGCAAAGTCAAGATATAGTCTCATTTAGCAGTCTAGGTATAGTCTCACTTAGCAGTCTAGGTATAGTCTCACTTAGCAGTCTAGGTATAGTCTCACTTAGCAGTCTAGGTATAGTCTCACTTAGCAGTCTAGTTATAGTCTCACTTATCAGTCTAGGTATAGTCACACTTAGCAGTCTAGGTATAGAATCATTTAGCAGTCTAGGTATAGTCTCACTTAGCAGTCTAGGTATAGAATCATTTAGCTTTAACTTACATTCGGACTGTCAGCTTCAACATATTTTTTCTTTTGCTCACATCATACAAATATTTATAGAAAATGTATTGACTATACAAAAAGCGTGGGCACCAGAAATAAATGAACTAATTAATCTCTACTGGGGCTCTAGCTTTTTTTAAACATTCGGTATAGTTTCTTTAAACATTTGCATCATCTCAGTCAACGGAAATATATGTTTCCCTTAAAGTACATTTAAGTAAAATTCTACTTTGAGTTTGTTTTTTTTTGTTTAATTTCTCTAGTATAGACTCATCCCTGGGTTAACTTTAGGATGGGCACACATAGTAAGTCGTGAGCCACGTTGGGCACGTATAGTTAATCGGTGGGCCGGACCACGAACCGATGGATGGAGTTTTGGTGTAAACCAATCTATTTTTAATTAATAGCGGTGTGGGTTCTGCGTTAAATCGAAAGTAAAGAATTAATACAACAGTATTCCAGTTTAAAAATCGTCAAACGTAAACATTAGTAATAAAAATCATGAAAAAATCGGATCTACCCAAAACCAAAAGTAACCTAGCCTACTGATCAAACCTAAGGGAATATAACTCTTATGCAAAAGTTTTGCAGGGTACAGCTAGTATGAATTAATTTGTAAACGTAAAAGTCTAGTGCTGTGCTTCACTCTTAAACGAGTGGCTGGCCGGCCTAAACAATCTGGCGGACCGGATGTGGCCCACGAACCATAGTTCGCTCATGGCTGGGTTAACCCATGGTCCCAGTTTGCAATGTAACACACTACACAAACAAAATTTTCTTTTTTGTCAAAGAACGCTGGTCATTTTTCTACCATCCATCCGTCAATGAATTCTTCAGGAATGGAAACATCATTTTTATGCATGAAGTTTTCAGTGTGTAGCAACTAAATCAATTTCTCTGTGGGGAAAAAAATCAATATATGCATATGCAGCTGAATAGACATATCAAATGTATTTTTGTTGATCGTCTTAGATTCTGGCTATGTGTTTGCACGTCCACCTAAGTAAACCAACTACTGTATTTTAGTGTCACACAATGACAATTACTATTCATGACATCTGTAAGATGGTCACTGGTATGCTTATGCTAGTGGTGTCTAAACGCGGCTCCTAGAGCCTGTTGCGGCTCATCTTCGAGTTTTGTGCGGCTCCTTCATTGAGCCAGTGTGTTGTTTATTACTCAATTGCATTTGTTTACTACGTATGAATACGTCCGGCTATAGTGTGGATCTTTATGATTTATACTGCAATGTGGGCAACCTTTGACCTCATGTGTTACCGACCCTATTAGCCAACTTTTTTCAGGAAAAATTATCCAGAAATATACGTGTATATATATATATATATATATATTTACGTGTATTTCTGGATAATTTCAAATACTGAAAAATTCAAATCGAAAAGAAAAAAATATCATGATGATTGAATTACATAACATTTTCTTTAATTTCAAAAGTGCAAAAATAGATCTAGGTATAATTTATCCAGATTGGAAGTCATGTAATGTGTTTGGTTAATATTTTCCCTTCTCGTAATGGTCCGTGCGTTCTGTTTGGTGTCCTGGAACTAATTGGCACTGCATGGAGTGTCATGACAGATGGTGTCACGTGATATATGATTTTTGATGGGGTGGTCTTCAAGCTGAACCCACTGAACTCTTCCAGCTTTCACAGATGGGCCGCTTTAAAAGATTCAGCATTTTCGTTTTGAACCAATGACCACCACTTATTTATTTTGCATTAAGTCTGATGTTAATTGTGTCCTGAAGCCCCCTATAACATTCTTGGAGTTTCTACCTGGGGCACCACCTCTGGAAGCCTATGACTGGGGCCCCACTACTGGAAGTCTATGACTGGGGCCCCATCTCTGGAAGTCTATGACTGGGGCCCCCATCTCTGGAAGTCTCTGCAGGGCCCCACCTCTGGAAGTGTATGACTGTGGTCCCCATCTCTGGAAGTCTCTGCAGGGCCCCATCTCTGGAAGTCTATGACTGGGGCCCCCATCTCTGGAAGTCTCTGCATAGGGCCCCCATCTCTGGACGTCTATGACTGGGGCCTCCACCGCTGGAAGTCTATGCCTGGGGACACCATAATCCTAAGAACGTATTTGCCTTGTATGACCACCTCCCCCCACCACCCCCTTCCTTCAGTTGGTTTAATTCCCCCTGGTCTGAAGACCGCCGTGCACTGGTCAGTAGGGTACAGAGGCTGTGGACCACTGAGCGCTAAGCTAACGTACGTGAATCGTCTGTTCTAAATGATAGCCCTACCCCCCCCATACCCCCCCCCGTCCACCCCTTCACTCTGTTAACTCTTTTCGTCAAACTATATCGTTTCACTTGTTTAAAAAAAAAAGTGTGTCCGCTGTACTTTCATAAGGTTGACGAGGGTGGGTCATCTTGACCCTGTGAAAGACATTCAGTCTCTTTTTTCTCCCTAGAGTCTCCCCCCCCCTCCCTCCTTTCTCCACCCCCCCCCCCCCGGGCACACACAGCAGGCTGTTCTGACAGGTTTCACTCTGATTCAACAGAACGGCCTGAAAATATTTAAAAAAAAAAATTAAACAGAAATTATGTGAATACTTATGTCAGGTGTTTTGGTAATATGTCATCGTCCACCCTGTGAGTGATGTTCTTCACCCACCCTCACCCCCACCTCCATCTTTCCACTTAAGGGTTTACTCAAATATTGTTGTTGTTGTCCTGGCCTGGTTGTACGGACTCTGCCGCACATGTTTGTTGACATCATTGTTAAACACCTACCATTGGTCAAAGATGTGTACATTAGGGACTTCACATCTTTTATATGTTTACTATACCAGGTACACAACACATACATACATGTTGCATATACCAGGTACAACACATACATACAGGTTGGCAGTACCGCGGATAGAGGGGGCAGGGGGGAGGCAAATGCCCAGGAGCCCGGCGAGTTTTAGGGGGCACGGACTGAGCTGGCCAATCAACTTTTGAAAATCAGTACGGGGGGGGGCGTGGCAGCCCTGCCCAGGGGCCCGAAAATTTCTGTCGGTGGGCCTGCAAGTTGGATATACCAAGTACAACACATACATACAGGTTGCATATACCAAGTACATACATGGTGGCACAACTAAGTACAAAACATCGCAGAAATGTTGGCTGTACCAGGTACAACACACCACCAACATTTGTATCACATACAACACATCACAGAGACCCACATGAATCTACATATATAGACAACCAATCAGCTAAGCTCTGATAAATTCAAACATTCATATTAATTGATTCGTTCTTCGTTCTTCTCTCACCGCCACTCTGACACCAATGAGACACCGTCCAATCAATTACCTAACAATTAGCACGTGCTTTTACACCTTTTTTTTAAAGTTGTAATTTAATTTAGGTGGATCAGCTTAATGAGTGGTAGCAGTGACCGACTGTTGTGAGTGGTAGCAGTGTATGAGTGTTAGCAGAGACCGGCTGTTGTGTGTGGTAGCATTGTATGAGTGGTAGCAGTGACCGGCTGTTGTGAGTGGTAGCAGTGTTTGAGTGTTAGCAATGACCTGCTGTTGTGTGTGGTAGCAGTGTATGAGTGGTAGCATTGACCACCTGTTGTGTGTGGTAGCAGTGTTTGAGTGTTAGCAGTGACCGGCTGTTGTGTGTGGTAGCAGTGTATGAGTGGTAGCATTGACCAGCTGTTGTGTG
Organism: Bulinus truncatus; assembly: GCA_021962125.1. NCBI lineage: Eukaryota > Metazoa > Mollusca > Gastropoda > Planorbidae > Bulinus > Bulinus truncatus. The sequence goes on along the minus strand of JAGDYQ010000005.1, from coordinate 9,895,731 downwards.
TGGTAGCAGTGTTTGAGTGTTAGCAGTGACCGGCTGTTGTGAATGGTAGCAGTGTTTGAGTGTTAGCAGTGACCAGGCTGTTGTGAGTGATAGCATAGTTTGAGTGTTAGCAGTGACCAGCTGTTGTGAGTGGTAGCAGTATATGAGTGGTATCAAAGACCGGCTGTTGTGAGTGGTAGCAGTTTATGAGTGGCTGTACTAAAATATGTCAGGAAGGTAGGGAAGAGAAACTGATCACTTTAAGGATTGTCCGTGGAGGCCTCCGTTTGTTGGAGCCTAATATTTTAAAACTGTTGACTTAGGTGCTTTTTGAATAGGGGCCACAAATTACCGTTGCCAAGGGATTCAAATCGTATCTTTATCAAGGACTTAAATAGGGCTCCTAATTGTATTTTGTCAACCCCCCCCCCCAACCCTGATTACACATATTCATGTTCCGGTGTTGTGTGTATGCAAAGGTATTATATCACTGGTGGCCTTTCAAAACCACATAGCCACATAGACATTTTAATTTCCAACACAAAACACGTTGTGTCAGCTATAAATGTTAATGTCGACGTGACCTTAAATTTGGTTACATTGATACATTACTTTCATTGGCCCGGGGTTGGGGGGGGGGCGGGCGGGAGTGGAGGGGGTACTAAAATAGACTATCATTCACCAGCTGATATATCAAACTCGTCACGTGTCCTGATCTCCGATTGCCGCAGTGTCGTAACTGGCACACTTCACCTGTCATTTGTTACGCCTGTAACATTCTGGCGACTTGACTCCACTACTCTAGTGTTGTAACTTTTTTAAATTTTCGAAATTGTTTGCTAACCCTCCCGCATTTAATGTTAATTTCTGTTTAGTTTGGTGTTTATAGAATCACAACAGTTTATTCTTTATAGTTTTTATGTGTATTTTTGTTTAAATATTTCCATAATATAGCAGTTGATTATGAACAGTCCAATCACATATATTATTGATTTGGTTCGGTTTTTGTCTTTCTTTCTTCTGGGTTTTTTTTTTTAATTCTTGTCTTTTTTGAACTGACTAATTTGTTGCACTTGTTATTTGTATCCACCCAACCCAATTCTGAACCAACCCAGCACTGGTCGATCACGTGATACCCCAGTTCTCTAACATTATTTCTAAAACTTCCCTCTTGTTGAGCAGTCTTCTTCAGCTCACACTCTGTGGGAATGTGTGCTGCATTCTGCTCACCAAAGCCCCACGTTGTGCAGGCTGCTTTTATTTTTTTTTTATATTCATCTTTGATCGATAAGACAAATGGAGGAGGAGGGGAAAAAACGGGGCCCTAGTCTGACATTTTGTAAACCACCCCCACCACCCCCCAATCTCCCCAAACCCCCCCCCTGGACTTTTCCAGAACTTTTGGGTTGGGAATGACGTAGGCAACAGCACAGCAGTATAAAAAAAATTGACTCAATTTATGATTGACTTTGAAAGCCGGGCATTTGTTGTTTTTTTTTTTTTATATTATCTCTCAACTGATTGGGGTTTCCAGTTGAGGGGTGGCCCGCGGGGGGAAGGGGGGGGATCAAATATCACAATCATAAAATGTTTTGACAGATTAATAGGCGAAACATTTAGACCAGTTTGGATTAGTGTGTGTGTTCCTTTAATCTTTGAAAAGTTTGTTTTTTAAGTGTGTTTGTTTTTTTCCATAAGATACACATTTTAGTATTCTGTCTATCATTGACTTTTTCCACAGTCTTCAGAAAAGTTTATCTTTTCTCTTTTACCTCCCCCCCCCACCCACCTCCCTCTCACATCTTACCCTCCCGTGATGTCCCTCTCACATCTAACCCTCCCGTGATGTCCCTCTCACATCTTACCCCTCCCGTGATGTCCCTCTCACATCTTACCCTCCCGTGATGTCCTCTCACATCTTACCCTCCCGTGATGTCCCTCTCATCTTACCCTCCCGTGATGTCCCTCTCACATCTTACCCTCCCGTGATGTCCCTCTCACATCTTACCCTCCCGTGATGTCCCTCTCACATCTTACCCTCCCGTGATGTCCCTCTCACATCTTACCCTCCCGTGATGTCCCTCTCACATCTTACCCTCCCGTGATGTCCCTCTCACATCTTACCCTCCCGTGATGTCCCTCTCACATCTTACCCTCCCGTGATGTCCTCTCACATCTTACCCTCCCGTGATGTCCCTCTCACATCTTACCCTCCCGTGATGTCCCTCTGCACATCTTACCCTCCCGTGATGTCCCTCTCACATCTTACCCTCCCGTGATGTCCCTCTCACATCTTACCCTCCCGTGATGTCCCTCTCACATCTTACCCTCCCGTGATGTCCCTCTCACATCTTACCCTCCTGTGATGTCCCTCTCACATCTTACCCTCCCGCGATGCCCTTAGAAAACGTAGTTCAACATTGAGTACAAAATACTTTCTTTATATTGATACTGACAGCACGAGGGCAGTAGTTATATTTAGAGGACTTCTTGGTGGGGGGGGGGCATGGGGGTGGGGTGGGGGGCTGACAGTCAATTGAATCTGTCGGAACCATCCTGTCTCCTCAGTAGTAAATGATACACGTCACATCCGTTAGGATGTTTAACGACAAATATATATATATATATATATATATATATCTTTATGACTGTAGACAGAGTATGTTGAACAGAGGTGTATGTTTGCAAGCGCCCCTTACCCCCTCCTCTCCCTCCTTGCCCCACCTCCTGCGCAATCTTCGCCGGTGGTTCTGTAATGTACCCCATCCATTAGAACGATTCTGGTGGGCATAAATGTAAAAAAAAAAAACAAAACATGGAATAATAAGAGATCAGTAAAACCGTGTGTGTATGTAGTCCGTAGAATACAGTGTTCAATGCTGTACGCACTGTACTCTATACACTGCAGTCATTGTGTGTACAATCTGCATGCTACCAGTGTATCGATCACATCCTTAATGTGTACTGAACATTGTTAGGTAATCGATTTACGTCCTGGGCTTTCGTTGACCTTTTAATTTTCAATTAATTCATACCGCAAGTTACTATCACTGTATTTACAACCCTCCGCTGTTCATACAACCCCTTCTATCTCCGCTGTTCATTCAACCCTTCTATCTTCGCTGTTCTTACAACCCCTTCTATCTCCGCTGTACTGATATTCCTCTGGTATATTCATCGTTCGTCTTTGTTACTTTCATTGCACACTGTGCTATTGTCACTGCACACTGTGCTATTGTCACTGAACACTGTGCTATTGTCACTGCACACTGTGCTATTGCCAAAGTACACTGTGCTATTGCCACTGTACTAACATCACACCTCTGCTACTACTCACAAGTTACATCATTCACTTCCATTACTTCACATAGTTGGGAATTTTCCATTTCCCCCTTTACTCACCCCCCCCTTCCCTTCCCCGCCCCTCCCACCACAGGTCTGTTAGTATTGGCAACACCCACTTACCTCAGTTCAGTGTGTTGGTATGTTTACACATGCTGCAGGAGCCTTGGTGCTGAGAGTGTGCTGCCACTGAATGAGTGAGTGAGAGAGAGAGATAAGAGAGAGAGAGAGAGAGAGAGAGAGAAGGACTGAGGGAGGAGAAATAAGATTCCTCTTTACGAGCTTCTCTTGACTGTTTCCTCCTCAAAGCCGGGACACCTTGTCTTCTATCTCTTTGATCTCACGCGATACATCTTCTTGATGGAACACCAGGGTCAATGTACTAGCTCAAGAAAGGGCCTATATCAAATCTCCTTACATAGCATCAAACTTTAGAAGGTCTTACATAGCACCAAACTTTAGAAGGTCTTACATAGCACCAAACTTTAGAAGGTCTTACATAGAACCAAACTTTAGAAGGTCTTACATAGCACCAAACTTTGGAAGGTCTTACATAGCACCAAACTTTGGAAGGTCTTACATAGCACCAAACTTTAGAAGGTCTTACATAGCACCAAACTTTAGAAGGTCTTACATAGCACCAAACTTTAGAAGGCCTTACATAGCACCAAACTTTAGAAGGCCTTACATAGCACCAAACTTTGGAAGGTCTTACATAGCACCAAACTTTGAAGAGCTTACATAGCACCAAACTTTGAAGGTCTTACACAGCACTAAACTTTAAATGGTCTTACATTGCAACAAATTTTAGATCTTCTTACATAGCACCAAAGTTTAAATCGTTCACATAGCTCTTAGCTTTATTATTTTAATAGCACGTGATTTTATGTCATCTTTTTTCAGCACCTAACTTAGTTGTTTTATTGGATTTTTTTATGACGCTTTTCCTAGCACTGTTTTCTTTTAATCTAATTTCATTGTATCTAACTTTTTTATATCACCATAAACAACCTAATTGCATGCCTTCTATCTGAAATGATATACTCTTTTATCTCGCCTATAATTAAAATTTTCTTTCATTGCCTTTTTTAACTTTGTGTGGAACTTTATCTTCATCTGTAGCAGCTGACTTTTTTTTAAATATCTTCTCCCACTAGAGCCTAACTGTATATCATCCATAACAAACTTTAAATATAATAAACCACTTTATAGTTATACCGTTATATACCAGCAAAAGAAATATTATGGCAGAAAGTATCAGTTATGTAAATGTGTATTTGAGTATATGGTGCACTCCCTCTAATAGCTTTGCCTGCTATTGATATGACAATCTATGTTCCTTTTAGGATATCATTTTTCATCAGATCTTAACAGAAAGAATCATTAAACTGCGTGTTATCACAACTTGACAAGAAAATAGCCTGTTTGTATTTTGATTTGTTCTGTAGTGTTTTTTTTTTTGTTTTATTATTGATTCCATAAATCGCCCTACGACGACAGCTGGGTTTTTCTGGACATTTCTAAGTTTTCTCCTAGTTACAAAAGTCTAGCGATGTCATTTGATTCTTCACCTGTGATTTTCTTTTTTTTTTCTTCTTTCGTCCAGATCCTTCTATGTTCGAAGCTTTTGCAACACCTTAAACTTTAACAGTGATAATTTAAAACATCTTAATGTAATGATATTTTACACCATTTTAGTGTAATGATATTTTACATTACACCCTACTGTAAGGATATTTTACATTACACCCTAATGTAAGGATATTTTACACAGCACCCTACTGTAAGGATATTTTACAACACTTTGCAGTAATGATATTTTATCTTGTTATTGGCCTTCCCCCCCCCCCCCATTCCTTTTATTTGAAAAGATTACATAGCGCCAACTTTCCCTAGAAGTTTCTATAAGTCCTCTTCCATGCCCAAACGCCACACACCTCTCAGAGATGGGGATACCGCTACTTTTGATTACCAATTATTTACAGTAATGAGTTGATGACCTATATTGTATTCCTCACATATTTCAAGTTAGAGATATAATTTAAAGGTGTGTATTGAACGTTTATTCCCCGATTTACTGAACCAGTTCTGTGTCCATATTTTGTTTCGTGCTTACTCTCCGTCATCACTGTCCAAGTTTAAAAAAAAAAAATAATTAGTTTTCGCATTGCTCGATAATGTAATTTTTTCAGACTCAGACGCCATATTTGCCTCCCATAATTCCTCCCCGATATCTGAATGAGATGTGTGAGATATTAGTACTCTACATTCCACTGTGGCCAGACAATTCATTTCATGACAGATAAGGTGGAGCTAAAACAAAATGGGTTGCGTGGGATGTTAGGCTAAAGAGGCCATTCTGGCCTCCGTGGACTCGTGTCATAGCGTGCAAATATTTACCTGGCCAGACCAACACAGAAAAATGTACTCACGCCTAGCAAACTGTCATTGACTAGATGTGGTTTGTTCTGCCATTGACTAGATATGGTTTATTCTGTGAGAATCGATTCCGCCCTAGTGCCACGAAGTCTGGTATCGATCTTGTCCTGATAATCGTGTGTCTGTGGATTTATTTTGTTTGAGCGGAAGTCGTTATGGGTATTAAAAAAACTAGTGAAATATGGCATTTAGTCTCCCTTTGTTTTTGCTGAATTTTGCTATTTACTGATTTTATTATTTTTATTTCGAAAAATAAAAGTAATATATATATATATATATATATATATATATATATATATATATATATGTGTGTGTGTGTGTGTGTGTGTATTTGGTCATTGATTAAATAATTTGATTATTTAAAATTCACAAATTAACAAGGTCAATTAATGAATACATGTAGCTCATATTATTTATTACTAGCTGTACCCTGCAAAACCTTTGCATTGAGCTATATCCCCTTAGGCTTGATCGGTAGGCTAGGTGTTTTTTTTTCGGGTAGATCCGATTTTTTCATGTTTCTATTTTAAACTGGAATACTGTTCTATAAATTCTTTACTTTCGATTTAACCCAGAGCCCAAATCGCTTTTATATATATTATTCTTTTTTTTTTTTGTTTATTTGTTAAATTGATTGCAGAGACGATGTAACGAATTTTTTTTTTTTTTTGTGGTTTGAGCCGGGGGGGGGGGACGGGCTGAGATAAGATCCATTTGAGTGTCGTAGGCAAAACCGCTTTCATTGCCACAACAAGTGCTCAGACCACATTCCTTTTTTTAACGCGCGTGACTTTTAGTATCGTAAGGTCATGCCACAATCTGAGACTCGCCCATGACGTCACTTTTTTTTTAGAACTGGTTATCCACGTCTTGAGTACTCATACAAAACTGCATTCCACGCAATACAGACGATGTATACATGAAAATGTCAAAAGGGGAACAGACTGGTTGCTGCCCCTAAGGCTATTTATAGATTTGTTCAGCAACTAACTAGAGTGGTCAGCCCTTGCTACATGATTAAGCTCTTATCCATGAGAGATAAACAATTTAGGCTGAGGGTGGGGTGGGTGTGTCTGAATAAGGGTTTGGGGAGGGGGGGCGGGGAGGCGGTGATATCTTGAGCAAACATTTTTTTTTTGCAATTATTCTTCATCAGCATCGATGCTCGGTGGATTGTTGTTACTCGTGTTACGTGTTACGTTCCGACTGGCCGAATTCTTCACTTCATTATGTCATTACTTGATTTTTCTTCTTGATTTCATGTGCCAGACTTTTTGGAATGTTGGCATATTGAGAGTGATGGTTAATTTATATTTTAAATATTTGGCCGCTTAAAAGCCAACCAGTTTAAAAAAAAAAACTGTCGACAACAGCTAATAAAATGTTCAGGGCGAAGTGAAAAAATTAATTATACGAATTTATAGTTTGTAACATTTCCAAATTATTAGATAGTACATGCAATGAATAAATAAAACAAGAATGTTTAACTGTATATAAAAATGATGGGGATTTTTTTTTAAATTGACTTACATTATCCTTTAACTTTGTCTTAGAATAAATGCTGGATATATTCAAATGACATAACTCTGTAAGATCTTCAAATGCCATAACACTGTGAAATCTTCAAATGCCATAGCTCTGTGGATATCAGTACCAGTGACTAATGAGTGGTTCTCGAACTTTTGCGGTTCGCTAATCAACAAATAATCCTTTTCTCTTTTTGCGAATCACCTATAAACATATAATATAATAATAGCGATTTGGGCGCTGCGTTAAATCGAAAGTAAAGAATTAATACAACAGTATTCCAGTTTAAAATACAATCATGAAAAAAAAATCGGATCTGCCCGAAACCAAAAAATAACATCGCCTGCCGATCAAGCCTAAGGGGATATAACTCTATTCTAATGTTTTGCAGGGTACAGCTAGTTGTAAAAAAAAACTAGAGAAAGAAAAAATTTACATTAATTATATCAATTCTCGAATTAGCAGCAACACTTTGAGAGCCACTGGTCTTAAAGACTAAAGCCTGAATATTTAGTCTGTATAATGTCTTACACCATAAAGTACGGTCCTAATTACAATTTTGATAATTACATCTCGAGCGTGGTGAACGTACGCTTAGGACGTCCCATAACTTCCATTAACCAGTAGTGTTACATAACAGCATCGCACAGAACAGTTACCGAGAAGATTGTATGTCTCGATGTCTGACTAATTTCTGACTAGATGTCTGCCTCTAAAAAAAAAAGAATCGGAGAGTGTAAAAAGAGTCTGAATAATTTCTGTCTCCCGCCATTTGCACGCTCTGTTTATTTGACCGTGAAGCGTCGAGTGTTGATGAGACCATCTCCTGAATTAATGATTTGATTGGTGGCAGCGGTGGGCAAGAGGGTGGAGCTTTGACACTGTTGCAGGTGTGTGTGTATGGTTGTCTGTCTGTAAGTGTGAGGCTGTATGTGGAGATGTGGGGGACATGTAAGCTGTTTATGTCTGTAATGCTCTATTAAAAAAAGATTTTTTTTTTTACCTGGGTTAATGCTGAGTTTTTCTTTTCCACAGTATTTTTTAGAATAATACTTTTAAGTATCCTGGTTTATTGTGTCTGTTGTTTTTGTTTTAACAAATCAATTATTCTTCGAAACCATGGCAACACAATTGTCTTGTCAAGCGTAAAATACATAAATTGAAGTCATAAGATGATTTGGATGATTCGAATAAAAACCGATAATTTTAGAGGGATCATGTGATGATGATGTCAAAATATATGAATAAAAATAATGGGTTTTTGTTTTCCTCTTGGTTTGTTTTGTCACTGATCAGTTGCCGACTTAGCTGCTGTTTACATATTTATCAGTTGTTGACACTGTTGTGTACATGTTTGGGTATAGAGTACATCTTTACGAATATTTTATAATATAAATGTACTATCAGTTTTACTACATATTATCAAGCAGCTTATTTTTTCTCGTATAAAAAAAGAGGAAATGATTGAAAACCGTAATACAGAAAAATGACAAAATTCAAATTGAAAGTAGATAAATAATAAACCAGAGATTTGTATTTTACCAGAATGTTCACCAGCTACGTCAGCATGTATTTGGTACAAATGTTCACCAGCTACGTCAGCATATATTTGGTACAAAT
>JAGDYQ010000005.1:9754410-9886324 GCA_021962125.1 Bulinus truncatus | reverse complement strand
GAAGGAACACGTACGAACCGAGGCCAACGTTTGACGACGCCGGTGCTGCTGGTTTATCTAGGATAAATCAAATTTTTAGAACGACTGACATTATTTGACAGAGACAGATGAGAGCATTCAACACAGCATCCATCTTGATCTTAAACTCTCTTGTTTGTACTGTTTATTTTCATCAAACGATCATCCATTTACGTATGTGATTTCTGATCCCCGCAGCCCCGTAACGGTAATTTCTACCAGCAGGGGCCAGGCAATAGCGTGAGGGGGCAGGAAATAGGGCGATTTTTTACTAAGTAGAGCAGAAGCAAGCAGAGGAGCCGAACAAACGTCGGGGAGACCCTGCCCTCCTGGCCCCCGAACGCTACGGGCCTGGATCGGAGCCGTTCACGTTTTGTGGGGCCACTGCAAAAACCATTAGGAAAAGGAGGGGCTATGCGTGAAGTACATTTGAAGCAAGTTATCTTTTAGTTTCTAGGCAAAGGTACTTTTAAGGACGATAGGTAAGGTAATCTACAGGTCTGGGAGGAATTTTGATCAAACGTATAACAGACATAATCTATAAAGCCTAGTAATCTCGAAGTCAACTACGACGACGGCACAACTGCTGCGTCTTGTTAACAGCCAAAAATTCCTGGCCTTGTTTGCTTATCCATGATAGCGGCTTCTAGTCATGACTCGTAAAAATGAAAGTTTCATTGACCCCAAAAGGGGCCATGGAACAGATGACATTAAATTCATTCGTTTCCGCTACCACGGCATATAAAGGAATTAGTGCAGTTCAACGCTAACAACACCAGCCGACGTTATTTCCATAACTAAGATCCAGATACCATTTAAAGATGGGTGGACTTGTGGGTGGACTCTAAAGTGGACTCTGAGAACATAGAAATTGTCCAACTTGTGCGAACAACTGTCTTTTGAAGAAAAAACCATTCTATAAAGAGCAGCAATAAGATTTTAGTCATGAAAAAAATTGGGAAAAAATCTGATTCAATAGAACCTGTGGAACTGAACGAAGACGGCTCTAAGAGCCGCATTTGGCCACCGGCGGTGTTATTGTTACCTCCAACCGGTGTAGGGCTACATATGTCGATCTTAAACTTTGTTTCTAGTAATGAAGCAATTGACTGCGTCGATGATGGCAGTGCCACTACGTCCCGGTTTAAAATAAACAACATCTCCCCCTTCCCCACAACTCATATGAGTCAACTGGTAGTAAAGCAACAAGCGTCTGGTCTATGAAGGACGTTTAGGACGGGTGAGACGGGTGATCTAGTCTGCTTGCAACTACCAGACAACAGCGGCGAACCGCAGCAACAGCAGACAGCAACAACAATAACGAAGCAAAGAAATGATTGGTATTGTTAGTCATACAGAGCTATATTTTGGTGACAACAGCACGTACACGATCATTGATACAGTTATCAGTCTAGTGTTTACTAGTAGCCGCAAACAGTGGGAGTTGGGGGGTGGGGAAAGGGGGACGCAATTAGCTACATTAGTCAAGAATGAATGACAAATCAAATTAAGACAATGGCTTTCAGGTAGATAATCTTTGCATTGTCTGTATAACTTGGGCCTGCAGTACATCCTCTCATATTGTATGGTTTTGTTGTGTTATGTGTGTGTGTATGTGTGTGTGTGTGTGTGTATATATAAAGGTTAGTACATTCTAATAGGTAGGCTTAGTCAAAGTTTCCCCTCCCCAATCACAAAGTACAAATTCTAATCAAATCTTACTATATTTAGGGGTCATCACCTGTACTTATATTTAGGTAAGTGGGGGCAGAGGCATTACCTAGGAAGGCCAAATTTAATTCCCCCCCCCCCCCGATTTACTGGGGGCAAAATATTTGTACATTAAAAATTAAGTCCATGATCTCATGTCATGGTCGAAATGCAGAACGCCCCCCAAAAGATGCCGGAAACCCCCCAATGACCTTTAAATCCTTAGGTTCAGCACTGGTGGTGGAGCTATATAGAAATAAAAAGTGTAGATTTGAAGAGAATTTGGATAAAAAGGGGAGGCGACCTGTGTATATTAAGAGATCTATGCACCTGGGGCCTCATTGTCTGATCTGTTCTGGCCGTATGTATGTTATGCATTTGTTAGTCAGTCTGGTGCTGGCTATATGTGTGTGTGTGTATGTTGTGTTTCATTAATTTTCCAAAAAATAAAATGCCCATCATTAACTTCGTTGAAAATGGCCTTTACATATTGCCCTCCAACTCAAAAATTATTTCACTGAACTTGAAAATTAAGTTTTTTTCAAGACATGCCGCCGCTTCCCTTTGGTATTTTTCTGTAAATATGCCTGTCCTTATCAGATGCGTTAATTGTCATAATTCAATATAAAAATAGATAAGCCATACTTGCTCGTTCGACTTCAATCTAAATTACGATCATTCAGGTGTGATAAACCAGCCTCTGCATAAGGTGAACAATAGTAATCAACGATCGATGGCACTCCTTTATAATGCATGATCCTGGTGAAGAAAGACCTCGTACAGATCTCACTATCACGCTGTTGATATACTCCGCCTGATACACCAAGCAAAATGGGTTCGAAAATATAGAATTGGGCTGATGGCGTGGCTGCAACAGTTCAATTCGAAAGCGGGGGATATGGTGGTCGGGCCAATCAGCGTGATCTGAAAAGGAAAGTGAGGAAGCCATCTCCCCTACGTTTCGTCTGGCATTGCCTCATAAGTTATTTCATATTTACCATCTTTGTTATTTCATATACTTCCCCTACACTATTAACTCATAATCAATTATTATCGATCATAACATTCATGCTAATAGATTGCCTGGCGCCCCTGCCGTAAAATGTTCACCCTACCGGGCTGGGTAGGGTATGCATCAAAGAATTTCAAGTTCTCAGTACCGATAACATAACTCAGGAACAAACAAAGAGACCCCGGCGACAGTCACGTCAATACATGTTCACTGTGCTAAAAAGACTGTCATTGTCTTTTTTCAATATATGTTTATCTATCTTCCTTTTTGCCACTTTTCCTATGGCTGCATGCCACTGCTCAATACATTTCTTATAAACTTCTTGAAACATGTATACCTAACATAAGAGTCAGTTCATAAGGCAAGAGAGCTCTTTAAGGCCTACCTACGTCTGTGTTCATCTAGTTTATGTGTAGTATTTATACATTTACCTGGAGTCCCCACCCCCCCATCTTTCCGTCAGGTTTGGAAAGGTATTCAACGGGACAAAATTTTAAATTATGTGTTTAACTAAAATCAATTAATATCTTTCTTTTCGTGGTTCATTCTTTACTCTGCCTTTAAATCTTTTTCCATGTAAACTCAGACACGTTTCGTCATAACGTGATATAATCGTATTTCTCATACCTATTTTTTAAAACTCAAACCGAAGACGCGATCTGGTGCTCGATTCTCTTAAATCTTACACTCATATTCTTATACATCTGGTTGGTGCTTTTCCTTCATCATTCCAGCAAATTCAGTAATCACTTATTAAAACATAGTCACTTTACGCATCCGGTAAACATTCTGCACATATATATAATTTGATCTTTCTTTTTGCTTCATATCAGTCTTATAGTATTTTTCAATCATTTCTTGTAAATCTTTATTATACTAAGATGTCATTCTAAGATCTCACATATCATTTCATTTTCAATATATTTGGTCAAAAAGCTGAACCATGCAAGATTAGGTAGGCTAAAAATATTCTAAGTTAAATAAAACATTTAAGACAAATAATAGTGATTTATTTATTAATTATTTCAAGTTGTTGGTTTGTACTTAAATATCTTATAAATGTTCCCACGATAAAGAAAGTAAAAAAAAGCAGCAAAGTAGTGTTCAAGTGTAAGTGTTTAAATTGTAATTGTTCGATTTTCGCATACATTGTACATTGAAAAATCGTCGCGAGACTGGAAATAGTCAAAGGCAGAGCAAGTATATATAAGTCAAAACACTCACTACACAACTTTTGGTATTCAACAGACAAACCATAAGCTTCGCACTCTCATAACAAGGATGGAAAGAAAAGTAGAAAGCCAAGCATATAAATTTTTTTATTCCATTTTATAATGTCATAGAACGTCGGCTAAATCAACTTTCGTAGTTGAACATCTTATATCAAAGATATGCCTACAAAACCCGATGTATTTACTTTACGCCATAATTTAAAACATTAGTTCATATAGTGTATAAAGATTTGATACTCTATCTACAGTCTTTTCATTCTTTCTTGTCATTCAATTGTATAACTGCCAGTTTTCAACCTAGTCTTAAAAATAATCAATGTAATTTGAAATCTCTAGTTTCTCCACTACTGATACCCAATGACCTGCAAGACGTAATTAGATACAGAAGTGCAAGGGCACAGTCTATAGCAGCTCTTTTAAACTTTGAGCCCACTGTAACATACTCTCAGACCACTGATGGAAAGAAATATGAGTAAAAATCATGTGTACTCAAATATTTTATTATTGGATAAATCTTTCTAATCTGGGTTATCATTTCATGAAGTATCAATTTATTATATTACCGGGGTTGTGGAATGGGGGGGGGGCGTGTGATGTAGGCTCAAAAGCCCCGCTTTGCCCCGCCCGTCTGAGGATTGGTCCCAATCACAGTTGAGATGATGAGTAAAGGTGACAGGTTTATGGCAAAGAATATAGCCACACCTCAGGGCAATAGTCCATCTGGAGTGTGGTATAGTGAGCAAGACGACGTCTCCTGAGGCTGCCCCGGCATTTTACTTTGAAGACCATTTATAAGCGGTGCAAAAGCGATATCGTCCGTTCAGGTGAAGGCGATCGTACGTGTAAGCGCAGGCGGCCTCTGGAATACCCATATGACGATCCGCTCCCGCCTCGGCCGTGGAGGAACATTGCCCGGGGCCGGATGTAGGCGGTGAGCCATAAACTCAGCTGAGATATGGGGCCTGATTGTAAGTCCAGATGTCATATGTCGAAAGTGCCACATATTTTAAGTATATATGACAATTTCTCCTCGGACAATTTTTTGGGCCCCTCCCAAGAAAGTGGGGGCTAAACTATTGCTTGTATAACTTATACGTAAAGCCCACTGGTTACATCCACAGACAACTTATGGAATCGGTTTTTCTTTATTGTATATGTCTTTTATCCCCTAATATAGCCAGGGATTTCCGTGGCAAAGATCACCACGGGGAGATTACTTTGAGAGCATCAAATGTTATATAAATAGATTGATACATCACATTCTATAAATAACTTCAGCCATACATGTACGATTTAAGACATTGCCAAGAGAAAGCGAAAACATCACTTTACCGCGTGCACCCCTCATCGGCTAAGGATTAATCTTGAAAATCATTGCCGAACCAGGGGATTTTTTGGGGCCCCCTCAAACTGGGGTGCGGGGGCTTTCGGGCCCGGACTAACATACTCCTTACTGTTGAAATGTTAAATAACCCAAAAGTAATCGCATTTCTCTCATAATAATCAAAGTATCTATATACAACTGCGTTTGGCAAATCAAATATTTCGTTCGGTGGACATCCTTAATTAAAGTTCGAATTTTTAAAGATATTAGGGAAATAAAACTAATGTCATGTTATCAATAAATGAATATCAAGTCAGGTGACATATAAACATCATTAATGGAGAAATATATTTCTCAAGGTACTGTATGTGTGTTAAATTCATAATGATGTGCTTATATAGTATTATAAAAACTATATATGATATTTCCTATAATTATTATGCGGCTATGTAGTATTTCTATAGTGATACAAAACTTATGGGAGTCAACATTCATATATATTATATATCAAATACGAATTTTCGAGGGGACTTCATCTTTTAATTATACAATAACAAAAAGGTACCAAAGATAATATAATACAGTTGTAATGATATATTTAATACTGTATGTAATAGTATGTGTTATACTGTATGTAATAATATATGTAAACATGTATGTAATGCTATATGTATGTAATGCTATATTTAATACTGTATAAAAAAATTCTTGTAATGATCCGATAGGAACAGTATTTGTGTTCAGTCTGGGTGTGGCTCAATTGGTATTGTTTATCTTATGCCAATAGATCACTCAATTTCTACAGGAATATCATATTGAACATCATTTATAGACAGACATGCGTGGACCGACCAGCTATGGGGGGGGGGAGACATGATTTTCTCATAAAATCAACGAGATACAAAAATAATAAATCAGAATGGTATGCATTCCATTCTCCCATGGGGCTATCTGGCTAATCGAAAGTAGTTGGAGTTCATCTGGCCGTTAGACATAACAGACAATAAGCCTTCAACAATTGGACCAGCAAATTGTTGCGACTATACAGTTACTAGTAACAGACAATGACCCTTGAACTATTTGACCAGCAAGTTGCTGCGATTATACAGTTACTAGTAACAGACAATGACCCTTCAACAATTGACAGCAAGTTGCTGCGACTATACAGTTACTTGTAACACCAGGCTTTTAAATCAAAACAGTGTTTTTATTAATGTACGATCAACTCTATGACCTAAATAAATTGAACTAGTTTTTCTTGCCGGGCTCAAATAATAACAACACACAAAATATCTTTATCCTGGGTAAAAATTTCGAACTGATCAAGGTCAGATAAACGTTTAATAAAAATGAGAACATAAACGATAAAGAAAACAATAAAAATATCAATTGCTCAGCCAACCTTCACTGTACAGGTAGAATGTATAAATATTAAATCCACAATAAGCGGGAGCAGTATAACGTGTCACACTAGTAGTCATATGGATCGTGTCCCGACCTATTTATTTAACCAACGAGCTGCGGAGTGTGATACCAACTACAACTAAGGTTAGATGTACCAGAAAGTATAAATATTTCAGCTCCTAGGTCAATCAGCTACATCCGGGTAGCATGTTATGATAACGTCATTTCTGATGTCATTGGTGGAATAACTTTTAGTTGCAGAAAGTAATCACGTCATGAAGCATGTATCTTTAGTAATCATATATATATATATTTATATATATATGTGTGTGTATATATATATATATATATATGTGTGTGTGTGTGTGTGTATGTTTATGCACTGATCTAGTCATGCAGTAATGGTCAAAGGATGCGCGAAGTTTGATTGTTGCAAGAATACTTGACAAGTCCTTTATGCAACGGGGCCAATTAGATTGCTATCAGTCCAATCGACTTAAAGTCTTTGTCTTATAGAAAAATTATTCATCACAGAATGTTTATCATTTATTCGATCACAAACGGTAATCGTTTATTTATTCACAAAAGGTTATCGCTAATTCAATCACAAATAATAAAAATATTTTAACTCACAGTGATTAACTGGTCTCTTTAATTTACCGATGACTTACCATTAGATTTACACCGTGAGAGTGACGCAAGTTGTCAATATAGAAATATTAACACACAAACACGTTCCGTAGAAATACTTATTCCGAAAAGATTCAATCAAACCCTGCAACAGGACACGAAAAACGGCGTATCATTCCTAAAAAAATCAAACGTATTATTTCTAAACAAAACGTGGGATTCCATACTGAAACACCGAAGAAGAAATTGAAGATAAAAAAAAAAGATCACAACACACGATCGCCTCTCAATTTCTGCTTAAATCACGGGCCATTGGTCCTCCCTCCCCCCCTAATACCCGAATCCCCACGGCACAGGTGGAGAAGCTGGCTCGTTTGTTGTTGTTGCTGCTGCTGCAGTTGACATATTCTTTTCTTCAAAAGATGGAATGATAGAAAGTTTGAGCGAGCAGCGACCCAATACCTTACGAGAGGGTGGGGCGGCGACCCCATAACACGAGAGGGTGGGGGGAGGGGAGGAGGATGTGGCGCAGGGGAGAGAGGGAAGGACAAGACTCATTGATACACAACACAAACTTCCCAGTCCAGTCAGTGAAGTATTAGTAGCACTCTAGTACTGACAAATCTGCTGACGGTGGGTGGTGGCGTGGGGGGGGGTGTTGTGAAAGAAGGTGTGTGGCTGTAGCTGGGGTGTGTTGTGAAAAGGAATTATAGTAACAGGGTGTGTTGTGAAAGGAATTATGTAGCTGTGGCACAGGGTGTGTTGTGAAAGAGGTATATGGCATGGCTGGGGGGTGTGTTGTGAAAGAGGTATGTAGCTGTGGCTGGGGGTGTGTTGTGAAAGAGGTATGTAGCTGTGGCTGGGGGTGTGTTGTGAAAGAGGTATGTAGCTGTGGCTGGGGGTGTGTTATTGAAAAGGTTATGTAGCTGTGGCTGGGGGTTATTGGGTGGGTGTGGGGGAAGAGGAGCAGGAGTAGGTAAAGAAGGGCGTGAATCTTTGTTATTGACTATGTGTCCTGTTTTTAAAAAAAAATTGTTTTCTGATGTCAGATTAGGTTGATTTATGTCAGTAACGGAGTAAACAGGCGCATAGAAATATACGCCTGGCGTGTGATGAAGATGACTTAATTATGCGACCAACGCATTCTGCAGCATATATATATATATATATATATATATATATATATATATATATATATATATATATATATGTCTTTTGATCAGATTCAAGTAGATAGAGATAATTGGATAAAGGCACATTGCTTGTCGGATTTCATTACTATTCGATGGCATCAAAACACATGAACTCATATTTATTATTATTATTATTAACATATATTTGGCGAAGGTGTTTCTTTGATCATCAAATCGTAGTAGCATTACGATTGATAAGTAGACTCATAATATTTGATGTGTGAGCCGCTAAAATTGTTGGTGGGGATATCGATATATGTGATAAACTACATAGATATCAGCAAAAGATATGTCCTTCAATTCACGAGTGGAATTGCAAAATATTTACATATTTGCCCTCAGGTCTTCCCTGTCTTTTGATGTTTCATGATCAATATTATAAATGTTTTTTTCAACATTCATAATATATAAATATATTAATAAAACTATATAAAAATCACAAATAATAAATAAACTATATAAAAAATGATGCTAATGTATCAATATATCACACATAATCTTTTAATATATAATATTAATAAAGTGATAAAAATGTTATATTTAATATGTCATATGATACATGTAAATATATATCACATAATCATATATATTAAATAAAATAATATCTTGCATGTCTGTCTTAATCTTAATATATCCTTGTCTATCTCCTCCTCTCTCATGTCCTATCCCTCCTCTCTCTATCTTCTATATCTTTGTCTTTCCACTCTCAAAGTGTCTCATCTTTTATTTCCTCTTTGTAATGTACCTTACCACTTTCTAGATTCTTTTCAGATTCAAAGTGAAATGGGGAGGGCATTGGCTTTGTAAATATATTATATTTCGAGCAGCGGCAGAAAGGGTCTGGGCATTAGGGGTCAGGTCATAGGGGCGAGGCCGGGTCAGCCTGGATCGCCAGCCCGACTTTCTATTCAATCTTTCCACTCTACCTTCCTCTACCTTCACTCTACCTTCACGCTACCTCCACTCTACCTTCACTCTACCTCCATTCTACATTTACTCTACCTCCACTCTACCTTCACTCTACCTTCATTCTACCTGCACTCTACCTCCACTCTACCTTCACTCTACCTTCATTCTACCTCCACTCTACCTCCGATCTACCTTCACTCTACCTTCTCTCTACCTGCACTTTACCTCCACTCTACCTCCACTCTACCTGCACTCTACCTTCACTCTACCTCCACTCTACTTCCACTCTACCTCCATTCTACATTTACTCTACCTCCACTCTACCATCGTTATTGTCTTAATCACCTCCATAAATATTTCAGGGCTTTCACGGCCGTGTACCTAGAGCCAACCACCCTACAAATGATCACGACAGTCTATAATTTGAAATTACCAATAAGAAAGTACAGTAATTACTCTCCAGTGTGAGACCCATTGGCCCTTTAGCTGCAGATGGTCCATACACGGCCCTAATTGTTTACTTTCATCAAATGGTTTATTGTGGCTAAGATCACTTGGGATTATTCTGTTGTTGACACCAGATGTCACTGTAAAATTAACATCATAATTCGTGCTGCATTTGTTACCTAAAATTCAGCCCCGGTACCCCATTAGATTCAAGTTCTCCCGTCACACGGTGGGTTATCTTGCATCGATCTGACCTGCAGTTGTATTATGTTTACTCACATACGTAACAGATGGCTTGGCTCGCCCCGTGTGTCAGATTGTTTGTTATGAATTGAATGGAATCAGAGGCTTTTTACATTATATGTTCACACTATATCACCATCACACGCTACACTACTGTACTGCGGTATCACAATAAACTAGTATAACATCATGAACTACTCTAACATCAGAAAGTACTCTACCAATAAGAAATGATTACTTATAACTGATCTTATAGGAAAGGGTGTGCCTATGGCACGACCTTGGGGTTTAACGGCCCTGCTTACACGTCATTATTACTATGTAGTATCACCATACACTATCACATGCACACAACTCACGTTCACCATTTCGCACCTATAAATTCACTGTGTAGTGGGGTTGACGTCACAATGTGTACATATAAGTAAACTACAGTTCTGAGCTCTTTTACACCTTCCCCTCCACCCCCACCCCCAACGCTAACTATGTTACAGATCAAGAAATAATAATAAACATCAGGACTTGAACACAGAACCTTCGAGATAACAATCAACGATGCAAACTGTTAATCAAAAATTGAATTTAACAAACTTAGCCGATACAGCAAAATTTTAATGCACGAAAAAAAAACAACAACATAATAAAATATTGACCAAAACTTTTTTTCAACCTCTCATATATATTTCTTTATGATAGTTAAGAAGTGCAACATTTTGAAACATATAACCCTTTAGGCAGATCGTAAGTTCATACTTTCAGCATAATATGTATAAGATTAACGTTTGAATGTTCAAGCGTGAAGTAAAATCCGTCGAATGGCATACCGTACATTCTGTATTCATGTTATATGTTTAAAAAAAAAACCCACACACACACACAAAAACCGTTAGGATTTTTTAAACATCATCAACAGAAGCTTATTGTCGCGTACTGACTTCAAACCTGATACATTAGCCTTCTAGAAGGTGAAGGTCGGCCAAGCCTCAAAAAAAAAAAAACAACAACTCCAGGTTGTTTAATTAGCACGCCCCCATCCTCCACAAGTGGCGGCGATGATGGCGCCCTTTGATGTGAGATTTACCCCCCCCTCCCCCCCATCTCTGGATAAAAGAAACACTGGAACACTTAGAAGAAATAATAATAAAAAACAAGCAATTAAGCCTGTTCCATTCTGGACACAGGACGTGTTAGCGCATTTTCATGTTATGTATCAGTACGTTTGTTAGCTTTCAGTAAATATTTGTAAATTTTGGAAATGTTTATAAATTCAATTGTGTAATGCATATATCTGTAAAAAAAATATTATAAAGACGTTTCTTTATATTTGAAAAAAAAAATTATTTTCTCTTAAATCTAACTACAATTGGTTTGTGGTTACTGAAATAGGACTCATAATTGAAAACTTTCGAAATTGTAGTCATTTAATCGTCCGAAAACTCCGTCAATTGTTGCATACTGCATAGCTCTGATACTTTCAATTAAACTCAGAACACAAGCTTACTATTTCATTTGATGAGTTTCTTAATAAATCTTGGTGAAACTACGTGCTGCAGTATTTCGCACCAAATGAATGGGTTATTGAACGTACAAGGTGTAGAATGGGGCTATATATATAATATATAAGCCCCTTAGGAGCCCTGAAGCCCGGCCCTCAGAGGTCCTATCGCGAAATGAACTTTTGATGTACACATGGCAGGCCAAGACCTACAAAATGATATATACATCATGGGTCTAGGACTTATGGTTGCTGAGATATAGGGCGCTCCATTATTAATATAGCTTATATAGTAAAAAACGGTACTTTATAAGGCCCCTTTTACGGCCCTCAGAGGTCAGATCGCGAAATGGAAAAAAGGCCAAGATCGCGAAATGGAAAAAAGGCCAAGACCTACAAAATGATATATACATCATGGGTCTAGGACTTATGGTTGTTGAGATCTAGGGTGATGACGGACAGACAGACAGACAGACAGACAGACAGACAAAACGGGGAAATAGAGCATTTTTTTTTTCGAAAATGCTCTAAAAAATCTTTAACATAAAGAACTTCCCCCCCCCCCGAGTGTAGGATCATTGGAGGATACGTATGTTTGAACGTAAACACATTGAAATAGACATTCGAGGCCTATATGCTTTAATTCGCGAGGCCCTAAGTAAAGCGTACGATTCGAGGCCTCTACGGTTTAATTCGCGAGGCCCTAAGTAAAGCGTACGATTCGAGGCCTCTACGGGTTAATTCGCGAGGCCCTAAGTAAAGCGTACGATTCGAGGCCTCTACGGTTTAATTCGCGAGGCCCTAAGTTGGGCATTTTTTCTTTAAGCTCAGGGCCTAGGGCAGTCTCCGCACCCTAAGGTCATTATAGTCCAAAGACCTATTTCTGTAAACAAACTAACACATTTATATATGGGCACGTTGCTAAATAAGCATAAAGAAGTATTCACATAATACGAATATTTACAAATGCAATTTGAATAATTATACAATCAGCATTAGTTTGTTATAAAAACATACTTTATAAAAACATACGTTATAAAAACATACTTTATAAAAACATAGTTTATAAAAAAATGGTAATGAAATTTGCAATAATGTATTAAAAATAATATATTTATCAGTGATACTTTGAACAATTTCTATGATCATTGCTACTTCATTATGATTTTCAATAGATCAGTGATGTTGATTGGCTATTCACTATTAGTTATTGATCAGAGTGTATTAGAGAATATCGTACATTGACGACTGTGTATTAGTGAATACAGTTGGCTGTTGCTTATTGAAAAAAATATGTCAGCAAACATTTGATATTGACACAGAGATAACGTGGACAGATGAGGGGGGGAAGTGGAAGTTTCGTTATCACTGTGGTCATTAAGACAGGACAAATAGTCAGTTCAGGTTAAACTGATTGAAGAAAGATATCTGGATTGATGTGGAATGATTTGAAAACAACTCCGGACGACAGACAATGAGATGGGTGTATCGATAGACAGACAATGAGATGGGTTTATCGATAGACAGACAATGAGATGGGTGTATCGATAGACAGACAATGAGATGGGTGTATCGATAGACAGACAATGAGATGGGTGTATCGATAGACAGACAATGAGATGGGTGTATCGATAGACAGACAATGAGATGGGTGTATCGATAGACAGACAATGAGATGGGTGTATCGATAGACAGGCAATGAGATGGGTGTATCGATAGACAGGCAATGAGATGGGTGTATCGATAGACAGCCAATGAGATGGGTGTATCGATAGACAGCCAATGAGATGGGTGTATCGATAGACAGACAATGAGATGGGCGTATCGATAGACAGACAATGAGATGGGCGTATCGATAGACAGAGAATGAGATGGACGTATCGATAGACAGACAATGAGATGGGCGTATCGATAGACAGACACTGAAAGGCAGATAGCAAGACACCAGAGGCGGATTTAACGGCAAGAGCACTTGGTGCCCTGATTTGTGTGATGACCCAGAAGAATGTTTTAGAGCTAAATATTGTCTTATGTGCCCGGGGCTTAAGTTGATATACGCCCATCTAGGAACAAAGAGTAAAAAACAATCGGAAAGATGGAGAATGGATGGATAAATAGATGAAACAGAAAGATATACAGCTGGAAAGACCGAAAGCTAAAAAGTCAGAATTTTATTACACAGGTGGATAGATATATGAAAAAAGGTAATCATATAACTAAAAATAACTAAATATGTCGACAGACTATTACATAGTTTTATAGTTAGGTACATTCATATTTTTTTTTCCTTAAAACAAGTAGCCACTAATAACACCAAAAGTGCAGTTATAAACCACCTGTGTGGATGTGTTAACCAGACCACCAGGTGGACAATTTCAATTAAGACTTCACAAAAACAAAACCTGTACAGGTTACATGAAGTGCGTGCTAATCTTAAGCTAAGTTAGAAAGAAAAAAAATATATCCACCCATGGGCGTCGCTAGGAATTTTTCCAGGGTGGGGCAAAAATTTTCCGGGGGGGGGGGGCAAATAACAACTTTATGACATTTTTTTCAAAATGTGGGGGGGGGGGCAAATACTCCCCCATGAATACGCCCATGTATCCACCCCCTCCCCACCCCCAAACAGATTTTTTGTAAAAAAAATGTAAAATAATAATGTGTGAATACATGTAATGAGATTCAATGTATACAGTAGTGACGTCACCCTCCCTCTCCCCCCCCCCACAAACACTAGGGCCGTTAGTTAGTTAGTTAGTTAGTATTAAATGGCAGAAGAGAATTGTATAGGTATTAGTAGGGGTGGTGGGGGGGGTAGTGGCTGAAGAAATTACCAGCCAGGGCCATTATAGGAGTAATTTTAGTAGGACCTTGTACTGAAAGGGGGAATGGGGGGGGGAGTCTTTTACAGAATGGGTGGGTGGGGCTTAGACAGTCGTCTAGTTGACATAGAATGACATCTGACTCTGTTTTACACCATTTTACGTCATTTTAAAAAACTCAGCCTTGTACCGGATTGCTTTTGGTCAAGCCAATGAGATGTAGCCTGTATCGATAATTCAACAAGAATTATAACAGTCATATAGACAACATGGATCATGTACCGCAGTGTTTCACAAACTTTTGACACCTGTGTACACCCCCCCTCTATTTTATTTCTGTAATACCGTGTACCCCAAGTAAAGAACAACAAACAGAAACAGTTTTCTTCTTGTTTTTACGGTCATTGCGTTCCCTCATTTCATTGTGTTCCCTCATTTCATCGTGTTCCCTCATTTCATAGTGTTCCTTCATTTCATTGTGGTCCCTCATTTCATTGTATTCCCTCATTTCATCGTGTTCCCTCATTTCATTGTGTTCCCTCATTTTATCGTGTTCCCTCATTTAACTGTGTAACCTCATTTCATTGTGTTCCCTCATTTCATCGCGTTCCCTCATTTCATCGTGTTCCCTCATTTCATCGTGTTCCCTCATTTAACTGTGTACCCTCATTTCATTGTGTTCCCTCATTTCATTGTGTTCCCTCATTTCATTGTTAGTTTTTTTTCGCTTTAGCTGTTCATGTTTACCCAATGTTCCCCAGCACAGTGCAGCACGTAACCCCGTTAAAGCATACTTTGAGAGACACTGCCGTACTGTTACATTAGATTCAGACATACATACGTCCAATGTAAATAAAAAAAGTAATGGACTCCATTTACAGCCCATGAGGTACAGATGAACTGTAGAGTTTATTCTATTATTCTGTGGTGTTCGTGTGGATAGAACACACAAAAAAAAAACGTGCGCACATTATAAAGACTTTTATGCAAATTTAGAAAACCTTAATCAAATTACAAACGTGTAAATCTGAAGAAAACCTGTAAACTCATACCGACATGCCTTAAACTAATGAGTAAGGAAAATAACGAGCTTGGGTGATTCCAGGCTCCCAGACTTCAGTTTCTGGAAGAATTTTTTCAGGGGCTCAGGTCGCCCCCACGGTGACCCACCTACTTAGTGGGATGCCTGGGTAGAGTGATCTGCCCTTATTTCTAAATTGACAAGATTGGTTTATGTAACTGACTATAAGGTACTGACTACAAGGTATAAGGTAAAGAGATTTGTGGGGGGAAACCGGTGTAGTTTTTTGAAAAAAAAAAGTGATCTGCCATTAATTAATAAACTAGCTGTACCCCGCAAAGCCTTTGCAGAAAGATAGACTTGTAAAGCCATTGCCGAACCAGGGATTCGGGGGCCCTGCATTTTGACATTCGATACCATGACATGAGATTATGTACTTAATATTTAATGTAAAAAAATAATTTTGGGGGCTCTACTAAAGCAGGAGCCCGGTGGGACTTTCGATTTTGGACCCCCCCCCCGCCCACCCTAGTTAAGCCTGTGTTAATTTTTTTTTAAGTTATGAAATAATTAAAAATCTAATTAGTTGTTGTTTCTTTTTCTTACAACATCCTAAAAGATAAGTTATTTAAATTAAAAAAAAATGTCAAAGAGATCTAATTAGCTACTTTTCATTAAAACAACTAAAAGGATATATTCTGGAAAAAAAAAAAACAATAAAAATAAATGTCACTGGGCGAAATCGAACCCGGAGAGTCTGCATAAAAGTGAATATTGTCCAAGCTGCATAACCATCCCGCCACCGCGCCAACCAATTTAACAAGTAATTTTAATGTACTATAAGAAAAATATTGCTCGGTTATGTTTTCATTGCCTTTTCACCTAGTTTTTTTAGGCCTATATTGTTATTTTGTAATTAAGAAATAATTCAAAGCCGTATTTATTTTAAAAAAATAAATAGTATAAAAGCTGAGAACTGAATTAGTATAGAAATTAGCAGAATTTCTTTTTTAAAATATTATATTGACTTTATTTACGAAATTAGATACGAAAACGCGGTCAATAGTCTTATCGTCGCCGACGTCGGAGATTTTCGATTATTACGATTGTTTAGTCTGACGATGTTAAGATGCTCTGTTGTAATAAAAACTATAATGATTTAAATGATATTATATGTTAATTATTAATTTTTGATATTGGGGACTTTTACATTTCATAATTATAAGCACAGAAACTATTAAAAACTGTAGATAATATCAAAAAGAAAAATTGAATCGAGACATAGGGGATGACGCCATTTTGAATTCTTGTTTTCCGCTTTCGATTTAACGCACACTGGAAATGAATATTATTATATATGATGATTAGATTGGTTGCCTAACTGACCACATGGTTTAAGGTAAAGAGAGATTTGTGGGGGGAAACCGTGTAGTTTAAAAAAAAAAGA
This sequence comes from Bulinus truncatus, assembly GCA_021962125.1. NCBI lineage: Eukaryota > Metazoa > Mollusca > Gastropoda > Planorbidae > Bulinus > Bulinus truncatus. Next base: position 9,869,417 of record JAGDYQ010000005.1, on the reverse strand, counting down.
GTGGTCTGCCATTAATTAATAAATGATTAGATTGGTTTCGTAACTGACCACAAGTAACTGACCACAAGGTTTAAGGTAAAGAGATTTGTGGGGAAAACCGGTGTACAGTAGTTAAATAAAAATGGTTTTACTGATGTGCAACCAGAACGGGCAGCTAGAATGCACAAATAGGAAGGCGCACAAATTAAGACCTTGATTATATAAAACAGGCGACATATGAAGCGTAACGGAGTAAGACACATTGTAGATCTTTGGAGCGGAAACAGCTTCAACCTTCAGCCTGCCCCCCGTCAGCTCTGTGCGTGTCTGTGACACAATCAGCTCACAGCTATTGATTTATAAATCAAGAGACTCATAAGACATCAATGACTAACTAACCAACCAGTGGCGTCGCTGACATGTTTAGTGGGGAGATGACGCCCCTTTCACTTAAAACAATAATTTCTCTAGTCGCCCCCCCCCCAAGGCACTCCCCCCGCCCGCCTCACCTCTTTCGAAACATTTTTTTTTGCCCACTGTTACAGCGCCACTGCAGGTAGATTATAATGATTTCTTTTTTTTATCCAATGAAATGTTTGTATAGGCTAGTTGCAGGATATGAGAGACAGTGGGTGAGATGGGATACATTCACAAGATGGATTGACGTCACTGATAAGACAATGCCGTTGAGAAGAGATAAGGGAGACAAGGGAAGATGAATCTGTAAATGGGGGGAGAATGGAAAGTGAAACTTTTATTGATTCACTCATTTTTATTTCAAATTGTAATGTTATATTTATTGAGGGTTAATGAGGAGAGACGGGTAAAATTTAATACTGCCTTGTCATTATTTGAATCAGTGCCTGCCTCTGTTTTATTTAATTGATCCTGTCTGTGTGTCTTGTGTTCAGATGTTGAACTCTCTGCCCCCCCCCCAATTTTCAAAGGGCCCCCGTGCAGGAACATATAAATATAAAAAAATATGCTTTCCGGGCCCAAACAAGTACCTTGTATATTTTAAAGCTGCTACCTAGGGCCCAAAAAAATATAATGACCGCTCTATGCCAAGTGTGTGCTAAGAACCTAATGACAGCTCTATGACCGTGCGTGCTAAGAACATAATGACAGCTCTATGCCAAGTGTGTGCTAAGAACCTAATGACAGCTCTATGTCGATGTGTGCTAAGAACCTAATGACAGCTCTATGACCGTGTGTGCTAAGAACATAATGACAGCTCTATGCCAAGTGTGTGCTAAGAACATAATGACAGCTCTATGCCCGTGTGTGCTAAGAACATAATGACAGCTCTATGATTGTGTGTGCTAAGAACCTAATGACAGCTCTATGTCGATGTGTGCTAAGAACATAATGACAGCTCTATGATTGTGTGTGCAAAGCAGACTTTCTCGTTTTAGAATAGTAATGTGGACTAGAGCCAGTTCCAGAACTACTGGTGAGTGAAATGACCTGTGCCCAGTGTCTCCATGTCACGCTAAGACATATCGAATAACAAAGTCTATGGCTTCCCCCTTCCCCCCCTCCCCCCGTTATGACCCTACGTTATAATCACATTCAACCAAGACTCCAAATAATTTCCCCCCTTACAGTTTAACGGTTCGTAAATCTGATTCCAGTGATCATGTGATCATGAGATCAATAATAATGAAATCGATATGTCGACTTACACAACTAATATAGGAATTGATTTCAAATATTATAACAATGGTGGGCATGAACGAGGTTGAAGAGAGTTGACTTCCGGTTTTTACTTTTGTAGATAATTATTTGAAAAGCCTAAACATAAGTCACTTCATGGAACTTGACTAGCGCAATAACAGAAAACAAAAACACGGGCACAATGAAAGCCGAACCAAACTGAACCAAGAGCCCACCATGCGGCCCGGATTATCGCAATCAGCAATCTTTACATTATAACCATAGACTAGAACAGGGCTCGGCAACCTGCGGCTCGCGAGCCACATGCGGCTCTTTCGATGTCAAGTTGCGGCTCTTTCGACGTCAAATTGCGGCCTAATCAAATACTATAATATTAGAACATTAATTTTAGTGGCTCTTTAAAAAACCTGAGAAAATTGTAAATTATAACTTTTGGCTCCTTCGTCTCAAAAGGTTGCCGACCCCCTGGACTAGAACATACTAAATTTGTGCAAAGATGTTGATTACTTATCACATTGTAAGATTTATTTCTATTTCTGGTCGTGCTGTGTATTTTATTGTTTGTTTCGGAGTTATTTGGACTAAACTCTGACTTTTTTGTTATGGTAGCTGGGAAACCGAATATAGACAGACAAAAAAAACCCAGCAAATACAAAAAATGAACGGGGTTGGGGGTAGGGGGGGATATTCCATCTACTTTATTGTTCCAACATTAGCTCTATTGGTTTGTTTACACTTCTGATCTAACTGTAGAGTTAAAAGCGTTGCCCACAGATCACGAGCTGTCTCCTCAGTCATTTATTATTCAGGAAGATGTTCGGCTCCATTCAAATCAGGGAAATGATGGGAACTGTAAATACAAGATGGCGGAGTATGGAAGTACTTTAGTTATCAATCTAGAAAAGAATGGAATATTTATGAAGCAGACTCATAAACATAGGAAGAAAGCAAAGAAAGGTTTCGGGGGGGGGGCACATCTTATAGAATGGTTTTTCTAGGTAACCCACATTAACAAGTAAAGGTTTAAAATGCAGAAGAATTCTACTTCAGGCACTAGCTACAATGTACAAATGACTAATTCTATTTCTGGCGCTAGCTACAATCTACAAAGGACTAATTCTACTTCTGGTACTAGCTAGGCCTACAATCTACAAAGTATTACATTGCATTCTATATCTAAGTACATCAATATCCACTATCCACAATACTCTTCTTTTGAATTCTTCCTCATTTTATATCCCGTAAAGAACAATCCATTTTGGGCATGAATCTTTCCTGTCCACCGCATTTTAGATCTTAGTAAATAAATAGCCACTGTCCACACAATATTACAACTACAGAATTAGCCCATGTCCTCTAGACTCGATAGGCATAGCCACTGTTATAGCCACTAAATATAGTACATAGCCACTGTTATAGCCACTAAATATAGTACATAGCTACTGTAATAGCCACTATATATAGTACATAGCCACTGTTATAGCCACTAAATATAGTACATAGCCAATGTCATAGCCACTATATATAGTACATAGCCACTGTTATAGCCACTATATATAGTACATAGCCACTGTTATAGCCACTATATATAGTACATAGCCACTGTTATAGCCACTAAATATAGTACATAGCCAATGTCATAGCCACTATATATAGTACATAGCCACTGTTATAGCCACTATATATAGTACATAGCCACTGTTATAGCCACTATATATAGTACATAGCCAATGTCATAGCCACTATATATAGTACATAGCCAATGTTATAGCCACTATATATAGTACATAGCCACTGTTATAGCCACTATATATAGTACATAGCCACTGTTATAGCCACTATATATAGTACATAGCCAATGTTATAGCCACTATATATAGTACATAGCCACTGTTATAGCCACTATATATAGTACATAGCCACTGTTATAGCCACTATATATAGTACATAGTCACTGTTATAGCCACTAAATATAGTACATAGCCAATGTCATAGCCACTATATATAGTACATAGCCACTGTTTTAGCCACTATATATAGTACATAGCCACTGTTATAGCCACTATATATAGTACATAGCCACTGTTATAGCCACTAAATATAGTACATAGCCAATGTCATAGCCACTATATATAGTACATAGCCACTGTTATAGCCACTATATATAGTACATAGCCACTGTTATAGCCACATTATATAGTACATAGCCACTGTTATAGCCACTATATATAGTACATAGCCACTGTTATAGCCACTATATATAGTACATAGCCAATGTCATAGCCACTATATATAGTACATAGCCAATGTTATAGCCACTATATATAGTACATAGCCAATGTCATAGCCACTATATATAGTACATAGCCAATGTTATAGCCACTATATATAGTACATAGCCACTGTTATAGCCACTATATATAGTACATAGCCACTGTTATAGCCACTATATATAGTACATAGCCAATGTTATAGCCACTATATATAGTACATAGCCAATGTTATAGCCACTATATATAGTACATAGCCACTATTATAGCCACTATATATAGTACATAGTCACTGTTATAGCCACTAAATATAGTACATAGCCAATGTCATAGCCACTATATATAGTACATAGCCACTGTTATAGCCACTATATATAGTACATAGCCACTGTTATAGCCACTATATATGTGTGTGACAGTGTGTGTGTGTTTGTGTGTGATTCTATAATTGTGTTTGTTTTGGGTGTGTGTGTGTGATAGTGTTTGTGTATGTGTGTTTGTGAATGTGTTTGTGTGTGATAGTGTGTGTGCTTGTGTATGTTAGTGTATGTGTGTGTTTGTGTGTGAGTATCTCTGATAGCTAGTGTGTGTGAGTGTGTGTGCGTTTGTGTGTGGGAGTGTTTATGTGTGTGTGTGTTTGTAGATGTCATTGTGTGCGTGAGTGTGTGTGAGTGTTTAATTGTGTGTGTTTGAGTGTTTGTGTTTGTGTGTGTGTGTGATCATGTGTGTGCGAGTGTGTGTGTTTGTGTATGTGTGAGTGCGAACGGGCATTGATGTATGCATTTCTTTTAGCACGCTGATCAGCACAATAGCATCCATGGTCGCTTCCGATAGGCTGTGAGACTGGATAGTGTAAAACACTGCTAAGTGTGGGTTTGATTGGCCTGGGAAAATAAGGTGTGTAAATAAATTGACAGTCAGTGTTTGTCACTCGTACTCACAGGTTGAACTTTCTATTGAGGCGATTAAACGACTTCTTTGTATTATACTTGACCATTTAGCTAAATTCGTAATAGTCACATAAGAGGTTTTTGTGTGTTAATTTATACAACCCCATCCCCCCTAGACTCGAATGTTAGTGACAGTGCCCCACCCGATATTTATCCGCTCCTGCATGTCCACCTAACTCAAACCGTGTAATATTTACAGAAAATTGGAAGTTTGTGATGGTTAAAAACCACCTTTGTATCTCTATTGGGAAGTATCGATTATTGGAGTATCTAAATCGGCTAAGTATAATCATTAATTTTAATTAACAGCGTAAAACAATTATCAACGGTCAGAAAAGTAGATGGATAGATATAGATAAACAGACAGATTGATTGATTGATTTTGGGCACGAAAGCAAGTGTAGTTTTTGTTAAGTATAAGGACGGTAGTTAGGAATAATCGAAGAAGTTATGAAAAGTATGTGGTTATTTTCGAGGAATTGATATTTTAAGGCCTTAGTGTTGATTTGACTTTTGTTAAGTGTTCATAGTAAATAAAGTGAAAGTCAAGGTTTATATTTAAACCGAATTGACGTTTCATTTTTATTGAAAGTATTTTTGAGACAGTGTGTTGTGAGAGATTATTTAAATAATAAGGCCACGTGTCATCCCTGACAATCGGTGTCAGAAGTGCAGGATAACACGTTATTTTCACAGGAGCACTGCTGCTATTATTTTTTTTTAAAGTATTTCATCTTCTTCAAAAGAAATTGAAGAATTCATTGCTGGCAAACAGTTTGGTTTTACGGCCAAGGAATTACTGAAGTTTGTTGAGAAGCAGAGTAAAAGACAAGAACGAGAGAAGGAAAGATTATACTAAGCGGAACAAAAAGAAAAGGCCACAGCGCATGATCTGGGAATTAAAAGGTTAAGGGCCGGAAATAAAACTATTGTATATCTTTCAGCACCGAATTCTTTTAATAAACCGTGTTCTTATTCAGAGTGCGAAAGACAAGAAATACCTCACACTCCGCTGGACCAACATGAAGAAGAAAATGTCGGCATGGAAGTAGATTCACAGATAGCTCTAGTTCAGACGAGGGCCAAAAGATTCCAGGAAATCAGTCAAGATGACGAACAGGGTCAGAAGGTTCCAAATTTTAGTCCAACTCCAGATGAGTTTTGTGAACAACAAATGAATAACGAGTCCCTCAAATCATTGTTCAATATGACAAAGATCAGAAAACCCCACACTCATCATCTTTTTTCTCCCCTTTTGAGCTTTTATTTGGAGCCAAACCTGCAAGCCTACTGGCCACTTTCAAGGAATCACTTCTACCAGAAGCAATAAAGTTGTCACCTTACAACCTTGTTATAAACACCAGAAAAGTTACGCTAAATTCAGAGACAGCGAACCAATACCATCACGACAACAAAAATGAACATCGTCATCTCAGACAACTAAACGAGAACGTCCTCGTAGTGACTCATAATACAAAGAGACATATGGTATGGCAGGGACCTTATCGAGTACTACGGAATGTCAATGAGATCGATTGTGTCATAGCCAGTGTTATAGCCACTATATATAGTACATAGCCAATGTCATAGCCACTATATATAGTACATAGCCAATGTTATAGCCACTATATATAGTACATAGCCACTGTTATAGCCACTATATATAGTACATAGCCACTGTTATAGCCACTATATATAGTACATAGCCACATATCGTATTGGAATAGCCATTGCCCACTGTAACCTAAATGACAAAATGAAAGCAGCACTTCTCACAACACTCTAGTTTTCATCATAACAAAGTGTCGCTGAATATTCATTCAAAAAGCCTCTTATGAAAGCCACTGTTCATAAAATTCACGTAAAAATTAGAATTCGATTAAACCTATGAGGGCTCTTCGGGGCAGATGAGGTGTAGAATTCATCTGTTGTAGAAATCACGGTATATCTAAGGATCAACTTAGTTCAACGCCCAGCATCCTATTTGTCTCCCCCCCACCCCTCACAAGTTAAAGTTATGTGTTCATTCACTATCCCATGTATTCACTAAATCGCCATAAAAGCCACTGTCCGATGTAGTCAAATTTTCATCAAAGAATTGCTGTCATCGTCCATAGCTGTACAGGTCAGTACAGATGTAGCCATTGTCCAAAACATTCTATACACAGAGAGAGAGAGAGAGAGAGAGGTCAGGTCACAATGACTCATTGATTTATCCGCCAAACACTAGGGAGTGGTATTGACTAGACACAATCAGGTATTTCCGGTGCAACTGTCAACTGCTTGTTGTTTTTTCCCCCATTCGGTCAGTTGATGACGTTTACATTGTTTCCCCATTGTTGTTGTTGTTGTAGGTAAGTCAGAAAAGCTTACAAATATAAGTGGTACTCAATAATCGATGTGCAATACTCGATACGCAATACTCGATACTCAATATTCGATACTCAGTACTCGATACTCAATACTAGATACTCAATACTGGATACTCAATACTCGATACTCAATACTCAATACTCAATATTCAATATTCAATACGCAATCCTTGATACTCATTACTCGTACTCAATTCTCGATTCTCAATACTCGATACGTAAGATTTTGTCTTCCACGCCTCACTGGGCCGTAGAATCCTTTGGTTTGGGGCCCCCTTCCTATTTTGTTCTGTCGAGCATTGTAACGCGCTTGACCTTCGACCTGCGAGTGAGATCCAAGGGAATTTTCCCAGGTCCTGGTAAATAGTGGCTAAACTCCCTCAAGTCCCACCCAGCTTTAAACGGGTACCCGACTTGATTGTGGTACCCGACTTATTTGTGGTACCTGACTTGATTGTGGAAGTAAAGGCGGCTGGGCGTTGTGATAACCACAAATCCCTGTGTATGCTGTTGTTACAGAAACAGAATTCAACACTTTCTGTTGCCCCCATGGCGTTTTTAGAGCAAATGGAACTTTCCTTTATTTCTAACTGGTCAGTGGTTGTCGCATTGGGTTCGCCCTGAGGCCCGAATAGCTACTTAGTCGGATATGAATTGACTTCTCTCAAACCTCGGTCAGAAGGTATACTTCAAGGATATGGCGAATATAGTACAATTACTACGAAAACGGCCAGACGCCACTAGGGACTAACTCAACAACGAATTTAATATCAGAAACTTTTGACTAAATGTTGTCTTATGTAGAAATATTTTATGGTATTCAACTTAGTTTTACAGTGAAATCGTTGATTGTAAAACTATGAAAAAATGATGTTACAGAACTTGTTCAAAACTAAATATACACGTTTTTCTTTGAACTAGTGACAAGGCAGAGATTTTTGTCGCAACTGAGAATCAAAGAAAAGGATGAAATGTTAAACTAACTGTAGAAAGTGGAAGAAATTAAAGAGTTTTGAAATAAAATTTGAAAGCCAAAAGAGGGCAGCTACATTTGGTTTTTTAACAGACTTTGTGGCAAACACAAAAGGAAGACAACCATTTCCTTGGATTACCTGGCATAAATTGCATGCGAGAAAAAAAACAACAATTCATAAACGAGGCTTACGGCAGCGGAAACTTTACGTCATATTGCGTCACACATGATGGGGGTCGTACCGCGGTGAACCACAGTGGCACGGAACTGCTGCGGGTGGAAGTTACATAGCCAGAGAGGAAAGGAATTGTTGCAGGTGAAACCCCTACATTTCCTACGGCTGCAATCTGTCTTTTAACCTGTACAGTGTTAGTGCATGTTTATGTGTCTGTGTTTGTGTGCTTTCTAGATTGCGTGTGTTTGTGTGAGGCCACCTGTTTCTATCGATCATGCAACTTAAAATACCCGAATGGAGGTCAGCTTGACCCGCATCTCATAGGTAACTTCTTGATACTATGTCAAATCTGTTCGGACTAACAGGACCCTTCAGTCACGCCAGTCCGTGAAATGGAGGGGGGTATTTCAAAACTAGGTCAGTTGCGAATATTGTATAGATAGATATATTGATCAGAGATGACACAAAACCATTACAATGGCATGTACGAATTTACATCCAAGACCTTGGTGTATTGGTTGTTTACTTGAGAGTAAGTTGAAGTTGAAGTCCCTGTAATGATGAGATGAAATCTCTTAGTTCCTTTAGCCACTAATGGGATTGTTTTATGGTGCCCCTTTTTTTTCACCCCCCCCCCAACCAAACCCCATGGTGAAATTGCCTTGGAAGCACTACGGGAGTTATAGTCGGGGGAATTTAAAATCTCAACCTCAAATAACCATTGGTCATCACCGGTGATCGAACCAAGGACCGTCAGGTCGAGGGCATTACCACTCGACCATCCCGTCTTCTCTAAGTAATAGCTTAGCTTCCTTTCATTGAAATGTCTAAAGAAGTAAAAAACAAGTGATCTAGAAGACAAACAAAAACCAAGACATCTCCACCATTGTTTACAGGGGCAGTAATCTATGTGCAGATTTTTTTTACCTGACCTACACAATTATCTCCCCCTGATCTGCAGAGCTATTCCTTTCAGATTTATCAGATAACCTTCACAAATTCTGCTGCACTGCTATGTACTGGCTGATATGGTTTGTATAATATCTAGACAAGTGACGTTCGGTTCCAAAGATCATATATCTCGATTCTTGTGTCTAATGCGGGAGGACGAGATACTTTTCGTTATGTCTTGCCCAGGACACCAAACTTTGTTGTGTAATGTCCTCACAGGACACAAAATTTGGTTGTGTAATGTCCTCCAGGACAAAAAATTGACCAAAATAGGTAACACGAGCAGACTTCCTCTACGTCTTTCATGTACAAATGTATGGCGGTAGAGGTGACATTCGAACTATTGATCTGTACTGACAAGTCTTCGACACACGCAGAAATGCAGGCACGATGCAACGATAAGACAGACGCAATGTATCAAATACGAGACACTCCTTGAGACTTGTGAAGGTAATCGGAAATTGTATGCACGGTTCATCAGAATCAACATAAGAAACCATATCGGTAAAGAGTAATAGTTGTGACTTGTGACCAACACATTGGTCATGGTTTCTGTATAATCTCACCATATACTGGAGACATATTTATCGATTAATACCCATGAAACCCGGTGGCCGGGGTGGGGTGAGGGGGGGTCCCTGCCTGTATGTGCCCCGCCGGATACAGTAATCAGCTAAATAATGACCTGGCCATTAACAGGTGTAGGCCCCTATGTGATCAGAGCGACCTTAGTTGATGGAGATTGTCAGGGGGGCCCAGAGATTAGCCCTTCATGACATGAACAGGGTTATCATATGGGTGGACGGATGGTCGTGTGGTAAAGTGCTCGAGTGTCGACCTGAGGGTCACTGGTTCGATCTTCAGTGAGGACCAATGGATATTTCATGTCATGGCTTCAGTCCCCGCTTTGTCTCCCGTGGTGCCTCCATGGCCATTGCACTATCCGGCTATGGTGGGGATGAAAGAGGGACATTGCAAAAACCGTCCCATTAGTGGTTTATAGGATCAAAGAGATTTCATCTGGTGGCTGGGTAGAGGTTCGATATTGAGCCTGTACAGCGTGTTGCGGGTTCAACTCTCGACTAGTCGTCCCCCTACCCTTGACACCATCGCGGGGATGAACAGAGATGGTATGATAAGACCGTACCATCATAAGACCGTACCATCATAAGACCGTACCATCATAAGACTGTACCATCATAAGACCGTACCATCATAAGACCGTACCATCATAATACCCTTCATAATGTCTGTGATATAAACATCTTTAGAAAATAAAATAAAATGAATCAATAGACGTGTATCAAGTAAGTGTGTGTGAAGACAAAGAGAGATCTGAGTACTCTCCAACACAGATAACATTCTAAGAGAATGTAAACATTTCTTAAATGAGAGAGACATTACGTCACGTGTTAGTCACAACAAACGTATTCAACTTTGGGCTATTTCCATCTTTGCCCTACACACAGACACACATACACACAAACACACAGAGAGAGAGAGAGAGAGATCTGAATGTAAGGTGAGTCCGCTTCCTGTTAGGGTGGGGGGGGGGTGTCAAACGCAACTTTCTGTTTTCGAACTTTGTTCTAGCAGAACTATTACAAAAAAAGTATTCTCTACTGAAGCCAAACTATTAAAGAAGTAATTTTTGAGATAAACTTTGTATAAAATCTATTTTTTACCATTTTACAAACAAATACGAAGGTTTTTGTGGTTTACGTTTTTTTTTAACAAGATCCATTAATTTTAAAACGAGATAGAATATCCATGACTAAACATTTAGTAAATCAACTATTACAGAAGTCTTTTACAAAGATAGTTTAACTGTTGAAGGGGTATTCCACACCCCTCCTCCCTCAACATAACAGTTATAAATAATCAATGTTTATATGAGGCAAATGGAAGATTTTCTTTCCATAAATGTTACACGGAACACGGAACTACCGATTGAAAGATTTACACATTAAATTATTGGCTGTTTTTCTTGCATATGGTGAAGGATCAGATTAGATCTAGGAAATGTTTCCCCCGTTTTGCTTGGAAAACAATCGTCCGCTTAATTGCATTGATTTGTCGAGAGCCATGAACGATCCGATTCACACGATGGAATGGTTTCAAAAGCTGCAATAAAATTCCATTCACTGAGTGATATGTAATCTTTTTACCATGTCAACCAGGTTTATGATAAATCAATTTTCAAGGCTTTAGAAATGTTAACAATATTTTTTTTATATAACGGAGTACATCTAATTGATATCTTGCTGGTTATACATTCGTATCCTAGATTATTTAAAAGGTATTTCGTTAACATATTGTATCACATATTTAGAGAACATATTGTATCTCATATGTTCGCTAACATATTGTATTATATATTTCACTAACATATCTCTATACTTATAAGACGCATTTGCTATCTGTCTGTCTGTCTGTCTGTTCCCTTATAACTCAAGATCCAGACAACCAAATAACGTGAAATTCGGTACACGTACACATAATTACATGGGGAAGGTTATAGGACATGTTTCGTTTCATCTCGATGGGTAGTTTAATTGTAATAAATTATTTTTATTTTAGTATTTTACTATATTAAAGTAATCTCGACGGCGCCATAAATAAAACTCTTCTGTGACGTCATTTCCTGATGATACATTTTTAAAAGAGGGGTAACTTCCGGAAACTTCAATTGTAAACATGGTGAAATCAATAGTCATATCTATTTACCTATCGTTTTATGTATTCAGAAGATTAAAATTAAAGGTGCACTTTAATAAACCGAAATACGTTAATTAAAATGTTTCTGTGACATTATTAACATTATTAATACAATCTCAATGGGTAGTTAAATTGTAAATTATAGTATTTTACTATATTAAAGTATTCACGGTATGGGATCGCCTTCACTATAAATAAAAATCCTCTGTGACATCATTTCCCGATGATGAACTTGCGCGCGGGTGCTTTAAATGTTATTGCATTCAAATTGTATCAATGCACAGGGAATTCTCTGTATTCGCGCACCAAGTGAATGTGTAATTGAACAGACGGAGAAGAAAGGGTTAGGGAAGGAAAAAAAAAATAAAATATTGTTGTTGTTTTTTTTTTCATGCTGCAACACCCGGCTTTGCCCGGGATTAAAATAAGGTTTTCTGTTTATTTAAGAAGCGTAATTTGACGTTTAATTGTACAGAGAGAAGGAGGGGGAGAGAGAGATAAAGAGAGAGGGGGCAGGGAGGGAGAGAGGGAAGGAGGGGGCAGGGAGGGAGAGGGAAGGAAGTAGGAAGGGGGAGGGGAGGGGGAGAGAAGGAGGGAGGGAAAGGGGGAGGGGAGAGGTGGTAGGGAGTGAGATAAAGGGGAGGGAGGGAGAGGGAGGGTTGGAGATAGAGGGAGGGAGAGAGAAAGGGAGGGAAGGAAAGGGAGGGAGGGAGGGAGAGCGGGAGTAGGGAGGGAGATAGAGGGGAGGGAGAGAGGAGGGAGGGAGGGAGAGATAAAGAAAGAGGGAGGGAGAGATAAAGAGAGGGGGGCAGGGAGGGAGAGAGAGGAAATGAGGGAGAGAGGGGGAGGGAGAGAGATAGAAAAGGGGGAGAGGGAGGGAGGGAGAAAGGAGGGAGGGAAAGAGGGGGGTAGGGAGGGAGAGAAAGGGGAGGAAGGAGAGAGGAGAGAGAGGATAAAGAGATAGAGGGGGCAGGGAGGGAGAGAGGGGGAGGAGAAATGGAGGAAGGTGGAGAGAGAGGGGGACGGGGGTGAGAGAAGGAGGGAGGGAAATAGGGAGAGAGAGGGAGATGGGAGAGTTAAGGAGGGAGGGAAAAGAAAGGGAGAGAGGGGGGTAGGGAGGGAGAGAGAGATGGGGGAGGGAGGGAGAGAGAGAGAGGAAGGGAGAGAGGGGGGGTAGGGAGAAAACAAAAGGTAAACAGAAAAAATTTTAAACCCGGGCAAAGCCGGGTACTTTCAACTAGTTGTATCATATATTTCACTAACATATTTAATCATATATTTCAGGAATAAATTGTATCACATATTTCGCTAACATATTTATCACATATTTTTCTAACATATTGTATCATATATTTCGGTAATAAATTGCATCACATATTCCGCGAACATATCGTATCACATACTTTTCGAACATACTGTATCAAATGTTTTCTCCAACATTCTGCAACACACTAGTATAAACCAATACATTAAAAAGCCATGCATATGACAACCAGTGAGACAATACAGAGCCGGTCTTAAGTATATGGAGGCCCGAGGCAATGTACCTGCTGATGCCCCGATGTCTCCCAATGAATTCAAAGTAAATCCTGTCTGTATCCATACGACCGTGCCCTACTTAGCTATGCATAGTGTGTATACATTTTGAGATATACCGCATAAGATCTGACTTAAGTATAAACCACATAACGTACGATACCATAGCCCAGTGGTTCTCACACTGTTAGAGATCAGTCACCTCTTTAAGAAACATTCTCGGTTTAAGCGACCCCCCCCCCAACCCAACTCTTCCAGAAAGAGAGATTAAACCAAATGTGTACAGTCTCGATTAAGAAATTATTGAAAACAAATTTTCGGAGGCCCACTTGAAATCAGCTCGCTACACACGAGTAGGCCGTGACCCGCTGGTCGAGAACATGTCTGAAGGATGATAATTATTTTATAGAATAAATCTTCGTCATATTTTTAATGGATGATACATATGTTCTTAATTTTGTGTTTACTGATAGATTCATGGTTGTTTAGACTCATTGACAGCTCTGTATTTTAATAAGAGAGATCGATTGAATGAACGATTGCAGACAGATTTATAGAATGGATTGTCTTAGCAATGTATTAATGTAGAGATATAAACAGATTATATAGGCTGTTAGATAGATTGATAGACAGACATGTTATTGGATAGGATATTAGTTAGTTAAATGGATAGATAGAATCAAATGGATAGATAGAATCAAATGGATAGATAGAATCAAATGGATGGATAGAATCAAATAGATAGATAGAATCAAATAGATAGATAGAATCTATCTTTAAAAAAAGATAGACCAGTGCTCGATTTAAGAAAAAAAACCAGTGCCGGGGATGAAAATAAAAATTTCTGCAGAGCCGGGGATAAATGTCTATGGTTTCACCCCCGGCTGGGATATATTAGCTAAAGCAGAGCCGGGGACGACAGTTCTCAGTGCCGGGGTTTTCCCCGGCATCCCCGGCGGTAAATCGAGCCATGAGATAGATAGATTGATTGGTTGATATAAAGAATAATTAGATTATTTATAAATGATAATTAGATATTTTGTAAATAACATATTAGATTATTTAAATTTTTGGACTCATTGACTGATCTGTATATAAGTTAAGCTGTGATCGATTAAAGGATCGATGAAAATATTAAGTAACATAGAAACAGACATCTAAGTACATTTTGTTTACATATCAGCCTGACGTACCTTTTAAAAAAAATTGAATTAGAATTCCATAATAAATATTTTTGAGAAATACCGCACAATGTTGCAAGAAGACACTACCACCAAACAATCGCAAGTTTCCAAAGAGAACGATCTGCCAGATTTCTTTTTTTTTAAAGATTGTCTTTTACCAGAAAACCAGTGATAGAGTCAGTCATCGTTTTTTTTTTTTTAATTTAAGGGGTCTGGTGGCCTCAATCTACGGGGAGGTACCACCTGACCGGAAATGGTAATCATCACTCTGTTGTGATAGCCTCCCCCCCCCCCTTATTGCTTAATTCTCTGTTGGAATGGACATCGAACAGTGGACTGGCTAAATTGGAGATCGGTCAATGGAGACTGTGGACAATGGAAGGATGGAGGGGGACGGTGGGTGTGGAATAAATGAGAAAACGGGAGTGATCGAAAAAAAAAAAGAAAGAAATAGAAGTGTACTATCTGGTAAATGACGACCTTGACATCTCATGACCGATTCTCCACAGTTAAAGCCGATATCCGGTTTATATATCTAATATACTAATAGGCATGTAAAGTGAATGTACAGCTAATATATGTAAATGTATACCAAATATATGTCAATGTATACCAAATATGTGTGAATGTATACCAAATATATGTGAATGTATACCAAAGGTATGTTAATGTGTACCGAATATATGTGAATGTATTCCAAATATATGTGAATGCATACCAAATATATGTGAATGTATACCAAAGGTATGTGAATGTATACCAAATATATGTGAATGTATATCAAATATATGTGAATGTATACCAAATATATGTAAATGTATACCAAATATGTGTGAATGTATTATAAAGGTATGTGAATGCATAAAAAATATATGAGAATGTATACCAAATATATGTGAATATACCAAATATATGTGAATGTATACCAAATATGTCTGAATGTATACCAAATATATGTGAATGTATACCAAAGGTATGTGAATGTATACCGAATATATGTGAATGTCTACCAATTATATGTGAATGTATACCAAAGGTATGTGAATGTGTACCAAATATATGTGAATGTATACCAAATATATGTGAATGCATACCAAATATATGAGAATGTATACCAAATATATGTGAATATACCAAATATATGTGAATGTATACCAAATATGTGTGAATGTATACCAAATATATGTGAATGTATACCAAAGGTATGTGAATGTGTACCAAATATATGTGAATGTATACCAAATATATGTGAATGTATACCAAATATGTGTGAATGTATACCAAATATATGAGAATGTATGCCAAATATATGTGAATATACCAAATATATGTGAATGTATACCAAATATGTGTGAATGTATACCAAATATATGTGAATGTATACCAAATATATGTGAATGTATACCAAAGGTATGTGAATGTATACCAAATATATGTGAATGTATACCAAATATATGTGAATGTATACCAATATGTGTGAATGTATACCAAATATATGTGAATGTATACCAAAGGTATGTGAATGTGTACCAAATATATTTGAATGTATACCAAATATATGTGAATGTATACCAAAGGTATGTGAATGTGTACCAAATATATGTGAATGTATACCAAATATATGTGAATGCATACCAAATATATGAGAATTTATACCAAATATGTGTGAATATACCAAATATATGTGAATGTATACCAAATATATGTGAATGCATACCAAATATATGAGAATTTATACCAAATATGTGTGAATATACCAAATATATGTGAATGTATACCAAATATATGTGAATGTATACCAAATATATGTGAATGTATACCAAATATATGTGAATGCATACCAAATATATGAGAATTTATACCAAAAATGTGTGAATATACCAAATTTATGTGAATGTATACCAAATATATGTGAATGTATACCAAATATATGTGAATGTATACCAATATGTGTGAATGTATACCAAATATATGTGAATGTATACCAAAGGTATGTGAATGTGTACCAAATATATTTGAATGTATACCAAATATATGTGAATGTATACCAAAGGTATGTGAATGTGTACCAAATATATGTGAATGTATACCAAATATATGTGAATGCATACCAAATATATGAGAATTTATACCAAATATGTGTGAATATACCAAATATATGTGAATGTATACCAAATATATGTGAATGTATACCAAATATGTGTGAATGTATTATAAAGGTATGTGAATGCATACCAAATATATGAGAATGTATACCAAATATATGTGAATATACCAAATATATGTGAATGTATACCAAATATGTGTGAATGTATACCAAATATATGTGAATGTATACCAAAGGTATGTGAATGTATACCAAATATATGTGAATGTATACCAGATATATGTAAATGTATACCAAATATGTGTGAATGTATTATAAAGGTATGTGAATGCATACCAAATATATGAGAATGTATACCAAATATATGTGAATATACCAAAAATATGTGAATGTATACCAAATATGTGTGAATGTATACCAAATATATGTGAATGTATACCAAAGGTATGTGAATGTATACCAAATATATGTGAATGTATACCAAATATATGTAAATGTATACCAAATATGCGTGAATGTATTATAGAGGTATGTGAATGCATACCAAATATATGTGAATGTATACCAAATATGTGTGAATGTATACCAAATATATGTGAATGTATACCAAAGGTATGTGAATATACCAAATATATGTGAATGTGTACCAAATATATGTGAATGTATACCAAATATATGTGAATGCATACCAAATATATAAGAGTGTATACCAAATATATGTGAATATACCAAATATATGTGAATGTATACCAAATATGTGTGAATGTATACCAAATATATGTGAATGTATACCAAATATATGTGAATGTATACCAAAGGTATGTGAATGTATACCAAATATATGTGAATGTATACCAAATATATGTGAATGTATACCAAATATATGTGAATGCATACCAAATATATGAGAATGTATACCAGATATATGTGAATATACCAAATATATGTGAATGTATACCAAATATGTGTGAATGTATACCAAATATATGTGAATGTTTACCAAAGGTATGTGAATGTGTACCAAATATATGTGAATGTATACCAAAGGTATGTGAATGTGTACCAAATATATGTGAATGTATACCAAAAATATGTGAATGCATACCAAATATATGAGAATGTATACCAAATATATGTGATTATACCAAATATATATGTGAATGTATACCAAATATGTGTGAATGTATACCAAATATATGTGAATGTATACCAAAGGTATGTGGAATGTGTACCAAATATATGTGAATGTATACCAAATATATGTGAATGTATACCAAAGGTATGTGAATGCATACCAAATATATGAGAATGTATACCAATTATATGTGAATGTATACCAAAGGTATGTGAATGTGTACCAAATATATGTGAATGTATACCAAATATATGTGAATGCATACCAAATATATGAGAATGTATACCAAATATATGTGAATATACCAAATATATGTGAATGTATACCAAATATGTGTGAATGTATACCAAATATATGTGAATGTATACCAAAGGTATGTGAATGTGTACCAAATATATGTGAATGTATACCAAATATATGTGAATGTATACCAAATATGTGTGAATGTATACCAAATATATGAGAATGTATGCCAAATATATGTGAATATACCAAATATATGTGAATGTATACCAAATATGTGTGAATGTATACCAAATATATGTGAATGTATACCAAATATATGTGAATGTATACCAAAGGTATGTGAATGTATACCAAATATATGTGAATGTATACCAAATATATGTGAATGTATACCAATATGTGTGAATGTATACCAAATATATGTGAATGTATACCAAAGGTATGTGAATGTGTACCAAATATATTTGAATGTATACCAAATATATGTGAATGTATACCAAAGGTATGTGAATGTGTACCAAATATATGTGAATGTATACCAAATATATGTGAATGCATACCAAATATATGAGAATTTATACCAAATATGTGTGAATATACCAAATATATGTGAATGTATACCAAATATATGTGAATGCATACCAAATATATGAGAATTTATACCAAATATGTGTGAATATACCAAATATATGTGAATGTATACCAAATATATGTGAATGTATACCAAATATATGTGAATGTATACCAAATATATGTGAATGCATACCAAATATATGAGAATTTATACCAAAAATGTGTGAATATACCAAATTTATGTGAATGTATACCAAATATATGTGAATGTATACCAAATATATGTGAATGTATACCAATATGTGTGAATGTATACCAAATATATGTGAATGTATACCAAAGGTATGTGAATGTGTACCAAATATATTTGAATGTATACCAAATATATGTGAATGTATACCAAAGGTATGTGAATGTGTACCAAATATATGTGAATGTATACCAAATATATGTGAATGCATACCAAATATATGAGAATTTATACCAAATATGTGTGAATATACCAAATATATGTGAATGTATACCAAATATATGTGAATGTATACCAAATATGTGTGAATGTATTATAAAGGTATGTGAATGCATACCAAATATATGAGAATGTATACCAAATATATGTGAATATACCAAATATATGTGAATGTATACCAAATATGTGTGAATGTATACCAAATATATGTGAATGTATACCAAAGGTATGTGAATGTATACCAAATATATGTGAATGTATACCAGATATATGTAAATGTATACCAAATATGTGTGAATGTATTATAAAGGTATGTGAATGCATACCAAATATATGAGAATGTATACCAAATATATGTGAATATACCAAAAATATGTGAATGTATACCAAATATGTGTGAATGTATACCAAATATATGTGAATGTATACCAAAGGTATGTGAATGTATACCAAATATATGTGCATGTATACCAAATATATGTAAATGTATACCAAATATGCGTGAATGTATTATAGAGGTATGTGAATGCATACCAAATATATGTGAATGTATACCAAATATGTGTGAATGTATACCAAATATATGTGAATGTATACCAAAGGTATGTGAATATACCAAATATATGTGAATGTGTACCAAATATATGTGAATGTATACCAAATATATGTGAATGCATACCAAATATATAAGAGTGTATACCAAATATATGTGAATATACCAAATATATGTGAATGTATACCAAATATGTGTGAATGTATACCAAATATATGTGAATGTATACCAAATATATGTGAATGTATACCAAAGGTATGTGAATGTATACCAAATATATGTGAATGTATACCAAATATATGTGAATGTATACCAAATATATGTGAATGCATACCAAATATATGAGAATGTATACCAGATATATGTGAATATACCAAATATATGTGAATGTATACCAAATATGTGTGAATGTATACCAAATATATGTGAATGTTTACCAAAGGTATGTGAATGTGTACCAAATATATGTGAATGTATACCAAAGGTATGTGAATGTGTACCAAATATATGTGAATGTATACCAAAAATATGTGAATGCATACCAAATATATGAGAATGTATACCAAATATATGTGATTATACCAAATATATGTGAATGTATACCAAATATGTGTGAATGTATACCAAATATATGTGAATGTATACCAAAGGTATGTGAATGTGTACCAAATATATGTGAATGTATACCAAATATATGTGAATGTATACCAAAGGTATGTGAATGCATACCAAATATATGAGAATGTATACCAATTATATGTGAATGTATACCAAAGGTATGTGAATGTGTACCAAATATATGTGAATGTATACCAAATATATGTGAATGCATACCAAATATATGAGAATGTATACCAAATATATGTGAATATACCAAATATATGTGAATGTATACCAAATATGTGTGAATGTATACCAAATATATGTGAATGTATACCAAAGGTATGTGAATGTGTACCAAATATATGTGAATGTATACCAAATATATGTGAATGTATACCAAATATGTGTGAATGTATACCAAATATATGAGAATGTATGCCAAATATATGTGAATATACCAAATATATGTGAATGTATACCAAATATGTGTGAATGTATACCA
This sequence comes from Bulinus truncatus, assembly GCA_021962125.1. Lineage (NCBI taxonomy): Eukaryota > Metazoa > Mollusca > Gastropoda > Planorbidae > Bulinus > Bulinus truncatus. Next base: position 9,848,444 of record JAGDYQ010000005.1, on the reverse strand, counting down.
AATATATGTGAATGTATACCAAATATATGTGAATGTATACCAAAGGTATGTGAATGTATACCAAATATATGTGAATGTATACCAAATATATGTGAATGTATACCAAATATATGTGAATGTATACCAATATGTGTGAATGTATACCAAATATATGTGAATGTATACCAAAGGTTTGTGAATGTGTACCAAATATATTTGAATGTATACCAAATATATGTGAATGTATACCAAAGGTATGTGAATGTGTACCAAATATATGTGAATGTATACCAAATATATGTGAATGCATACCAAATATATGAGAATTTATACCAAATATGTGTGAATATACCAAATATATGTGAATGTATACCAAATATATGTGAATGCATACCAAATATATGAGAATTTATACCAAATATGTGTGAATATACCAAATATATGTGAATGTATACCAAATATATGTGAATGTATACCAAATATATGTGAATGTATACCAAATATATGTGAATGCATACCAAATATATGAGAATTTATACCAAAAATGTGTGAATATACCAAATTTATGTGAATGTATACCAAATATATGTGAATGTATACCAAATATATGTGAATGTATACCAATATGTGTGAATGTATACCAAATATATGTGAATGTATACCAAAGGTATGTGAATGTGTACCAAATATATTTGAATGTATACCAAATATATGTGAATGTATACCAAAGGTATGTGAATGTGTACCAAATATATGTGAATGTATACCAAATATATGTGAATGCATACCAAATATATGAGAATTTATACCAAATATGTGTGAATATACCAAATATATGTGAATGTATACCAAATATATGTGAATGTATACCAAATATGTGTGAATGTATTATAAAGGTATGTGAATGCATACCAAATATATGAGAATGTATACCAAATATATGTGAATATACCAAATATATGTGAATGTATACCAAATATGTGTGAATGTATACCAGATATATGTAAATGTATACCAAATATGTGTGAATGTATTATAAAGGTATGTGAATGCATACCAAATATATGAGAATGTATACCAAATATATGTGAATATACCAAAAATATGTGAATGTATACCAAATATGTGTGAATGTATACCAAATATATGTGAATGTATACCAAAGGTATGTGAATGTATACCAAATATATGTGAATGTATACCAATATATGTAAATGTATACCAAATATGCGTGAATGTATTATAGAGGTATGTGAATGCATACCAAATATATGTGAATGTATACCAAATATGTGTGAATGTATACCAATTATATGTGAATGTATACCAAAGGTATGTGAATATACCAAATATATGTGAATGTGTACCAAATATATGTGAATGTATACCAAATATATGTGAATGCATACCAAATATATGAGAGTGTATACCAAATATATGTGAATATACCAAATATATGTGAATGTATACCAAATATGTGTGAATGTATACCAAATATATGTGAATGTATACCAAATATATGTGAATGTATACCAAAGGTATGTGAATGTATACCAAATATATGTGAATGTATACCAAATATATGTGAATGTATACCAAATATATGTGAATGCATACCAAATATATGAGAATGTATACCAAATATATGTGAATATACCAAATATATGTGAATGTATACGAAATATGTGTGAATGTATACCAAATATATGTGAATGTTTACCAAAGGTATGTGAATGTGTACCAAATATGTGTGAATGTATACCAAATATATGTGAATGTATACCAAAGGTATGTGAATGTATACCAAATATATGTGAATGTATACCAAATATATGTGAATGTATACCAATATGTGTGAATGTATACCAAATATATGTGAATGTATACCAAAGGTATGTGAATGTGTACCAAATATATGTGAATGAATACCAAATATATGAGAATGTATACCAAATATATGTGAATATACCAAATATATGTGAATGTATACCAAATATTGTGAATGTATACCAAATATATGTGAATGTATACCAAAGGTATGTGAATGTGTACCAAATATATGTGAATGTATACCAAATATATGTGAATGCATACCAAATATATGAGAATGTATACCAAATATATGTGAATATACCAAATATATGTGAATGTGTACCAAATATGTGTGAATGTATACCAAATATATGTGAATGAATACCAAAGGTATGTGAATGCATATCAAATATATGTGAATGTATACCAAATATATGTGAATATACCAAATATATGTGAATGTATACCAAATATGTGTGAATGTGTACCAAATATATGTGAATGTATACCAAAGGTATGTGAATGTGTACCAAATATATGTGAATGTATACCAAAGGTATGTGAATGTGTACCAAATATATGTGAATGTATACCAAATATATGTGAATGCATACCAAATATATGAGAATGTATACCAAATATATGTGAATATACCAAATATATGTGAATGTATACCAAATATGTGTGAATGTATACCAAATATATGTGAATGTATACCAAAGGTATGTGAATGTGTACCAAATATATGTGAATGTATACCAAATATATGTGAATGTATACCAAAGGTTTGTGAATGCGTACCAAATATATGAGAATGTATACCAAATATATGTGAATATACCAAATGTATGTGAATGTATACCAAATATGTGTGAATGTATACCAAATATATGTGAATGTATACCAAATATATGTGAATGTATACCAAAGGTATGTGAATGTATACCAAATATATGTGAATGTATACCAAATATTTGTGAATGTATACCAAATATATGTAAATGTATACCAAATATGTGTGAATGTATACCAAATATATTTGAATGTATACCAAAGGTATGTTCATGTGTACCAAATATATGTGAATATACCAAATATATGTGAATGTATACCAAATATGTGTGAATGTGTTATAAAGGTATGTGAATGCATACCAAATATATGAGAATGTATACCAAATATATGTGAATATACCAAATATATGTGAATGTATACCAATATGTGTGAATGTATACCAAATGTATGTGAATGTATACCAAAGGTATGTAAATGTGTACCAAATATATGTGAATGTATACCAAATATATGTGAATGTATACCAAAGGTATGTGAATGTGTACCAAATATATGTGAATGTATACCAAATATATGTGAATGTATACCAAATATATGAGAATTTATACCAAATATATGTGAATATACCAAATATATGTGAATGTATACCAAATATGTGTGAATGTATACCAAATATATGTGAATGTATACCAAAGGTATGTGAATGTGTACCAAATGTATGTGAATGTATACCAAATATATGTGAATGTATACCAAAGGTATGTGAATGTGTACTAAATATATGTGAATGTATACCAAATATATGTGAATGCATACCAAATATATGAGAATGTATATCATATATATGTGAATATACCAAATATATGTGAATGTATACCAAATATATGAGAATGTATACCAAATATATGTGAATATACCAAATATATGTGAATATACCAAATATATGTGAATGTATACCGTGCTTATGTACTAGTGAGTGACTAGTCCAGAGCGGAATCTCAAAAAATGTCGCCCCACTCCATTCCCAAAAAGTACTTAAGTGGTGAAAATGCCGCCCCTGAAAAACAGAACAGTGATAATGTTTACCTCCTGGTGCTATAAACTACCAGTAGGGCGGTTTTATAACGCGCATTTTTTTTTTCATTCCCCACGTTAGACGAGTGTGCTATAGCGGCACAGCATATGAAATGACGTGTCGTTACACTTTGATCCTTATTGTCGCTGTGTTTGTATACTTTTTGTGAACCATGTATGTATTACTGTCATTAGATACATTGTGCTGATTCAAGACTATGATACCAGCCACATGTCACATGACACCTAGATTTCCCAGGCAACGACGGGTATCACAGTAAGTACTTCATAACAGCCAGACACCACACTATATTTACCAGACACCACACTATATTTAACAGACACAACATAATATTTATCAGACACCATACTATATTTACCAGCCACCACACAATATTTACCAGACACAATGCTATGTTTACCAGACACTATACAATATTTACCTGACACCACACAATATTTACCAGACACCACACTATATTAGCCAGACACAACACTATATTTACCAGACACCACATTATCTACTTCATATTTTTAATTCAACATGACGCCGAAAACACAAACACACAACTTAGAAGAAAATATGCGGCCCCTTGAAAAAAAAAGGAGAAACATTATTAATTGTTGATTTGTTAAGCACCCTTTAAAAGTCGGGGCCGGTGCACCCTCAGTTGAGTCCGCCTCTTACAGGAAGTAGTCTAATGGCGACATGGACAATGGTCACACAACGGCCAATGTTACCGGCTGACCGTCAAGGAGACGGACGGATGGTCATGCGGTCAAGCGCACGACTGACGACCTGAAAATCCCAGCTTAGATCTCCGATGAGATTTTTCAGGTCATGGTTAAAGTCCCTACAATATCTCTCGTGGTGCCCCCAATGCCATTGCACTATCGGACAAGTTGGGGAATGAAAGAAGGGCACAATAACAAACAAGCAATTAAGCCTGCTCCGCTCTGGACACAGGATGTGTTAGCGCATTTTCGTGTTATGATTCAGTACGTTTGTTAGCTTTCAGTAAATATTTGTAAATTTTGGAAATGTTTATACATTCAATTGTGTAATGCATATATCTGTAAAAAAAAATATTATAAAGTCGTTTCTTTATATTTGAAAAAAAATTATTTTCTCTTAAATCTAACTACAACTGGTTTGTGGTTACTGAAATAGGACTAATAATTGAAAACATTCAAAATTGTAGTCATTTAATCGTCCGAAAACTCCGTCAATTGTTGCATAGCTCTGATACTTTCAATTAAACTCAGAACACAAGCTTACTATTTCATTTGATGAGTTTCTAAATAATTCTTGGTGAAACTACGTGCTGCAGTATTTCGCACCAAATGAATGGGTTATTGAAGGTACAAGGTGTAGAATGGGGCCATATATATAATATATAAGCCCCTTAGGAGCCCTGAAGCCCGGCCCTCAGAGGTCCTATCGCGAAATGGACTTTTGATGTACACATGGCAGGCCAAGACCTACAAAATGATATATACATCATGGGTCTAGGACTTATGGTTGTTGAGATATAGGGCGCTCCTTTATTAATATAGCTTATATAGTAAAAAAACGGTACTTTATAAGCCCCCTTTTACGGCCCTCAGAGGTCAGATCGCGAAATGAACTTTTGCTGCACACATGGCAGGCCAAGACCTACAAAATGATATATACATCATGGGTCTAGGACGTATGGTTGTTGAGATCTAGAGTGAAGACGGACAGACAGACAGACAGACAAAACGGGGACAATAGAGCATTTTTTTTCGAAAATGCTCTAAAAAGGGGCACCATTAGTGGTTAATAGGATCTAAGAGATCTCAACTTCACAGGCCGACAGTAATTGCAGTAAATATCGTGAGCATAATTACAACCAGTATAATATTGTCCCCGTTTTGTCTGTCTGTCTGTCTGTCTGTCTGTCTGTCCGTCATCACCCTAGATCTCAACAACCATAAGTCCTAGACTAGGGTGATAACTATTTTCAGTTTTTTTTCGTAACGAAACTGAAACCCCTTACAATCGAGGAACAATTATATGTAGATGACAGTAGCAACATTAATTTTTTTTTTTAATTGAAAAAAGTTCCCCCACCTTTTAATTTTTGTTTTCTCATATCGCGCAGTTTGACGCTCGGTTTCGATTTCACACTGAATTATTATATATGACTTTCTAGACTGCTTTTAAGCACATTTCAGTCGTCTGTTTCCATTTGTTTATAAACAAGGCACTTACTACACTCATCTTCCCTCATCTTCTAAACAGAAAAGGTATCCAAGAATTCTATCTGTTGAAAAGCTAATCAGTCTCACATGGATGCCGACAAACCGCCAAATTCTTGGAAACTTCACTCTTCTGTTCAATAGCCAGAAACGGTGACTGGATCGAATCAAAATTATGATTACTGATATAGAATTGCTCTGGAGGGAAATTCAAGACTTTCCACAATTATCCAGCACACTAATCAGAATGAAACGCAATGGTCTGATTGATTTATATGACAAAAACAAAAAGAAACCATCTGATAACACTTTCTCAGTTATTTGATGTCACCAACGTTAATGGAAAATGGAAAAGCACAGAGGATAAAGAGCTCTACCAGAGGCAAGTTAACAGTGGAGGAAAGATTGGTTATTCAATTGTCAAACAAGCCCATTTGGAATCATTCCACCCAAGAAAATGAATCCGACTATCAAAAACTCAATCTCAAGCCAGCTTTTCTCAATCACAACCTACAACAACACATTCAACTGTCTCACAACCTGCACAAACACATACAACTGTCCCAAAACCTACATAAACACACAAACCTGTCTCAAAATCTACACAAACAAACACAACTGTCTCATAAACTACACAAACACACACGACTGTCTCAAAATCTTCGGATTCTGAAACCTCTGCTTCTTCATCCGAGTCGCCAACTATTCCTTAAACGTCATCTTCTGAATGCAAACCGAAATACTAAAGAGCAAGCACTAGAACGGCGGGTTTACTAGTACTGAAAAACATTTCCATACATAAAGCATATGACGTTCTTGCAACCATTGCTAAACAGGGTCATGATGTGCCGGTTCCAAGTCAGGCGGGTGTCTGGAAACGAGTAATCTCTGAAGGACGGAAAATGAAAACTAAAATTGTTCAAAAACTTCAAAGCAAAGATCCCTATTGTCTCCAGTTTGATGGTAAAAGAGTGCAAGAGGAAGAGAATCAAGTAGGTTTGCTGAAAAAGATGACAACCGAAATCAAACTCGGTATTCTCAAATGTGAGAGTGGTTCTGCCGCGGCCATTCACAATGAACTACATCAGCTAATAGATGAATATGATGCTTGAGAAATTATTTGTATGTTAATTTGCAACACGACCGCAGAAATACTAAAGCTCATACAGGATGATGTCTTGAGCAATGGCTTTCAGAAGCCACAATATATTGACTGTCAGCACCATGTACTCGACCTTCTTCAGAAACATGTCATGAATTTTCTTATTCAAGATCCAACGAGCAAACAAGAACTCAACTATTCCTTCATGGGCAAATTAACACAAAACTATGTCACTCTTCAAGCTGATTACCGCTTCTTGCGACAAAAGATGTTAGCACAGGCGAGAACCCACGTTGGCTTCACATCAGCTGGAATAAATTACCAAATTTACACCAGGCAAGATGGGATTCACATGCAATATTTACTGTTATAGCATTATTTCTGATACCAGAGTGGCGCAGTATTCTCGCTTCTGCCTGCAACATCATCTGCTACGAATGGGCAAATGCTTGGTTCGATTCGCAACACTACAATGAAGCGTCCTTCAATGAACTGTTTACCTCACTCATCAAGATAAAATGCAAGAAGGCAATTAAGTGTTTAAAGACCCCTTGGTCAGTCAAGAAGACATTAATTGACATTCCCAGATCTAACCAAATTGCTGAACGTGCTGTGAAACTGATGGCGGAACTTCATGCGAAATCGAGAAAAATTGAATTTTTGAATCTGAAGTTCATAGGACAAAATATGTTTTGAACATTTCTTGTACATTCTGTACATATTACTAACTGTTCTGTATCTTATTTGTTAATAAAAGTTGATTAGTTATTATTAATACTCTTTTGAATTAAGCTAAAAAAAAATGTCCTTTTTTGAAAAAAAAATATTTTGTTCACTTTTTTCTTCCAAAAAATGGGGAGGTGGGGGAACTTTTTTCAAAAAAATTTAAAATGCAATTGATATTCTTAAATTACACATAAAAGTGGTTTCATTAATTTTTTTTTTGTTATCACCCTATCCTAGACCCATGATGTATATATCATTTTGTAGGTCTTGGCCTGCCATGTGTGCAGCAAAAGTTCATTTCGCGATCTGACCTCTGAGGGCCGTAAAAGGGGGCTTATAAAGTACCGTTTTTTACTATATAAGCTATATTAACAAAGGAGCGCCCTAGATCTCAGCAACCATAAGTCCTAGACTCATGATGTATACATCATTTTTTAGGTCTTGGCCTGCCAAGTGTACATCAAAAGTCCATTTCGCGATAGGACCTCTGAGGGCCGGGCTTCAGGGCTCCTAGGGGGCTTATATATTATATATACACCTTGTACGTTCAATAACCCATTCATTTGGTGCGAAATACTGCAGCACGTAGTTTCACCAAGATTTATTAAGAAACTCATCAAATGAAATAGTAAGCTTGTGTTCTGAGTCTAATTGAAAGTATCAGAGCTATGCAACAATTGACCGAGTTTTCGGACGATTAAATGACAACAATTTCTAATGTTTTTAATTATGAGTCCTATTTCAGTAACCACAAACCACTTGTAGTTAGATTTAAGAGAAAATATATTTTTTTACAAATATAAAGAAACGTCTTTATACTATTTTTTTTACAGATATATGCATTACACAATCTTTAATACAAATGTTACATCATATGTTCCGGTTTCCGTCTGTCATCGCTACTTCCGTCTGTCATCGCTACTTCCGTCTGTCATCCAACATGGCGGCATAAACAATTCAAAGATGTTTTCTTCTTAACATGCATGATCCGGCTACCAACTGGCCAGCCGAGTAAGAATTGTCTCAACATGGCTGCCAGAAATGACATTGGACCAGCCATATGTTTAGTGCCGAGGTGACAAAACACCGCACACTAACATACGGCTGGTAAGATCGTGAATGCCAAATGGCAATCACAATATAATACTGTTTTCGACCGCCTCAATCTTTGACAAAGATCAATAAAGCGATCTTAGGAGAGGTAACACAAAATCATGCCAAAATATTCTGTGATACTCTCCGAAACAAATTCTAAAGCGAATCGTTGTTCCATAGGTCTATGTATAACTAGTTGAATTTATAAACATTTCCAAAATTTACAAACATTTACTGAAAGCTAACAAACGTAATGATACATTACACGAAAATGCGCTAACACGTCCTGTGTCCAGAATGGAACAGGCTTAATTGCTTGTTTAGTTTATTAAGCACACTTCAATTCATGTATCTCTACTCCAGAAATAACTTTAACAAGCCAATTGAATGTTTTAACTTTAATCATTTTTAATAAGACAATCTGATTATATGTATATAAAAAAAACTTCATAAGCGTAATTTCAGTCCCCAAGAGAATGATTGGATTTAGTTTCTTTCCGACACATTATATTTTTCCTCTGGGATTATTTCGAGTAGGCCTTACAATTGACCTTGAAATGTGTACTTTAAAGGATGTTCTCTAAAGGTCATTCTATCGGAGCCAGTCTGCTCATTTATCTTTGAAGGGGAGGAAAAAAAACAACATCTTACGTGGTAGAGTGTCGTTGGAACGGCAAATAACCCTTTTATTATCACAGGGAAGTGCCATAATTCAATCAGAAAGATAACTCCTGTGATTTAAGCCGTTCCTGAGTTAAGGTTCCTGAACAGAATCACTGTATCTGTACAAATATATGATACTTTGAACGTTGATGCTTTCTGAGTAGGGCATCTATCATCAGTCTATCTATCTATCTATCTATCTATCTATCTATCTATCTATATATATATATATATATATATATATATATATATATATATATATATATCTGTCTGTCTTTATATCTATCTATATGTCTGCTGTCAATCTATTTATGTCTATATCTGAATTACTTGCAAGCTGTTAAAATATTTATATGTCGGTCCTAAAAGTCTGTCCATATTTCTCTCTATATATATCTATCTGCCTGTCTTGCAGTATATCTATCTTTCCAACTTTTAATCTGCCTGTCTATGTCTCTAAGTTATTTATTTGTTTACTTTTTTTTTAGTTTTTCTGTCCACTTTTTTTTTAACCTATGTACGCACCAATAGTTTGTCTCTATGTACATCAACTAACACACACCACGTCTAAATAGCTGTCAGTCTGTCTGCCTTACATCATAAACGTCTGAATATCTGTCCAGACTAACTGTTTTACTACCCAGAGAGTTTTATTCTAATGCAATTGTTGTACAAGAAAACATAGTTTAAAGACAAACTTTAATTGAATCATGTGTTTCTCATTACAAAAGAATATTTTAAAATCTTAATTAAGAATTCCATCTGTTCATTTTTTTTTATTATTTTTTTTAATTTAGAACAATTCTAAAACTAAACAGGTGGGGGGTGTGGAGGGGGGATTGTAAGTTAGTTACTGGTAACAATGTATTCTTGTTGTAAACAAAGATCTTTAACTCGATGATTTTATTGTCTTTCTCTAATTCTCTATAAACAGATTGGCTCAAAGGGAAACGAGAGTTTGAGAGTTTCGTTCAAGCGAAATGAATAATTCTAGCAGCGGAAGTACGAAACAGCTATTCTAGCAGCGGAAGTACGAAACAGCTATTCTAGCAGCGAGATTACCAAACAGCTATTCTAGCAGCGGCATTTCCAAACAGCTATTCTAGCAGCGGAGTACCAAACAGCTATTCTAGCAGCGGAAGTACGAAACGGCTACTCTAGCAGCGGAAGTACCAAACAGCTACTCTAGCAGCGGAAGTACCAAACAGCTATTCTAGCAGCGGAAGTACCAAACATCTATTCTAGCAGCGGGAGTACCAAACAGCTATTCTAGCAGCGGAAGTACGAAACATCTATTCTAGCAGCGGGAGTACCAAACAGCTATTCTAGCAGCAAGAGTACCAAACAACTATTCTAGCATCGGCAGTACCAAACAGCTATTTTAGCAGCGGAAGTACGAAACAGCTATTCTAGCAGCGGGAGTACCAAACAGCTATTCTAGCAGTGGGAGTACCAAACAGCTATTCTAGCAGCGAGAGTACCAAACAGCTCTTCTAAACAGTAACTCCGCAGCTACTAATTAAGCTGAGAATGTGGTGAGCTACAATGTACTTTAGCAAGCCTCAAATGTCTGTCCCAATGTGGTTGTGTGTGTCAGGATCAGTGGCGCAACCAGGGGGGGTGCTTGGGGGGGGGCCAAATCATCAATACATATTTTACCATATAAATTTACTAAAAAAACTGTAAAACTGTCTTTTTTCAACATGTGAGCCCCCCCCCCCAGCACTTTTTGCTGGTTGTGCCACTGGTCAGGATATGTGAGTGTGTGTATGTGTGAGTGGTAGCTTGTGTGTGTGTGTGTGTGTGTATGTGTGTGTGTGTGTGCAAAATATACATAATCTGAGAAAGGTCAGAGTTTAAAAAATATTACATCGGGTAAGGTATATTCACTCGGTGATATTTACCTGTAGTACAGTACAATACTATCAAGCATACCGCATCCTGTTGTACAGATGATATTCACATAAACATATCTCTAGTAAATACCCATATGTTTAGAATCTATGCCGAAGTCTCATGATTTAGACAAAGAAATAACAAGAAATGGGTTAGGGATGAAACATCGAAAATATCTACTTTCGATCTACTCAATCTGTTACAGGATGGGGACAAGTTATGTGATTACAATGTATGTGTGTGTGTCTGTGTGAGTGTGTGTGTCTAAGAGTGTGTGGGTGTGCGTGTGTGTTTTATACGCACACACTCACACACACACACACACATAAATACATCTGGTGACGCAACAAGCTACGCTGGATTCTCATCCGCGACTGTGGCTAGCGCCATGATTGGTTTAATCGATTAAAGGTTGAAAGCAATATTGGTTTGTCTTAATACGTCTCTGACCATTCGATTAACTTGACATGAAAGAGAAGTATGGAGCTGGATATGTCGGAATGATGTAAATGGTATTATTTTAAAGTAAACAACAAACTGAACTGAAACGGCGAAAAATAAATGGTTTTTTTTCTTAAAAGGGAGATAACTTCCAACAAACCAAAATCAAGAGTTACCTATTGTTATCAAAGATTATTGTTTTCAATCAATCTTTTGTTTAGTACCTTTATTATTACTCTGAATTTTTAAAAACACTATTCAATGCTTTACGTATCTATAAAATAATGTCCATATTTCTTAATGTTTAAATTAGTCATTTCTCATCCGCAGTGACAGAGACTTCAGAGGTATACTGGATCCAGTGGCAGATTCAAAGGCGGAACCCCGAAATCCGAATCGCAAGGGGGTTCATAAAACACATCTTAATCATTTTTTTTGTTGTCTGTCCTAATTTAAAGGGCCCATTATTATTCTCTACTGCGCCCCGAGCCCCTAACGACCTTTGAACCCTTTAACTGGGGCCCTTTAGCTCCAATTTTATTTAAAATAAAAGTGGATACGCCTGTTGAGTACTCGATGGCCCAAACGACCTTACCAGCTCAGCTCATCCACAAAAAGTCACATCGCTTATCCTATTAATAGGCACCAGTGGCCGAGCGGTAGAGAGCTCTCGACTGTCAGCCCCGCGGTTCGATGCTCGGTTAGGACCAAGGGAATATGTTTCCAGGCCCTGGTGAATATCGGTGAAAAGTCCCCCCAAGTCCACCCAGCTACCTATGGATACCTGTCTTAAAATCGGAGAGCAAAGCTCGGCTGGGCGTTTTGCTCATGACACAACCCCTTCACATGCCGAGGTAACAGAAATAGATGAATTTTAACTTCACCTGTCCCGATGGCCCTTAAGGGCTAAGGGAACTTTATGTATCCCATTGACTTCAGAATACATGTAATGTCTTTAACATTATGTATTTTTAATATATATATATATATATATATATATATATATATATATATATATATATATATATATCGAAGCTAACGTATATACCATCTGTCCGACATGAAAGTTGGCAAATCTGTAGAATGTCAACAACGCCTACATCAATCAGCACAGCTATCTAGGTTCAATTGAAACACAAGGGACACAACATTCGATACGTGTGCATCAATCTGGGCCAGTGATTGCCCCGTAATAGTGCAGCCTGCATCTAATAATAGGCTTAACGGGGGGGGGGGGGTGAACATGCAACACTTTAACACTAGACATGCGCTGACATATGTTTTAAATAATGCAGCCAACCATTTGCCTTGCAGTGAAAAGACCAGGCAACAGACTTTGAACGGATTCAGAGGTTTGAAGTGAGATATGCAGTAAACTATTGCTTTGAGTAAATGATAGAACATACACGTTTGGACTGGACCATTTCGCTCTAAGTATCTGAATTATACGTATATTGATGTATGAATATCTTGATAATAAATGCATGTGTGTGTGTGTGAGTGTGTGCGCGCGCGCCCTTATCTTGAAGTATAATTGCATGAATGTTTGATTATGTTGAGGTATTATCGCATGCATGTTTGATTATGTTGATGTATAATTGCATGCATGTTTGATTATGTTGATGTATAACTGCATGCATGTTTGATTATGTTGATGTATACTTGCATGCATGTTTGATTATGTTGATGTATACTTGCATGCATGTTTGATTATGTTGATGTATAATTGCATGCATGTTTGATTATGTTGAGGTAAAATTGCATGCATGTTTGATTATGTTGATGTATAATTTCATGCATGTTTGATTTTTCTGGAGCCCTTATAGTTTCATTTTTGAAAGGATTTATTTTCTTGGAGGTAGCCTTGGACAGTGTGTGTGTGGAGGGGGGATTGGGGGGGATTCAACATTTGAGGGCCTTCACAGTGGGGGGGGGGCTTCTACAGTGGTTGTCTAGTTCAGTGCTTCTCAAACTTTTTGAAGTCACGGCCCCCCCTTGGAACGCCAATCAATATGTCGCGGCCCCCCTATTTTTTCTTTTTGGTTTAGATTGCTTAAATTTACAATTTTTCGAAATTCCACGGCCCCCCTTCCGGACAGTCCACTGCCCCCTAAGGGGGCCGCGGCCCACCACTTTGAGAAGCACTGGTCTAGTTCACCTTTCCACAATAACGGCTCTACATGTAGTCACACATTATTGTCTACTCTTGCTGCTGTTTCAATTGATTCTATTTTAAAGTTTTATTCGCTGGTCACAATGGGGTTAGCGATGAATTTAACGACGTACTTTGGTTAATGACGAAATGGTTTATGCTTTAAAAAAAATATCTTGTGTAACAGCGCTGGCATCGCTCTACGACGTTAATCGATTAATGTGGTTATATTTGTGGGGAGTCTGGGATAACAACTGTCCTGGTTAGGGACAGTGATCGTTGAAAGGATTTCTGCCACTGACAAAGGCGCCGCCTAATATGTCTACCGTGAGGGTGGGGGGGGGGGGTGGGTGGGGAGGGCTAATCATCTACAGGCATGATTGAAATATGTTCCAGGGATGTTCCAAGTACTGACTGTGCGAGTACAAGTACAAATACGAGTACAAGTACTAATACGAGTACAAGCGCAAATGCGAGTACAAGCACAAAATGCGAGTACAAGTACAAATGCGAGTACAAGTACAAATGCGAGTACAAGTGCCCAAGGTGCGGGTACGAGTGCAGGTACACATGGTGTTTTACAATTGCTACTAAGACTGTGAGTACGAAATACTCAAGGTGCAAGTGGGATTACAAGTACTCTAAAAATGTACTCGATTACTTCTCGAGTATAGGTACTTGTTAAAACAAGTACCAAGTACCCCCATCTCTAATGTTTTGTCGTGAAGACCGAAAAGTCTCGGGACTCAGTGACCGGGTCAAGTTGTCTGAAGGCTGTTGGTCCTGACCAGTACAGAAATGACTCATGAATTAATCTCCTCCCCCCCCCCCCTCCAGAGTTAGCCATGTTTTATGTTGCGTCTAATTAACAGAAAGTTTAATTAATCCAACCCCGCACGCTTACATCACCTGCTCATCAAAATGAATAGAACCGTTAAAACACACACACACACACACATACAAACACAAATTAATTCCTTTTTTTTATTGTTTTTGATTTATTTCATCCCACACGCAATTACTTTGAAGTCAACATTCTGATATAACCCCATGTTTTCTTTTTCTGGATTGGGGGTTGGGTGGGGGTGGTGCAATTTCCGTTTTTTATTTTTTTGTTTTTCAAATTGTATAACTGAATCAACATCAGACAAATTAATGAATCAAATTAGAAGCACATGAGCTTCATTAAGTTGTTATAAATATATACTTAAATGGATCCCGATTTTATGGAAGACTGGGATCATCCAAGGTTTCGTAACTATCGTCATATTGGTGGCAGATGGGTGTGTCTCTACTGTGTGATATGTGTAGCTATATAGAATTCATGAAAGGGGTTGGCGATATTAAGACCCGCGTGCCAAAGTAATAAATTGCTCGACTGTTTGATCAAAAGAGTCTTAATGACCGTCAATTCACTGGTTCATATAAACGCTCCATTGATCGGATTCTGTACCGACGAATCAGTCAAATTAAAGACCTGTGGCCCTCGATTAAAAAATTTTGCCCACCCCCGCTCTAGGGTGTTATCTTCCCCTTGCGGTACACAAAGCAAGACTAGACAATTCATTTTTTTTAAATCGTTATCACTTGGTACGACAGATGTACTGACCTCTACTGACTTATCACTTGGCACCAACAGATGTACTGACCTCTACTGACTTATCACTTGGTACCGACAGATGTACTGACATCTACTGACTTATCGCTTGGTACCGAAAGATGTACTGACATCTACTGACTAATTCCGTGACGACCATTTGTCCACTACCAGTGGTCAGAAGTACTAGAAACTGTAAGTTACATCTTGATGCCCACACACCAGTGGCTGATGCTGCTGCTGCTGCTGTTGTTGTTGTCCCTCCACAAGTACATCATCTGTCCTATTGATTACAGAGATGTCACTCAGAGACGGGACAGTCTGATTGCCCTCCCTCCCTCTCTCCCCCTCTCCCTCTATTCCGAGTCAGAGGGTGGGAAGGGGGCGTGGGGTGCTGAGTCCAGCTACACGTGACGTGAGTTGTTGTGGTTCCTCGTGGAGTGACGGGCAGGGAGACAAGAGTGAGAGAGTTCGAACGCACTCAACGACTAGACAGGCGCGCGACGCCCAGTTTTGATTTGGTGCTATTGATTTCTCACCGATTACATCGGTCAGTTATTGTGACTGTATAGGGAGATGACGGCAAGTAAGTAAGTGTGGGTGTCTGCGTGCGCCTGTGTGTGTACAAATGTGTATAAGTGTGTATAATTGTGTATAATTGGTATATTCTAATGCACTATTTGCCAGTAGGATGTATTTGTTTATAATTACACCAAGTATTTGCTGGCTTCTAAAAGCCCATGACGAGCAGGGATAAGAAAGCCTGGCACTTCAATGTACACACATTTCTGTAAAAATTATCAAAGGATTGTACGCATGTTATCTACTTTCAAAATTATATATATATATATACATAATTTAAAAACGTGTATGTTTGGTCGCCCTAAAAACACAATGACCTATTCGCACTAGTCTATTGTACTGAAAAACTTGTCAAAAATATTAACGTTAATGAAACTGAACATTTCTAGTCAACGAGAAATGAACAGAAATACTCGGTCACAGTAAATACCACTAAACAAATTAAGACGGAAAACAGAAACAACAATATAATCTGTTTTACATAACTACTGTAATGACATAACTACTGCAATGACATAACTACTGTACTGACATAACTACTGTAATGACATAACTACTGTAATGACATAACTACTGTAATGACATAACTACTGTAATGCGTGAAGACAGAATTTTGTCTGACAGTACAACAAACATTCAAACTGTGGCCTTCATGTATCTCTTCCTACGGATATACAGGAAATACATTGAGGACGAAATAAAACTGCAAGAATTATGACTTAGATTTCACTTCTCCTCCCGTCCCCCCCCCCCTCCTTTCGTATTGTTTCCAATTCTAACGGAAATAAGGTATTTAAAAAAAAAATGAAAGCATCATGGACGGGGGGGGGGATATTGGGGGGGGGGGGTTGGGTTGGGGGGGGGTAAGGGTTTATTGTTAAGTGACGTCACTTTATGTTTTGTCTGAGAACTGGTCTGGAGCCGGTTTAAATGATGGGAGAGTGGTGGTGGTAAAGGTGGTGGAGATGGGGGAAGCACACATGCTACCCACTTCCTTCTTTTGCCCTGACTCTCATTTTAATTTTTTTTTTATTTAAATCTGGTCGACAGACACCTGAACATTCAGGTAAATGTTCACTTCTGAACTTTTTTTTTTTTATTTTTAACAACCAGGTTAGCTAATTTAATGCTAATGAAAACGCATCGAGTTTTATTTTTTTTATTATTATTTTTTTTTTTAAGAAAATACAGAAAAAAACTTTTTGTCCAGTTGAGTTTCAGAAAAAAAAAAACCTGCAGTGAATAGAAGACTGGGGGTGGGAGAAGGACACGGAGGGGGGGGTGAAAACATAAGGGGAGGGGGGGGCGGGTAGGAGTGATTTAGAGGGGAAAAAATACGAAGCAGCTGTTTTACAAGTATCCCGACCCCCCCCGAAAAAAAAATTAACTTTTTGAAAATTTACTACAGGTGATGGTGTTTGTATTTTGCATGTTTGTTTGGAAGTTCTAGCGAGCATTGGCTCTGTAACAAACAAACAAAAAAAAAAAGCGAAGTTTAATGTTGGATGTTTCGTGTATAAATGACGTATGAGTCGCTGAACAAATTGTTGGTTATTTTTATTTATATCTAACGATATCATGTGTCTGTATCTATTTATCTATCATTGTATCTATATATCTATCATTGTATATATATATATCAATCTATATATCTATCAATCTATATTTATATCTCTCCCTCTTTCTGTTTCTATCACTCACTATCTGTTTATTTATCTATCTATCTCGACTATCTTTCAATATTTATCAGTCAATATCTATCTAAATATATCTTCTATATCAGTGGTGGCAAACCTATGGCACGCGTGCCACAGCCGGCACGCAGAACCTCATCGATCGGCACGCGACTAAAATTTCACTTTCCTTTAATTTTAATTGGAGTGTTGGCCCTTTGCGATAAACAACTGGTTGCTTTTGGTTGAATTATGGGCAAGTGGCCCCAAAAAAGTTCACCACAAGGCCAGTAGCGTGAGGTGGGGCCAGGGGGGCCTAGCCCCCACCCCTGCGTTTTGTCTGGCCCCCTCTGCTTATTTGTTCTACTTAGTAAAATGTATTTACCTGCCCCTCCCCTGATATTGCCTGGCCCCTGCTGTAGAATTTTCACGCTACGGGCTGTTCGCCACCACTGTTCTATATCTATCTATCTATCCATCTATCTATCTATCTATCTATCTATCTATCTATCTATCTATCTATATATCTATCCATCTATCAATCTATCTAACTATATATATATATATATATCTACCGATCCATCTATCTATCAATCTATCTATCTATCTATCTATCTATCTATATATCTATCCATCTATCTATCTATCTATCTATCTATCTATCTATCAATCTATCTAACTATATATATATATATATCTACCGATCCATCTATCTATCAATCAATCTATCTATCTATCTATCAATCAATCAATCTAACTATATATATATCTATATATCTATCAATCTATCTAACTATATATCTATCTATCAATCTATCTATCTATCTACCGATCCATCTATCCATCTATCTATCAATCTATCAATCTATCAATCTATCTAACTATTTATATATATATCCATCTATCTATCTATCTATCCATCTATCTATCAATCTATCTAACTATATATCTATCTATCAATCTATCTATCTATCTCCATGTATAAATAGATACTTCAGTTTTCTATATCAAGCTACAGTGGCGAATAAAGGGGTGGGCGGAGGTGGGCGGTCAGCCCCGGGCGACACTTACACCGCAAACGTATTTTTGGCACTGGTATTGGGCGGCATTGATAGAGTCCGCCCCCCCCCCCCCACCGTTACTACTACTAGTTACGCCTCTGTCTAGCTATAAATCGAGCGAAACATCCAATGAAACAGCCCGGTCCCAGAGCCATCTAACAACTTCCGGTTGCAGATCTCGTCCAAATCAATATTTTTATTGACCAATTCGCCTGACTGACTCCGACCTCACGTTCCAATACATTATTTCTTTTTTACCCTCCGCCTCAAACCATCCTTTTAAAAAAAACTGGATTCATCCTGTTCTATCACTCTTTCCTCTCAAACAGTCTCACGAACTCAATCTTACAATAATGTCTGACAGTTTTTATCTACTAATTTTTTTTTGTCCCCGTTTTGTCTGTCTGTCCGTCTGTCCGTCATCACCCTAGATCTCAACAACCATAAGTCCTAGGCCCACGATGTATATATCATTTTGTAGGTCTTGGCCTGCCAAGAAATGACTTTTTTCCATTTCGCGATCTGACCTCTCAGGGCCGTAAAAGGGGCCTTAGTACCGTTTTTTACTTTATAAGCTATATTAATAAAGGAGCGCTATATCTCAGCAACTATAAGTCTTAGACCCATGATGTATATATCATTTTGTAGGTCTTGGCCTGCCATGTGTACATCAAAAGTTCATTTCGCGATAGGACCTCTGAGGGCCGGGCTTCAGGGCTCATTAGGGGCTTATATATTATATATACACCTTGTACGTTCAATAGCCCGTTAATTTGGTGCGAAATACTGCAGCACGTAGTTTCACCAAGATTTATTAAGAAACTCATCAAATGAAATAGTAAGCTTGTGTTCTGAGTTTAATTGAAAGTATCAGAGCTATGCAACAATTGACGGAGTTTTCGGACGATTAAATGACTATAATTTCGAATGTTTTCAATTATGAGTCCTATTTTAGTAACCACAAACCACTTGTAGTTAGATTTAAGAGAAAATAATTTTTTTTCAAATATAAAGAAACGTCTTTATAATTTTTTTTTTACAGATATATGCATTACACAATTGAATTTATAAACATTTCCCAAATTTACAAATATTTTCTGAAAGATAGCATACGTACTGATACATAACATGAAAATGCGCTAACATGTTCCAGAATGGAACAGGCTTAATTGCTTGTTTTATTTTCCCCCTCTAATTTTTCTGCGTTCTGAAAATAAAGATTTTTGTTCCCGATTTAACCTCCGTATTTTTATTGAAAAAAAAAATAAACAAACTTAATTAAGATGTTCCGATGTTGTCGTTATCAAGGCCAAGCAACAGCCAATAGTTTTAATAATTTATTTTTGGCTTTTAATTTGCTCTGATTGATTTATGATTTTATAAAAATCGGCCAAAGATCGTGTCAACAATGAAACAATTGTCTATTTTTGAACCCATTTCCTTCTATTATTTCAATGAAAAGTAAATGTTTTTTTTTTTTAATGAATTCTGCATTTAAATAGCTAGCTGGAATAGAGAATAGAAATGTGTTTATCAAAGCTCTCAAACAAGACGCACTGACCAATAAAATATTATAATCCATGTCATTGTAAACAAAATGAGATTTAAAAAAAGGTTGTGGCCAAACCTCCGGGCAATGACAAACGTTCGTGTTTTTATTTGAGTTACAAGTACAATAATATATATGCCAGGGCTTTACTAGACAGTTGAACTATATTTAGGGGTAGAAAAGGGTAATACGCCAATAAAACGGTTTGATTCACTGAACGCCATACTAAACCCAATGAAAAGTCAAACGCGGTTCTAATAGCTATTGAAGTATAACATATGGGTCAAATAGCCATCGGAATATCAACATGTGGCTCAAATAGCCATTAGAGTATCAACATGTGGCTCATATAGCCATCGGAGTATCAACATGTGGCTCATATAGCCATCAGAGTATAACATATGGCTCATATAGCCATCGGAGTATTAACATATGGCTCATATAGCCATCTGAGTATCAATATGTGGCTCATATAGCCATCTGAGTATCAATATGAGGCTCATATAGCCATCTGAGTATCAATATGTGGCTCATATAGCCATCTGAGTATCAATATGTGGCTCATATAGCCATCTGAGTATCAATATGTGGCTCATATAGCCATCTGAGTATCAATATGAGGCTCATATAGCCATCTGAGTATCAATATGTGGCTCATATAGCCATCTGAGTATCAATATGTGGCTCATATAGCCATCTGAGTATCAATATGTGGCTCATATAGCCATCTGAGTATCAATATGTGGCTCATATAGCCATCTGAGTATCAATATGTGGCTCATATAGCCATCTGAGTATCAATATGTGGCTCATATAGCCATCAGAGTATAACATATGGCTCATATAGCCATCGGAGTATAACATATGGCTCATATAGCCATCTGAGTATCAATATGTGGCTCATATAGCCATCAGAGTATAACATATGGCTCATATAGCCATCGGAGTATAACATATGGCTCATATAGCCATCTGAGTATCAATATGTGGCTCATATAGCCATCTGAGTATCAATATGTGGCTCATATAGCCATCTGAGTATCAATATGTGGCTCATATAGCCATCTGAGTATCAATATGTGGCTCATATAGCCATCGGAGCAAGGCTGTAGCCTCCCCCCCCCCCCCAAATTAATTCCTACAATCAAATTTTATTATAAAATATACTTCTTTATCATTGTGTTCCATTTTTTCTTACATAAAACTCTCCACACAACCCCCCCCCAAGCCGCACAGCCCCCCCCCCCCCAAAACAAAGTCCTGGCTACGGCCTTGCATCGGAGTAAAACATATGGCTCAAATAGCCATCGAAATATCAACATATGGCTAAAAAAGTCATCGAGGTATCAAAAATTTTATTTTTTTTTTTTGCGATTTGGTGTTAGCATGTATGCATGTGTTTAAAAAAACAAATACTATTTGTCAATACACTTATATGTTTCCATGGAAACATTGTTGTGATGAGGGGAGTTAAGGTTTTAAATGTCATGTTTGAATCAAATTCTATGACGCCCTGGAGAGATTTTCGTACTGTCATTTTATTTTATCTTTCCGCCGTAGATGACGGTGCATTGGTCATTTAGGTACCACGGGAAGCCGTAGGTAATTTACGTCTATAAGAAAAGAAACATCCAAACTAAACTGGCATAACGAAGGACATAGGCTGGAACCAGGGCCGTCGAGGGGGTAAGAGGGTTAACAATAACTCCTGTCCGAAGCTCCGAGCCCTTGAAGCCGCGACACTTTCCCTAATCCAATATAAAATTGATCAAGAGATTCGTAGCATTATCCTTGATTGTACGGTGCATCGAATTATCATTGATAGGAAGGGAGCCTTCAATATTGTTTGATGTGGGCCCTGGTGAAAGACACAACCAAAATATTTTATTTCTCAAACTCTAGATCCATGCAAGTCAAGTTGGTGCACCTTGTATAAAGGAGTGGTCACCCCAGAACCGATAAGTTGGTAATACTCGATTGCTCTCTTTCAAAGACTCAGGCACATGGCGTAGTTATACAAATTCGGTTAACGCACTATTTTTTTTTGTCTGACAGAATATGAAATAGAGAGAAAAGTTAAAAGACGATTGGACATTAAAGACTTTTTTTTTTTTGCAATTCAAAGAAACTTGGAATTTTACTCGTAATCTAAGTTAACATATGATGTACAGGTGTGTATTAATTTGATTTATTTATTTATTTTTGGTGTAACACGTGCATACGTCAACATGGTACGTGACATCATTACAATACATCACAGCAACGGTGACCATATGGGGTCCGCCAGGTGCGGCGAGCAAGATGGCCAACGGAACTTAAGACCGTGTAACGACATGGGGACCAACAATGTTTATTTTGATGAGGGGGCCCACCCCCGTATACATATGTGCATTTTTGCCCCCCCCCCCTGCTGTTACCGACGTCACGATTTCTCGTGAATACTTCTTTTCTGTGTTGTATCCCGGACTGTAAGTCTATGAACTTGAAAAAAAATGTACCATGCACGAAATTTTATTAGTCATGCAGCAATAATCTGTAGATTAAAAAATTGACCGTGCGGTATAGAGCGCTCGTTTGGGTCCCGGCTTCGAACCGCAGGTCTGAATTCCACCCAGCATTGAATGGACACATAACTTTAACTTGGGGGAACAACAGGCTGCTGGGCGTAGAACTAAGTCGATCCTTAGAGATACCTTACATTACTAAAACAGATGAATTCTACACTTCATCTTCCCCGAAGAGCCCTCGTATACTTAATCGAACTTTACTTTTTACCTGCATTTATAATTAATACAATATGTATTTGTTATTGAGATGCATAGCTTTAAGTGTTACTGGTTGTCGACATAAGTTAGTATTATTTTAAGTTTTCACTAGCAACTGAAGTGGAAGATTTTAAATTAAAAAAAAATTCTATAGAATCTGTTTTCACATAGGAAATTAAGGTAAAGGATTATTTGATTCCGATACCACAATAGCTCCGATTTCTGATATCCGATTGCTATTAATCGCGCAATTGTTTTTGATCAACAAAGTTTTTTATCCAAAGTACAAGTGCTGCTGAGAATAACTCCTTTTATGAGCTCTTTTTTTTGCTTTATTGATTTTAACTGCAGCCTAATTATTTATTTTTGTCTATGTTATGGTAACAGGTAAACATTATTAATTGTTCTCAGATATTCCTAGATTGCGATCTTTGTTAGTTTTTATGTTTTGTTTATTTTTTAAATATTATTGTTTTTTCTGTAGCGTACAACACACAAACTTACATCAACTGGATCAATACTTGGTAGAGTTGAAGACTTTCTCCTAATGTTTGTTTGTTTTAGTTTTTTTAACTGTTTGTTTTATTTAGGATGTAAGAACCCAAACGAATGTTGTAAAGTAATTAAAATATTTATGTGCACATTGTCTGGACTGTTGATGCTTTTTTGTTTCATTATGGTGAATGGTGGGGTTGGGGGGGGGGGTCGGCATGGCTGTAATAAAGAATCAAAGCAATTAGACATGTCACACGGAGCAATAGGTCCAAATTAAAAATAAGGGGAAATAAGCCCCACCAAAACAAGGGCCAGTAAGTTCCACCAAAACAAGGGACTATAAGCTCCACCAAAACAAGGGGCTATAAGCCCCACTAAAACAAGGGCCAGTAAGTTCCACCAAAACAAGAGGCTATAAGCCCCACCAAAAAACAAGGGCCAGTAAGTTCCACCAAAACAAGGGGCTATAAGCCCCACTAAAACAAGGGCCAGTAAGTTCCACCAAAACAAGGGGCTATAAGCCCCACTAAAACAAGGGGCAGTAAGTTCCACCAAAACAAGGGGCTATAAGCACTGCCATCGTCGTGGTGTTTCCAATGGCAGTGCCTATAAGCCCCACCAAAACACGGTGCAATTCCCACCACCAAAACAAGGAGTTAATCAAAAAGTCCCAGCCAGACAAGGGCAGATAAGCCCCCAGCAAAACAAGGGGCAGTAAGTCCCCGCACGTCACTGATCATCTGGAGAGAAAAAATTTGAAACCACGTGTGGGAGGAGGGTTAGCGAAACAGAAAAACGTAAGCGACCAGCCTGAGTCTTCTGCCCCTGGTCACAGCCCTGGGTTTGAGCCAAGCCTGGCACGCGCCCAATTATACCGTTATCATCAGTCATAGTTGAGTCTTAAGTGTGTACCTTCCGCCTTTCAAACCGGCAAACCATCGACCTTATCAGATAACAGGTCATAAAAGGTGGCCAGATTTCTACTTTGACAGTTACGTGGCTGTAACGGGCTGGAATCCAAAACTTTTAAATTGTTTGAGTTCTGCACTTGGACTGCCTCTTTTACATTTTTTAAGCGTAACTTTACGCCCTTTAATTGTTTGACCTTGGGTGAGAGGACGTAGCTAGATAATAAATGTGATTTATTAACGACTAGCTGTACCCTGCAAAACCTTTGCATAGAGTTATTTCCCCTTAGGTTTGATGAGTACGCTAGGTTATTTTTAGTTTCGGGCAGATCCGATTTTTTCATGATTTTATTACAATTTAAAGATGAACAAATAAATATGGAATTATTTCATATTTTGGCCTTCGGGTTTCATGTTTAAGAACCGCAGAAATTCTTATATTAGATTGATATAAACAAAAATATCTACTACAATAGACAACATCACGTGACAGGCTCCCATAGAAATGTTCATGTGACGTAGACCCAAGACTTTTTTTTTTATTACACCATGATGTCACACATGAGTGAGATTTAATTCATGATCTTATTTCTAGCCCAGGGGGGTGGGCAAATGTTTCGAGTCGTGGGCCACAGTGGGCTCGTACAGGTAAATTTGACAAGCGGGCCGGGCCAAGAGTGTTGACGTGAGATAATATTAATGAAAGGTTAGCGTCATAACATAAACGTTGTTTCTGTGAGATTCCCTCTGAAATGAATGGTTGGCCCGGATTTAAACTGTCTGGCAGGCCGGATCTGGCCCGCGAGATGCAGGTTACCCATGGCTGTTCTAGTCTAAATCCCTGTAAAAATGAGATATTTAACAAAAAATGAAAACGTTTGCCTCTTGATATTGTGGACCACTTTTACCCACCCACCCCCAACCATAGCGGAGTGTGAAACAGCCAGAGAAGGCACTACGTGAGATATAGGGATGTGACTGGACAATGGGGATTTGAGCCCGAAACCTTCAACATGCGGAACGTGTGAACAGCCGGAAATCCGTCGAGGCGCAATGATATCAGATGTGACGGCAAAAGGTAGGTGTCCTTTCTGCATCGACACACTACAAGGGGGGGGGGGGGTGCAATGATCATGTCGGTACTACACGGGCTACATGTGTGCTACAGCAGATACACACATACACTCTTGATTCAAATTGGTAACATAACAAGCCATAATGCGGGCCTATAACGATAATAAATCAGTAACGCGTGGCTGTGATACCAAAATTAAAACACCGGGGGGCGACAAGAATGGACATTTAATTAAAAATTTCTTTGTTTTTCTGTGAACATTTTTTATTATCCGATTCAAAGGGAAAACACTCCATCCCTTTTTACTACTGAACTTTTAGAGTTACTTCAATCATTCAATGACGTTTGGGTTATTCCTAGTTTGAGTGGCATTTGCTCTGTTTAAGTACTGTCTGCTTTCCGGGTTGCCATGGAAACGATAAAAATAGCGGGGGGAAACAATGATATTTTAACCACAACAGCTTTCATTAAATTAGGATTTTTTTCAAGATTATTTTTTTTTTCAATTTTTTTTTAAAGCACATACACTTTTCTACAATGAGACGTTATGATGACCTGGATAGGTTTGAAGTTTGGACATTTTTTTCTCAAGAATGGTGATTTCAAACATTGAAATAACAGATGTACATATATGTGTTTGTTAACTATTCAGTCAAATTTGACATGTTAACGTCACTTGAGAATCAGAACTGGTATGAGTCAATAAGCCAAACTTTTATTGCTGTATAGGTTCTTGTTGCTCAGACTTCATTTTTTTAAGTATCATGGGATTATGAAAACCCAGAAATGGGTTACAATATGTTAGGAAAAGTCTAATTCTTATAATTAATCGCTTTCCTGGTATTTTTTTTTTTTTTGGTTAGCTGATTTGATAGGGGAAAAAAACCGTATTGATTTTTCAAAACACTACTTAGCAAATATTCTCAAATTCGACTCTCACGTTTGCTAACAGTTTGTCTGTGTCACATTTTGTCATGTTGATAGGGTAAGTAAACCAATCATACCCTTTCCTTTATACAGTCTATACTGACCATCGCAAAGGGGGTCAGATGAGGCGAAGCTCGTCTGTCCCAGTGTGTGACGCCCCTGTAAGGATGAGATGAAATCTCTTACATCCTATGAACCACTAATGGGGCGGTTTTTATGGCGCCCTTCTTTCATCCCCATCATAGCCGATAGTGCAATGGCCTGGGAGGCACCACGGGAGATCGTCTGTCTCCGTAGCCACGACTATTCTATGGGAGTGTGTGACTAGTAAAAATGTCCAGCAGTCTTTAGTTTTCTTTAGTCTTTAGTTCTTTAGTGCGATTTACAGAGTGTTGGACACCCATCTGTAACCTGAGTGAAGCATCGATTTAACCCGAGATAACTCCAGACTAGAGAGCTGCACGGGAGTCAAAATCACACCCAGACCCACCCACTCCCGCGTTTTCAAAACCAGTCCCACCCGCTCCCAAAAGAAATTCCCCCCAGTCCCACCCGCTCCCGCGAAAATTTTTCCCAATCCCACCCGCTCCCGCGAAAATTTTTCCCAGCCCCACCCACTCCCGTCAAAAAATATTCTTATAAAAATGGTTTAAAAATTTTTGTAGAAATCCTCTCGATAAACATACATGAAAAACATTTAAGATAATAAGTAAAATAAACAGTTCTACAGTGTAAGTTCTTGTAAAAATAAGAGGTCATTAACACTTTCTGGAGATTTTTTTCTTTCTCCACAACATTACCCAAATGTCTACAACAGTTGTGGCATAAGGCAAAATCTCATTAACAGGAACATTCCCATATTTTGCACCAATGTTTATCAACTTTGCAGCCGATTCTTGGAAACCAGAGCCTTCGACCAATGAAAGGACCTGATGTCTTTAGCGCACATTGAAACAATGGTGTTTGTGATTTCTGTTTTAACCCGAACTGGAACCAGTTTAACAATCTTCTCTTGACTTGGAATGAAGCAAGTCATTGATGTAATTTTTGGAAATGGTGATCTGTTTTTATAAAACTCGAGATGCTTCCACAGACCATTCGTACCATCGCGTGCATTCCAAGTTATAATGGTATCACATCTTGTACATACCGCGAATGGCACATCCTCACCATCCAAGCGGAAACGATTGAAACTTTCCCAAATATTGCTCTCACCACCTTTATTTAAGTAACACTGAGTACCCTCGCTTTTTTGCGTAAATTAACTTTTGAATGTTTGCTTTATTATCCATTATTTGAAAATTAAAAAAGAGAATTAGAGAAGTATGTCTGTCTGTTTCACTCTTATTTGCTAGCTCCTTTGTGACAACTCAACAACCAATCAAACTCGAGGCGTTGTTAGTACAACGATTTATTAACATAAATGTACATCAGAAATTCATCAGAATACAAAAGTCCATAAATGAATACACTTCAATAATTCACTCTGCCTCAACTCTTACTAACTAGAGATCTCTAAAACTCCCCATAACTACTAATTTCTCCTAACTTCTCTTAATTAACTAATGTCCGAAACCAGCCCCTATTTATACCCCAACGTCCGTGCCCTAATTACCCTAGGTACGTCACAATCCCTTCAGTATTTTCCTAACTATCTAATCTTTCTAGGAGCGTCACCTAGACGTCATTGTTAACCCGACTAGCCTGTCCGACGTCGCCTCTCGGTCTTCACACCTTTGCTGTCTACTATTCTATAGTTTCCCCACCTTGTCCTAAGTCGTCTGTCACCTTGTCACCCTTATTGGTATTACTCCTAACTCTTAGATATCTATTATATTAAAACGTCGAAGGGGATAGTCTCTGTCTCTAAATCTACTCTAGCGTTTTGGCCTAAATATCAAGAATGTCAAGGAAAGGCCTTGAAATAGGTGTGTATCACAAATCATCCCAAGATCATCAGTGCGATTTGATTGATTCATCAGAAGTCTGCGAGAGTCTCAACTCAAACAAAAACCCAAACCCACGGGACTCCCGCAAAAACAAAACCAATCCCATGGAACTCCCGATAAGTTTATTTCCAATCCCGCGGGAGTCCCGCGGATTCCGCGGGACTCCCGCGAATCCCAATCCCGTGCAGCTCTCTACTCCAGACACTCATCGGGGTTCGAACTGGGGACGTTTCGGTTAGCGATCTACCTCTGCCACCTGCGGCAATTTTTTTTTAAGAAAAACAGGATGAATGAAAGAAGAAACGGTCCCTCCCTTTTCCGCCCCACCGATCCTTCTCACTAATGTCGCGCTGTCTAAATTCATCTAAGTATGCTCTTTTAATGTTTGTGTATTTTGTGTATATATGTTTATGTATGTTTGTGTATAATTGTTTACGTTTGAGTATGTTTCTGTATATTTGTATAAGAACAACTCATCTGTAAGCAAATATATAAGTCTATTAGTTCACCTCCATGAATGTATGCTTGAACTTGGGGAAAGTGTTTTATCAAGGCTAATGATTCTCTCCATCTAGACACGCTCTCGCTCTGTGTACTCACGGGGGGAATTCCCGACCACCTACTATGGGAGATTTCCATCAACCATTTCGGGAATTCCACGTACATCCCGCAGAGCACCAAGAGAAGTGCTTATTGCCTCATAGCCGTGAATGTTGACTGTTAGTGTGAGACGTAAAGTGCGGATACAGGGGGGAGGGGGGTGGGGTGGGGGGGTGCACAACTGATTGATGTAAACTGAGGAACTGATGGACACCATGGGGTTACTGTAAACGACAAATATATTTCTACTTATTGGACTTGACCCGAAGATTTAGGTAAAAGGTCATGTGTAAAAGGTAAAAGGTCATGTGTAAAAGGTAAAAGGTCATGTGTAAAATTGGATCTTCTGGTTTTAACATTTAAAGATAAAAATTAACCAATAAGGTTTGATAAAGTGATTTTTTTTTTTGTTCCAGAACATCTCTGAACCGATAAAATAATGTTGATCAATTTGTCTGTTAGTGTTTTCACTACCAATGCTACATGGGCTGTGTTCGCTACCAATGCTACATGGGCTGTGTTCGCTACCAATGCTACATCTATTTACTGAAAGCTGTGTTCGCTACCAATGCTACATATATTTACTGAATGTTGTGTTCGCTGCCAATGTTACATATATTTACTGAAGGTTGTGTTCGCTACCAATATTACATATATTTCTACGCTTTCTACTGTGTGTCTAGTGTTTCTTGATTTAAGTTCAGCAACTTGATATATTTAAGTAGCTTCCCAAAATAGAAGTTCTTTGAACGCTGAAGCCCTGATCACTTGTCAAGGGTCCCGGGTTTAAATGAATTAACAGATTAAGGGTCATAGGGGCCCCGATTTCGAAAGATTATTTAGAGCCAAATATTTGCAAACTGTACCTTTGGGGCCGTCCATAAAGTACGTCACGCTCCAAGGGGGGGGAGGGGGGGTCAGGCCAAGTGTGACGTCACATTTTTTATATATTTTTAATTTTATTTCTAATTTAATTTTTTATTCTTTTAGTAAAACTTAATAGTTTTAAAAATAATTTTCAAAAAAATTTCTAAAACACTTGAATTAGTTTTATGTCAATCAAGCATGAAATGCATATCTTTTCAATGTGTTCTTTACAATTCCTCATGCTAGTTAGGAGCGCTAATATACTGTTGCGAAGCTTTGTTTTATTTGTGGCCTTACCAGAAGTGTTATTATTTCTTTGTTGCCTGCTGATCACTGATCAAGAAATTTGGAATTTGTATTATAATACAAAAAAGTAATTGAAGTTGCAATCCATCACTTCGTTAAAATAATATCGATGCCTTATGCCTTGCAACCAGTGCGCCTGGAAGAAGTGCTTATAATTGCGTGGAACATCGAATGGCTCCATTTAGCAGAGAACTGTCTGGTGTCATATTGCCAAATGAACATTATGGCATTCACTTTGATTCGCAGGGCAGAACAATAAATGAGGATTTTAAAAGAACAAACTTCAAGTTTGCAGGTGAAACTTTAGCTGAAATCTGGTTGCATGTGATTGTTGACCAATTTCCAACAGTTTCAGAATATATCAACCCTGAGGAATGTGAATTGGATGCAGTAGGAATGATGTCGAAGGATAAGAATGGTCTGACCATCATGTTCGCACCAGCCAATACTTCACTGAAATTGTGAAATGTCAGGACATAAATTGTTGCGACAAAGTACGGAGCTCATTTTTCAACGTTTTACCTTCGAGATTATTTCCTCCTCCAAATCCAATCCCAATCAACCAAACAACTGATGGACTCAGAGCTTCAGAATGGGCAGATGCAGATGCTCATACATTTCCTTCATTGTTTGTTTGTGGCACAAACTCTCAAATTTGATGACATTATGCCAAGATCAACAGGAGTTTTAAAAGTACAACCATATGATCTTTATTGTCCACCTTTGCAGACCAGCATACATGATCAAATTTGCAAAGTGTGTCACTTATACTTTGCCTCATAAACAATGTTGAAGAAACATACAGGATAATACAGAGCTCGGGCGTAGGAGAATGTAAAAAAGTAAAGTTTCCTTAGCCCTAAAGGGCCGTCGGGGCAGATGAAGTGTAAAATTCATCTGTTTCTATAACCTACGCATATGAAGGGATTGTGTGGTTTGCACAATGCCCAGCCGCCTTTACTCCCTCAACATAAAGTCAGGTACCCATTTAAAGCTGGGTGGACTTGGAGACTTTCACCAGGACCTGAAAAAGTCATAAGGTTCTCACTGAGATTCGAACCCAGGACCCTCCGGTCGACAGTCAAGCGCTCTATACCACTCGACCACCCGTCTCCTAGGAGAATGTGCCAACCCCAAATTTTTCAGAAACAACTCAGACAAAACGCATCCGTCCTTTGAGAATCGCTTCTAGAAGGCAAAGAGAACTCATGGCAATTATTGGCAGAATGGAAAATGCACATTCAGAGGATGTTGAGTGGCTAGATGGGGATGAAGTTGATCTGTCTGCAACTATCCTTCCAGGAAACGATGATGGGGAAAGATTTATGTCAGTCTTAGCTATGGATGAACACTTTACTTCACCATGGATGGATGATGTCTAGTGAATATATTTTTTAACTAAACATAATTCACAGGCCCACTATAAACATATTCAATATAGCACCAGAGCTGCTCACATAATTTGTCAATCTAGTCCTTTTTTTTAGTCGCATTATTTTGTTTCCATTTTTATTATTTAATCACTGGTTGAGGTCAAGTTTCGCTAATCTACTTCTTATCCTGTGTCAAAAGAATGCATAATCGGAAGATTATCTCAAAGTTCACCTCACCCATTGTAAATGAATAGGTAGCAGATAAATGATGTTTATTATATAATTGTTAAGTCTAATTTTTGCAATTTTTTTTTTCAAATTCAATTGATTGAGTTACTGTTTCAAAGAATAACTGAAACAACTACATGTATTGACAATTAGTTATTCTACTATTAAACTCATTTAATAATCTGATAGTTCTTTTAATATTTATATTTTAAGGCAGTTTAATAGTGAAGTGTGATTTAAGTTTTCGATGAAACTTTAATTAGTTGTTAATTAAAAAAAAATTTCAAAAGTGTGACGTACTTTAGGGGGGGGGGGTCCAGAGATTTGTGACACTTTGTGACAGGGGGGGGGAGGGGGGGTCAAAAATCGTCAAAAATAGCGTGACGTACTTTATGGACGGTCCCTTTCCTTAGGGCTCCGAAATGTACCATAGTATAGGGTCACTAAATGGCTACTAATTGCGCCTTTGTATATGGCTTAAAAACGTAAAAACCGTTCTAAATGTAAGTTATCTAGGTCACAAACTCCGTGTGCAAACAACATCAATACAAATAGACCAAAACAAATCTAAATTTAAATAATAATAATTTATAATTGGCCTAAATTAAAATATGACGCAACATTCTGTTACTGATATTTTGCTTGCATACTTTCCATTCCATGCATTTTCCAATAGTTTGTTTAAGACAGAATGATAAACAATCTTAGAGCAGCAATTAACGATGGAGAACATGCACACTGTTTGGATGTTGACAGAAACATTCCTTTCTGTTGTTGTTGTGAGCAGGGCGAAAAAAAAAATCCAAACCAAAACGTCACTAGGGTAAATACGAAGGAAGGGGTGTGGCGAGAGGGAGTGGCCAATGCAAGAACGGTAACCCAGAAAATAAGGAATGCCTAAGTTCTAAACTAGAGTTGTGTTATCGTGTTCTATCATAGTACATTTCATCAAAAATTATTATTAATTGTTTTCTTAGTAAAAAGGTAAATTTAAGAGGCGAATAAAACGGCTTGGGCTTGGGTAGAGGGTGCGCGCCCTAGGCTATGGCTTTTAGCGATAGGGTGGAGTAAAATCGTCATTTTACACGTGTAGTAATATTTCCAGTTTTCTTCCATTTAAAACGCCCGAAATCTTTTATGGCCAAACCGATCTTAATTTGCGTCTGGTAGAGTTGTAGAATTTATTACTTTTCATAAAATGTTTTCCAAAATAATATATTTTTTTTTTACTAAGAAACGAACTTCTTTTTAAAATGCTTTGAAATATTAAATGTATGTATCACTGAAAAAAATGAAAAGCCCTAAAAAAAAAGATTTATGACTAAAAACTAAACTTCTTTAAAAAATTAATAATAGAAATATGAACTGCTCTCAACATTTTATGACTGATGAAATTGAAATACTCTTTTAAAATTTCTGAATGAAAAATTAAGTAAAAGATAAATTAATTTGTTTATTTTGAATTCAGCATGTTTGTGACGAACTAAATCTGAATAAAGTTTAGATTCGTGTACACAGAAAAGTATGTAGCCTGTACACATAAACAAAACATTCCCGTAAAACTTTGGATAAAAATTGTGGAGATGCTCAGATGCAAAACCTTTGCATAAAGTTGTATCACCTTAGGCTTGATCGGTAGGCTAGGTTATTTTTGGTTTCGGGCAGATCCGATATTTTCATTTAAACTGGAATAATGTTGTATCAATTCTTTACTTTCGATTTTGCGCAGAACCCACACGCTTATATAAATATTGATTACACGTACAGGAACAGGTTGGCCAATATAACTCACACAGGGCGACACAAAAGCTAGATACTGCCCTGGTCCTTAGATAATAAAGTCAAAATGTATATATATATATTCAGTTTGACATGTACAGAGTTGGCTGATAGTAATCAGAACTATTATTTTTTTATTGTATATTATTATTTAATTATATTATATGCTTATTATCTTTTGCTTATTTTTATTGCGGTTAGAAATATCAGTCAAAAGTAGAAAAGCCAATAGCTGTACATGTGAACTACGCTATCATATACATTGTTTGGGGAGTGAGAAAATAATAATTACAAAAATAATGATTACAAAAATAATGATTACAAAAATAATAATTACAAAAATAATGATTAGGAAATAATTCAAATAGCTGAGGCCTTGAATCAAAAATAAAAGCTGAAAATAAAATTATGGATGACCAAATGGTTCCATCAGGTTTTGTGTTTTCAGTTCACAGTACCAGCTTATTTTTTAATGTATTCCTTTCATTGAGTCTGGTAGCATCGATTTATGACGTCATTCTCACGGTGCTTTTATTATCTATTTGTGGCATTGAGTAGAAGTAGGAAAGTGGGAAGAAAAGAAGATATTTAGAGCTAGTAGGTGTTAAAGATAGGGAAATGATAGTTAGATATATAGATAGATACACAGAAAGACAGAGAGAGAGAGACACACGGACGGATGGACGGACAGATAGATAGATAGATAGATAGATAGATAGATAGATAGATAGATAGATAGATAGATAGATAGATAGATAGATAGATAGATAGATAGATAGATAGATAGATAGATAGATAGATAGATAGATAGATAGATAGATAGATAGATAGATAGATAGATAGATAGATAGATAGATAGATAGATAGATAGATAGATAGATAGATAAAAACTAATAGACAGAGTACACAGTGATGGGTGAAAAGAAGGGAGGGGTGAGAAAGAGAGAGAGAGAGAAAGTGTGAGAGAAAGAGAGTAAGAGAGAGAGAGAGAGAGGAGAGAGAGAGAGAAATGGACCAGGTCATCATAGAAAGTGGACGGTGCCAAACATGTTGGATCCTTGACCTTTAAGCCGAATAGATTTTCTTGAGGTAGTACTTCTTAAAGCGGCACAGGCGATACATTCACCCTCCTCCTCCTCTCCCCCCCCCCCCCCGACCGACCAGACCTAAGTGTTGTTGATGGAAAAACATTCCAGACCAAAAACAACAACAACAACTGATTGAGAGACAGACTATAGATTTAGTATGGGAGACAGACTATTGGTTTAGTTTATTACAGTGATAGCCATAGAGTGATAGACAGACTATAGGTTTGGTTTATTACAGTGATAGACAATGTTGATGGGTTTTTTTAAATAAAGTGAAAAGTACTTAATTGAGCTGTAGTGATGTATTGTGGTGTATGGTAGAGTATTGTCTGTTGTATATTGTGGTGTATTGTAGTGTAATGTGTGTATTACATTGTAGTATATTATGTGTTATATAGTGGTGTATTCCTGTTTCATATTGTAATGTATTGTACTGTATCGTCTCTGTTATATTGTGTTATATTGTGGTGTGTTGTCTGCAGTGCCGGCTTTAGGTATAGGCGATACAGGCAGCTGCCTAGAGCGGCACTTTTTCAAGAAGCGGCAAATTCCAGCAAAATAAAACAATATCAAAAATATAAAGATTAAAAATAAAATTGATGAATTTGAGAAAGTGTAGAATTAAATAAGAGCACAAAATTTCTTAGAGTGGCGACAACAAATAAGTCACGTGGATTAACGCTCTATCTTAATTTATTACATCACTATTATGACATCACTATTTTCAAAATTATTTTCTTCTTTTGCATTTAACAAAATTAGATTCAGATATAATGGAGGATCGTGCTAAATGGCCAGTTATAAGTGATAATATTCGTTGTTTTCTTATTCAGCATGATCCAAAGCAAATCAAATTTGAGTCTAGTTATCCGAAAGATGAAAGTGGGAGACAATTTTCTAATTACCACTATACACGAAAACTGGCTAACGGAGAAACTTTAAAAAGGAAATGGTTGATGTATTCTACGTCAGTAGATAAGGTATATTGTTTTTGTTGCAGAATATATAACAGGAGTAAATCTGCCTTAGCAACACATGACAGTTGTGACTGGAAAAATATGGCAAGTATAATGCAGCATCATGAAAAATCTCCAGATCATTTAACCAGTTGTCTTGGTTGGAAAGAACAAAAATGAGGATAACAAATAATAAAACTATTGATGACGTGAATCAGCACCTTATAAATGGTGAAGCGAAACACTGGAAGGATGTATTAGAAAGAATAATATCTTTGGTCAGAGTACATGGAGTGCAATATTTACCCAAGAGGGCAGTCTGATCGGTTACATACACCTCATAATGGAAACTTTTTGAAATTTGTTGAAGTTATTGCTGACTTTGATCCGGTAATGAAAGAACATATAAGACGTATAAAATCAGATGAAATTCATGACCATTATTTAGGAAAAAAATATTCAGAATGAGATCATTCAACTGTTGAGTAAGGAGGTAAAACAGAAAGTGATAAATGATCTAAAATGCAAAATATTACGCTATAGTTCTCGATTGCACACCAGACGCCAGTCACAAAGAACAGATGACAATGATTGTTAGATTTGTTACAGCAAATGAATCGACAAATGACAAACCTTCAGAAGTTTCTATCAATGAACACTTCATTGGATTCGTAGAACTTGGAAAAATCTACAGGTGCAAGTATGGTGGAAATTTTACTTAAAGAACTGTCAGATTCGGGCATTTGTCTAGATGATATGAGGGGACAAGGCTGCGATAACGGAACGAACATGCGGGGAATACATAATGGTGTCCAAGCAAGAGTTAAAGAGCTAAATCGAAGAGCCTTTTATGTCCCATGCATTGTGCATTTGGTGGTGAATGATGCCGTTAACTATTATTTGGAAGCAGTACAGTTTTTTTGAGGTAATTCAAAATATATACACCTTTTTTTCTAATTCAACACATCGCTGGAATGTATTGTTAGAATATGTCAAAAAAAAAAGAGGCAGCAGGTTTAACTGTTAAAAAGTTATGCGCAACACGCCGGGAAAGTCGAGTTATTGATGTGAAGGTAATTCGATACCAAACAGTTGAAATTTATGATGCATTCGTTTCAATTGCTGATGACATTTCACTTTATGGACCACGTGGAACCCAGTCCCGTGCAGAAGCTAAGGGAATTGCACGAAAAATACTCGATTTCAAATTTATTTGTTCATTAGTGATTTGGTATGATGTTTTATTTGAGATCAATATATCCAGCAAAACATTTCAAGAAAAAGATCTTGATTTAAAGAAATCAATTCAACAAGTGAATGCAACTAAAACTGTGCTCCAGATGAAGGTTTTACCAAACAGTTACAACAGCTAAATCATTGGCTGAAGAATTTGGTATTGAGTGCAATTTCCCTACGGAAATACAAATAAGATCTCGACTAAGATAGAGTAAATTTGACTATGAAGTTTCAGATTATCCAATTTCGAGCCAGAAATGAATTTCAGAGTAAATTTCTTTAAACAGATAGTGGATACCGCAATTCAATCAGTGAATGATCGATTTATGCAGTGAACATCTCATAGCAATTTATCTGGATTTTTGTATGACATTAAAAACTGGAGAAATGTGATAAAAGAGAGGTTTTCAAAGATTGCATGGACCTTCAATGAGCTTTAACATCTGAAAACGAAGATTCAGCAGACATATGCAACAGAACTGTGCGATGAATTATTTGATTTATTAAGGAGAATTACAGAAAAATCAAGCCCTAGAGTTATATTAGACTATCTATGTGGAATGGGCTTGGTTGCCTAGAGTTATATTAGACTATCTATGTGGAATGGGCTTGGTTGCCTAGAGTTATATTAGACTATCTATGTGGAATGGGCTTGGTTGCCTAGAGATATTAGACTATCTGTGTGAAATGGGCTCGGTTGCCTAGAGTTATATTAGACTATCTATGTGGAATGAGCTTGGTTCTCTTTTTCCGAATGTATACGTGGTATTGCGAATCAATATTTACAGAGAAAACGACTGCAGAAGATTTGGATCTGACCGAAGTAATTGAAGAGTTTGCGTCTGTAAAAGCTAGAAAAGCATATTTTTCTTGAATTCTCTTCAATCTTTTTAATGTTTAATAACCATGACATTTCATTTTGTTTTATCTTTCATTACTTTTTTAACTTAGCAAAAAAACTTCCTAAAATACACTACGTATATTTAAAACTCTTTAACTTTTATAAAGTTGCCAAATTTAAACAAGCAATTAAGCCTGTTCCATTCTGGACACAGGACGTGTTAGCGCATTTTCATGTTATGTATCAGTACGTTTGGCTTTCAGTAAATATTTGTAAATTTCGGAAATGTTTATAAATTCGATTGTGTAATGCATATATCTGTAAAAAAATATTATAAAGACGTTTCTTTATATTTGAAAAAAAATTATTGTCTCTTAAATCTAACTACAAGTGGTTTGTGGTTACTGAAATAGGACTCGTAATTGAAAACATTTGAAATTGTAGTCATTTAATCGCCCGAAAACTCCGTCAGTTGTTGCATAGCTGATACTTTCAATTAAACTCAGAACACAAGCTTACTATTTCATTTGATGAGTTTCTTAATAAATCTTGGTGAAACTACGTGCTGCAGTATTTCGCACCAAATGAATGGGTTATTGAACGTACAAGGTGTAGAATGGGGCCACATATATAACTAGTTGCTAGTACCCGGCTTTGCCCGGGTTTAAAATAAGGTTTTCTGTTTACCTTCTGTTTTCTCCCTACCCCCTCTCTCCCTTCCTCTCTCTCTCTCTCCCTCCCTCCCCCTCCCTCCCTTTCTCCCTCCCCCCCTCTCTCCCCTCTCTCAAATCTCTCTCCGTCCCTCTCCCATCTCCCTCTCTCCCCTCCTCTCTCTCTCGCCCCGTCCATCCCTCCTCCCTCCTCCTTCCCTCTCTCTCCCTCCCTGCCCCCTCTTTCTCTTTATCTCTTCCCTCCCATTTCTCCCATCCTCTCCCTCTCTCTTCTTCCCTCCCCTCTCTCTCCCTCCCTAACCCCCTCTCCCCCCTCCTTTCTCCCTCCCTCCCCTTTCCACCTCTCTCTCTCCCTCCTCCCCTCTCTCCCCCTTCCTCCCTCCCCCTCATTCCCTCTCTCTCCCTCCCTGCCCCCTCCCACTTTTTTATCTCTCTCTCCCTCTCTCCCTCCCTCCCCTCTCTCCCCTCCCTACCCCCCTCTCTCCCTCCCTTCCTTTCTCTCTCCCTCTCCCCCTGCTCCCTCTCCCCTACTCCCTCTCCCATCTCCCTCTCTCCCCCTCCTTTTCTCCCCCCTGTCCACCCCCCCCTTCCTCCCTCTCTCCCCCTCCCGCCCTCCCTCCTACCCTCCTTTCCTCTCTCCCCCCTGCCCCCTCTCTCTCGCTCTCTTTATCTCTCTCTCTTATCTCTCTCTCTCTCCCTCCCCCTCTCTCTCTCTCTCTCTCTCTCTCTCTCTCTCTATATATATATATATATATATATATATATATATATATATATATATATAATACTTATTATTATGGCTTCACACTTCTTCTAAAATCCTTCTTCATTCCTTTAACTTCCTCAAGCTGTACAAATAGGGAAGCATGAAAAAACATAAACAATTCTTTGCATCACAAAGGCACAATACAGCACCAGCGCGCAAGTTCTATTCGATCATAGGGAAATGACGTCACAGAGGAATTTTATTTATGGCGCCGTCGAGATTACTTTAATATAGTAAAATACTAAAATAAAAAAAAATTAATTACAATTAAACTACCCATCGATATGAAACGAAACCTGTCCTATAACCTTCCCCATGTAATTATGTGTATGTGTAACAAATTTCACGTTATTTGTTTGTCTGGATCTTGAGTTATAAGGGAACAGACAGACAGACAGACAGACAGACAACGAATGCGTCTTATAAGTATAGAGGTATATAAGCCCCTTAGGAGCCCTGAAGCCCGGCCCTCAGAGGTCCTATCGCAAAATGAACTTTTGATGTACACATGGCAGGCCAAGACCTACAAAATGATATATACATCATGGGTCTAGGACTTATGGTTGTTGAGATCTAGAGTGATGACGGACAGACAGACAGACAGACAAAACGGGGACAATAGAGCATTTTTTTTCGAAAATGCTCTAAAAATGTGTTATGAAGAATGAAGAATGATATTTTTATTTTCGTAATTTGGATTTACTTCATAATTAATAGCATTTATAGAGTTTTCTTAGAAAAATGAAACTAAAAAGGGCGGCATTTTTGTCCTTGCCTATATCACAAAAATGTCTAAGGCCGGCACTGGTTGTCTGTGTTATATTGTGGTGTATTGTACTGTATTGTCTGTGTTATATTGTGGTGTGTTGTCTGTGTTATATTGTGGTGTATTGTACTGTATTGTCCGTGTTATATTGTGGTGTGTTGTCTGTGTTATATTGTGGTGTATTGTACTGTATTGTCTGTGTTATATTGTGATGTAGTGTACTGTGAGTTAGTTTTTATGTTAGTGAATTCCCCCTAAACACGTGTGTCTGTGTGTGTGTGTATACATATATTTAGGCTTGTTTTACGTTTCTCAAATTAGACCAATTTATTAAACATGTCCAGAGTCAAGCCTTACGTCAAAAAGTAATTTCGTTCAACAAAATGTAAAACACAACACATGCGGGTCATGTTAAGGTCAACCTTTATGACGCATTTAGCTAAATGCAGAAAATGACTTAGTAAATTTAATATTTTCAGAAAAAGACCGAGTTGCACATTTTAGGAAAGGGGGGGGGGTAGGGGGTCGTTTAAAAAGATTTTTAAAAAATTTAAAAAATTAAAAAAAACGAAAACAGAACCAATTTATATATAAATTATCTCTAAAAGTCTTTCTATAAAACTGAGTCTGTTCTTTTTTATTTTATAATGGGTAGGTGCAATGCCGGATAAAGTCAACTCCCCCTACTCCTTTACCCCCCTATCATCTAATCCCCCACCGCATTACCCTTACCACCCCTCCCC
Organism: Bulinus truncatus; assembly: GCA_021962125.1. NCBI lineage: Eukaryota > Metazoa > Mollusca > Gastropoda > Planorbidae > Bulinus > Bulinus truncatus. The sequence goes on along the minus strand of JAGDYQ010000005.1, from coordinate 9,807,685 downwards.
CCCCCCCCAAAGGAACATAAATTGAACACATTGCGCTATTCCGTTTAGGAAATGTATTTATTTTTTTTCTGGTTATAATCTTAAAGTATGATATATAGTTGACTGAGTAAATGGGTCATTAGTATCTCCTCCAGAGACACTGACTCACTGACTCTATAATAGCACCCGTCTCTAGCACAATCTCAGAGGAGTCTAGACTTTCTATATAAATGTGAATAGATTCCAACTCGCAAACACAATATGTTAAACTCATTCAATCTGCTAACAAAATGTATGACTTTAATAACTTAAATTATAATTTCGGCTAAGACTCGTGTGTGTATGTTTGTGTGGTGCCCTCTCTTCTGTGTATGTTTGTGTGGTGCCCCCTCTTCTGTGTGTGTTTGTGTGGTGCCCCCTCTTCTGTGTGTGTTTGTGCGTGCCCCCTCTTCTGTGTGTGTCTGTGTGGTGCCCCCTCTTCTGTTTGTGTTTGTGCGGTGCCCCCTTTTCTGTGTGTGTTTGTGTGGTGCCCCCTCTTCTGTTTGTGTTTGTGCGGTGCCCCCTTTTCTGTGTGTGTTTGTGTGGGGCCCCCTCTTCTGTGTGTGTTTGTGTGGTGCCCCCTCTTCTGTGTGTGTTTGTGTGGTGCCCCCTCTTCTGTGTGTGTTTGTGTGGTCCTCCCTCTTCTGTGTGTGTTTGTGCGGCGCCCCCTCTTCTGTGTGTATTTGTGTGGTGCCCCCTCTTCTGTGTGTGTTTGTGTGGTGTCCCCACTTCTGTGTGTGTTTGTGTGGTGCACCCGCATTCCTTAAATCCAAGTTGACGCCCTGATCACGTACTTATTTTTGATAATGTATGTAAGTTGATCCAGCATGGCCTGGTAGTATTGCTTGTCGGACTATTTGTGTATGTATGTATGTGTGTGTATCTGTGTGTGTGAGAGAGAGAGAGCGAGAGAGAGAGAGACAGAGAGAGACAGAGAGATAGATAGATAGATAGAGAGAGAGAGAGAGAGAGAATCCAAGTAGGAAAGTTTTAAAACTAAATACCCTTCGACAAATTTGCTGACCATATCGCTTAGTTTTATAAAGCGCTAACTTGACAGTACTTTGATCCTCAAGAAAGTGCATAAAAGTCTTTAACGGGCATTAAGACGATTGTGTTATGTAACAACTACATAATTTGTGCACAAATTATGTTGTCATATTTAAAAAATATTTATTTTTTATTCTTTAGAGATTCGGAGGAGGGCGCACAAAAACAATAAAATGTAACTGGCACAGGGGCGTCACAACATCCAGCTCCGGCTCTGGGCTTAAAATTAAAAAAAAAAAGTAAAAATTTAATTTTTTTTTTTTTTTTTAGTTTGACGTGTGCACACAGTTGGCAGCAAGTCATCAGATAATTATTTACTTATTATTGTTATTTTCTTTTGCTAATTAATTTTTTTTGTGGTTAGCAGTATCAGCCAAAAGATAAAGGCCTATAACTCAACATGTGGACAACGATATGATGTAAATTGTTTGACGGGTAAGAAAACAATAGTTACAAAAATAATAATTAAGAAATAACTCAAATAGCTGTGGCATTGAAGGGGGAAAAAAGGAATTCCCCTAAAACAGAAATAATAATGTAGCCAATACACGACAAAACTGTTATGGCTACTTTATAGCCAATACACGACAAAACTGTTATGGCTACTTTATCCTTTTTTTACTTAGGGAATCTAATTTCGGCCTACTGTACCATCCTTGGTCAGATATTTTGACCAGCACTAGAAGAAAATGGACAAAAAGGACCGGACAGTTCATATTTGTTAACGGAAATCAATTACTGGTGAATGTGAGGATACTGGCACTCAAGAGGGTCTCACACTGGAGTGGGGCGGTTCCCTCAAGACTCGTGGGGGGTAGGATGGTAGGGGTCACTAATGTCTACTGACTATTTTGACTGTGAGACAGGCAAGTCAATGGGGACTTCAAAAATGTCTATCTTGACTAAACTATGGGGGCCACGAAAAATTGACGGCGGAGTAGGAGGAAGGTGGAAGGGGAAGGGAAACAACAGACATGGTCAAGGAGTGGCCGTGAACTACTGAAACTGTTTCTTTTTAAAATGACCAGAGGGCAGTTAATGGATTGGTGGTGTTAATAGTTGATTGTTTGGTTTGTCAGAGTCCTAGTAGGAGGTCATCAAAAAAGATTGGGGGGGGGGGGGGGGAACGACTCAGGTTTCGGTCAATTCTTAGCAGCTTAAATTAAACAGTAGCCATGCAATCGACACCCGCGATAGCTCAGTTGGTAGAGCGGAGGACTGTAGAGAGATGAAGCTATCCTTAGGTCACTGGTTCGAATCCGGTTCGCGGGAAATTTTTTTTTTTAATTGGCATTTTGTTTATTAATGAAAATTTATTCTCTAATTATTTGTATCTCCCCCCCCCCCTTTTTTTTCTGTTTAAAAAAATAATTTTGGCATTGATGCAATGAAAGTAAAATGTAAAGTCGTGAATATATTATATTTCTAGTGTCCGCTATCAAATGAGACAAGCAGTCATTCGTCATTTGACGTCATTTTTTTTTGAGAAACATCATTGAAGTTATTTATTTCTGTACCATTAAGAAAACATTTGACAGACTAGTAATCTCGCAGGTTTAATTTAGGATTTTACGATCAAATTTAATTTCTCTAATTTGACGTCTTCAAACAAAAATTTATTCCTACCTTCATTTTAAAAAAAATAAAAAGTTTGAGTTTATATTTAAAACAAAACAAATTATTGCTAAAGATTTGACTAAAATTAACAAAACCATGGTGAGTAACTGAATTATAGCCATTGGTTGAAGTCTTAATGTTGGTCGGTCAGTCGATTGATAAGGTACATGATTATACGGATACTAGCATCCCAATTGCCAAGTATTGAGTTGAGTATAGCATATCTTTGGACATGACTGATCACCAGTAATCCACAGTATCAGTACATAATGTGTTGTTGTTGTTGTTGAGTGATTTTCATTATGTCGCGAAGAAAAATTGTTCAGCTATATATCAAGTGTTTTATCTGAGTGATATTCTGACGTATCGCTATTATCTCTCTATCTGTATCTGTATCGATGTGAGTATTCAACCTTAACAAGTCTGGTTCCTCGGATTACGATGAAGTAGTCAGGGTGCGGAGGCGTACCTAGGTTGGAGGACGGGGTCCGAATTCGAAAGTCCCCCGGGCCCCAGCTTGAGGAGGGCTCCCCCAAAATTTTTTTCCCATTAAATATTAAGTACATTATCTCATGTCATGATGTCGAATGTCAAAATGCAGGGGCCCCCAAAGAGGCCAAACCCCTCCCCCGGGCCCCCAAATTCCTAGGTTCGGCACTGTCAGGGTGCCATTCTGTTCCGATGGAAACCAATTATCTCTATTTGTCGCCCAGGTGCATCGCTACCTGCATGAAATGTAGACGTTCTTCGTTACATCTAGACGTTCTCTATGACATCTAGACGTTTTCCATGACATAGACGTTCTCCGCGAAATCTAGACGCTCTCCGTGGCCTCTAGAAAGTATCCATTACATCTAGACTTTCTCCATGAAATTCTACATATTCGACATGACATCTAGACATTCCCAAACGCATTTAGAACCTCCTCCACTATAACCTCAATGTCATGTAAACAAAATCTTCCATGACATATAAACTGAGAGAATTACATCCAAACATCTTCCATGACATATAAACTGAGAGAATTACATCCAAACATCTTCCATGACATATAAACTCAGTCAATTACATCCAAACATCTTCCATGACATATAAACTCAGTCAATTACATCCAAACATCTTCCATGACATATAAACACAGAGAATTACATCCAAACATCTTCCATGACATATAAACTCAGTCAATTACATCCGAACATCTTCCATGAAGTGAAAACGTTCTCAGCGACATGCAGCATCAAAATACCACAGATGTATTACTCAGTATTCTGAGTACAATGTAGTTCAATGTATTCAACGTTTATTTCTGCTTTTTAAATCATTAGGCACTTTAAAGTGGTTATACAGATACTCTCAAGCTGACCTAGTTGTGTACTGTACAAACCATCGTAAGACCACGGCAACGGTGTAACCATATTATCAAACGTCTTCAGTGGAATTTAAACTTTTAACATCATAAACTAGTCTGAATAGTAACCAGGGCCGCTTTATCATATAGGCACAGTAGGCACTGTGCCTAAGGCCTACGGACTTTTCAAGGGCCTACGAAAGCCAGAATGGCAAATAAATGCCGGTGCATTCTTGAAAAGTATTAAAAAATGAGATCGGGGAGGGCCTACGACTTTGAAAGTGCCTAGGGCCTACGATGACCTTAAAACGGCCCTGAACGTAACAACATTTTTTAAAATATTTAAATACAATATCACATCATTTAAATTTCATATATAGAATTATATTGTGAAATGTTTGCTTTGTTTATATTGTCATTTCTTCCCATCCGATCTTCAAAATTTGAAAAAAAAAACAATGAAAAATGACTATATCATAAAAAAAAAAATTAACTACAACAGAATCCACTGTTGACCTCAGTGTGACCGACCTCCCCCACAACCCCGTTAGAGACTGACCATCACGAATAATTGATGACAAGGAGGGAGCACATTGTGAGATGGAGCCGCCGCTATCACAGGGTGCCGATCAATGGGAGGTCAAGGACGAGTTAAACGGCCGGTCCCTCAGGAACCAAAAAAAAAGCACAAAAAGAAAAACCATCACAACACAAAGATGAGATAGTCGCGTGTAGAAGTTCTACTCATTGGTTCTATGAGTTCAGTGGGTATGCTGTGGGTCGGGTTGGGGAAAGAGGGTGGGTGGTGGAAGACTCCCTTGAGAAAAGTCGCCAAATGAACTATGTATAGATTACGTGTATTCAAGTGCTACTTTTCTACACACAAAAAATGGTATCAGAACGCCGTCGTGACATGAAGAAAAAATAATCACTGGATATAGTGCAGGACACAAAAGTCTACGCAAAAAAAAAAGGTGCTGAATGTTTTTAACACTACTGTGTATATTAGACATTTAGTAGAGGTTATGACGCGTCTTTCTACTCTTAGTTAGGGGGCCGTACTTACTTTGTTTGTTGGTTTGGAGGGATGCGGGGGGGGGGGCATGGCCAAGGCACATTTGGAACCTAAGGCTAACGTACGTCCTGGGGGCGGGGGGGGCGGGCATGGCGAAAACAAATTTCTGGACCTATGAGAAGGTTAAAAGGCTAATCGGTAGCCATAGGTAGTATAATATGGCGGGCTCCAAGGCTCTTACGATCGTCGCTCGCAGATATAGGGGCCCAAATAATCTTTGAAAAAAAGGTCTAGTCCCCACCCTCCTCCCGGACACACCCATTAAGTTTCGACTCATATTTTATTTCGGTGGCCTATAATTAGTGCTATAGCTTGCTATTCCTCGTTGTCGGGAAAATAATAGGGCAGCATAGTTTGCTCTGGTTCTAGTGCAGTCTGTTGCATCATATATATATATATATATATATATATATATATATATATATATATATTGTGTGTGTGTGTTGTTAATGGTGGCAGAAGTTATAGCCAGTGGTCCTTTTGGTCATTCTTGTGAGATATAAAAATGATTCAATCGGTTCAAATAATTATCCCAAGTGTAGATGTAGCCAAAAGTCTAAACCAATTTTAACCTATTCTAGATTAATTTTTGATTTTATTTTATTCAGACGGTACAAAACAATTCGAGTTTCAATTCCATTGACTTTTTCTGGTTAATTTTGTCAGTTACGTCCCCACTGTGTAAGACCTGACCCCCCATCCCCAATCACACACCCTTTTCCCCACCCTGACATGATTTTGTGTTCAAGTACGCTTCTAGAGTCTGACTCTTCACAATTTTTTTAAGGGGAGAGCACAAGGGAGAAGAACCAGCAGTCAATTAAATGATGGCCCCTGTTGATGAAATAGAAAACTACGTCTGCTTCACTAACGTCTACTGTTGACTGGACTGATTGTTTTCTATTTGGTTCCTTCTGGTCTACAATTTAGGCCACAGCACGAGTCTTACATTATTAACTTTGATCAGTGCTAAAACATTGCCTCCTGTTTGTTTTTTTTAAACATTTATTCTAAAATCATGCAATGTCTCGTGACAAGTATTCCATCTTTGAATATACATTTTTTTCTTATTATAAAACAGAGTAGAGGTTATTTTCTCTTTATAAAGTAATTGTAGTGATTATTGTTTCACCAAGTCAGTACATTACACAGAATATCAATCCCACAAATACAGAATAGTGTTAAATTTACTAGAATACGTTTCTTTTCAAATCGACGAAACTGTTTGGAATATAACTTTGGCGTTGTTGACATTTCCAGGAATTTTTTTTATTCTAAAACTACCTCGCCTCGTTGAGCAATGAGCGAGAGTTTAGTTTACATTATACAAATAAACAATACAACATTGGTTGTAAGGACTGGTAAATACAATAGTTGTATACTTTGTTACTGACTGGACGATAATTAAAAGGGATTTGACCAATCGTGTGAGTGCATGCTCTTTGATGCCGAGCTGTATGTTTCTTTGTTGTTGCTTTTTATGAGATGTATCATTTTTTTTTATTGCGGAGAAAATTCCAATATAATATTCTTAGATAAACATTTTTTAAAACAATTTTTTCTATAAAATGTGCTTTTTACACAATGTTGTCACTTAGTGCCTTTGTATTGATTGGGGGAGAGAATTTGTCTATTCCGTGTCATACAATTCGTAATTTCACTAAATGTAATAGTATGCAGGTCATAGCTTTGTTGATGTTAATACATTGACAAAAACACAGTGACATTAGGCTAGTTAATGAAGGTAGGAAGTCACCAGCTATATGGACTCATGGTTATTAGGGCTCGTGGAGGTAAAACAATCGAAACGCCTGCGTGAGTCAGCTGACTCGGAGTATACGGTGAGTCTTTTGGTTTTAAATTAAACTCCATGTAAAAGAGTAAGACTGTCGTGTCTTTACTGATTCATTCAAGTGGGGCGTGCTGATGCCTTAGCATTATGATTTAGAAAATTTCGGTTACATTAATTCTCAATCGTCATAAATAGAACTTAATAAACACCCTGCAAGTCAAAGTTGAGTTCAATTTTTTTTAGTTCATATTAGTTCATATTAGTTCATATTAGTTCATATTAGTTCACCGATGACAGGAGACTTATGGTCAACTCCACACTAGAAAGAAAAGCAGAAATAGCTATGAATGGAGAAAGACCGGAAGAGGTTGGAAGAGGTTTGAAGAGGTTTGAAGAGGTTTGAAGAGGTTGGAAGAGGGAAGAGGTTGGAAGAGGTTTGAAGAGGTTTGAAGAGGTTGGAAGAGGTTGGAAGCTTCGTGCATTTAGGCTCAATAGTCCTCAAGGGATGGTTCCTACTCGCCTGAGACTCGCACTAGAATCGCATCAGCCATGGATGCCATGATTAGACTCTATAGGACCTGGAAAAGAGCATTACCTTTGACACCAGTTACACGGTGTACAAATCATTGGTGACCCCCCCCCCCCTCCTGCTCTACGGGTGCCAATCCTGGACCCTACATGTAGAGACAGAAAGAAAGATACGGTCATCTGAGACAGGTCCTTAATACAACTGCTCCAAATCTCATAAACGTAGGACAACAGAAATACCTACGTCATAGAATTGACTAGCACCTCAATGGGCCTTCGGTAACAAGTCCTGGCTAAAGAGGGGGAAAATAACGTAATCTGACATGGTTCAGGCATATCTTACACCGCAGAACCCTGAGGAATTTTTATAATGCTGGGTATACTAGTCTGAACGAGGAAGAGAGGCCGACACAGAAAGAATTGGTTTGCGAACAATAAAGAATTGCATAGCCATAAAATAGTGTCTTTGTTCGCAATCCTATTCAAATCACGTGACGAGGACATGGGAATGGAGAGACACCTTTCCACGACAGTTTCCCTATAGTCCCTCCTCCCACCCTAATGGACAAACATGTTAAAAGACAAAAGATAAATGATGAAGATTATTTCACTTGGCTTATTAAGGGGTTTCGTTGACTTTCAATAATCTCGATAGCTTACTGAATAGTATGGTGTTGCCTTAAGCAGCATTATCAGCCACCTAAGCATTACATGTGAAAACATTTGCCTGCGTTGGGATACAAATAATGAGACAGCTGACTCACCAAGGAAGTTTGGTTAAGTCAGAGGCTAGTAGCTTTAGTAAATAGGTAAAACAGATTCGTTACTACCGCCAGCTGACTCACCTAGGGAGTTTAAGTAAAGACAGAAGTTAGTAGCGTTAGTAAATAGGTCAAACAGATTCTTTACTCACGATTGATCCCTGGGCTCTGGGTGTATGACGTCATAGTACTCCTCCTTTTTCAAGGGCCGGGACTGGTGCACTCTGGGGCTGAACTGTTTCACGTTGGGCCTCGCTGCTGCTACCTTGGTAATCCTTAACGGGCTTTGACCGGCGCTGTGTCCGCAGTGCTGGTGGTAACTGCTGCTGCTACCGGTGCCACTGCTACCGACACCGCCGGGATGGGTGCTGGGCGGGACGGTGGTGTGGCCGAGCACGTGTCGACCATCGCTGTCCGGAGTGTCCGGTGTGTCGTTGGGCGTGACGATGACCACCGTGGAGTCCCCGATCGTCACGTGACGTGCGAGCGGCTTGTGATTGGTTGTTTTGTTGCTGGCGACCATGACGTCGGTCGAAGATGTCATAGTGTCGTCACAGAACTCGTCGCAGATCTGCCTGACGTCACCGCGGCGCTTGTTGGTCAGTGATATGTCCTCAATTATCCATGTTTCAACCATAGAACTTTTACTGCCAAAAGAAACCCTGTAGATTGAAGAAAATAAATGATTAAAAGCGGAAAAAGAAATTCTGGCAAAATAATGACGAAATACTGGCAAATGACTGACGAAATACTGACGAACGACTGACGAAATACTGGGAGAATAATGACGAAATACTGGCGAAATATTGAAGAGACACAGGCGAAAATATTGACGAAATGCTGTCGAAAAAATTGACGAAATACTGGCAAAAATATTGACGAAATACTGGCGAATGACTGACGAAATAATGGAAGAATAATGACGAATTACTGGCGAAAATTTTGACGAGATACTGGCAAATGACTGACGAAATACTGGAAGAATAATGACGAAATACTGGGAGAATAATGACGAAATACTGGCGAATAAGTGGAGAAAAACAGGCTAGTGGAGTTAGAAATAGAGCTTTGGGAGATTGTTAAAATATGTGGGAATTAAAGTTAATTTAACAGATTGACGTGGCAGACAGGGTGACCTTCCATATGACCAACTTGTGATTGATGAAGTTCTTGTGTCCTTGATATTCGTATTGAGGAGTTTGTTTATTCTTATGGAAAGATTTTAAAAGATGTGGATCTAAATCTATGGGGAAGTAAAGAAAATATTGATCTGTTTGAGTTGAAACTTGCGTGCAGCTGTTGTTTCTGTAGAAGACGGAGTTAATCTCTGTCATCAGATATGTGTGTGTTTATAAAGATGACTGATACATGACTTAGATATCAGTGTCTATGATACCACTGGAATGTAGATGTACAGATTAGAGTTCAGGCAAATTGGACCAAAAACACCATTCAACTACTCCCTAAACACACCAACAAATAAAGAAATATTCACACACACACACACACACACACACACACCTACCACATACACACATCCACAAGACATACTCTCAGCATATTCACCATATAACAAAACACAACTACAACTCACACACAACTACAACTCACACACAACTACAACTCACACACAACTACAACTCACACGCACCTACAATATACACACCTACAAAATACACACCTACAACATACACACCTACAACATACACACCTACAACATACACACCTACAACATACACACCTACAACATACACACCTACAACATAAACACCTACAACATACACAGATACACACATACGCCACCATCTCACCATATAGACACCACTACAATACAACAACGCCCCCCACACACACATACACACCTACCTACAACAGTATATTAAATGTAACAGTTGATATGGATGGCACATCTAGCTATCAAGTTAACTTGAAAAAAAAAAAAGAAACAGTGAATGAATTAGCAACTCGCATGTTACTCTCTGTAATATAAGCATTTTATTTTATTCTAAACTTTAGTTTGTTAATTTTCCATCAAAGTGCCAATTATCTTTATACTACCTAAGGCTAGTAGGGGGCCGTCCATAAAGTACGTCACGCTCCAAGGGGGGGGGGGGGGGGAGGGCGTATAATAAAGTGTGACAGTTTGTGACAGGAGGAAGGGGGGGGGGTCAGGCCAAGTGTGACGTCACATTTTTTATATATTTTTAATTTTCTTTCTAATTTAATTTTGTTAGTAAAATTTATAGTTTTAAAAAAAATTTTCAAAAAATTTTGTGAAACACTTGAATTAGTTTTCTGTCAAAATAGCATGAAATGTATATCTTTTCAATGTGTTGTTCACAATTCCTCATGCTAGTTAGGAGCGCTAATATACTGTTGCGAAGCCTTGTTTTATGTGTAGTTATTATTTCTTTGTTGTCTGCTGCATAATTATATCACTGATCAAGAAATTGGGAATTTGTATTATAATACAAAAATAATTGAAGTTGCAATCCATCACTTCGTTAAAAATAATCTTGATGCCTTAATTTGCAACCAGTGCACCAGGAAGAAGTGCTTATAATCGCGTGGAACGTCGACTGGCTCCATTTAGCAGAGTGTCTGGTGTCATATAGCCAAATGAACATTATGGTCAATAAATGAGGATTTGGAAAGAATAAACTTCAAGTTTGCAGGTGAAACTTTACCTGAAATCTGGTCGCATGTGATTGTTGACCAATTTCCAACAGTTGCAGAATATATCAACCCTGAGGAAATCTGATTGGATACAGCAGGACTGATGTCGAAGGGGTGAGGAATGGTTTGACCATCATGTTCGCACCAGCCAATACTTCACTCAAATTGTAAATGTCAGGACATAAAATGTTGCGACAAGGTACGGAGCTCATTTTTCAACGTTTTACTTTCAAGATTATTTCCTCCTCAAATCCAATCCCAATCAACCAAACAAAGAGCAGATGCAGATGCTCATAAATTTCCTTCATTGTTTGTGGCACAAACTCTCAAATTTGATGACATTATGCAAAGATCAACAGGAGTTTTTAATGTGCAGCCGTATGATCCATCTTTGCAGACCAGCTTACATGATCGAATTTGCAAAGTGTGTCACTTATACTTTGTTGAAGAAACATACAGGATAACACAGAACTCGGGCGCAGGAGAATGTAAAAAAGTAAAGTTCCCTTAGCCCTAAAAGGGCCATCGGGGTAGATGAAGTGTAAAATTTATCTGTTTCTATAACCTAGGCATATGAAGGGATTGTGTGGTTTGCACAACGCCCAGCCGCCTTTAATCCCCCAACATAAAGTCAGGTACCCATTTAAAGCTGGGTGGACTTGGGGACTTTCACCAGAACCCGAAAAAGTCCTAAGGTTCTCACTGAGATTCGAACACGGGACCCTCCGGTCGACAGTCAAGCACTCTACACCACTCGACCACCCGTCCCCTAGGAGAATGTGCCAACCCCAAATTTTCCAGAATCAACTCAGATAAAACGCATCCGTTCTTTGAGAATTGCTGCTAGAAGGCAAAGAAAACTCATGGCAATTATTGACAGAATGGAAAATGCACATTCAGAGAATGTTGGGTGGCTAGATGAGGATGAAGTTGATCTGTCTGCAATTATTCTTCCAGGAAACTATGATGGGGAAAGATTTATGTCAGTCGTAATTATGGGTGAACACTTCACTTCACCATGGATGGATGATGTCTGGTAAAACTTTTTTTTAAATTAAACATAATTCACAAGCCCACTATAAACTGTGTCAATAGAATGCATAATCGGAAGATTATCTCAAAGTTGACCTCACTCATTGTAAATGAATAGGTAGCAGATAAGTGATGTTTATTATATAATTGTCAAGTCTAATTTTTGCAATTTTTTTTTCAAATTCAATTGATCGAGTTACTGCTTCAAGTTCAAAGAATAACTGAGACAACTGTTGACCATTAGTTATTCTTCTATTAAAGTCATTTAATAATCTGATAGTTCTTTTAATATTTATATTTTAAGGCAGCTTAATAGTGAAGTGCGATTTAAGTTTTCGATTAAATTTTAATTAGTTGTTAATTAAAAAACATGTTTCGAAAGTGTGACGTACGGGGGGGGGGGGGTCCAGAGATTTGTGACACTTTGTTACGGGGGGGGGGTGTCAAAAATCGTCAAAAATAGCGTGACGTACTTTATGGACGGCCCCTAGGTGAAATCAACTTTATTATCTATAAAATCTTTACTCAGCATTATCTAGTACTTGCCAACTCTTTTTAAAAACACTTGATCTCATCTGTATATTGACAGCAAAATCTCATGTCTATATTGACAGCATGTCATCTCGCTCTATTGACAGCAACATCCCATCTGACGTCTAAATATTCAACAAGCGAGCTGAGATTTAATCAAGTCTCAAAAAATAAATAACTAATTGAATAAAACAACAATAACAATAGCAACAGCAGCAAATTTAAAAATCATTTTAAATAAACAAGGAACATCGTAACCGATAAACACACTTGTGTATTCAAAACACTTTCAAATTTCTTAAAGTCATGTTCATAGGCAGGGACTCTGTGAAGCTTGTTTCTGAAGAATCGATACATCACACAAATACCAAGTAAAGAGGATCATTAAGAATCGATTCTTGGCTGTTACTTCTCCCCCCCCCTTGCAATCATTCACCCAGAATCTGAAATCTCTAAGCCAGGATACAATAAAACAAATCAGAAAATCCTGGCCTTCAATTTTTGCCCTAAGACTGGACTAGTCAAAATGTTAAGTTTCTGGTCAAGAGGTGGGATTATTAGGGCCGTTTGATATAAAAGACTGTATTTCCTGGACACTTGGCTTGTGAGTGGTTCCTTTCCATCAATAGCCGCTGTCCAGCTGAGTTGAAAAGTGGACTGGCTTGTATAGATCCATCTTTAAAAGTCCAATAAGGAAGCTGCTCTGAGTTACAATTACAAATAAAAAAAAATTAACGTTAATCATTTGAGTCACTCAACTTGGGTAATGAGTTCTAGTCTAATCTTGGTGATGTATGCTATCTTGAACAAAATGTTATCAGGCATTCATGTCTCCAAATAAATTTATAAATAATTATTTTTATGACAATGAATGTTTGATAATTATTATTTTATAAGTATGCATGCGTAATAAATTGCAATAAACTGTTTTTTTTTAATGATTTGACACCATGAATACACGCAAGATATAAATAGATTATCGAACGAAGCATGGTTCGGTCATGTGATAATGCATAAATAGATTGCCAGAATTCATTCAAGGAAATGCATAATGGTTTAACAATATAAAAGAATGGACAGGGCTACCAATGAATGAATTAAAGACAGTCACTCAAAAAATATGCAACTATGTGGGACAATAAGGTGAAAAGGACTATTCCCCGTACTTCCTCAACTAATGCTATTGTTACGTGGTGGAAGGACCGATCGTGAATCCTTTCCACGAACAGTTCGTTGTCTTGAAGTATGAGAGAGTTTTAGGCTAGTGGTCTGACGACAATATTTGTATTTCACAGCTCACGTTCAGCCTCCGCTAGTAAAGTCAACAATACCGGTTCCTTTGCTGATAAACAAGTTTATTATTTATAGATATTAACGCCAGTTCTCTCTCACATACAGCACTTCAGCTTACGTTCCGCTCTTTAGCTCGCTCTCTGCTCTCTAGTTGTTGTTTTTTTTAACGCCGCCATTTCCAGAATGGTAGGGTGTAGTGTGCCTACCACACCAGCCATGTTGGCGGCGCTGATGCATGTCTGCCAGCCCTACAGAGCGGCGGGGTGAGTGTGCCCGCTATCATCTGCCGCGATGGCAGAAAGATGGGTTTTATTCCTTGCCTAAACTGGCCAGACCAGCAGAGTGTGTGTACTGCCGATCGGCCAGAATGGCAAGGCAAGGACTTTTTCCTGCCACTCGGACAAAGGGGAGGGTGTAATGTGCCTGTACCCTCAACCCGAAATGGCAGACTGCGCAGGTGTGCTTGAGTGGGACAGAGTGGAAGGGTGTTGTGTGCCGACCACATCCGTCACCACCGCCAGCTGTGAATACTGCGATCAGCCCCGTAGCCAAGGGGGGCACTGGGGGGGGCCGTGCCCCCCCCCCGCTAGGTTGGAGTGCCCCCCCCCGCTGAAAAAAGAAGAAAAGTGGAAAAAATAAAGAAAAAGTAAAGGTGCCTCCTTTGCTGGGTATTGGTGCCCCCTGCTGACTTTGACCTGGCTACGGGCCTGACTGCGATCTCGGATATTCCTCATTGACCACAGTACCACCACCCTTGCAAGAAAGATTTATTCGTTGTGACGAGAAACCAGTGTGATTAGTCGCAATCTGAGAAATGCGGCTAGATGCATCAGCTCTCTAGTTCTCTCTGTAGTTTTTCTGTCTCCCCTAACATACAAAGTGTTTAGCTTTTATACTGCAAACGAGTGGCTTGGCATCAGTGATTTACTAACCAAAACCACTGGTAGCCCCAACTAACACTACCCTCAGGATAATTTATGTGACGGATCTGGGAGATGGGAAAGAGATTGACACCCAAACATGGGACCTATAAAACGTTCTAACTAAGCATTCCTCCTCTCCCTGATTAAATTCCACCGTAACGGTCTTTCTAAATAAATCGTGTCTCCTCTTCAATTTACTGACCGGTCCGTTGAACTAAAACTGCACCCCGCGTATCACGGTCGTTCTTCTATATGCATTTGTTTCCCCTGAGTCCCAGTGCTCACCCGTTGCCCGTTATAAAGTAACGCCACCCTCCTAGTGATCTGACACGGTAGCCTGCCGCTTGAGTGAATCAGCTATCTGGTCACAATGACACGCCCCCCTCCACCCCTAGCTGACCGCTGATTTTTGTTCCTGAGACTTTTAAACAATTGTGCTAAAAAACATACTTCGTAACAGTCCATTTAAAATTCGCATCGGAACTTGGCGAATTCGTCATCTATCTGGGAATATCATAGCTATCTAATTATACGATATTATTCTAAAACCTAAATACAGCAAAGCGCAGCTTTATCAGAATGAAAAACTATTTTTAAAAATGCAGTTTAATTTTACGAAACTTTTTTTTACCAGCAAACAAAAAAGTCTAGATAGGATGATGTATATAGGCTAGTTATTTGTCATGTGTTTTTAAACTGTACGAACTAATTACCGAAATGTTACACGTATGATCAGTCTAAAATGTCACTCCCTCACTGACCTACATGAGAAACTCTAGGACTGCCAGTCTGTCTAATATTTCCAATTAGTTTTAGGTCATCATTGTTGTCTACGCATTCAAATTACCTAACTCTAATAACAAAGATATGTTGAGATAATAATTATTTTATTTTCAAACCAGAAAGATATCCATAGCGTACTGTTATTTTTTTTGGTTTGTTTAATTATGAACAATACAACTTAATGATATAGATATAATTTCCAAGTTAGAAATGTTTTGGTTTATATATCAGATTTCAAATAATAATTCCCCTTAGCTTAAAATTAAAGTAAAATTTTATAAAATAAAATAAAGTAATAGTTCTATAAAGTTAAACAAGTACATACTTCTGCATTAAACTTCCTCCATTTCCCTCTCTTTTACACACACACACACACACGCAGACAAACCTACATGCTCACAAACACACACACACACACACACACACAATCGTCTATACAACAATGACAATTACAAGTAGAATAAGCTTTGTTGTATTGATAATTCTAAAGTGTAGCAAGTAAAACAATATTTTCTCTTATGTAAAACGCTTATCATAGTAAACTAATACATAGTCAAACTTATTTTCTTAAGATCACAAACTAAAATAGTAAATAAAAGCACATTTAATTAATGGGTTGAAATGTAATTTATCTGAACATTTTATTATTTTTTTTTTTGTATTTTTTGTTTCCGTTATTATCAATCACTATTATTCCAGGATAGCACAAACATTGTTCATTACACCTGTATCTTCATATCGAAATTAGCAGTGATACACAACCAATGATCACTACAACCCAGATGGTATAGACATTGTATTCACACAACCAATCAACACTACAACCCAGATGGTATAGACATTGTATTCACACAACCAATCAACACTACAACCCAGATGGTATAGACATTGTATTCACACAACCAATCAACACTACAGCCCAGATGGCATCGATACTTTCATTGACACGTAAACAATCAGAACTAGAACCCAGATGGTATCGATATTTTCAATGGCACACAACCAGTCAACACTACAACCAGGATCTGAACTCAACTCCACTGCAGACTTTCATTGACAAAACAACATCAACAGCAAAAGAAACGCGTCGACAGCTAATTAAACTAATTATTAGAACGTAATCGTTTTAGTTCACGTTCGATGTCAGGTCACAGTGACCTAGCGGGCAGGTCTACTGCAGTGTCAGGTCACTCTGACCAGCGATCGGTTCATTTGAGAGACGCAGGTTAGGTGATCAGGGCAAAAAGAACACCAACAAAAAAAAATACTGGAAATGAAACACATTAGTATATGTGTAAAGTGTGTTGTGTATGTGTGTAAAGTGTGTTGTGTATATCTGTAAAGTGTGTTGTGTATGTGTGTAAAGTGTGTTGTGTATATCTGTAAAGTGTGTTGTGTATGTGTGTAAAGTGTGTTGTGTATGAGTCAGGCGGGGGTGGGGGTTCAATATCATTGATTAGAACGTGCCAAGTAGAGAAACACGAGAGCAATTAGTTGTTTTTTTTTCCCGTGGTTTTTTTCAGATTCCATTCCATTAGCATTCTTTAAATTTACTGGATACAAACAAAAAATAAGTTAACAGCTAAGTGTTAGAAGACTACTATGATAGGACATTGGTATGAACAGTAAAGTATACCGATTATGCATAATTAATGGGGAATAATCAATTTATAAGTACATGTATTCCTAAAGTCAACTTCTATTTATAAGATAGCTAGATTAATGAATAGATTTGTCAACTTATTTAGAAATAAACGGATAACAATAGGATTATCTAATAGATTAGTTGTAAGATAGGTAGGTAGGTCGTAGTTAGCTAAGTAGATAGATAGATAGATAGATAGATAGATAGATAGATAGATAGATAGATAGATAGATAGATAGATAGATAGATAGATAGATAGATAGATAGATAGATAGATAGATAGATAGATAGATAGATAGATAGATAGATAGATAGATAGATAGATAGATAGATAGATAGATAGATAGATAGATAGATAGATAGATAGATAGATAGATAGATAGATAGATAGATAGATAGATAGATAGATAGATAGATAGATAGATAGATAGATAGAGCATTGTACTCACTTCTTCTGTCCACTCATGTCCGTACACACTCACACTGACTTCACATGATGACCACCGTCCGTTGGCCAGATCGGGTGTGGTGACTTCCAGAACCAGCCACAGGATGTCAGGTGTGTGACCAGTTGAAATATGTACAGGGAATAATTGTCTTGATCACGTCATGAAATCTGAAGTAAAGCAACACAGAGGATACGGTCACGGTATGAGTGTGTGTATCTGTTTGTATCTGTATCTGTGTCTCTTTGTATCTGTTTGTTTATCTGTTTGTATCTGTGTGTGTCTCTCTTTGTATCTGTGTATCTGTTTGTATCTGTGTGTGTGTCTCTCTTTCTATCTGTTTGTGTATCTGTTTGTATCTGTGTGTGTCTCTCTTTGTATCTATTTGTGTATCTGTATCTGTGTGTGTCTCTCTTTGTATCTGTTTGTGTGTCTCTTTGTATCTGTTTGTGTATCTGTGTGTATCAAAACTTGTTATGGATTTCTTAAATGTATATATATATATATATATATATATATATATATATATATATATATATATATATGATTTACTAGATATAGATTTTGAGCTAGATCAAAGAGGTTCACTAAAGCGTCATCGCCCCAAGGCCTTTGGTGTTCAGTTGTCTGCGTGTAATTGCATATTAGTTCATATAAATACTCCGCCCATCGGCCATTGGAACTTTTGTTATATTTTTAACCATTACCTGTCACTAATTCGGTCACACCTCCCTCCACAATGGCATTACGTAAAAAGTGAATGTCCACTTGTGGCTCACGATTAGAAATGTATGTATGCCTCTCTCCAGCAGTCGAATTCAGTCTTTTGCACGTAACGGTGCTTGAAATGTTACCAGTTCGGCGGACCGGTTATTACAAATACACAAACTATTTTCATACACAGAATAATACCGATGTTCTCATGGGGTAAGCAGCGACATATAATTTTCGTTTAAAGCAACCAGTAGTTTTAAGAAGGTCGCCAGTTTGCTGCGTGATTCATCACCAAACCACGAATCAGAAATTTAAGCACATTCCATTGTAAAAAAATAAGTATGTTTATTCTTGAACATACATTGTGAGGGATACCCTCAGACATACTTTAGCACCACTGGGGGTACATTCGCGAAAAAAAGATTTAGAACCACTGTAATAATGCATAAGCATAAATATGTATATTCTACAGGCTCAATTGGCCTCCAGTGTCTGCAACTTCACACGGCTTGTGGTTATTTATTTATTTTAATTTCCCACAACCTCGCATCACTGAACTGGATAATCATTTTAGGTGGCCATGAAATAAAACATTATAATATCATATCAATACTGCGCTAATGTCTAAATTTACCTGTTCAATTTAAACTGTCCTTGTTTAATATTATGTGTTTGTTTTGAAACTATTGAGTCAGACTTAAAAATAGAATCAGCCGTACAGATAGACAAAGTCTGTTGTGCGTTTTGTGGTCGGATGACTCGGTCAGGTTCATATATACCCTGTCCACTTGTCAGTTGCAGTATCGAAGTCCGTCAGTATGTGCTATGATGTCACACGCATGGCCGGCCTTACGAATGGCGGGGCCCTGTTTAACGGATGCTTGCGAGGCCCCCTCTTCTAATTTTATTTTTTTACAATAACAACTATTATTATTAATTAATGATAAATGTAAATTGCTGGGCCCCTGCCAGGCGCTGGGCCCAATTTGGAGCAATCGGTCAAATCGGCCTAAGACCGGTCCTGGTCACATGGAATAGTTGCCTTAATTCATCACCATGATTGTAGAGCTTTATAAAGCAAACAGGTCATGTCGACCAACTCTCAATGGATACAGCCAGAACTGCACATCAAAACAGTTTCTAGTGAAGAAGATCGGTCTAAACAGTAATTTTTTTGGTGATGGAAAGATTCATCGCAGTCGGGCACCTGAATCTATTGAAATTTGTTTGGGATATCGAAATTGACAACGGAGTCAGATTATTCGTGCAAGATTTCTTAGGTCTCATCCGATTAGTTGGACCCCCAATGACCTACTTTTTTATTTAAAGTTTAAAAAAAAAATTATTAATTCAAAATATTACAATCGTAATCAAAAACCGAATTGGAGTCGGTAGTTTAGAAATAATCGGTAATTGTATTGGAGTCGGTAATTTAGAGACTAATCGGTAATTGTATCGTAGTCGGTAGTTTTAGAGAATAATCGATAATTGTGTCTGAATCGGTAAAAAGTAGCTGCCAATTACTGGAACAAATAATATTTAAACAAAACCTTATTTTTATAATTACAAATAATTACACACTATTAAGTATAATATTTTTGTTCATTTTTTTGGATTGACCTATATCTGCATTAAAACCGGATGCTTATTTTAGTAGCTCGATTTCACGCCCAGATGTCCGTGAACGCGCCTCGCAATCCCTTAACTTGATATATCGATGGCTGAATGTTTGATTTAGGAATCACTTGTCAGTACTGGAGTCTAGTAACTGACTCATAAATTACTAAAGTTTGTTATCAGTAGCTGTTACTAAGCCAAAAGATCAGCCTCTAATGGCTCGTATCCAATTGTTACCGATAAAGTGAGATTGTGTTTTTTTTTGACAGGTTCATATGGCGCATAATCCGTGTGTACATATCAATTTGCTGTGTAATGACGTAATCACTGTCAAACAGGGTTTAATAAGTCAAGGGTGAACGTGTGATTTATATTATTGTGTAATAAACGTTTTACTTTTATTTACACTAGGGTCGTTTTATAGGAGGGGGGGAAGGGAGTGTGCCGTGTGGGAGGTTAGATCCAGTGCTTTGTTTGTGCCGGTACGCACCGGTACGGTGTGCCGGTACGCACCGGTACGGCGTACCGGCACCTTTTTCAATGTGGGGAAAAAATATTACTTTTCTTGTATTCTAACGTTTATTATTCATTTATTATATTATTAATTTGTTAAAATTGTTTTAAAATTGTGCGCAATAAGAATTAAAATATAAAATGCGAAACAGCGAACTGGTAGTTAAAAGTTAGGCAATCCATCAGTGAGTACCGGCACCTATTTTTTTTTTTACAAAAAAAAGCAATGGTTAGAACTGTAGGGGCCATAGAAAAGGAGAATTATTTCACCCACACTCAAGTACTTTCAATGGGAGGGTCGACGACCGATATGGGGGCCCATTGGAACTTGTATTTGGACAAACCGGTGTGCCAGGGTAGGGGGCACGTGAGACTTGTATTTGGACAAACCAGTGTGCCAGGGTAGGGGGCACGTGAGACTTGTATTTGGACAAACCAGTGTGCCGGGGGGCACTTGAGACTTGTATTTGGACAACCCAGTATGGAAGTGACGGCATATCAAGTGAGATAATCCGTCCTGCTAATACCCAGAAGGACACAAACGTTTAAACCAGTGGATCTCAAAGTGCGTGTCGTGATTTACTGGCGGGCTTTGGACGAATGTTTGGAGGATCGCGAAAAGATATGCTACATTTAGTTGATTAAAATAAATGTACATGTATAATTAGAACATTTTATCTTTGATTAACACTACATGTGTGTCGCGAAAAAAATAAAAAAGTCTTCAGAGGGTGTTGCGTAACTTAAAACATTTAGATAATCTCTGGATTAGACGGCCCATTGTCTATACGCAGAATATTTAACGAAATTATTTTAAAAGTGGAAACCCGCTAACATGCACCACAAAATTTCTAACGCATGAAATCTTCAAACAAAACGTTTCTTCAATTCTTTGCCACTCGACTGCTACTGGAATGTAAAAAAAAACTCTGCGAGTCAGCATATCCTGACTTACCTATGTCAGTGCAGGAGACGTATTCTTCAAAAGAAGAAATCACAGAAAACTGCAGGGTAATGTCAAAACAAAATCATTCGGAGTGTGCGTAGAAGCCTGAGTCATTTCCACTACGAGATGAGTCGGTACAGACGGTCTGGGCCTCAATTTGGTTAAATGAATCTGAAGGCAGTTTGCTTCAATCAGAAAAGAAATATTAATAACGTGAAGTTCGCTAATTATAGGATTTATGGAATGCGTCAGCCGCGATAATGGATTCAAGGGGTTAGCAACTCGGGAGATAAAAGACAAGAGAATTCAGTACTTGTGTTCACTGTCTGAACAGAAATAGCAAGAGAAACAAATTTGACTAACGAAAGAAATGTCTGTGTGATCAAACTCACACTGCTAAATACAATATCGCTCAAACTCAACAAGGTAAAGAGTCATAGAAAGTATACAGACTCTAGCAAAGATGAATGTACCAATAAAGATGTAGGTCTATACCATAAATATGTATCAAGACAAAACTAAATCCGTTGGGCCAGTGGTCCCCGGGCCGTGGATCAACTGGTACTCGGCCGCCCAAGAAAGATTAAATTATTTCCTTTTTATCTACTGCGGTGTATTTATCTCGGGATAGTGCGACTTTTCCATGGACGAGAGGTTAACAGGCAGCTGAGAGGGTGTGTACGGCAGTGACGTTGTAAATTAAAAAAAAAAAACAACTAAAATATAAATAACCAACGCCCCGGTCCCGTTCTGTCCCCCCCCCACCCCACCCCCCAGCAGGCCGCGGTGAATTTTTCATTTGGGGACCATGGCATTAGGCGGACTAAAATATCAAAGAAACACTAACAGACAAACAAGTGGCAGGCATATCATTAAAAAAATTATAAACATTGGTTGTTACCTGCGCATACACTTTGTATGGTGTGACTGAAACAAATGTTTTGAGAAACATGTACAAAGTGAAACATTGCTAGCTAGCACAGAGTGATTAAAAACAGCATAAAACACAGTAAACACAAACAGAATGAAACATGAAACAGAAAGAACATCCATAAACGTAAATCATAGAATACACTAAAGCGTTTTCAACAAAAGCAACAACAACAGAACATATTATACAGCTCACAAATACAGAAATGCAACATTGCATAGTAAATAAACAGCAATGATACAAAAGAATGTAGAACAGCAAAGTAGGCCTACACAGTACAAAGTATAGCAAAAGTACTCAGTATTAGTCAGTATGTCGTTATGTTGTGTCAGTATATTGTGATTACATTGTGTCGGTACGTTGGGATTAATTTTTGTGTCGGTAATTTATGTTGATACATTGTGTCAGTACATTATGACAGAAGATCCAACTCCATGGGAAAATTAAAATAATCAATAGTTGATTACAGAACAGCTATTGTAATCATTATAGAGAACAAATAAGCTTTGTAAAGAACAGCCTAACTTCATAACGATATGCTAACAGAGCCGCAAAAATACACCGTTTACAGAACAGCTGTAGTACACAGTTTACAGAACAGCTAGAGTACACAGTTTACAGAACAGCTGGAGTACACATTTTACAGAACAGCTGAAGTACACAGTTTACAGAACAGCTGGAGTCAGCCCAATAGCGTGAAAATTCTACAGAAGGGGTCAGGCCAATAGCCTGGGGGGGGGGGGGGCAGGAAATAAATGTTACTAAGTAGAGCAAACAAACAGAGGGGAGCCAGACAAAACGCAGGGGGGGACGCCCCCCAGACCTACCCCCCCCCCCGCACGCTACTGGCATGGCTGGAGTACACAGTTTACAGAACAGCTGGAGTACACAGTTTACAGAACAGCTGGAGTACACAGTTTACAGAACAGCTAGAGTACACAGTTTACAGAACAGCTGGAGTACACAGTTTACAGAACAGCAAACGTTAAGAAACAAAAAAGGGTGTAAACAAAACAACGAACTGAACAGTTTCCAGAGGTGTAACCCCTCTTCCCCGCCCTCCCTTCCCCTCCCCCCCCCCCCCAAAAGGAGGAGTTGACAAACACGACCAGAAATGCCAGAGGAATATTTCAGTGGGCATCACTCCTCCTCGAGCTGTTAAGGACCTCGTGAAATTAGGTACACTAGCCTCGATCAATCAAACACAGGGGCAGTTAAAAGACAAAATTAAGAAATATTTGCCTGAAATTGTCTTCCCTTGCTTGCAGTAGTTTTTATGCCGGAATCTGGAGACTGTTAAACATTTAAATTTGTTTCACATTTATTGTATTCTGCACATTTCATCTCATGCCAGAACATTTTTTTTTGTAAAAGAAGGAACAAAAATTAAAATTGATCGAGTTCTCAAAGCAGACATTTGAAACAAAAAAAAAAACAATAATGTGGACTAATACAAGGCGTTGGCCTCAGTAACCTAGGCAACCGACAGAAAGCTTTCCGATGTTCATACTCTTAAGCTCACGTGTTGCGGAAAGGAAATTCCCAGAAATAGCCGTTTTAAAGAAAAATTGATTTATTGGGTTAAATTTGGTAAGAAAACAAAATTGAGCAAATATTATGAGACAGTAAAAAAAATGTAGTTTAAAAAAAAAAATAGGGTGCTTACGTCATTGATTTATGTTGACCATTGACGTCAGTATTTTATTTATTCTTGTAAAGCAACAAATCTGCACATCTTACAATTTTTTTGTTTTGACACAAGTTTTGCTCAACTTTTTTTTATAGTTCCGTATTCCACCTTTAAGTTTTAAAAACTGTGTCACGCCCCTGTATGTGACATATTACAGTCAAGGATTTAGGTCATTATTGGTCTTTGTTTTAAACTCTAGACGGTTTATTAATGTAAACAATCAAATTACCGCCCCCCCCCCTTGAGGGTGGGGGTGCGAGTTCCACGTTGAGAAACACTGCTATCCACTTAATAAAATCACCAGAGAATGCAGTTAGCGTGTTTGTGTGTGTTTGTATATGTGTTTGTATGTGTGTTTGTTTTTGTTTGTGTGTGAGTGTCACATACTCACAATATGTGATAAGCGAATAAAAAAAATAATAGTAAAAAGAAAAGAATAAGGGACTTGATTTAACAGCCGTATAACTTTTTGGTTTCTTTGAAAGTGAACCTTCTTTCATGACGTAGAAAGTTTAAAACTTGCACGTAAATTACAGGCCCGAAACGAAACAACCTATATGCACACTACAAGTTAAATGGTTCAACTGGCAGTGCATCAAACAACATAGATGCACACTACGAGATAAATGATTCAACCAGCAGTGCACCAAACTACATATGCACACTACGAGATAAATGATTCAACCAACAGTGCACCAAATAACATAAATACACTACGAGATAAATGATTCAACTTGCAGTGCATCAAACGAATTTTTTTTTTAATAACGAAAGGAAAAGCCTGAAAGTAAGACACAAAGACATTATCAACACAGTGACGCAGCCCAGTTCAACTGGCATCCGGCATAGACCCTAAAAATGCATCCATTCCTCATCCTCAAACCCCATCTTGCATCAAAAAGACTAAACTACAATACCACCCATCTACTATACAGAGAATAACATGCGCATATCAATACACATTCAAATAAAATATCAATTACTCATCAATCGTTTCTTGTAATTGGAAGCAGGTTTAAAATAATCAAAATCTTCTTTTATAAAGTAGGTAAGCTGTGGATCAGACACGTTTATGATGTTAAGAGAGAGAGAGCATATATATATATATATATATATATATATATATATTGTGGCTAACATGATAAACTGCGTTAATTTACGATTAACGCGTCACAAAAATTAAGATTAAAATTTAACGCAATATCATGCGTTAATCGACTAAATAAAAGTCGCATCAAATGATAATAATTATAATTTCACCATTTGAAGTTAAGCCAGGTCCACTATTAAGTGATCAACGACTCCACTAAACAATTGCACACCACCTTGTAGTGTATTGACTCCAGCCCATTGTAATAAAGACATATTTGGTTGATTATATCTTTCCAATTATAAATCTTATCTTTCCTATTGATAGTGGAAAACCTTCATCCATCAATGATTATATATTAGTATTGGTGAGGTGACAATGAACCATTATATCAATCAAAATAACGAGATAAATTGCATCAACATTATAGTATGTTCTTGTATCGGCTTGATAGTATACATTCGCTTAATAAGATTCGTAAATTTGAGATAGTGTTGTATTTTTTCATTAATTTGTCTTACAATAGTTAAATTCATATATAAAGATTACCAATTAGCAAAGAATTAATGCTAAAATATATATTTATTTTTTAATAAGCTAAACGACCTAAATGCGTTAAATTATTCAAATGGGTAAGGTCAAAGATGTATTAAATAAGTAAATCAGTAAATAATCAACTTATAATCAGATTGATTGAGATTTAAAAAAGAAAGAAAACTGAACGTTAGATAAATATGTTGCATAATAATTATATCAAATATAATTGAAACAATAGGATTGCCATTTCCTCAGATCAACCAAGACCTGAATGATGTAATTAATAACATCACAAAATATAGTTTAATTGACGCGCCATTTCAAACAATGTAATAATGGTAAGTATCATTCATCAATATTAACATCATTCACACCTTCCCAATCAATACAACCACAGTCATAGAAATAGTTAATAAATTACTTTATTTAAAAGTATAGGTTGTAGTCGTGAACGTTATTCTCATATCTTCATTCATTTAATTTCTACTAACGAATCATTTTAATTGAATAAATAAAGAATGTCGTGTTAAACTTTAATTTTATTTGCACTGCTGTTATATACAGTAAAATGTCGCAAGAAATAATATTTTGATAAATAATAAATAGCTTTATTTTCCACTTTATATTTTTCTTCCAGTTAATAATAATCTTGCAAATACAGTTTAATCAGCAGGTAGACCTATGAGAACAAACGAACTAAGATCGCTGTAATGTCATGTTCGAAATATTTGGGCAGTTCAAATAACACGTTATTATATTTTAATATGGCATGTTGATAGAATTAAAAAATGTTACAATTAATAAATAAAATATTTTTTCGATTAAACATGCGTTAATTTGCGATAATTTTTTTTAATTATGCGTTAATTTCGATTAAAATTTTTAATCGAACAGCAGCTCTAATATATATATATATATATATATATATATATATATATATATATATATATATATATATATATATATATAACAATCTTTAGCGATACTAAATTTAATGTGTTCTTGGAGGGGGTATCCTCATATAAATTTATCTATCAGCCATAAAACATCACGTAAATGTATGTGTGGCAGAAGCTCTTCTCTCTCTGTGAGACAGCCTGGCTATAAATGTGGAACCATCAGTCCAATGATATGACCGTCTGAAGGACAAATAATACACAATAATCAGCCAATTGGTTGATTTAATCATAGGCATTGGACGGTGGTCTAACAAGGGAAATAATTAGATTATATTATGTAGGGATGTGGCTGAAAGAAGTGCCTGGCAGAGTTAGCTACCTCGTTTGTTTGTTTTTTGTTAACTGGAAGCAATGTAGTTTACCAAACGGTTCTTTGATTTGGAAAGATTTAGTTTTTGTTCGTGGGAAAAATCCTTGTGGCTGCTGCATGCATGGGAGGGAGCGGATGGTCGTGTGGTAATGCGCTAGACAATTACTATCAACCTTAGGGTCCCTGGTTCGATTTCTGTTTAGAACCAATGTATTTTTTCAGGTCATGGCGAAAGTCCCAGATATATCTCCCGTGGTGGCCATTGCACTATCGGCTAAAATGTGGATGAAAGAATGGCACCATAAAACAAAAGTCCTATTAGTGGTTTATAGAATCTAAGAGATTTCATCTTATCCTTAAGGGACTTTACACACACACACACACACACACACACAAAGCATGCATGGCAATTGGCTAATGCAATAAAGCACATTCCATACAAATGTTGGAATTGTCTCTATATTATATCGGAGCATGGAACCAAGGAGTCATTTATAGATCGCTACACTGGGTCATGAACTAACTATATATACATTGTCTCTTTAACTAAATCAGGGTATGATGGAACCAAAGTGTGATCATTGAATCTAACTCTACACAGACTGTCTCTTTAACTGTCTCTTTAGGGTATGGAATTAAAGAATGATCCATGAATCTAACTCTATATAGACTGTCTCTTTAACTAAACTGGGATATGGAACTAAAGAATGATCCATGAATCTAGCTCTACATAGACTGTCTCTTTAACTGTCTCTTTAGGGTATGGAACCAAAGTGTGATATAGAAATTCAAGAGGGAAATAAAATTAATAAAACAAACTGGCATGAATGTATTTAACTCCAATGAAGATTGTTTCTCTTACAGCATCGAAGCACTTATATTTGCCTAATGAAAAAAAAATATGTTACAACTTTTAAAATTCTAAGATACCACCGTGGAAAAACTTTCATTGAATTAAAAATTGTGCAGTTTGAAAGACAAATTGTAAAAAACTACAACTGGAAGTTGACTGGATAATTAACGAATTTCTTAATGTCGTAACAAAAATGAAATGATGAATCTGAGTAAAAAAATAATAATATCGTAAATGTAAGTTGTATTAAGCTATCAGAAGCCGCATCTGTGACCCAAATACGAATGTAATTATTTCATTATTTATAATGTAATCCAGTTCAATTCTCCCAGAAGACTGTCTCTTTCTGCTACCCTTTTATATGATTACTTCAGTCAAGGGCAACAACTTTCAAGTCTGGCCAAAAAAAGCGAAAATGCGAGTA
The DNA here is from genome assembly GCA_021962125.1 of Bulinus truncatus. Lineage (NCBI taxonomy): Eukaryota > Metazoa > Mollusca > Gastropoda > Planorbidae > Bulinus > Bulinus truncatus. Next base: position 9,779,583 of record JAGDYQ010000005.1, on the reverse strand, counting down.
GCTGCTCCTTAAAACAGTTTCCCCAAGAGATTAAGTTAGTGTTGAACGCGGTGTGTTGTAATGTGTGTGATAAAGTGATGATCTCTTTAGTCTGATTCTTTTCATGTCTCCGACACTGTGATGTCCCTTAATGTTCCCTTTTATTAAACTTCGGATAGCGTACACCGTAACCTGGAGTGCAGAAGCAATGGATGCAGCACGGGGAAAAAGGTGAAACATAGTCTGAACAGGGCCGTAGCTAGCTATTGTGGCGCCCTGCGCGAGTTAAATTTTTGGCGCCCTCATCCTAATCTGAAAAGTGCAAAAACCATTTAATGGTATTCTTTTGGCGCCCCTTCCTAGTTCGGTGCCTTCTGTGGCCGTAAAGCTATCAGTACCTTTTTCACGCTACTGTCTGAGCTACGCCTATCGAACCCACTATCAGACTACTACGGAGCCATCTATGAGGTCCATGTAAAGGCAACATCAGAAGCTGTCAAGTTGTCTTAGCTCTACTTGGGGGAGGGATTGGTCCAGTGTTCATAATTTGGGCATAGGCCCAGTGTCTTAGGGTAGGGGCCCTTCTACATTTGCTCCTTAAATAAACGTTTAGTTTGGTTAAGGTTAGGTGACAAAATAATATATTACCCGTCAGGAGCGATGCCTGGGGGTGACTGACCTAACAGCCGACCCCTAAAGGAGCCATGGGTTAACATGATTCTCGATCCTACAGGGCAAATGTGTAAGGCAAGACGTTTCTCCATCCCCCCATTCTACCGCTGAGGCAGCAACGACTATGTAGACACCACGAAGTTGAGACCGCTTAGACTATAACCCGTTGCTTGCATTGCTGTGATCGGGTCTGTCAGACATGCCTGTATTGCAGCAATAGGGTCTCACACCCTCACCAATATTCAGCCCCTCCCTGAGTGCCGGGCTGCGTTTTAAAGCGGTTTGGCGGTCTATAAGGCAAAGGTACAATTCAAGCGATTTTAAGACAGACTGGCCAAACCTACTTTTTTGGGTCATATAGTAAACGAAGTTCTCTTAGCTTTTGGAGGTCATCGTGGAATATGAATTGTTTCTGTAGCCACGAAACAATTGTGTGGCTAGCACAATGCCCAAATGTTTCATTTATATATATATATATATATATATATATATATATATATATATATATATATATAAAAGAAGCTAGTTAGGCTAGCAAGGCTAAAAAAAAAGCGTCAAAGCTAAATTTAGGGGCCAAGGATAAGGTATATTTGGGGCAAGGTTCCCTACGGGCTCATCGGGGCAGATGAAGTGTAGAATTCATCTGTTTCTATAACCTCGGCATTTAAAGGGACTGTGTGGTTGGCACTACGCCCAGTCGTCTTTACTTCCCCAACTTATTTATTGTTAATGGTAAATAATATTATGAACCCTGTAGTAAATCAAACAATTTGTTACGGTGAGATATGTCATATTTTACGACGTTAGTTACAGCGCATCATTCTTCACTGAGTCATCGTGACATTCATCCCATATACCTCGAGACTTGTCACATGAACTCTGGCCTCACCGCCGCATGACATCTGTGTCACTGTCACAATGTGACATTCGTCACTAGCCTTCCAGCGGCATTCTCTGCTGCCCTCTATATTACCTCCAACTGGCTCTGACTGTGTGTGGTGCCGGATTTCACCATTCCATCCCCACCCACCCCCCCTGCCTCCGTCGGGTGACACTGTTTGTACTCATTTGTATCAATTTGCCTGCAGATCAATAACACGTCTGGGCTCAACTACACGGCGGGAGGTGAGGGAGGGGGGGTTGTGAGGGTGTGGGGGCAGGGTTGAGAGAGATTTACACAAACAAACACACACATGCGCACCAACATAAAGTGTGCTGTATCAGCGCTTTCACTTTTACATTAAAGAGCAAGGCCCACTATACAATACTGGCAGCCAAAATGTAAACAAAGACGTACTCAGTGGTCAGTGAGGTACCACACACTCAACTCGACCCTGTGTGATTATTGCACTTAACCTTGTGTGATTGTTGTACTCAACCATGTGTGACTATTGTACTCAACTCAACCCTGTGTGACTGTTGTACTCAACTCAACCCTGTGTGACTGTTGTACTCAACCCTGTGTGACTGTTGTACTCAACTCAACCCTGTGTGACTGTTGTACTCAACCCTGTGTGACTGTTGTACTCAAACCTGTGTGACTGTTGTACTCAACCCTTGTGACTGTTGTACTCAACCCTGTGTGACTGTTGTACTCAGCTCAACTCAGTGTGACTGTTGTACTCAACTCAACCCTGTGTGATTGTTGTACTCAACCCTGTATGACTGTTGTACTCAACTCAACCCTGTTTGAATCTTGTATTCAACTCAACCCTGTGTGACTATTGTACACAACTGGTATATGATTATTGTTTTAAAAAATCGATTAATTTTTTCAGCAACACATAAATGCGTTAATTTAACCCAAAATCTCTTACTTCACACCTGAAAAAATATAATTATTATATAACCAAACCCTATTAACATACATTGCAGGTCACGGTTCAGCAGCTATGTGGTTTATTTTAAGTTGTTTTTTTTTTTATAAACATTTGATTTAGAGATGTTGGGCTATTTTTGCCATGTTACAAAACATCCGGAAGCATACACTGACGTTTATTTGGAACACGCATATACAGTAGCTGGATTTCCCTGACCATAATATTGCGTTACTTTGTCTCATTTTTCTAACCCTGACATGTACAACAAGTAGGTATCTAGCATATTTTAGAATATACAGAAGCCCAACCATTGCACGTATTTTTAATATAATCAATGAATGTCACACTCTGATACATACTGTACTGTTGTAACTAGATGCTCTAGCACTGTACTACTGTGCCGTTATAATTATGTGATGTTTCACTCTGTTATATACTACCGTTATAATTATGTGATGAATCACTCTGTTATATACTGTACCGTTATAATTATGTGATGAATCACTCTGTTATATACTATACCGTTAAAGTTATGTGATGAATCACTCTGTTATATACTGTACCGTTAAAATTATGTGATGAATCACTCTGTTATATACTGTACCGTTAAAGTTATGTGATGAATCACTCTGTTATATACTGTACCGTTAAAGTTATGTGATGAATCACTCTGTTATATACTGCACCGTTAAAATTATGTGATGAATCACTCTGTTATATACTGCACCGTTAAAATTATGTAATGAATCATTCTGTTATATGCTGTACCGTTAAAGTTATGTGATGAATCACTCTGTTATATACTGCACCGTTAAAATTATGTGATGAATCACTCTGTTATATACTGCACCGTTAAAATTATGTGATGAATCATTCTATTATATGCTGTACCGTTAAAGTTATGTGATGAATCACTCTGTTATATACTGCACCGTTAAAATTATGTGATGAATCACTCTGTTATATACTGCACCGTTAAAATTATGTGATGAATCATTCTGTTATATGCTGTACCGTTAAAATTATGTGATAAATCACTCTGTTATATACTGTACTGTTAAAATTATGTGATGAATCACTCTGTTAATTTTTGCGATTTGAAAAAAAAAGTATAAAGAGCGACAAAATGTGAGGGATTGGGGGGTGTGGTGTGCAGGGGTAAGTAATCAAGAAAACAAAGTATCACGTTATAAGTGAACCACCCCTTTACATCTATTTTATTCATAATGGAATATTGTTCTATTTGAGAGATACGGCTATACTGAATGGTTCCAATTATGGGATACGTAGGGCCTATATACAGACATGGTCTAATTTTAGGGATACATATATACAGAAGTTTTCCTACTCTAGATATTTTGCCATTAAAATACCATAAGAACGGAGCCAAAGATTATAATACCATTTTTAGAGCATTTTCGAAAAAAAATGCTCTATTGTCCCCGTTTTGTCTGTCTGTCTGTCTGTCTGTCTGTCCGTCATCACCTTAGATCTCAACAACCATAAGTCCTAGACCCATGATGTATATATCATTTTGTAGGCCTTGGCCTGCCAAGAAATGACTTTTTTCCATTTCGCGATCTGACCTCTGAGGGCCGTAAAAGGGGCCTTATAAAGTACCGTTTTTTACTAAATAAGCTATATTAATAATGGAGCGCCCTATATCTCAGCAACCATAAGTCCTAGACCCATGATGTATATATCATTTTGTAGGTCTTGGCCTGCCATGTGTACATCAAAAGTTTCAGGACTCCTAAGGGGCTTATATATTATATATATGGCCCCATTCTACACCTTGTACGTTCAATAACCCATTCATTTGGTGCAAAATACTGCAGCACGTAGTTTCACCAAGATTTATTAAGAAACTCATCAAATGAAATAGTAAGCTTGTGTTCTGAGTTTAATTGAAAGTATCAGAGCTATGCAACAATTGACGGAGTTTTCGGACGATTAAATGACTACAATTTCGAATGTTTTCAATTATGAGTCCTATTTCAGTAACCACAAACCACTTGTAGTTAGATTTAAGAGACAATAATTTTTTTTCAAATATAAAGAAACGTCTTTATAATTTCTTTTTACAGATATATGCATTACACAATTGAATTTATAAACATTTCCAAAATTTACAAATATTTACTGAAAGCTAACAAACGTACTGATACATAACACGAAAATGCGCTAACACGTCCTGTGTCCAGAATGGAACAGGCTTAATTGCTTGTTTTAAATTACAAATCTTCACCTTTATGCCCTTTGCATGTCACACAGAATATATAGACATAAAACAAACACGTTTAGTTGATCTTGAACTCCTGATAGAAAATCTTTCTCCAATGCCAGCAAAAATGACCTTGGATTCTGTAGTTCGTGGTCTTTATTTTGCTTATTATCATAATTGGTCATTTATAATCAACATACCCTGTATTTCATAATGTTAAACATAGTCGTAATCTGTATATGAAAGACAAGACCTAACATGATAACTTATCTTAAATATAGTAAACGACATTGTTGTTGCTTTCTTGTTGCGGTTGTTATACTTTTTAGTTCCTGAAACATGTTATAAGTAATTATCTGTAACGTTTCATATTTCATTATCTGTAACATGTTGTATTTCATTATCTGTATAATATTTTATTTAAATATATGTAACATGTTATAGTTCATTATTTGTAACATGTTATATTTCATTATCTGTAACATGTTATAGTTCATTATCTGTAACATGTTGTATTTCATTATCTGTAACATGTTGTATTTCATCATCTGTAATATGTTATATTTCATTATATGTAACATGTTATAATTTATTATCTGTAATATGTTATAGTTCATTATCTGTAACATGTTATATTTCATTAACTGTAACATGTTGAATAGTTTTAAACTATCAGCGTTAAGTAAAATCTGTAGAACCATACTTCTGCCATGATAATAAGATAATTTGCTTTTATTGTGTATGTGTTTCTAAATGCATTAAAATTACTCACCACCAGATTCCATAGAACTTGATGACCAAAGGTGATAATAATCTCCAGCCAGAACTTAGCGAACCTCTGAATTCAATGTACTCCAGGTGATACAAATATGGTTCAATATACTAACAATATATTTCATTCAGTACCCACTTTGAATTCTTGTTACTATATTTACATTGGTTGATCCTCACACATCCACGATTGTATCATTAGTACCCGGACAAGCCACCAACGAACTGGATCACTTTTTTTTTTGTTTGACCTCACGGTCAAAGAATGACCGTATCCTTTAGCAGGCTCGGACCAGGAACTCTGTCAGTATCTTGGCCCCCCCACCACCGCTATCCAAAAACAAAAATTCACCACCACCCAGCAGTCTGTCTGTCCAGTTGACGAAAAGCCTCGTGCATCAAGTGACGCGAAGTCCAGCAACAAGGAGGGGGGAAGGGAAGTCGTCTGGATACACAAGCTCTGGATCAATAAGTTTCTTGTTGATGCCTGCACTATTCCTGGAAAAAGGAGGGGGGGGGGGTATATGGAAAGAGAGGTGGGAGACCGGGGAGGGGGAACACTGGAAGGCTCCTTATCACTTCGAAACCTTTAAGAAATAAAAGAAAAGAGGGAGGGGGGAGAACACATTAGCGGATAAAAACAAAGATCCAACAACAAACACACGTAAACACAAACACACGTAAACACAAACACACGTAAACACAAACACACGTAAGGAAATCCATGTAATTGAAATATTAATGCAATATGTTTTACGACTTATATAGGTCTGTTTAGTGCAACTGCTTGAAAGAAATGACAGCCAGTTATACTTTTTTTTTTTACAACTGCGACAACCCAATCTTCGTACACTAGCGTACTACTTGCCTTTGAATCTGGTCATAATTTAATAATGGAGGCTTAGCGTGCTTATCTTATAATTGATTATAGTGTTTTTAATACTTGGAAATGTAAAACCGAGAGGAAGGCAAGATTAAAGAGAGATAGATAGATAGATAGACAGACAGACAGACAGACAGACAGACAGACAGACAGATAGATAGATAGATAGATAGATAGATAGATAGATAGATAGATAGATAGATTTCTAGCAGGGTGAGTTAAAATGTGGTTAGATAAGTAAATGTTTGTGTAGGTGGGTTGCTATAGGATAGCGAGTTGATCTTTTTTTTATATCTACAGTCGATACTTAATGTTAGTTGTACGCACAAGTAACAAAAAACAAGCAACTTAAGTCTTTTCCGTTTCGGACAAAGGACATTTTAGAGCATTTTCGCCGAACGAAATCCGTATTTTTTTTAAGTGTTTTGATAAAAAGAGAGGAAAGTAATCATGTTGAATAACTGTTACAAAAATAAATAATGATTACGCCCCTTTGATTAGCTTTTATTATTTATATTTAAAATATAAGCAAAAACGGTACCTAGGAAAGTCTTTTTTTCGGCCCTGAGATGTCAGATCGCGAAATGGACTTTTGATGTACACTTGGCAGGCCAAGACCTAAAAAATGATATATACATCATGGGTCTAGGACTTATGGTTGCTGAGATCTATGGCGCTCCTATGTTAATATAGCTTATATAGTAAAAAACGGTACTTTACAAGCCCCCTTTTACGGCCCTCAGAGGTCAGATCGCGAAACGGGCAAAAGTCATTTCTTGGCAGGCCAAGACCTACAAAATGATATATACATCATGGGTCTAGGACTTATGGTTGTTGAGATCTAGGGTGATGACGGACAGACAGACAGACAGACAAAACGGGGACAATAGAGCATTTATTTTCGAAAATGCTCTTAAAAAGAGGCGAAATCTGTTTTAAAGCTTTAAGGCGAAGTGAAGAAGTAATTACAACATTATAGGGGATTGTGTGGCCTTCTCAATACCCGATTTGCCTTAAACTCACTCAAGTACTCATTCAATACCCGATTTGCCTTAAACTCACTCAAGTACTCACTCAATACCCGATTTGCCTTAAACTCACTCAAGTACTCACTCAATATGCACTACAGCACAGTCTACTCCTTAATTGTAACGTCATGTGTCTGGTTCGCTGTGCGGTATACACTAAACAATATTTAAAACAGTTGTTTTCACAATTTACTTGGACTGACTTGTCTTCTTTTTTAGAGACAATCTCAGAGTTCGGGGCGGATGTACAGCCATCTCATATATTTCAGTGGTTCTCAAGATATGGATATGCATGTATCAACAATTCATTTCAGATTTTCATTCCTTTTTTGTCCCCGTTTCGTCTGTCTGTCTGTCATCACCTTAGATCTCAACAACCATAAGTCCTAGACCCATGATGTATATATCATTTTGTAGGCCTTGGCCTGCTAAGAAATGACTTTTTTCCATTTCGCGATCTGACCTCTGAGGGCCGTAAAAGGGGCCTTATAAAGTACCGTTTTTTACTATATAAGCTATATTAATAATGGAGCGCCCTATATCTCAGCAACCATAAGTCCTAGACCCATGATGTATATATCATTTTGTAGGTCTTGGCCTGCCATGTGTACATCAAAAGTTCATTTCGCGATAGGACCTCTGAGGGCCGGGCTTCAGGGCTCCTAAGGGGCTTATATATTATATATACACCTTGTACGTTCAATAACCCATGCATTTGGTGCAAAATACTGCAGCACGTAGTTTCACCAAGATTTATTAAGAAACTCATCAAATGAAATAGTAAGCTTGTGTTCTGAGTTTAATTGAAAGTAGAGCTATGCAACAATTGACGGAGTTTTCGGACGATTAAATGACTACAATTTCGAATGTTTTCAATTATGAGTCCTATTTCAGTAACCACAAACCACTTGTAGTTAGATTTAAGAGACAATAATTTTTTTTCAAATATAAAGAAACGTTTTTATAATTTTTTTTTTACAGATATATGCATTACACAATTGAATTTATAAACATTTCCAAAATTTACAAATCTTTACTGAAAGCTAACAAACGTACTGATACATAACACGAAAATGCGCTAACACGTCCTGTGTCCAGAATGGAACAAGCTTAATTGCTTGTTTTGCTTTTATCCTTGCTGTAGAGTGCTGTAGAGTTGTGAAAACAGAACAGATTTCTCTGGGGATATCTAATCTTAAAATTCTGAGAACCATTGTCATATGAGATTCCTATTGGTGTAAAAACTATTATTCCGTTCTCTGTGACACCACCAAAGGAATATTCTCTTCTGCCCTCACTAAATCCTTCATCTGGAAGTATACAATAATACTACTAAAAGGATTACAACCTTCGACATATATTTAATGCTTATCTAATTGAGTCTTTATAAACTACTGGACAAAGCATCATTCCACTCTTTTACCACCAGATACTTTGCTAACATGTGAATCGAGCCCTCACTATGGATATCCTTGTGTCACAAGACGACTGCAAGACTAAAGAAATTACTCCCTGGCTGGGATTCGAGTCTGTGACCAATGTTCCCTCTAAGGTGTGATGTAAAGTGAGCGAAAAAATTTGTCTCTGAGCGACATTTTGTTTGAGGCCAAAATTTGTGAGCGATTTAAGCGATGTCGTCCGTCGGAGTGAGCGATCGTACGTGTAGCATGAGAGACGCTCTGAATTCGTGTGAGCGATCGCTCACGCGCTCAGCTTAGAGGGAACATTGTCTGTGACCTGCTCGACACCGTTAGTATTAATACCAACCAATCACCGAGTCACCCTCATGCCACAGTCAAAAAAAGAATTTGATTTTTCCGACTTAGCGATTGCAGCCCGTGCAAGTTGCTGACAACAAGGAAAATTGCTGATTCCTGTTTGCTGTTTCTTTTTTTTATATTCAGACCCAGAATGTCATAAACACGATGCAAACAGTTTACCGACATGGAGAGTTATAGCTGTGCACATGAAGAGGATGAATGCAGGCACTGGAAAATAAATGCTACCGGCATGTTATCGCAGAATGTTGACATGGAGTGTTGTAGCTTGAGCAGATGAAGGGGAATGAATGCAAACATTGAAATAAATGTTACCAGCATCTTATCTGCCCCTGCCTGCTGTATTTTTTTTTTCTTTTTCTTTTCTTTACCGTTTCTCCACAATAATAATAATAATAATAACAACTTGCAGATGGGAGAAATCCAGATTACTGGATGAAAAGTATCATGTGACCTACCATTGTTCGTCTGTTAACACGTTCCCTGCTATTGTTCAGTCATGTACTTTTAATGCCCAGGCAAAACAATACAAACGTTAACATAGTTACTTGACACTGTGTATGGTTCCAGTAATCAGAGCCATGGGTTGATGACGTGGCGGGTGGTCCGGCGGTGTAAAAAAAAAAAGTAGGTCGACGCAAAAAAACAACAACTGTCCCATAAGTTGTTTATAATGATCTAAGGCAGTTGGTCGCCAAACCCCCCGGGCCGTGGACAACAAAATGGTACCGGGCCCCCCAAGAAACATGAAACTATTTCCATTGTATTTACTATGTTGTATTTCCTTTAGGACTGGGCCGAGGTGAAATTATTATAAAACGTTGAGCGGTCCGCGGCATGAAATAGGTCCCGGGGGGTGGGGTGGGGGGGGACCACTGATCTAAGAGATAAACATCTCAGCCTCTCGTGGACATCTATAAAGGGGGGGGGGGTGTCATTTGGGGGGGGGGGGGACTTTTGTTCTTGCCGGCCACAAGGAAAACGCAATGCGAGGACTTCTTAAGATACCCCACCCCCCAAGGCTAAAATACTTCAACATCTGGGGGGGGGGGGGGACAGTCACGTGGGAGAGGGAGCCAATTTTTCAGAGATTATTAGGCGCGCGCAATTTATCTGCGATTGGCTGTATTAACGGCATTTTCACCTAGGATCCTCAAATTACATTTCCTAGGGTGCCAAATTATCCTCGCCGAGGGCAACCAAAAACGTAAGAACCGCTCCATAATGATGAGTAGAAGGAAAAGGGGGGGGGGGGGTTATGTTCTGAACTATACTGAGAGAAATCTGTTATTGGACAAAATGAAGAAATCTTTAATTGAAACTCATTAGGCAAGAAAAAAAAACCTTGTTCGCATATTTTTTATTTTTTTTGGAAGAGTCTAATGTGTATATGGAGGGTTCCCGTGTAGGAGGGAAAGGGGGGGGGGAGGCCCTTTTAAAATGAGGTCGGTTGGGGAAGGAGGCCCATCTGAAAGTGGGCATTGCACCCTTGTAATATAGTAATATACAACACTTTAATAACCAGGACTGCAACATGATTATTGAAAATCGGACCTGAAAAGCGGGCCCTGTAAAGCCGGCCCTGTAAAGCCTGCCCTGTATAGCCGGCCCTGTTTATGTGAGTTTATGAGAGAGACATCTCTATACTTATAAGACGCATTCGTTGTCTGTCTGTATGTCTGTCTGTCTGTCTGTTCCCTTATAACTCAAGATCCAGACAAACAAATAACGTGAAATTTGTTACACATACACATAATTACATGGGGAAGGTTATAGGACAGGTTTCGTTTCATCTGGATGGGTAGTTTAATTGTAATTAATTTTTTTTTTTATTTTAGTATTTTACTATATTAAAGTAATCTCGACGGCGCCATAAATAAAATTCCTCTGTGACGTAGATGGGGTAGAGGGGAGGGAGGGAGAGAGAGAGGTTGGGAGAGAGGGTGGGAGAGAGGGAGAGAGAGAGGGTGGGAGAGAGGGAGGGAGAGAGATAAAGAGTGAGGGGCAGGGAGAGAGGGAATGAGGGAGGGAGGAAGAGGGAGAGAGGTGGAGAGGGGAGGGAGGGAGAATGAAAGAAGGGAGGGGTTAGGGAGGGAGAGAGAGAGGAGGGAACGAGAGAGGGAGAAATGGGAGGAAGAGATAAAGAGAGAGAGGGGGCAGGGAGGGAGAGATAAAGAGAGAGAGAGAGGGGCAGGGGGGAGAGAGAGGAAAGGAGGGTAGGAGGGAGGGAGGGGGGGAGGGAGGGAGGAAGGGAGAGGAGAGAGGGAGGGAGGGGGATGGACAGGGGGAGAGAAGGAGGGGGAGAGGGAGATGGGAGAGGGAGGGAGAGAGAGAGGGAGATGGGAGAGGGAGGGAGAGAGAGAGAGAAAGGGAGGGAAGGAAAGAGAAAGGAAGGGAGGGAGATGGGGTAGGGAGGGAGACAGGGGAGGGAGGGAGAGAGAGAGGGTGGGAGAGAGGGAGGGAGAGAGATAAAGAGCGTAAGGGGCAAGGAGGGAGAGAGGGAATGAGGGAGGGAGGAAGAGGGCGAGAGGTGGAGAGAGGAGGGAGGGAGAATGAAGGGAGGGAGAGAGGGGTTAGGAAGGGAGAGAGATGGGAGGGAACGAGAGAGGGAGAAATGGGAGAGAGAGGGAGGGAGAGGGAGTGAGAAGGAGGGAGGGAGAAAAGGGGGGAAGGGAAAGGGAGAGGGAGGGAGGGAGAGAGAGAGGAAGGGAGAGAGGGGGTAGGGAGAAAACAGAAGGTAAACAGAAAACCTTATTTTAAACCCGGGCAAAGCCGGGTACTTGCAACTAGTTTCAAATAAATAGATATGATGAACCACAGAAAACAAGATTTTAATTCTGTTCTTTTATATATGCATAATATATATATATATATATATATATATATATATATATATATATATATCTTTTTTACAGCTGATAATTTTGAAATATATACGTCTCTGTGATCTATCCAATAAAATGTTGATTTTTTTGAAGATATTCTCAAATGTGCAACCTCCACTTCCCATCAGGAATAAAAGCATTCTTTTATTTTGTTAATACGTGTCTTAAATAATATCTTAATTTGGACAATTTTAAATAAAAATATTTAGAAACTGCACACCAAGTTTCACGAGGAATTACCCTTACAGTTTTTGTGGGGGTTTTTTTTGTTCAAAGATGTGGATGTCTATGCTGGACAAACAACCGCCAAGAAATATTCACTTCATTAGTACTGACTGTATCCTGGGGCGAGAACGTGTGTCAGCTACCGTGTGTTCGTTCTAATGGTTGTGATGGCTGATTTTAATTGATTTTACAGTGACTAGACAGATCGTTATGTTGATATTTGATGTTTTATTCCTCAATGTTTATTGATATCATGGGCCCACTGTAGCAGTTTCAGGGAGTTGGGTGTGTGTTGAGAGCAGGGCCCCGGAGAAAGAGAGCCCCCCCCCCGAACGGAGCATGACGCAATTATCTTGTGATTAACTGCTGTGGCCCATATTCCGATAGGAGTGACGTCAATAAGTTGAAATTAGTAAGTAATATGAATTAATTGATACTGGCAATGACTAGAGTTTTAAGATGTACATAGTTTAAAATATTTCAGAATTTAAAAAGGTTTATTTTATTAACATCTCAGATACAAACTGGTGCCTACAACAGGCGTATAACTTTATAAGTGGCCGAGTGTATGCACACACATAACAAGGGAGCGCCCCAAAGTTTCCTTAAGATACATATTTACGGTGACGATACTGAGCGAAACTAAAATTTTCTTCCAAAGTCGCGCAAAGCAGATATATCCTTGGCGCACGGCCCATTATTTTTTCACCGCTCGCAGATTTTGGAAAATTAGAGGGAAAATTAGTAGATTGATAATCATATTTGCATAATTCAAATCAAAAGTTCACGTTGTAGCAATCTCTTGATCTATTGTGTTCTTCTTGTAATGAAAGATGTCGATTATTGAACTAAACAATTTTTTATATGAAGTGTTGACTCTTGGAGAAACCAGAAATTATTCTCTCGAAATAAAATACAAAAAGGTCAACGGGAAGATAAGTTGTTCCCACTTGGAATAATTTTACTCGTCTAGAGCAGTGTCTTTCCTCCCTTTTTTATTATTGGAATGGGAGATAATCAGATTGTAATGATAGATTTGCTCCCCTGTCAATATCTATGTGCAGTTTTCGTCTCGGCATGGCATTTAGTGGGGAAAGATTTTTTTTTATAAACTGATGATGAACATTTCTGTGTACTAGTAATGGATGAATTTAAACTGAGTGACAAATGTTTGTGCTTGTTGATCTTAAGTTTTAAAGAAGTGCAGTTAACTTTTAAGTTAACTTTTAAGCGAACTTTTGTACGTGTTTTATATTAGCTTAAATGTGTACGTGTGTATATTAACAGCGACTGCTAACATTTTTACGTGTTGATATTAACAGTTATAGCTAATATTTTTACGTGTTGATATTAACAGTCATAGCTAACATTTTTACGTGTTGATATTAACAGTCATAGCTAACATTTGTAAGTGTTGATATTAACAGTCACAGCTAACATTTTTACGTGTTAATATTAACAGTCACAGCTAACATTTTACGTGTTGGTCTAAACAGCCAAATGCCTGCATTTGATATAAACACTCACAGTTAAAAACTGTACGTGTTGATTAAGCGAAAAACCTATTTGTAATTTTTAATCAACAAAAGTAAAATAAACTGTTTCCACCTGTATTGATGAAACATCAGAGGAAATAAAATAATCTAAACTGATTATGTACCTGTATAGTCTATTTTGTGTGTGTGTGTGTGTGTGTGTGTGTGTGTGTGCGCTCTAAGTAGAGTCTAACAGTTATCAATTGGTATGAAACCATTAGCACACAAATTAGATAAACTTATATGGAAACATATTTAATTGTATGAATAATGTATGTTTGAATGTTGCCAAGCTTCCTATTTTCGTCTGCAGTTCGGCGTATGTATGGAGTTGAAATGAATAACACAGTTTTAAAAAATAAATGACACAGTTGGCAGTTCAAAAGAGTGACCTAAATTTCACAGCACATTCACTACTCACATAGGACGGTACTAAACACCCCCTCCCCGCTGCAAATTGAAGATACTTCCTAGGTAATTAAGAGTAGAAATAAAACATATCTCTGCCTTATCTCTACGACAATGTCAGCAGGCAACAATGTATAAACACGGTTAATTTCCCCCACATTAAAACTGAGTACTCACAAAGCAGCTTGCGTAATCCGTGCAGATAGACACCCAGCACCGCAGTAAGCTCTTCGATCTAGGAAGTACTCTTCCCGGACTAGCACCACTTGTCTCAGAAAGTTGTCATGGAGGGAAGATGGAGGGAGGGGGGTGGTGGGGGTGGCAGGGAGGAATCCAGGAATTAAAAGTAGGTAGAAAGAAAGAAGAAAAAAAAATAAAGTTACCTGAGTTTTGATAGCGTGCAAGTCAAGGTGTAAGCCTAAATGTGTGTGAATGACGTAGTGGAATTTTTGTTTGTTACTGTCTTGCTTCTGATGGATGAGAGCAGTGGTTCTCAGACTATATACACCGGCCAGATTTAAGGGTTCTTCGAGGCTCAGCAGGAATATCAGGAATGTAAAGTATTCACCAAATTGTTCAACAAAGGGGAATACTAAGTGGCAGGAGGGATTGGGGTGGAAGGTGGAGGGAGAGACATTGTCGAAATTTGTCGTTAACAAGATGTGGGCAAAATGGCAGTGAGATTCAATGTGAGAACCACTTTGCTAAAGAGTTTAGATGCAAGTGTGTTGCTTGCCAGGACAGGTTAGTTACACATCTGAATCAAAGAGAAGGGATATATATATATATATATATATATATATATATATATATATATATAAGCGTAGCGATTTTGTTATCTTTTGTAATCAGTAGTGATAGCAATAGCTTTTATGAAATGGTTGTTCTGTAACCAGGGCAGAAAGCAATAACTGTTATGTAATCAGGTGAGAAAGCAAGAAAAGTTCAGTAATCAGGACAGAAAGCAATAATTTCTCAGTAATCAGTATAGCAAGCAATAACTGCTCAGTAAATCGAGGAGAAAGCCATAACTGCTCAGTAATCAGGACAGCAAGCAATAACTGGTCAGTTATCAGGACACCAAGCAATAACTGCTTAGTAATCAGGACAGCAAGCAATAACTGGTCAGTAATCAGGACACCAAGCAATAACTGCTCAGTAATCAGGACACCAAGCAAACTCTGCTCAGTAATCAGGATAGCAAGCAATAACTGTTATGTAATCAGGTGAGAAAGCAAGAAAAGTTCAGTAATAAGGACAGCAAGCAATAACTGCTCAGTAATCAGGACACCAAGCAATAACTGCTCAGTAATCAGGATAGCAAGCAATAACTGGTCAGTAATCAGGACAGCAAGCAATAACTGGTCAGTTATCAGGACACCAAGCAATAACTGCTTAGTAATCAGGACAGCAAGCAATAACTGGTCAGTAATCAGGACACCAAGCAATAACTGCTCAGTAATCAGGACACCAAGCAAACTCTGCTCAGTAATCAGGATAGCAAGCAATAACTGTTATGTAATCAGGTGAGAAAGCAAGAAAAGTTCAGTAATAAGGACAGCAAGCAATAACTGCTCAGTAATCAGGACACCAAGCAATAACTGCTCAGTAATCAGGATAGCAAGCAATAACTGGTCAGTAATCAGGACACCAAGCAATAACTGGTCAGTAATCAGGACACCAAGCAATAACTGTTATGTAATCAGGACACCAAGCAATAACTGCTCAGTAATCAGGACAGCAAGCAATAACTGCTCAGTAATCAGGACACCAAGCAATAACTGCTCAGTAATCAGGACAGCAAGCGATAACTGCTCAGTAAATCGAGGAGAAAGCCATAACTGCTCAGTAATCAGGATAGCAAGCAATAACTGCTCAGTAATCAGGATAGCAAGCAATAACTGTTATGTAATCAGGACACCAAGCAATAACTGCTCAGTAATCAGGACACCAAGCAATAACTGCTCAGTAATCAGGACACCAAGCAATAACTGCTCAGTAATCAGGATAGCAAGCAATAACTGCTCAGTAATCAGGATAGCAAGCAATAACTGCTCAGTAAATCGAGGAGAAAGCCATAACTGCTCAGTAATCAGGACACCAAGTAATAACTGCTCAGTAATCAGGACAGCAAGCGATAACTGCTCAGTAAATCGAGGAGAAAGCCATAACTGCTCAGTAATCAGGACACCAAGCAATAACTGCTCAGTAATCAGGACAGCAAGCGATAACTGCTCAGTAATCCGAGGAGAAAGCCATAACTGCTCAGTAATCAGGACAGCAAGCGATAACTGCTCAGTAATCAGGACACCAAGCAATAACTGCTCAGTAATCAGGACACCAAGCAATAACTGCTCAGTAATCAGGACAGCAAGCGATAACTGCTCAGTAATCAGGACAGCAAGCGATAACTGCTCAGTAATCCGAGGAGAAAGCCATAACTGCTCAGTAATCAGGGCAGCAAGCAATTACTGAACTGTAATCAGGGCATTTAGCAAGAGCGTACATAAACACGAAGATAGCAATTACTAAAATGTTTTTTATACCTTTCAAACAGATCCTTTTGTGTTTTATACTTTTCAAGCAGGTCGTGTTTGTGTTTTATAGGTTCCTTATGAAATGTTCTTGTTGGGACCCTGCTGCAAAAAAAACCCCAGGGAAACAACAGAGCTGGGGGCCTGAGTCAATAACCTAAGTAGGACACAGCTTTCAACGTTCAGTTTATACACAGCAGTCCACCATGTTTTATAATCTTTGAATCAGTTTCTTTCACTTTCATACAGACGGAAGTTATTATTAAAATCAAAATCGTGGGTGATTACAATATACTGAACTAAATATGTCTTTGCATTAGTAGATAAGTAGCAATCAATAAATAATCAGAAACTTCAGATTGACACCCACGCTTTCAATTTTAGAAATGATTACACTGGTAAACAGTGAATTCATTGCCAGTGATATTTGAATCATTTTATACAAAGTCAACCATGCTGATTTAGAATATGTAAGTGCTTTTGCTAGATTGGCTCTATTTTACGAGATAATTAAAATTAATTAAATAATGTATGCACCGTGTTTGAAAATTGTCAAGAATTGCATGAAGTAAAATAGTATACTAAATAATAGTAGGGTCATGCAGAAATTTGTTCAAAAATATGTGTAATATTGTTATAGAAGAAAACATTTTCATTTGAAAAACTTATTATGTCTAATTGATTAGTAGTAGTAAGTAAAGTTCCCTTAACCCTAACGGGCCATCGGGGCAGATGAAGTGTAGAATTCATCTGTTTCTATAACCTCGGCATATGAAGGGGTTATGTGGTTAGCACAACGCCCAGCCGCCTTTACTCCCCCAACTTAAAGTCAGGTACCCATTTAAAGCTGGGTGGACTTGGGGGACTATCACCAGGACCTGAAAAAATCCCAAGGTCCTCATTGAGATTCGAACCCGGGACCCTCCGGTAGACAGTCGAGCGCTCTACACCGCACGACCACCCGTCCCCATTGTCTAATTGATTAATTAATCAATATCTTAATAGTCTATGGTAATGCATTAGCAAATCGCTGTTTCCTCGACTTCCTTTTGTGTGTGTCGTTGGGGCCATTGCGCAGGAGGCTCCAACAGTAATCAGCCATCATATGTATGTCCCATCTTCCTTGATATCTCTCCTCCATCACCCTAATATCCTGATGGAACCTCTCGCCTTGTTCCTCACTGAAGTCCCCAAGATTACCCGGAAATTTGTCTAAATGACTGTGCAGATAATGTACCTTGATGCTCATATTTGCTCTGTTTCTGAAGTTAGCGAGCATATCTTGCACCAGTTCTTCAAAATTCTCTGCTCTGTTATTACCTAAGAAGTTCCTGACAACTGAAAAAAAAATTCCATGAAGAAGCTTCAAGGTGATCCATGATATTAGTAAAATTTCGATCGTTGATGAGTTTTCGAATCTGAGGACCGTCTAAAATCCCAGCTTTCAGCTTCTCCATGCTCAATCCGGGGAATGGTCTGCAAATATACTTGAAGCAATTGCCAGATTTGTCCAAAACCTTAACAAATTGTTTCATTAAACCGGTGGGAGAA
The DNA here is from genome assembly GCA_021962125.1 of Bulinus truncatus. NCBI lineage: Eukaryota > Metazoa > Mollusca > Gastropoda > Planorbidae > Bulinus > Bulinus truncatus. The sequence goes on along the minus strand of JAGDYQ010000005.1, from coordinate 9,761,290 downwards.
TGGTCTTATTTTTGTCAACCAGTGGTTTGTTGATATTTTCTCTACCTACAGTCATGGTTTCCCTTACAGGCCATGTCACTCTTGTCCAATGATCTTGCCTTACCCTGCTATCCCAAAGGCACATGAAGCATGGGTTTAGTGTATCCTGACTGTTGCCCAAGCAAGAAGTTTACCATTTTTAGATCAACACAAATGGACCACTGATGCTCAGAATAACGGACTTTCTGCAATACTGTTTTGGTATTCTCATACTCTTTCTTCTTTGAGTGTTGTTGAGTGAGCAATGGGAAGAGATGCATAACGGTTACCATTGTGTAACAGAACACTTTTCAAGCTTCTGATGGAACTGTCTATAAAAAGTCGCCAGTCTTCAGAATGGTAGTCTTGTAGTCCCATTTGTAGTCCAGGGATGTCATTACAGTAAACAAGATCTTCCTCTTGGCTAAAATATGGAAGAAGAAACTCTTCTCTTTTCCGATAATATGTTACTTTAACTTCTGGTTTGAAGATATTTCTTTCAATGAACCTGGACACTAGAAGCTGCTTGCTTGGACAGATTTAGGTCTCGTATCAGGTCATTGAGTTCTTCTTGGCTGAATAGTTGAGGTGTTGAAGAACTTCCTTCATAATCGCTTCCATTGTTTTCACCTGCCAAAAACTCCAGATCTTGCCCCTCGTCAGAGTCTGATGGTGAAAGCTCTAATAATCAAGTAAACACTGGTAGAAGAACTTCACTGCTATGTGGAATTGAAGTCTTTAACATTCACAATACAAAAATAATCACTAACATGGTCTATCGGCTCTTGCCATACCGAAACTTTGACTTTTCTTCTCACCATTTTTCCACTGCCCAAGACTTGTCTTGGTCTCCCAGCTTCACACCGAAATAAGCCAAATAAGCCAAAAATAAACCAAGTTATAACTTGGTATAGTAAAATTAAACTGTAAGTAATATAATACAATCAATCTTCGAATTAAAATTATACAATGTGACGTAGGACACAAAATTTACTCACCAATTACAGCGAGATAGAGACAAATATTCTACAAACTTCTCAAGCGACCGCGCATTCGTTAATCGATCTCAACTTCGTGGTAATGTTATAACGCCATGACGTCATCGAAATATATAATCTCTGCTGTTTCGTAACAAAATAAAATATTTCCAACCGCCTTCATGCTTCAGAAATGGCGCTGTAAAACTTCAGATTTAATAATCTCAATGAGACGCAACTGATTGCATTTGTTTTACAAAAAGGTTACAATCATATTTTCAAGGGTGTCCAATATCTCAGAAACTAGAGCCAATTCAGCAAAAGCAGTGGTAGTTCTGAAATCAGCACCCATGAATTGCTATAAATTCATTCAAATATTCTTGGCAATTCGAAAAAAAAATTTTTTTGTTGGGCTGTGTTATTTATAAAAAAAAATATTACTATGATATGATGATTATTTTTTACGTTTTAATGCATTTTATTAAAAGCTTTTTTTTTTTGAAAGTTTTTCTATATTTGTGTTCTCTTACAAACTTAATTTTCTCAGCTTCTTAATATTTCTGTGCTACTTGCTCTACCAATCCACCTAAAGATATGTCAACTACACAACTGTAAACAATCAGCGCTCTTGGGATTTAATGCCAACTGTTTCATGTCACTAGTGATCAACATGCAGTATTACTCACAAATTATTCTGTTATGTCTTTGTTCACTACAATACCGTCAGATTAGAATAGTGTAGGGAAGGTAGGGTTAAAGAAGCTGTAAGTTGGAGAATCACAGAAATTGTAGGATGAGGAATCACAGAAGTTGTATGATGGGGAATCACATAAGTTGTAGGATGGGGAATCACAGAAGTTGTAGGATGGGGAATCACAGAAGTTGTAGGATGTGAATCACAGAAGTTGTAGGATGGGGAATCACAGAAGTTGTAGGATGAGGAATCACATTTTGTATGATGGGGAATCACAGAAGTTGTAGGATGGGGAATCACAGAAGTTGTAGGATTGGGAATCACAGAAGTTGTAGGATGAGGAATCACATTTTGTAGAATGGAGAATCACAGAAGTTGTAGGATGGGGAATCACAGAAGTTGTAGGATGAGGAATCACATTTTGTAGGATGGGGAATCAAAGAATCTTTAAAATGGGAATCGCAGAACTTGTAGGATGGGGAATTACAGAAGTTGTAGGATGGGGAATTACAGAATTTGTAGGATGGGGAATTACAGAAGTTGTAGGATGAGGAATCACATTTTGTAGGATGAGGAATCACAGAAGTTGTAGGATGGGGAATTACAGAATTTGTAGGATGGGGAATTACAGCCAGAAGTTGTAGGATGAGGAATCACATTTTGTAGGATGGGGAATCACAGAAGTTGTAGGATGAGGAATCATATTTTGTAGGATGGGGAATCACAGAATCTTGAAAATGGGAATCGCAGAACTTGTAGGATGGGGAATCACAGAATCTTTAAAATTGGAATCGCAGAAGTTGTAAGATGAGGAATCACAGAATTTGTAGGATGGAGAATCACAGAAGTTGTAGGATGAGGAATCACATTTTGTAGGATGAGGAATCACAGAAGTTGTAGGATGGGGAATTACAGAAGTTGTAGGATGAGGATCAAATTTTGTAGGATGGGGAATCACAGAATCTTTAAAATGGGAATCGCAGAAGTTGTAGGATGAGGAATCACAGAATTTGTAGGATGGGGAATTACAGAAGTTGTAGGATGAGGATCACATTTTGTAGGATGGGGAATCATAGAAGTTGTAGGATGAGGAATCACATTTTGTAGGATGGGGAATCACAGAATCTTTAAAATGGGAATCGCAGAAGTTGTAGGATGAGGAATCACATTTTGTAGAATGGAGAATCACAGAAGTTGTAGGATGAGGAATCACATTTTGTAGAATGGAGAATCACAGAAGTTGTAGGATGAGGAATCACAGAATCTTTAAAATGGGAACCGCAGAAGTTCTAGGATGGGCAATCACAGATTCTTTAAAATTGGAATCATGTTTCTCATATCAGATAATGTTTTTTATTATTTCGTTGTTTCAAGCAAACGACTACGCTTTTCTTTCTTATATATCTTCACCTGAGATATTTTATTAAAATAAAATGGTTGCTATATTCAGCATTCACCTAGTTGTACCTGTCAATAGAAATATTCGGAGGAAAACGTGTTGTTAGAATCTTGGGTGATGTTTTCAGGTTTTACCGATCGAACCTTTCAAGGACACTTTCTTTTGATGCCATATACAGGGTTTCGTGAAAATATAAAATGTTTACACACCATTCATGTCATATAAAATGTTTGCACATCATTCATGTCATATAAAATGTTTACACACCATTCATGTCATTTTTTAATTTAAAGATGAAAACTTTGTAAGGTGAAATGGGAAAATTTTCAATTTGGAAATTTTACATATTATTCACAAATCTACACATGAGCTAAAACATATTATACACATGAGCTAAAACAAAATATACACATGAGCTAAAACAAAATATACACATGATCTAAAACAAAATATATTCATGAGCTAAAACAAAATATACACATGAGCTAAAACAAAATATACATATGAGCTAAAACGTATTATACAAATGAGCTAAAACAAAATATACACATGAGCTAAATCAAAATATACACATGAGCTAAAACAAAATATACACTTGAGCTTTACACACCCAACATAGCCTTAAATTGCTGCTAGTATTTCTCATTCGCTCGCATTTTGATTATCCCAATATCCCCGGGATAAAATGTTTTACTTTTACTGTGCACATGAAGAGGATGAATGCAGGATGAATTAAGACGTATAACAAATGAGCTACATAAATTCCATTCATTGAAGACTGGAAATAAATATTGAAAAAGCTCATTTTTTCAATTTTTGAGAGAAATCGGATGAATAAATATTAGATTAATTTTTTGTGTGCTTTTTGTGTTGATTTTCCTTTTTTACTTGAAGTGATGCGATTTTAGAAAAGTTTGGAACTATCCCTTTTTTGTAACAAGACATATAGCTCTATCTTGTGGAACGTAAAAAAAAAGACCTTACAGTAATTATTTCAACAGTGTAAAAATGCGTGTGTATGTAAGAAACATTCACCACCTGCACTGAGGTTAGCTGTAGAGTGATATATCCACAGTGTAAGTCAATTTTTCTGCAGTTAAAGATGATGAATCGATTTCAGGACGAACATGGAAGAAAAACCATTGGTTATTTGGAGATCTTGTAACGAATCCATTCATCTTTTAACTTTCATAAAGGTGAAAAATCTGATTCGGCACCAACATGTCCATCCAAAATGGGTTGACTTTAGATGCTTATATCACCAACATGTCCATCTAATATGGGAATGACTTCAGGTGCTTATAGCACCAACATGTACATCTAACATGCGGTGACTTTAGATGCTCATTACACCAACTTGTCCATCTAACATGGGGTGATTTCAGGTGCTCATAGCACCAACATTTCCATCTAACATGTGGTGATTCGTGTGCTCATAGCACCAACATGTCCATCTAACATGGGTTGAACTCAGGCCTAATTCTTTCAATTTTCTTATTAGACCTTACTCTAATTAACTTCTATCCTTGCAACTTTCTGATATAAACCTAACTATGGCAATCTTCTTATTAACCTCTATCCTTACAACTTTCTAAGTAATCTTAAATTGTGTCGTATCAATAATACAAAAAAAAAAAAAGGTGGGGGGGGGGGGGGTTGATGATTGGGGCGGGGGGGGCCTAATTGATTGTTTCGTCTTGAGAAGGACCAAACACATGTTCTTTCTCTAACCCTTCTACTGTCAAAGCTTGGTTAATTACATTAAATTGATTCATACTCTCAGGCACAGTTATTCTAGAAGATAAAGGAGTTTGTTTGTTTTAGTTTTCATAGTTTTTTTTTTTGTAATAATGCCAATCTACCCCATCACTCCCACTTTCTTTTATCCCAACCCTTGAGTACAATAGTACGAAGTAATCAATAAATACAAAAAATTTGATTTTAGTGATAAAATGGCTCCATTTTGAAACACATTAAAAATAGTATCAAATAAATAGAAATTTGAAAAAAAAAATAAAACCAGTTCTTGTTTGATAAAAGATTAACTTATTTTTTTTAAAACCAATACCTAACTTTCTTACCTTTCTCTATATCTCTCTGCCTTCCCTCTCTTTCTCTCTCTCTCTCTCTCTCTCTCTCTCTCTCTCTCTCTCTCTCTCTCTCTCTCTCCCTCTCTCTCTCCCTCTCTCTTCCCCTCTCTCCCCCTCTCTCCCCCCCTCTCTCTCTCTCCCTCCTCTCTATCTCTGCAAAGGTAAAAGTGCTTCCTTTTACTTACCAAAAATATTTGAAGAATGTTAAATGCTGTAGAGATGGCGGCTGATCGGTTTTAAAAGAAAGAAAAGGGGAGGGAGGGGGGAGTGGGAGATAATAGAGAGAAGAATCAGTAAACAAGATGAAGAATGAACAATGGCAGCAATAAACAAACCGATACTATCTTAATGGCTCCATCAGCGAAATTTTCTGTCGAGTAAAAGGAAAGGCAATCTACCTTAAATACGAAATAAATTTGTAGAAATGGATGTGTTATGTAATGGATAAGTGAGAGCCAAATGATAGAAATAGATTTCTATTTAGTGGCTGAAACTATGTTTTGGAATATCACCAAACTATTTGTTTTTTTTTTTATGGATAGTTAAAGGATTATGTGTAAATTTAATGCAAAGTAAACAACAATCGCAGGGTGAGACAGTGTGAGACAATTAAATTATTATGGATTTAGATAGGACTCGGTGAGAGTGGGCTCTAAAATAGAGAGGATCAGTGAATGTAAATGAACAGGGGGCTAGAAACATGGCCGGATCAACCATTAGGTTGATAAGGCTATATCGTTAGACCCTTTTTATCAGACTTTTTAAATAATCCTTGATTTTGTATTTGCTTATTTCCTAAAAGAAAATGGAAAGAAATCTGGACAATTATTTGTGTCTTCTGGAATCAGGCCTAGGCCTATTAAATGAAGTGTGGAAGGCCGTAATACATTTCATAGATGAAATGATTTGTCATTTTGATGTCTAAATTAGGCCCTTTCTGTTAACAGCCTTTAAACATACAATAACTTAATTCGGCCCTGGCTAAAAATAGATAATCATTGTAAGGGAGACCAGAGGCGCAACTAGACCAAACTTTCGGGGGGGGGGGGGGCAAAAAATCACTTGTATTAAAAAATCACATTATTTATATATTTGTATTTTATTTTAAACAAATTTTGGTCTAATCTTTTAATTTTTTTATTTCGAGGCCGAGACTGTACAAATTGTGAAAAAAAAATTACATTATAAAAAAATATTGTATAAAAAAACAACGTTTTTCTTGCGTACTAAAAAGCAGAAAATAATTTTTCTATGACCCTGGAAAAATTTCGGAATAAATTGGTCAAATGGTAATAGACTTTATAAGAGCTCCTAATTTTTATAAAACGAAAAAAAAAACGTTGGGTGCATGAAAAAGGTCGCACCGTACCGGTAGTCAATGTATAAATAGTTAACATAAAAAATAATTAGAAAAAAAAACTGGCTCATTGGGAGCTGCACAAAATTCATCGAAGTGACGCTCTAAGAGCCGCATTTGCCCCATCCCCCATAAATTATATAATATCTAACCTTTGACCCACTCATGAATGTATCTAATTTACTCAAGCTATTGAGACAGTACACGGGTCATAACTCATTTTAGTATCGCACCTATAAAAAAGTAATGATTATCCCCCTTAGTATGAAACTGAACAAAAAATTAGTTGTTTTTTTTCTGGGTTATCTTTTTGTTGCTCCTGACCCCTTATTTACGCCCACAGTA
>JAGDYQ010000005.1:9741571-9753910 GCA_021962125.1 Bulinus truncatus | reverse complement strand
CTCTCTCTAACTAGTCAACGCGTGTGTTTGTTGTATGTTATCTTTTTCCGTGTCTGGGTGCTTATTAGTATAAGTGCATTGAGTTTTCATTAGCCAAACAAACAATATACAAACTCATGAAGATAGCCCATGTTCTATTTTTAAACTTTTAAGCCTATATCCACATGACTATATCTAGCATTTACTCGCTTTCAAGTTTCATCCACATTTTTTTAAAGCAACTCTATTCTAATATTTATTTTTCAACCGTGTTTCTAATTTTTTTTAATCAATTGCTTAAAACAACAACAACATAACAAGGCAAGTCATTTATAACTATTTTTGGAATCGCTCAGCTTGCAAAAAATGTTTAGCATCAACAAACATTTTCACAACAAAGATATATATATATATATATATATATATATATATATATATATATATATATATATATATATATATCATATGTCTGCGTGAGTTATGTGTTTCTGTATAATAGTGTATACTACTGTTTCTATGTGTCTATGTGTTTTATTTATGTGTCCGTAAGTTTATCTGTCCGTCTATTAGTTTCATCTATTGTCTGTGAGTTTTATCAGTATCATTGATGTTTGTTTTATCTATTTTTTGTATGAGTTTGATGTGTCTGTGGGTTTGATAAGTTTGTGAGTTTGATGTATCTGTGAGTTCGATGTTTCTGAGTTTGATGTATCTGTGAGTTAGATCTATGTGTCTATGTTTGTAATCTATGTTTCTATGAGTTTGATCTGTGTGAATGTGTGCTTGATTTGTGTGTCTACATGATCTGTGTCTGTGAGTTAAATATGTTTATCTGAGAACAGAGGCGTAACAAGGAGGGGGTCCAAATTTGAAAGTCCCTCGTGGGCCCCACCTGGAGGGGTTCCCCCAAACATGTTTACATTAAAGATTAAGTAAATTATCTCATGTCATGATGTCAAAATGCAGGGGCCCCCAAAGAGGCCAAGCCCCCGGGCACCCAAATCCTTGAGGTTCGGCACAGTCTGCAAACTATCTCATCGTGTGTAATACACATGCAAGTAAACAGGTTTATCTATGTACATCCATCTTTGTTATTAAGAGGTTATATATCGACTGAATGAGTTAGAAACATTTTATGGAATTAAAATTCACATTCGTATCAAATCAGTGACACACTTATGTCTTAGCCATATTCACAAAATGACCATTTCTTTATTCTGTGAAGAATTCAGTTATTTTTTTTTCCGTAAGATATTCAGTCATGTCATGTCATGTCACTCTCTCTCTCTCTCTGTCTCTCTCTCTCTCTCTCTCCACGCTAAGGACTTTGGGAGACTATGGGATGCACGTGGAGTTCATTTCATGGAGACTGTCCTGCTCTATATGTGTGGCTGTTCCTAGGATAACACTTTGTTTGTATTTCACGTGACATCTAATTACAACTTCATAGCAATAATCTTAATCTATTATTAGCACTTTCACAACAGATACGACAGTGGCCTCCCCCCACCCCTTCCCCCCCCCCACACGTTTATATTATTTATGATACTTGAGTCAATGGTTTGAGAATTAAAGATTCGGAACTTCATTTGTTTTTTTTTATAAGTATTAACTTTGGTCATTTTTAAGCGTTCATCTGTAACAAAAAGCCATAGGGCTACATAAAAACAAGAAATCACATTAGGTTAATAGGTGCAGGCACGCCGAGAGGGGGGTCGGGGGGGGGTCATTGCCAGGGGGCCCGCATCTGTAAGGGGGCCCGGCCGCCCCGACCATGTCAATGTTTTCACGACCCATTGTTTATTAAGGGGCACGCAATGATGTCCTGCCCTGGGGCCCTTGTTGGCTCTCGTCGCCCCTGAATAGGTGAACCATATTTAAATTAAAATGTCAAATGTGTATGAGATACTAGACAATATATATATATATATCGCTTTGTAAAGTTTTAAGTCATAATAAATCAGTCAACTGAACCACAGGAAACCTTTTGCAACTTTACATGGGGGTTAGTGAGCTGTGTGTCTGTGGGGGGGGGGGGAGGGGATGAGATCCACCGGTGAAGTTCTATCTACCACACGGCTCTATCCCCAGACTCGGGATTACAAACAAATAGCGTCTCTGATCCATTCTTTTCGGTACATCCTCTGGCGCATGCGTAATACGATATCAAGTGACCTTTCCACCACGTCTCGTGGTGACATTTGAAAACTAAAGAGTGAGCACATGTGAGCTTCCTACGTGTTCATGTACTTCGTGAGTCTCTGTGTGTGTGTGTGTGTGTGTCTGTCGCTCTAAATATGTTTGAGAATAATGTGTCTTTGAGTGTATGCCTGTGTGCGTGTATGGCTGTCAGTGTGTGCGTGTGTGTGTGTGTGTGTGTGTAAAACCTTTTTGTTCCCCCCATGTCAGGTCAACATGACATGAGGTGAACACATGTGTGATGGATTCGTTCACTAATAAAATTAGATCAATAAAAAAATAGGGGAAATGGGTAGGGGGGGTGGGGTGGAAGAGGGTAAATGAAGGTCATAGTTCATGAATGCAGAAACAATTTCAAGGGTTGATCGAATTTTTTGTTATTTTTATTTTCGAGGCAAGGTAAAAAAAAAAAAAACAAGCACAGTCAATGTGACAGTGAGTCAACAGTGACACCGGCAGAGTCAGTGCGACAGTGAGTCAACAGTGACACCGGCAGAGTCAGTGTGACAGTGAATCAACAGTGACACCAGCAGAGTCAGTGCGACAGTGAGTCAACAGTGACACCAGCAGAGTCAGTGTGACAGTGAGTCAACAGTGACACCAGCAGAGTCAGTGCGACAGTGAGTCAACAGTGACACCAGCAGAGTCAGTGCGACAGTGAGTCAACAGTGACACCAGCAGAGTCAGTGCGACAGTGAGTCAACAGTGACACCAGCAGAGTCAGTGTGACAGTGAGTCAACAGTGACACCAGCAGAGTCAGTGCGACAGTGAGTCAACAGTGACACCAGCAGAGTCAGTGCGTCAGTGAGTCAATAGTGACACCAGCAGAGTCAGCGTGACAGTGAGTCAACAGTGACACCAGCAGAGTCAGTGTGACAGTGAATCAACAGTGACACCAGCAGAGTCAGTGTGACAGTGAGTCAACAGTGACACCAGTAGATCAATGGTGGTCAAGATTGTTAGTCTGATTGGTAAAGCGGAGTTGGTTTTGTTTAAAGTTTGATGATTATTTTTTTTTGGGTGATATCATTGGCAGTGCCTGGCCTCGAAAGTAGTGACTGACCCAAATGTTACCAACTGTCAACTAACCGACAGTTAGTGAATGACCTCACTATTAGTAACGGACCTCACAGTTAGTGAATGACCTCACTGTTAGCGACTGACCTCACAGTTAGTGAATTAAATCACAGTTAGTGAATGCTTTAAGGTAGTAAATAACCTTACTGTTAGCGACTGACCTCACAATTAGTGAATGACCTTACTGTTAGCGACTGACCTCACAAGTGATGACTGACATCACAGGTAATCAGACATCTTAGGTATATGATAAATTATAAACAAATGGGACGTGACAGAAAGTGAGAGTCTCCCTAAAATAAACAGAGAAGAAAGATTTACACTCGTACATGGTCATTTCCTATTTCTTTCTGCAGTTTGAAATAGTTTTTTTTTTCACGTTCCGAGACATTACAAGCCAAGTTCAACATTCACAATAATCACACAGTACATCATCACAATACATCACACAATACATCACACAATAGATCACACAATGCATCATACAATACATCACACAATACATCATACAATAATCATACAATACATCACACAATACATCATAACTACATCATACACTACATCATACACTACATCATACAATACATCACACAATAATCACACAATAGATCACACAATGCATCATACAATAATCATACAATACATCACACAATAGATCACACAATACATCATACAATAATCACACAATGCATCATACAATACATCACACAATGCATCATACAATAATCACACAATGCATCATACAATACATCACACAATGCATCATACAGTACATCACACAATGCATCATACACTAATCACACAGTGCATCATCATAATACATCCCACAATACATCATACGATACATCATACAATGACAAGTATTCTGTTCATCATCTTATCTCTCCAGAAAAATTAAATCATGCAAGGACGTAGTAAAGGTCCGTCACACATTTCTTATTCAACCAAATGTTATCAGCCGGTTTACTATCAGCCAGCTTCTTATCAGTCATCTTCTCTCGTATGTATACACAAATACGTCATTAATTCCGGGAACTATTCCAGTCATTGTTTTTACTTTTATTCACTCTAGAGTTCCACCCCTCCACTACCATATGAATCCCAGTATCAATCTTCCCATTATGAAAGGCCCAACGTGTAGTAGTTATCTCCATTGCCATTGTGAATGAATAGATGACCTTATAACCAAAGAGAACAACAAGCAAAAGAGTTGCGGTCCCTGCATTCGAGATATACCTTAGTATAGGAGAATCTTGCTCCATTTGATAAACACAATTAAATTCCTTAGTCTTCACCAGAACCCGGAGAGTAAAGTGTAGTGACTGTGTAGTTTTGTATACCTACTACAAGTCAGAGCACGTCAGAGAACACATTGTCTTATGACTGAGTGCAGTGTTCGTGTGTCAGTGTACTGTTTGTGTGCTTTGGTGTACTGCTGTTGTGTCGATGTACTGTTTGTGTGCCTTGATGTACTGTTGTGTGTCAGTGCATTGTTTGTTTTCCTTGGTGTACTGTTGTGTGTCAGCGCACTGTTTGTCTTGGTGTACTGATGTGTCACCTGTGTGCCAGTGCACTGTTTGTGCGCATTGGTGCACTGTTGTGTGTCAGTGCACTGTTTGTGTGCCTTGGTGTACTGCCGTGTGCCAGTGCACTGTTTGTTCGCCTTGGTATACTGCTGTGTGCCAGTGCACTGTTTGTGCGCCTTGGTGTGCTGCCGTGTGCCAGTGCACTGTTTGTGCGCCTTGGTGTGCTGCTGTGTGTCATTACACCGTTTATGTGTCTACGTGCACTGTTTATGTCTCTCTGTGTCATGAATGCTGTGTCTATGTTCCGCCATGTTTGTATACAGAAAATAAAATGTCCCAAGGCTTAAACTGTCAAGACATAAATTCTGCACCTGTTCCACAGAGAGTAAAACATCTGTCTATACACTAGTATTTGATTTACACTATGTCAATGTGATTACCTGGAATATTATTTATTTACCTTTATGTTGCAGGAGTCACATCGAGCATTACACTAAATTATAGTACACAATAAAGTGTAATAATAAGAATTCGTTAAACATTCGGCGGCCCGCATTCCAACCCTTTCAAGACGCGCCAATATGTCACGACCCACAATTTGGGAATCCCTGAAACTAAGATTTCTGAAAATTTAAACGCTGTTATTAATATTACTTTATAATTTGATTTTCTTCACAGTGTCTTTTCATATTAAAAAAAATGAATAAACAAAAATCCTTAAACAAAAATAATTTAGAAAACAAACATAACCACTGTTTGTTTTGTTGTGAAAAAAATAACAACAGACACAGAGTACCTCTTCATATCCACGAGGGAAAAAAAAACAAATAGCGCGGGAAAAAGAGAAATTCCTCCAGCAGACTTTTACGTGGAAGAAGAGACAGGAGTTTTGTTGTATTATCTAGGCAGGTGACTTGGTATTCGAATACAACTATCACTACAACAAAACAAAGTGCGCACACACAGACACACACACACACGCGCTCGCGTGCGCACACACAGAAGGAATATCTTTGTAACGGATTCTTTTCTCCTAGGGCGTGATAAAGAGACGGGGAGAGCAACCAGCGGAAGACATTGTTTATATTTACTGCGCATTGTTTTGTACTGAGTGCCTTAACATTTCCCGATCCATTCCCCAACACCGGCCAGTCACATTACCTGCCCCATTCCGTGTGGCTAGCTGTGTGTTTGTGTGTATTCGGTGAGACACAACTCGAGGTACCAATAGCCGTGCACAACTCAAGAAGGTACGAATAGCCGTGAGACACAACGCAAGGTACAAATAGCCGTGAATCCTTCAAGTCAACACGAACTAATCAGTCTCGTCAACACGCAGTGGCACGGGGGAAGTCGATAAAAACGAGTCAAATTAAATCCCATCTCCCAACAAAAACAAATAACAAACCTTTTTTCTTAATAGTTGTGGTTTGGTCTGTGACGAGTGTAACATGATATAATTTGCAGCGTCTTAACGAGAATGATCAAAAGCAAAGTTCAAAGTTCATTATGCAGTATCACTTGGCGATAGTTGGTAAGACAGTATAATCAGATGTTAATGTGGACACGGATTAACATAACAGCGATTTAGGCCGGTGTATAAATATTGTTAAATGTTGTTTCGTATTAAAAAAAAATCCCAGCTATTTATTATTACGAAGTGGCTACGGTAACATCAAGCGCCATTATGTTAGGGTTAGCGGGAGTACTCATTTTTTTTCGGGTACCGGCAATTATATTAGGGTTAGGAAAAGGGTTAGGGATAGGGGTAGGGTTAGGGATAGGGTGTGGAGCAATATCTATTGATGTAACCCGGGAAAAAAATACGAACTCCGTCTTGATGTTACCGTAGCCACTGCGTTATTATAATATGCCAGTATATATTGTTTCGTAGTTTCAAAAACAAAGCTATATTTTTAAATAGTTCAGTATATATATATATATATATATATATATATATATATATATATATATATATATATATATATATATATATATATATACATAGAGCCTTAGTGCAGTGTACATCGATTTATAATGCTGTTTTTGAGCTACGAAACATATATATATATATATATATATATATATATATATATATATATATACTGCACTAAGGCTCTATGTTATTTGTATTCGATAATAATTCAATAATAATTCATTTATTACACGTACAGATAAAGCTAAATAAACTTTTACAGCAGCAAGTCAATTCATTATTGCAATAACTTAAAGTCGATATAAATAAATAAAGCCGCTGGAAACATTTTATTGATGATATATAGGTCAGCATTTATCCTATCTTAACCTATCCGTTTAATACAAAATTAACAAAAAATTTAGTCTTTAAAGTTTAACTCCAGAGGTGGCTCCTGTCTAATTTCATTGGGGCACTGGTCCAGAAAATGTTTAGCTTTTGTTTTCAAATTGTCAAAAAGGGAAAACAAACTTGTGTGAAAAAAAAAATATTCAGAAATTTTATAGGCCCCCGTGGAGTACAAAAGTTCGAAATAAAAACACTTAGCAATTCGTTAGATTGTGTGATAGAGAGGCCTCATTTGCTGGAGAGTGTGTGATCAGAGGGGCCCCAGTTACTGAGGACTTTGTGAGAAGAGGGGGGCCCCAAATTCAGGGGGATTATCAAAGGAAGGATCAAGTTAAGCTGGCAGTAGCTCTGTTACTATTTAATTATCTGTGGCATACATTTCACTAGCAAAGTACTTTCATATTATAACTCTGAGACTTCGCAGTCACTAAAACTTTGGTTAGTACAAGGTGTCTAGTGTACCGAGCTCACAGTGACACAAACAATGAGATGATCGTGTCAAAATGTGACATACCGTGCACTCCTGTCAAAATGTGACAAATGGTACACACCTGTCAACATTGAATATCGGCAGAGGAATCAACTAGAATTGTGGATTAAAGTTACAAACAAAAAAAAAAATACACAGGTAAAAAAGTAGCAAGGTATGGTAATTTTCAAAGCAGCACACCTGACAATGTAAGCCATACAAACATATGGCTTATATTGATGGCATTTATGTGAACATTGCATTGTAGTCATTGTTATCAATCTGCACATACATAACACACTGTCTGCGTTTACGTAATTGATGCATAGACGTTAAATTTTGCGAAAATAAAAAAAGAAAAAGATTAAAGAATAAATGCAATCCCTTCTTAGATGTGTCCATGCATTAAAAAAACTGCAAGTGTGTGTAATAAACAGAAATAGACACGGAAATTGCTAGATTAATAGAAATAAAGACACACTGTTGTTGTTATGTTGTGTGCGGGCAGACACTGAATGAAATACAGTTTGCGTAAGATCAATAGATCTTAACTTAGCTCTCCCTGTGTGCCTTGTGTGCCCTGTGTGTGTTGTGTGCCCTGTGTGTGTTGTGTGCCCTGTGTGTGTTGTGTACCCTGTGTGTGTTGTGTGTGCCCTGTGTGTCCTGTTTGCTTCCAGTGTGCCCTGTGTGTCCTGTTTGCCCTGTGTGTGTGTGTTGTGTGCTCTGTGTGTGTTGTGTGCCCTGTGTGTGCCCTGTGTGTCCTGTGTGCTTCCAGTGTGTCCTGTTTGCCGTGTGTGTGTTGTGTGCCCTGTGTGTGTTGTGTGCCCTGTGTGTGTTGTGTGCCCTGTGTGTGTTGTGTGCCTTGTGTGTGTCCTGTGTGCCGTGTGTTTCCAGTGTGCCTTGTGTGTCATGTGTGTGCCCTGTGGGCCTTGTGTGTGTTGTGTACCCAGTGTGTGTTGTGTGCCCTGTGTGTGTTGTGTACCCTCTGTGTGTTGTGTGTCCTGTGTGTGCCCTGTGGGCCTTGTGTGTGTCCTGTGTGCCGTGTGTTTCCAGTGTGCCCTGTGTGTGTTGTGTGCCCTGAGTGCCCAGTGTGTGTTGTGTGCCTTGTGTGCCCTGTGTGTGTTGAGCGCCCTGTGTGTGTGTGTGTTGTGTGCCCTGTGTGCGCTGTGTGTGCTGTGTGCCCTGTGTGCCTTGTGATTCCGAGTGTGTCACATGACATCATTCACACACAACTCAAGTTGTTTTTTTTTCCCTTTGCCCATCGATCAATGATTTCAACAGGACCACGAGTATGTTTGGCATCACCCAGACACCGGCCTGGTACTGGGTCAAGGAAGCTGCCAGCAAGAAGACGAGGAGAGGGGAGGGGGTGGTGGTAGAGAGGAGGGAGTCCGATAAAAGGAACAGGTCTTCAGTCCAGCTGATCAAGACGGACAAGACAATACTTTGAGTGACACTCCAAATGGACAGTAGGACGTTACAAGCCACTGTTACAAGCCACTGTTACAAGCCACTATTACGAGAAGCTTATTTGTGGGTTAGGTTGACCCCCACCTCCCCCATCCACCTCAATGAGCACACGTTTAACTAACACTGATAAAGTGAGTTAGTGTGAGTAACATGGGCCTTTTTTTGAAATACGAGTACATTTACTGATGCCCTGTTACTTCAGTCGAGTACATTTACTGATGATCTGTTACTTCAGTCGAGTACATTTACTGATGACCTGTTACTTCAGTCGAGTACATTTACTGATGACCTGTTACTTCAGTCGAGTACATTTACTGATGACCTGTTACTTCAGTCGAGTACATTTACTGATGACCTGTTACTTCAGTCCAGAGGTCAACTGTGACATCTTCCGCAAAATTCTGTCATTTTATTTCAACTAACAGGATTTGACCTGAATTAGTTTGTAATGCATACATATACTGCTTTTTTTTAACAGCTACTTTCACTCCCCCCCCCCTTTTTTTCCCTCTTTCCAAACACTAAAGTCCAGCGATCAGAGTTGCCAGATTGGCGGATTTCCCGGTAGTTCAGTCGGTGTTTTTTCGGGATTGGCGGTAGTTTTAAGGCAGAAAATCTAAAAATATGACCACATATTGATATATATAAATAAATAAATAAATAAATAAATAAATATCTATCTATCTATCTATCTATCTATCTATCTATCTATCTATCTATCTATCTATCTATCTATCTATCTATCTATCTATCTATCTATCTATCTATCTACCTATCTATCTATCTATCTATCTATCTATCTATCTATCTATCCATCTATCCTATCTATCTATCTATCTATCTATCTATCTATCTATCTATCTATCTATCTATCTATCTATCTATCTATCTATCTATCTATCTATCTATCTATCTATCTATCTATCTATCTATCTATCTATCTATCTATCTATCTATCTATCTATCTATCTATCTATCTATCTATCTATCTATCTATCTATCTATCTATCTATCTATCTATCTATCTATCTATCTATCTATCTATCTATCTATCTATCTATCTATCATCTATCTATCTATCTATCTATCTATCTATCTATCTATCTATCTATCTATCTATCTATCTATCTATCTATCTATCTATCATCTATCTATCTATCTATCTATCTATCTATCTATCTATCTATCTATCTATCTATCTATCTATCTATCTATCTATCTATCTATCTATCTATCTAATATCTATCTATCTATCTATCATCTATCTATCTATCTATCTATCTATCTATCTATCTATCTATCTATCTATCTATCTATCTATCTATCTATCTATCTATCTATCTATCTATCTATCTATCTATCTATCTATCTATCTATCTATCTATCTATCTATCTATCTATCTATCTATCTATCTATCTATCTATCTATCTATCTATCTATCTATCTATCTATCTATCTATCTATCTATCTATCTACACACACACACACATATATATATATATATATATATAATAACTTTTACTCATCAGGCGGTTTTTTTAGGCGGGATTCTTATTGAAATTTTTGGCCGGTTTTCGTAAAAAAAAAAAACAAAAAAAAACTACAACATATGGCAACACTGCATACGTCGACCCTAAAAGAATGTTTATTTCTAGATCCTATCAAGAATCACTAAACACAGAAAATATTTTTAGACTGCTGTCTTACATCCCACACCCACCGTAGCAGCCATAGTGTAGGTACCGGGTTTGGTGGTGGTAGTGGAGGGGAGGAAGAGGACGCGGTGGGCACAGATACCTTTGTTCTTTACAATTCGCTCTATAACATAATTCGTTACCAACTGCGCTAAATGTATTTACTATCATAAACAAAAAAATCACAACCTATATTTTAAATCTGTTTTTTTTTTCTTTTCTAATGGTCTACAACAATAGTCGCTACCATTGCTAGCCCCACCAGAGAAAATGTCTACTTAATCAAATAAAACCAACCTTTAATGTAGTCCGGTATCTGCTGTTCTCTCTAAGGTATTCCCTACCATTTCCCCCTTTCTACCCCCCCGCCCACCTCCTACAGCCTGTTGTAATGTTATCTATTGGACCTGTTATCAATCATGATTCCTCCCCCCCAAGTTCCCCCACAGCATGGTGTCTGGCATATGAGGTGGAGATGTACTACAGATGCTCCATAACGATTGGTAAATTGGAAATTTCCGCAAAGAAAAAGGTCAAGCTGATCCCAAATACGACTTTATCGTGCAGGTTAGTGATTATGCCGTTCATTGTTAGACTGGGCAGATCAATGCAGAGGCAACTAAGTAAGAAAAGTGCACCGCGGGATGAAATTGTGGGCGGGGAGGGGGGGGGAGGGAGATGCAATGTCGAAAGCTTTGGATAAACCTGCCACACACACACATCACGGTGTTTCTCTGTTCTATTTCATAATATTACTATTCTATTGTGTCCATTGTTATTTTTTGTTATTGTGAAGAAAACAGTAAAACAAGTTTCATGAGCCACGGTTTCAATGACCGATGGTCATGATAAAACGTCTAATTCATCTCAGTTGTTCTTGCGTGACCGCCTGGGTCTCTCACTGCAAAATCTGATGCTAATAGGGGGACCCCATTTATAGTTACACCCCCCACCCCACCCAGGTAATCCTTGGACTTCTCTGTCTGGTGCCCTTCAATATCACAGCACGACTCTCTGTATGTATGATGAGTAGAAAGTAAGTTCGTTTACTTTTGTCTGTTGTGTTGTGGTATTAACTAATTTAATTGTGAGCTGTGCTGTGGTATGCAACTCATTTTATTGTGTGCTGCGCTGTGGTACGTAACACATTTTATTGTGTGCTGTGCTGTGGTACGTAACTCATTTTATTTTGTGCTGTGGTATGTAACTCATGTAACTGTGTGCTGTGTTGTGGTATGTAACTCATTTAACTGTGTGCTGTGTTGTGGTATGTAACTCATTTAATTTGTGATGTGTTGTGGTATGTAACTCACTTAATTGTGTGCTGTGTTGTGGTATGCAACTCATTTAATTGTGTTTCCAAACACAATTTTATCTGCTATTAGTAAAATTGCTAGCATAAATGCAAATTCCTTTCTGTTTCATAAGCTCAATCAATGATGACGCAAAATAAAAATATGGCCAGATTTCCCACGAGTGACATGTTTCTAATATTATCCACAGCTGAATGTCGGAGCCGGCAGCAATATGAATGCTGTATCAATTAGTTCATACACGGTCTGTCTCTCTCCCCTCCAGCCATTGGATGGCGTTCCGGTGA
>JAGDYQ010000005.1:9718483-9741071 GCA_021962125.1 Bulinus truncatus | reverse complement strand
TTTGTAACACCTTAAACTTTAAAAAAACATCTTAATGAAATGATATTTTACACCATCTTAGTGTAATGATATTTTACATTACTACACCCTACTGTAATGATATTTTATATATTACACCCTACTCGTAATGATATACATATATATATATATATATATATATATATATATTTTACATTAATTTCTTACCCCCGTAAGTATACATATACATATTTTATAATACACCCTATATCAGTGGATATATTTTTCCTTCTTACAAAATATTATTATAGTGTGGTAATGATGGTTTTTATATTCCTATTATTACCCCCATTCTATTATTTGCAAAAGATTACATAAAGGCTTCAACTCTCTCTCCCTGGTGTTTCCTAGTGCAAGTCCCTCTTCCATGCCCAAAACGCCACACACCCTTTCAAGTGGATGGATACTGGGCCACACTTTTGATGACCGGGAATATTAGAGGCATAGGTAGGGAGTTGATGACCCAGGCCTTGTATTCTCAATTGATGCTTGAGGATAATTTAAAGGTAATGAAATGGATGGGGGGGCCCTCGATTTACTGAACTAGCTTTGTGTCCATATTTTGTTTCGGGCTTCGCTGGGTGCCATCACTACTGTCCAAGTTTTAAACATTGCTTTACTGCTCTCGATAATGTAATTTTTCCGATTCAGACGCCACATCATTTGCCTCCCCACCCTAATTCTCTCCTGAAGGACATCCACGAATGAATGTGAGATATCAGCAATTCTTGCTACATTCCACTGCAGCATGCACAGACACAATCCATTTCATGATGATACAAGGTGTGAGCTAAACAAATGGGGTCATGGGAGGTAAAGAAGGCTACATTGCTCAAAGATAGCCATGAATAGCCCTGTAATTTTCCGTGACCTGCATGTGGTATTAGTGTAAGATGCTTACCTGGCTGCCGAGACCTCAACATACAGAAAATGCAGGTCGCCAGCGCACGCCGAGGAAAATGCGTCGTATTGACTAGATGTGGTTTGTTCTTTTATTACGACGAGGTAATAGGTGTTATAAGCCTTAGTCAGTGTGGCAACCGATCCTGGCCCTAGTGCTACGGGGGTTCGATCTTGTCCTAATACCCGGTAAAATTCAAGTTCATTTGAGTTTTGCTCATAGTTGTTGTAGGTAGTAAAAAACCAGTAGGCGGCATTTAGTCCCTTTGTTATTGGAATTTTATAATATTTACTTGATTTTGCTATTTTATTTCGAAAAATAAAAGTAATATATATATATATATATGCTGTCATTGATTAAATAATTTGATTGTTTAAAATTCACAAATTAATGTCAATTAATGAATATGTAGCTCATATTATTTATTTAATATAAAATCTCTGCAAACCTTTGCATTGAGTTATATCCCCTTAGGCTTGATCGGCAGGCTAGGTGTTTTTTCGGGCAGATCCGATTTTTTCATGTTTGTATTTTAAACTGGAATACCGTTCTATAGATTCTTACTTTCGACGAATTTTAAGATTTCAAATCGCTTTTATATATTATTATTCTTTTTTTTTTTGTTTATTTATTATGTACAACAAATAAAATTTTGCCAGTCTGATGCAGAGACGATGTAACGAATTTTTTTTGGTGGTTTGAGGCGGGGGGGGGACTGTTGGATAAGATCCATTTGAGTGTCATAGGCAAAACCGTTTTCATTGCCACAACAAGTGCTCAGAACACATTCCTTTTTTAACGCGGCGACTGTTAGTATCATCGTAAGGTCATGCCACAATCTGAGAGCCCGCCCATGACGTTTTTTACTTTCTTTTTTTAGAACTAGTTGGTCGACGCTGTCTTGAGTACTATACACAAAACTGCATTCACGCAATACAGACGATGTATACATGAAATGTCAAAAGGGAACAGACTGGTTGCTGCCCCTAAGGCTATTTATAGATTTGTTCAGCAACTAAATAGAGTGGTCAGTCTCTTGCTACATGATTAAGCTCTTATCCATGAGAGATAAACAATTTAGGCTGAGGGTGGGGTGGGCGTGTCTGAATAAGGGTTTGGGGGGGGGTGGGGAGGCGGTGATACGGAGCAAACATTTTTTTTTTGCAATATTTCACCGCAACAATGTTCAGGATTGTTGTTATTTGCCATCTTCGTTACGTGTTACGTTCCGACTGGCCACATCACTTCATTATGTCATTACTTGATTTTCTTCTTGATTTCATGTACGAGACTTTTTAACTGTTGGCATATTGAGAGTGATGGTTAATTTATATTTTAAATATTTGGCCGCTTAAAAGCCAACCAGTTTTTTTTTTTAAAAACTGCTGATAACAGCTTTTCAATATAATGTCTGAAGGCGAAGTGAAAAATTAATTATACGAATTTATAGTTTGTAACATTTCCAAATTATTCGATAGTATATGCAATGAATAAATAAAACAAGAATGTTTAACTGTATATAAAAAATGATGGGGATTTTTAAAATTGACTTTATCCTTTAACGTTGTCTTAGAATAAATGCTGGATATATATTCAAATGACATAGCTCGTAAAGATCTTCAAATGCCATAACATTGTGAAATTCTAAATGTTGAAGCCTTGTGGATATCTGTGGATATTAGTACCAGTGACTTATGAGTGGTTCTCGAACTTTTGCGGTTCGCCAATCAACAAATAATCCTTTTCTCTTTTCGCGAATCACCTATAAACATATAATATAATAATAGCGATTTGGGCGCTGCGTTAAATCGAAAGTAATGAATTAATACAACAGTATTCCAGTTTAAAATACAATTATGAAAAAAATCGGATCTGCCCGAAACCAAAAAAAAAAAAAATAACCTCGCCTGCCGATCAAGCCTAAGGGGCTATAACTCTATGCAAAATGTTTCTTTGTGTGGTACAGCTAGTTGTAAAATAATTAGAGAAAATAAAAAAATTAACATTAATTATATTAATTCTCGAATTAAAACAGCAACAGGAGACCACTGGTCCTAAAGACTAAAGCCTGCACATTTAGTCTGTATAATGTCTTACACCATAAAGTACGGTCCTAATGACAATTTTGATAATTACATCTCGAGCGTGGTGAACGTACGCTAAGGACGTCCCATAACTTCCATTAACCAGTAGTGTTACACAACAGCATCGCACTTACCGAGAAGATTGTATGTCTCGATGTCTGACTGTTTCTGCCTAGATGTCTGAAAAAAAAAAAGAATAGGAGAAAAATAAAAGAGTCTGAATAATTTCTGTTTCCCGCCATTTGTTACGCTCTGTTTGATTTGACCGTGAAGCGTCGAGTAATTGATGAGACCATCTCCTGAATTAATGATTTGATTGGTGGCAGCGGTGGGCAAGAGGGTGGAGCTTTGACACTGTTGCGTGTGTGTGTGTGGTTGTCTGTCTGTAAGTGTGTGGCTGTATGTGGAGGTGTGGGGGGGGGACATGTAAGCTGTTTGTGTCTGTAATGCTCTATTAAAGATGAATTTTTTTACCTGGGTTAATGCTGAGCTTTTTTCTTTTCCACAGTACTTTTTTTAGAATAATACTTTTTAGTATTCTGGTTTATTGTGTCTGTTTTTTTTTTTAAAAACAAAACAATTATTCTTCGAAACCATGGCAACACAGTTGTGTTGTCAAGCGTAAAATACATAAATTGAAGTCATATGATGATTTGGATGATTCTAATCAAAACGGATAATTTAGAGGGATCATGTGATGATGATGTCAAAATATATGAATAAAAATAATGAATTTTGTATTCCTCTTGGTTTGTTTTGCCATTGATCAGTTGCCGACTTATCTGCTGTTTATCAGTTGCCGACTTAGCTGCTGTTTACATATATATCAGTTGTTGACAGTGTTGTGTACATGTTTGGGTATAGAGTACATCTTTACGAATATTTTATAATTTAAATGTACTATCAGTTTTACTACATATTATCGAGCAGCTTATTTTTTTCTCGTATAAAAAAGAAGGAATGATTGAAAACAGTAATACAGAAAAATGACAAAATTCCATTGAAAGTAGATAAATAATAAACCAAAGTGATTTTTATTTTACCAGAATGTTCACCAGCTACGTCAGCATATATTTGGTACAAATGTTCACCAGACGCCATCCAATGGCTGGAGGGGATAGAGAGACCGTGTATGAACTAATTGATACAGCATTCATATTGCTGCCGGCTCCGACGTTCAGCTGTGGATAATATTAGAAACATGTCACTCGTGGGAAATCTGGCCATATTTTTATTTTGCGTCATCATTGATTGAGCTTATGAAACAGAAAGGAATTTGCATTTATGCTAGCAATTTTACTAATAGCAGATAATTATTATGTTTACATTTCAGTTAAATGAGATTTATACACTACACAACACAACACACAATTAATGATTCTTATACCCAGCGTACACACAATTTAATGAGTTACATACCACAACACATCACACAGTTAAATGAGTTACATAGCACAGCACAAAATAAAATGAGTTACGTACCACAGCACAGCACACAATTAAATGAGTTACATACCACAGCACACAATTAAATGAGCTACATACCACAACACACAATTAAATGAGTTACATACCACAGCATAGCACACAATAAAATGAGTTACGTACCACAGCACAGCACACAATTAAATGAGTTACGTACCACAGCACACTATTAAATGAGTTACATACCACAACACACAATTTAATGAGTTACATACCACAGCACAGCACACAACAAATGAGTTACGTACCACAGCACAGCACACAATTAAATGATTATATACCACAACACAGCACACAATGAAATGAGTTACGTACCACAACACAACAGACAAAAGTAAACGAACTTACTTTCTACTCATCATACATACAGAGAGCCGTGCTGTGATATTGAGGGGGCACCAGACAGAGAAGTCCAAGGATTACCTGGGGGGTGGGGGTGGAGGGGGTAAGTATAAATGGGTCCCCCCTATTAGCATCAGATTTTGCAGTGAGAGACCCACGCGGTCACCTTGACCGCAAGAACAACTCAGATGAATTAGACGTTTTATCATGACCATCGGTCATTGAAACCGTGGCTCGTGAAACTTGTTTTACTGTTTTCTTCACAATAACAAAAATAACAATGGACACAATAGAATAGTAATATTTTGAAATAGAACAGAGAAACACCGTGATGTGTGTGTGTGACAGGTTTATCCAAAGCTTTTGACATTGCATCTCGCCCCCCCTCCCCCTCCCGCCCACAAGCTCAACCTGCGGCGCACTTTTCTGCAATTCTTTATAAGCCTCTGCATATGATCTGCCCACTGCCCAGTCTAGCGCAATGAACGGCATAATCACTAACCTGCATGATAAAGTCGTATTTGGGAATCAGCTTGACCTTTTTCTTTGCGGAAATTTCATCCAATTCAACAATCGTTATGGAGCATCTGTCCCAGTACATCTTCACCTCATATGCCAGACACACATGCATGTGGGGAACTGTGTTGGAGGAATCATGATTGATAACAGGTCCAATAGATAACATTACAACAGGCTGTAGGAGGTGGGCAAAGGTAGAAAGTATCATTAGGGAATACCTTGACATAATTTTTAAATGATACTTGATTCCAAATTATGCTTGCCATTTTATTTCGATCAAGTAGTACATTTTTCTCTAGAAAGGTACTAGCAACAGGTTACAGTCTATTGTTGTTGACCATTTCAGCTGAAGAAAAAGAAGAGATTTAAAATATAGGTTGAAATTTTGTTTACATAATAAACAATCCCATATGATAGCAGCTGGTAACGAATTATGTTATAGAGCGATTTACTTTGCATTAAATAACCACCACAAAGGTATCTGTGCCCACCGCGTCCTCTCTTTCCTCCCCTCCATCACCACCACTAAACCCGGTACCTACACTATGGCTACTATGGTGGGTGTGGGATGTAAGATATATAGTATAAAAAACACTTTCTAAATTTGATTGATTGGCGATAGGATCTAGAAATAAACATTCTTTTAGGGTTGACATTTTAAGGCAGTGTTGCCATATGTTGTAGTTGTTTTTTTTTTACGAAAACCGGCCAAAAAAACTCAATAAGAATCCCGCCTAAAAACCGCCTGATTAGTAAAAGTTATTATATATATATATATATATATATATATATATATATATATATATATCAATTAGGGCTGTACCAGAATCCGATTCCGGTTCCTGTTTAGCCGGATTCCGGCAGTTTTAACAAATCCGGTTCCGATTCCGGTTCCGGTTAAAATGTGCCGGATTTAAGCCGGATTTCTTTGTTGTTTAAAATTTGTAAGAATTTTTTTTAGCGCAACATAATTTTGAAATATTCAGCGCTATACAATTAAATTAAAACAATAATTTCCTTTGCTTTTTTAAAATTACAATGACGTCGATCGCTTTTAGTTCTATATGGGAGTAAAAATATATTAAAAAGGAAGATTTGAATCGTATTTAGTTTAGTAGTAGTAATACGACACCTTACCTTCCGCTACTTTTAATTCCGTGTTTTCTTTAAACTTTATTAAGCTACAAACTTTTAAAGTTCTTTAAAGAGCAGACAACGATCTATTTTTGTTTGTTTACAGTTTAAAAATAGGTCAATAATTTATTTTTCTGCAAATTTTTTAATTTAGTGGATTTTGTCACGATTTGGATAAAATTCTCTTGCATATTTAGTTACAATAAAATTTAAAGATACATTTTTAACCTGAGACATTAAAGTGATATTGATTTTAGCTTTGAAATGCATTTTAATTTGCGTTTTATGGGAAATAGTCAGATAATGATTTAAAGGAAAGTATGAATGAAATAACAAAGGTCTGGTGACGTCACTATGGAAAACTAAAAAATGAACTATCGGGAGGTGCCACAGTATATATTTTGTTTTTCGGAATTCATTTATTAATAAACATGTTTATTATACTTTCTAAGATATGTTACACATTTCTTTGTTTGATTGTAATAGAAATCAAATTAAATTAGGTTCAGCTTTATTTTTAAAAATTTGAAAACAAAGAACCAGTTATTTTGACAGAGTTATCTTTCTTAACTCAAGATTGGGGAAGGGGTTTTAGTCACAGTCTTCAAGATCTAAATGGTTAATACTGTTTGTTGCTATCTAGAACTTAAAATTTTTGTTCTATTTTTCATTCTTATATCTTTTTTATGTAAGCGAGACTTTACTACTTCGTTCGGAAGAGTTACTATTTAATCCGGTTCCTGTTCCGATTCCGGCAGGATTCAAATATTAAATCCGATTCCGGTTTCGATTCCTGCAGGATCTAAAAATTACAATCCGGTACAGCCCTAATATCAATATGTGGTCATATTTTTAGATTTTCTGCCTTAAAACTCCCCGCCAATCTCGAAAAAACACCGGCTGAACTACCGGAAAAAAAATAGGGGGGGGGAGTGAAAGTAGCTGTTAAAAAAAAAGCAGTATATGTATGCATTACAAACTAATTGAGGTCAAATCCTGTCGGTTGAAATAAAATGACAGAATTTTGCGAAAGATGTCACAGTTGACCTCTGGACTGAAGTAACAGGTCATCAGTAAATGTACTCCTGTTTCAAAAAAAGGCCCATGCTACTCACACTAACTCACTTTATCAGTGTTAGTTAAACGTGTGCTCATTGAGGTGGATTGGAGGGAGGGTGGGGGGGGGGTCAACCTAACCCACAAATAAGCTTCTCGTGATAGTGGCTTGTAACGTCCTACTGACCAGTCAGAGTGTCACTCAAAGTATTGTCTTGTCCGTCTTGATCAGCTGGACTGAAGACCTGTTCCTTTTATCGGACTCCCTCCTCTCTACCACCCCACCACCCCCTCCCCTCTCCTCGTCCTCTTGCTGGCAGCTTCCTTGACCCAGTACCAGGCCGGTGTCTGGGTGATGCCAAACATACTCGTGGTCCTGTTGAAATCAATGATCGATGGGCAAAGGGGAAACAAAATAACTTGAGTTGTGTGTGAGCACACATAATACGTTACAGCCTTGATGTGAGCTTCTGTGAATGATGTCATGTGACACACTCGGAATCACAAGGCACACAGGGCACACAACACACACAGCGCACACAGGGCACACAACACACACACACACAGGGCGCTCAACACACACAAGGCACACAACACACAATGGGCACACAAGGCACACAGGGCACACAACACACAAGGGCACACAACACACACAGGGCACACAACACACACAGGACACACAAGGCACACTGGAAACACACGGCACACAGGACACACAAGGCACACAACACACACAGGGCACACAACACACACAGGGCACACAACACACACATGACACACAAGGCACACAGGGAACACAACACACACATAGAGAGCTGAGTTAAGATCTATTGATCTTACACAAACTGTATTTCATTCAGTGTCGTCTGCCCGCACACAAAATAACAACAACAGTGTGCCTTTATTTGTATTAATCTAGGCATTTCCGTGTCTATTTCTGTTTATTACACACACTTGCATTTTTTTGAATGCATGGACACATCTAAGAAGGGATTTTATTTATTCTTTAAACATTTTTTTTCATTTTCGCAAAATTTTACGTCTAAGCATCAATTACGTAAACGCAGACAGTGTGTTATGTATGTGCAGATTGATAACAATGACAACAATGCAATGTTCGCATAAACGTCATCAATAAGAGCCATATGTTTGTATGGTTTACCATTGTCAGGTGTGCTGCTTTGAAAACTACCATACCTTGCTACTTTTTTTACCTGTGTATTTTTTTTTTGTTTGTTACTTTAATCCACAATTCTAGTTGATTCCTCTGCCGATATTCAATGTTGACAGGTGTGTACCATTTGTCACATTTTGACAGGAGTGCACGGTATGTCACATCTTGGCACGATCATCTCATTTGTTTGAGTCACTGTGAGCTCGGTACACTAGACACTAGACACCTTGTACTAACGAAAGTTTTAGTGACTGCGAAGTCTCAAGAGTTGTAATATGAAATACTTTGTTAGCGAAACGTGTGCCACAGAAAATTAAATAGTAAAACAGCTACTGCCAGCTTAACTTGATCCTTCCTTTGACAATCCCCCAGAATTTGGGGCCCCCTCTTATCACATAGTCCTCAGCAACTGGGACCCCTCTGGTAACACACTCCCCAGTAACTGAAGCCTCTCTATCACACAATCCAATTGCTAAGTATTTTTTTTTATTTCGAACTACTGTACTCAACGGGGGGGGGGGGGGGGGGATAAAGGCAGGGATCCCTGGCATGAGGTTTCGGTCGCACCACATCCCCTGCCCTTGGCGGCGAACATGCTAGCCATTATACAGTATACATACATTACAATAAACCACAAAAACTTCTTGTTGCTACATACGTGTCTTGACATAAATAGAATACAGAGGATACTTGTGTAGAGGCACTGTGGAACTGCAGCACCCCCTATTACCACTGGATAACATTCAATATGCTTAGTTTTTTTTGTCTTGAATTCTTTCTTTTTACTTATATATGTGTGTGTGTATAATACTTAACCTTAATCTCACTATTAATCCACCAAATTATTATAAAGATTCAAAATATTTGCAGTGCCGAGCAATCAGTATTGAGCTGTATCAATCCAGGTTCAAAATGTATGTTCAAAAAATGTATTCGATTTTGTTCTCTTATGATTCTATCAGGTTACTGAAAACGTTTTCTTCTTTTTTAAATTTTTACAATTTCAAAACAATGGCTAAACATTTTCTGGGTCAGTGCCCCCATGAAATTAGACAGGAGCCACTTCTGGAGTAAAACTTTTAAAGACTAAATTTTTTTTGTGACTTCTGTATTAAACCGATAGGATAAGACAAAGTGCTGACCTATATATCATCAATAAAATGTTTCCAGCGGCTTTATTTATTTATATCGACTTTAATTTATTACAATAATGAATTGATGCGCTGCTGTAAAAGTTTATCTAGGTTATTATTATCCTGTACGTGTAATAAATGAATTATTATTGAATACAAATAACATAGCCCCGCCCCCAATTAATTCTAAAAATCAAATTATAAAATACACTTCTTTATCACTGCGTTTCAATTTTTTCTTACATAAAACTCTCCGCACAGCCCCCCCCCCAAAACCGCACAGCCCCCCCCCCAAAAACCGCACAGCCCCCCCCCACCCCCCCCCCCAAAAAACAAAATTCTGGCTACGGCCTTGACATAGAGCCTTAGTGCAGTGTACATCGATTTATATTGTTATTGTTTTTGAGCTACGAAACAATATATATATATATATATATATACCGGCCTATATAAGAAAAATATAGCTATTTTTTTAAACTACGAAATAATATTTAACAATATGTATACACCGGCCTAAATCGCTGTTATGTTAATCCGTGTCCACATTAACATCTGATTATACTGTCTTGCCAACTATGGCCAAGTGATACTGCATAATGAACTTTGAACTTAGCTTTTGATCATTCATGTTAAGACGCTGCAAATTATATCATGTTACACTCGTCACAGACCAAACCACAACTATTAAGAAAAAAAGGTTTGTTATTTTTGTTTTTGTTGGGAGATGGGATTTAATTTGACTCGTTGTTGTCGACCTCCCCCGTGCCACTGCGTGTTGACGAGACTGATTAGTTCGTGTTGACTTGAAGGATTCACGGCTATTTGTACCTTGCGTTGTGTCTCACGGCTATTCGTACCTTGAGTTGTGCACGGCTATTGGTACCTCGCGTTGTGTCTCACAAGCATACACACAAATACACAGCTAGCCACACGGGAATGGGGGCAGGTAATGTGACCGGTGTTGGGGAAGGGATCGGGAAATGTTGAGGCACTCAGTACAAAACAATGTGCAGTAAATATAAACAATGTCTTTCGCTGGTTGCTCTCCCCGTCTCTTTATCACGCCCTAGGAGAAAAGAATCCGTTACAAAGATATTCCTTCTGTGTGTGCGCGCCCGAGCGCGTGTGTGTGTGTGTCTGTGTATGTGTGCACTTTGTTTTGTTGTAGTGATAGTTGTATTCGAATACCAAGTCACCTGCCTAGATAATACAACAAAAACTCCTGTCTCTTCTTCCACGTAAAAGTCTGCTGTAGGAATTTCTCTTTTTCCCGCGCTATTTGTTTTTTTTTTCCTCGTGGATATGAAGAGGTACTTTGTGTCTGTTATTATTTTTTCACAACAAAACAAACAGTGGTTATGTTTGTTTTCTAAACTATTTTTGTTTAAGGATTGTTGTTTATTAATTTTTTTTAATATGAAAAGACACTGTGAAGAAAATCAAATTATAAAAAGTAATATTAATAGCAGCGTTTAAATTTTCAGAAATCTTAGTTTCAGGGATTCCCAAATTGTGGGTCGTGACATATTGGTGCGTCTTGAAAGGGTTGGAATGCGGGCCGCCGAATGTTTAACGAATTCTTATTATTACACTTTATTGTGTACTTTAATTCAGTGTAATGCTCGGTGTGGATTTGATGTGACTCCTGCATCATAAAGGTAAATTAATAATATTCCAGGTAATCACATTGACATACTGTAAATCAAATACTAGTATATAGACAGATGTTTTACTCTCTGTGGAACAGGTGCAGAATTTATGTCTTGACAGTTTAAGCCTTAGGACATTTTATTTTCTGTATATAAACATGGCGGAACATAGACACAGCATTCATGACACAGAGAGACATAAACAGTGCACGTAGACACATAAACGGTGTAATGGCACACAGCAGCACACCAAGGCGCACAAACAGTGCACTGGCACACAGCAGTACATCAAGGCACACAAACAGTACATTGACACAACAGCAGTATACCAAAGCACACAAACAGTACATTGACACACGAACACTGCACTCAGTCATAAGACAATGTGTTCTCTGGCGTGCTCTGACGTGTAGTAGGTGTACAAAACTACACAGTCACTACACTTCACTCTCCGGGTTCTGGTGAAGACTAAAGAATTTAATTGTGTTTATCAAATGGAGCAAGATTCTCCTATATTAAGGTATATCTCGAATGCAGGGACCGCAACTCTTTTGCTTATTGTTCTCTTTGGTTATAAGGTTATCTATTCATTCACAATGGCAAGGGAGATAACTACTACACGTTGGGCCTTTCATAATGGGAAGATTGATACTGGGATTTATATGGGAGGGGTGGGAGGGAGGGGTGAAACTTCAGAGTGAATAAATGTAAAAACAATGACTGGAATAGTTCCCGGAATTAATGACGTATTTGTGTATACATACGAGAGAAGATGACTGATAAGAAGCTGGCTGATGGTAAACCGGCTTATAACATTTGGTTGAATAAGAAATGTGTGACGGACCTCTACTACGTCCTTGCATTGTTTAATTTTTCTGGAGAGATAAGATGATGAACAGAACACTTGTCATTGTATGATGGTTGGGGGGTTATTGTATGATATATTGTATGATGCATTGTGTGAAGTCACTGCCAATGATATCACCCAAAAAAATCATCAAACTTCAAACAAAACCAACTCCACTTTACCAATCAGACTAACAATTATGACCACCATTGAACTACTGGTGTCACTGTTTACTCACTGTTACACTGACTCTACTGGTGTCACTGTTTACTCACTGTCACGCTGACTCTACTGGTAACACTGTTGACTCACTATCACACTGACTCTGCTTGTTTCGCTGTTGACTCACTGTCACACTGACTCTGCTTGTGTCGCTGTTGACTCACTGTCACACTGACTCTACTGCTGGCAGCACTGTTGAATCACTGTCACGCTGACTCTACTGGCAGCACTGTTGACTCACTGTCACGCTGACTCAACCGGTGTCACTGTTGACTCACTGTCACGCTGACTCAACCGGTGTCACTGTTGACTCACTGTCACGCTGACTGTGCCGGTGTCACTGTTGACTCACTGTCGCACTGACTCTGCCGGTGTCACTGTTGACTCACTGTCGCGCTGACTCAACCGATGTCACTGTTGACTCACTGTCACGCTGACTCAACCGGTGTCACTGTTGACTCACTGTCACACTGACTGTGCTTGTATTTGTTTATTACCTTGCCTCAAAAATAAAAATAACAAACAATTCAATCAACCCTTGAAATTGTTTCAGCATTCATGACCTATGACCTTCAATTACCCTCCTCCAACCCCCCCCCCCCCACCCATACCCCTATTTTTTTTATTGATCTAATTTTATTAGTGAACGAATCCATCACACATGTGTTCAGCTCATGTCATGTTGACCTGACATGAGGGGGAACAAAAAGGTTTTACACACACACACACACACTGACAGCCACACACGCACACAATCATACACTCAAAGACACATTATTCTCAAACATATTTAGAGCGACACACACACACGGAGAGAGAGAGAGAGAGAGAGAGAGAGAGAGAGAGAGAGAGAGACTCACGAAGTACATGAACACGTAGGAAGCTCACATGTGCTCACTCTTTAGTTTTCAAATGTCACCACGAGACTTGGTGGAAAGGTCACTTGATATCGTATTACGCATGCGCCAGAGGATGTACCGAAAAGAATGGATCAGAGACGCTATTTGTTTGTAATCCCGAGTCTGGGGATAGAGCCGTGTGGTAGATAGAGCTCCACCGGTGGATCTCATCCCCCCCCCCCACAGACACACACACAGCTCACTAACCCCATGTAAAGTTGCAAAAGGTTGGTTTCCTGTGGTTCAGTTGACTGATTTGTTATGACTTAAAACTTTACAAAGCGATATATATATATATATATATATATATATATATATATATATATATATATATCGCTTTGTAAAGTATATATATATATATATATATATATATATATATATATATATTGTCTAGTATCTCATACACATATGACATTTTAATTTAAATATGGTTCACCTATTCAGGGGCGCCGAGAGCCAACAAGGGCCCCAGGGCAGGACATCATTGCGGGCCCCTTAATAAACAATGGGTCGTGAAAAAATTGACATGGTCGGGGCGGCCGGGCCCCCTTACAGATGCGGGCCCCCTGGCAATGACCCCCCCTCTCGGCGTGCCTGCACCTATAACCTAATGTGATTTCTTGTTTTTATGTAGCCCTATGGCTTTTTGTTGCAGATGAACGCTTAAAATGACCAAAGTTAATAATTATAAAAAAAACAAATGAAGTTCCGAATATATTCGTATCTGTTGTGAAAGTGCTAATAATAGATTAAGATTATTGCCATGAAGTTATTATTAGACGTCACGTGACATACAAACAAAGTGTTATCCTAGGAACAGCCGACATATAGAGCAGGACAGTCTCCATGAAATGAACTCCACGTGCATCTCATTGTCTCCCAAAGTCCTTAGCGTGGAGAAAGAGTGACATGAATGAATATCTTACGAAAAAAAAATACTGAATTCTTCACAGAATAAAGAAATGGTCATTTGTGAATATGGCTATGACATAAGTGTGTCACTGATTAGATACGAATGTGAATATTGCTGAGACATAAGTGTGTCACTGATTTGATACGAATGTGAATATTGCTGAGACATAAGTGTGTCACTGATTTGATACGAATGTGAATATTGCTGAGACATAAGTGTGTCACTGATTTGATACGAATGTGAATTTTAATTCCATAAATTGTTTCTAACTCATTCAGTCGATATATAACCTCTTCATAACAAAGATGGCTGTACATAGATAAAACCTGTTTACTTACATGTGTATTACACACGATGAGTTTGCTGACTGTGCCGAACCTAAGCATTTGGGTGCCTGGGGGCTTGGCCTCTTTGGGGGCCCCTGCATTTTGACATCATGACATGAGATAATTTACTTAATCTTTAATGTAAACATGTTTGGGGGAACCCCTCCAGGTGGAGCCCAAGACGGATTTTCAAATTTGGACCCCCCCCCCTTTCCTTGTTACGCCTCTGTTCTCAGGTAAACAAATTTAACTCACAGACACAGATCATGTAGACACACAAATCAAGCACACATTCACTCAGATCAAACTCATAGAAACATAGATTACAAACATAGACACATAGATCTAACTCACAGATACATCAAACTCAGATACATCGAACTCACAGATACATCAAACTCACAGACTTATCAAACCCACAGACACATCAAACTCATAAAAAATAGATAAAACAAACATCAATGATAACGATAAAACTCACAGACAATAGGTGAAACTAATAGACGGACAGATAAACTTACGGACACATAAATAAAACACATAGACACATAGAAACAGTAGTATACACTATTATACAGAGACCCATAACTCACGCAGACATATGATATATATATATATATATATATATATATATATCTTTGTTGTGAAAATGTTTGTTGATGCTAAACATTCTTTGCAAGCTGAGCGATTCCAAAAATAGTTATAAATGACTTGCCTTGTTATGTTGTTGTTGTTTTAAGCAATTGATTAAAAAAAATTAGAAACACGGTTGAAAAATAAATATTAGAATAGAGTTGCTTTAAAAAAATGTGGATGAAACTTGAAAGCGAGTAAATGCTAGATATAGTCATGTGATATAGGCTTAAAGTTTAAAAATAGAACATGGGCTATCTTCATGAGTTTGTATATTGTTTGTTTGGCTAATGAAAACTCAATGCACTTATACTAATAAGCACCCAGACACGGAAAAAGATAACATACAACAAACACACGCGTTGACTAGTTAGAGAGTGCCTTGTAATCGTTTCTATACAAGAAACACGTTGTGTGTGTGTGTGAGTGAGTCTATCCCAGTTGATTTCATGGGTTCAACAAACAGGGCCGACAGCACACCCCAGTTGGAAGATCAATAACTGTTGCAATATTGTCTTGGGGGAAAAGGGGGGGGATGTGTAGCGGACTGCTTCAAGTCCCTGAACATAACAGTTGAAACAAAAACTTCACCATTTAGAACATATGATTCCTGGCTTCCTTTTTTTTTAATTCTTAGTGCGGTGGGGGGGGGGGTGGAAAGATGGGGGTCGGTGGGCTTGCTTATGTAAAGAAATGTGACAGAGAAAAGAAACAAAGCATGAAAAACAAAATCGATGCATGTTTTTCTTTACTTTCCGTGTTCATTTGTATTACAAGGCTGTATGAACCCTTTGAAATATGTTCAAAACTTCATCACGTTACAAGATATTGTGTTACAGCTTTTTAGCTAAACTCAATAGAAAACTTGGTGTGATTATCATGTGTCACACTTTCTGTAATTAAACACAGGTGGAAACTTCATTCATCAACAGTGACTCGTTTGTTTGCAGGGTTTGATTTATCGTCAGACATTTACGCCTTGTACAACTTACATCAGCCTTTACACTTTAACCCGAACATCACATGTATAGTTTGTACAACTTACATTAGCATTTACATTTAACCCAAACATCACATTTATAGTTTATACAACTTACAATAGCCTTTATATTTTAACCAAAACATCACATGTATAGTTTGTACAGCTTACAATAGCCTTTCTATTTTAACCAAAACATCACATGTATAGTTTGTACAGCTTACAATAGCCTTTACACTTTAACCCAAACATCACATTATAGTTTGTACAACTTACAGCAGCCCTTGGACCCCCTACTAATTAAAACTGATTTTTTAAATATATTTTCGTTGTTGCGTACATCAATTTTTTCCATAGTATAATAATAACAATGTACATTACGTTTAATATTATAATTATTTTTGTGCTAAAGATTTTGTTTGCTAAAGTAAATGTCCAGTAGTAAGTTAAGATTCCCTTCGAGAGAATCCGAACGAAGATAAAACAGTAGAGTTCACGTTTGTCTAGCCGCTGCAGCATACCAGGAGTCATTCTTATTTTTAAGGGAGAGTTTGGTCCCTTATACGGAGTAAAGGGGGGAAATGGTCCTCTGCAAAAGTAACTGTCAAAAAGCATCACATTTAAAAGCATTTTGTTACTGGGGGGGGGGGGGGGAGACAGTAGAGGGCCAAAGCGATGGCCTCATTTGCCAATCCATAATAACTTCTCTCATTGGGTCTAGTACACACTCCAACCACCATTACTTCCCCAACAAAAGTTGAGTTCCCATTTTTAGCTTAATGTACTCAATGGCTCAATCCAGACACTGGAAGAGTCTCGGGGATTGAACTCTACATCTCCATGTCGTCTTTCAAGTGCTCTACCATCCGTTGAGTAAAATTTAATGATTTAGTACATTTTATGTATGTTTATATATATATATTTTTTTTACAGATGTGTCATTTATTAATCTGGTGTATTGTTTGTTCTATTCACACAGCCTGGAGAGCAGAGACAACCCATTTTTGCCCGGTGGAGAGCTATCCCGCGAAGCTGAGGACCTGTTGAGGAGAGCGACGATCATCAGAGACAACTTCTATCTAAATGAAGAGGAGAGGAAGACACTCCAGGAGCAACAACAACAGCAGCAGCTACAGCAACAACAACAACAGCAACAGAAGCAGCTTCGTTCGGCCAAAAAAGTTCAGATAGTCGACCAGGACGGCCACACCTACAGCACCAGTGTCCACGAGAGGCAACAGTATTCCCCATCCTTACCAGATGAGGTGGATGAGAGGGTGTCCCCACAGTCTGTCAGCAACGTTCTCGCTGCCGCACCCCACGGCAATGAAGACAACTTCCAGCCCAGGGAAAATGGGAAGGCGGGAGATGGGGCTGCTGCCTCACCGGACAGTGTTAGAGTTACAATTCCAGACAGTGATGGTCAGTCGATACCCCTGACTCAGACTGGCCCTGGTGGCGGACTGTCTCACCCTTCCGGAGGTGGGGAGCTCCAAGTTCATGACTCGGACAAAAAGAGAAGAAATAAATGCTGCTCTGTTATGTAGGTCAATGTAGTCCACCTATGTTATTCAGCTCATTATTTGGATAACTTGTAATGTGCAACATCGGTTACAGTTAAACCAACATGTGAAAGCTAATAGAGAATTTTAAACAAATTCTACAAATCCCTTGCTGAATATGTTGGCCATAAATATCTCATTTGAATCTAAATTTGGACCATTATTAATTTAATTTTATCAATGTATTCACTGAGAAATATTTATTCTTAAAAATAGAAACTAGCAGTAAAAAGTTTTACTTCCTAATGTTTCTTCTGATTGTTTAGGAATCCTATTTCAAAATTAGTTTGAAATTGAAATGGGACACAAAGATGCCACGCTGTTATACTGGGAAGTTGCTTATTACAACTGTTTGCCAAATTATGGTATGTGCTTAAATTCTGTTCTTTCATGGAAATTACTTGTAAGCAAAAAACAAAAAACCACTAAGTCATTAATTCTTCATAAATACAAGGCACTGTAGCCTATGCTCTTACGTTTTCTTGTATATTGAGTTGCACTTACCTGAAGAATTGAGTGCCTGCACGGTCAGTTCAGGCACCACATTGGGAGCTGTGGTTCAACATTTTGCTGTCACACTATCATCTTAATATTACGTGTGTAGTGATTGTGGCTTTCTTCGGCAGAAAGAAACAAACATTCTGTCTGTTAAATCCAGAATTTGTCAGTCAATAATAATACATCAATTGTTAACAATCACTGGGAAATACACCTACTTAATTTTTTAGAATAGAAACAAGCTTATTGTTGTATTAATTTTCTTTAATAAAACACACACACAAAAAAAAAAGGATTTGCTTAAACAATATAGATTGAGTAATTAATTTAAACAAGTAAATTAATTTGCTTTATTAAACTGTTTATGATTTAAAATTAGCCATTGTCTGTAATTTATGTTGAAAAATCAATTTAAATAATACTTTGTTTTCAAACTTAGGAAAAGTAAAAACTTGACCAGTTGATTACTATGTTTTTGGTTATGCATTTATTTAAGATAATTGCATCTTAATATGGGTAAACTTTCATGCATAAAAATTCAATTTCTTATTTTCATGAAAAAATATAAATTAAATTTTAAGCCATTGAGAACAAGAAGAACTTCATTTTAATTTAGCAATTTTTGTACTCCGTTATATTTTAACTATATTTACACATTTTTTTTTTACTGCTATTCTGGAATGCTTGCTAAGTTTAGTCCAATGAGAAAGAAAAATTTAAAGCTAGGATCATTCGTTTTTTCAAATATGTTATGATGATAAAAAATGTTTAATAATTTATTTCAGAATTTTAGTTCAATTATACAAATGAAATTTGACGAAATTATTCATGTCTCAAACCAATTAATAATTTATTCATCCTATGTTACTTAGGCCTAATAAACTACAACACCAAAGTATTTCGATTTTTTTTCTTTCGTTTTTCGCCAATAAATATATGTAGTGTAAGGTGTAGCATATTGCATTACTATCATGTATTTTACTTGCTTTCGAAAAAAAAATGTGTTCATGACTTCATTTAGCCAGATATTATGAGATTCCATGTAGGGTGTAAAATTTGTTAATAATTCCATTGACTTCATTAGCAGAATTTCCATTACCTTTGTTTTACCTTAACTCTTGAAATATCAACATGTAGGAAATATGGAGACAATATTTTTTTTTAATTCTTGTTGTATCATAGCATTGAAACAAATAGACTTCTGTGAAATCATTCATAAACAGTTTCATGACTGTTCTTTAGTTTTATATAATCTTTTCATTTTTTTCTAAAATTGGTTGTATATTTATATACTTTTTTTTACATCTTTATTGTAATAATTAGCCTCATTTCTTTTATGACAGAAAAAAACCTCCAATGAGATTTTAGAAAATATGATATTTATTTATCATTTTTTTATTTTTGTTTTTCTTAACTTTGGTCATGTTGGCTGTGAAGAAATGAATCTCTTTTGATTCCATTGTATACTGTTTGTGATAACTTAAGGAAAACTGTTTTGTATTTTCTTAGTTTTGTTAAAGTTAAATAATGTTAGTTCAGTATACAAGGAAATCAGACCTTTTTAGGAGCAGGTGACCTCTAAATAATTGTGTTTTATATAATTTAGCTAAGTAAATTTTTTATAGCTTTGATAAATTATTACAAACCAAAATCTGCTTATTTAGAAGAATAATGTCTTGGCGCAAGCTTCCCCTAAGATTTTTATGTGGCCATTACTTTCAGAATGCTGTAGTAATGATTCAGAATTATGTAAATTGGTGATTTTGGATAATATCATTTCTAAAAAAATAAAATGATGTTTTAAATTCCAAAGATTCACTTTCCCATAAAGAAACAAAAAAAAAATGTCATGTATGTAATGAATTTTTTTTTTACTTTAATCCATTTTCCAAATAGATTGTCTGCTCTGCAATAGTCCATCCAAAAAATTGCATTTTACTTTTAAAGGCATATTTTTAGGAAACTAAATTTCTTCTTTGCTAGCTGAGTGAAATTACATTCAGTACACTATATCAAGCAGAGATGGCCTTATAAGTATGCTTCATAATGCAGGTCCCAGAGAGAGTGTCATACATGGGGCCAATAGCCATAAGTGTAGGCTATTAATCTTATTGCAGATTCTCCTATCACTGGACCTCTCCCTCATGTATCTGGCCTGGGAGATGTTCATCTAGACACCCCAAAAGCTGCCACTGTGTTAGAACTATTTGCTTCAATTCTGTTGTTCTCAGTGACTGCATGTTTATAAGAAAAAATATTTTTAAAAGATTTAACACAT
This sequence comes from Bulinus truncatus, assembly GCA_021962125.1. NCBI lineage: Eukaryota > Metazoa > Mollusca > Gastropoda > Planorbidae > Bulinus > Bulinus truncatus. The sequence goes on along the minus strand of JAGDYQ010000005.1, from coordinate 9,720,419 downwards.
CAAATGCGGGTGCTATTTAAGGCAATCTTCTGCCAAAAGAGTGCAGAATTTCTCTTCCTGTAAAAGTTTCTATTTTTTTTTTTTCAATTTAAAACCTGATTTTTAGTTTTTCTTTTAAGTATGTTATTCAAATGTTCACCTAAGAACTGTTGAAAGAAAGTATAGCATGTTTCTTGTCATTGGATTTGTGTTTATTGTTGTCTTTTAAAAAGTTAAGATTGTTGCTGTGTAAGATTTTTTATATACATTTCTATGACCTATATAAAGAGAAATATATTTTTTTCATTGAAAATTTTCTTTCCCTTACCTTATCAATGCATTTATTTTTTTATTAACTTTTTTTTTTCACTACTCTTTTTTAATGTGTGTGTTTAGATATTATTCAATGGATTATAATTAAAAAGCACTTTGAACATTTTGAATCAGCTAATAGTTTTCTTAGTTCCTGCTAATTCAAAAGTATCTATATTAAAAGTACACTGCATTAGTATGTCTGTTTATAAAGACATTAAACAAGATTTTTGTTCGTTCTGAATAAAACATTAATTTGCTTCATTTGTTTTATTTAGGCTTGTATTTCATTCAAATATGAATTATAATTTTGTCTGTGGTAATAAAAAGTTTTAAGAAAATTTATTGTTAATCAATATTAAATGTTTAAAAAGGTTAAAGCTAGAAAGAAACTTTGTTACATTTTTGTCTGAACTAAGATTTTATAATTACAAAGGCTAATTTTTATAATAGTGCATGTTTTTTTTTAAGTCTGCAAACAAAAGAAGAAAAAAAGCACTACTCACAGTGGGTTACTTCAGATATTAATTTTCATTTTTGATAACTAGAAGCTATTACGACCTATATCATTTTTAAACATTGTGATGACTTTGTAAAATCATTTCATTGCATTTTTATGAAAAGTCCATTTCTAATTCAATTCTTAGAATACATTCATTAAACTAGGAATTTGGTGATAAAAAACAATTTCATATTAGTTAAATTTTTACAGATCAAAATAAACAATCAGTCGAAAAACGAAAAGAAGCAAAAATATCTGTGTACATATTCTCTTAATTTAGTTGAAGATTAATATTTCTTTTCAATTCATTCACAATGCTTATATTCAGCTGACAATGCTTGCTTTAGCAGTTTTCATTACCATCAAAGATTGTTTTTGTTCACTGTTGATAATATTCTGATTTCGGGTCATTAAATGTGCTTAATATAGTAGGGCTCCTGTTTAATTGTTTATTTTTCTGTCTTGATAAATGTTGTATTGTTGGCTGTGAGAGTAAACATCTCACTGTTTTTGTCTGGCTTATAGTTGCTAGGAACTGATTTCTCCCTTTGCTTAAATAAGTAATTCTCATTTTGTTGCTAATTTATTATTAAAAAAACAAACAAAGAAATTTTTTCAAATTTTTTGCACCACAATCTTGGCTTTTAAGTCTATTTACTATTTTTTCATTTTTTTTTTAAATTTTACTATGCATTTTTTATAATCTTTCACCTATTTAAAATATAAAAAAAAATTTTTATTAGCATGAGCCAGAAATATAAGTTATTATTTTATTTCCTTCTCTGAATACTACATAGTTGTAGTATGTGTGATTATACTCTTTTATTAATGAGAATGAAAAAAAATTAAAACTCAAAACAAATGGTTAGAATGTAGTATACATAAGTTTAAAAGTTTAAAAAAAAAAAATTTCACAGAATTTACATCAATACTTTACAAAAGCGTTAGATCTTAATTTTTATTAGCAGTAATTTACTTTTCATTATTTTTTTAATAATTTACAATTTAACTTAATGGCAGTATTTTGAAACACTCAAAAATGAATACTTACATTTAACAAATGCAACCACAATTGTAGAAAAATACCTTCAGAATCAATAAGAATTACATTTCTACCTAATTCCACATTATGAAATAACTTGA
>JAGDYQ010000005.1:9683346-9717983 GCA_021962125.1 Bulinus truncatus | reverse complement strand
TTATATTTATACAAATGTAGATATTTTTGGAGAAACCTAGATAAAATAATTTGCTATCAAATAAATCATCTGGATCATTTTAATTTGTTATTTAGGTATACAATTTTGATAATTTGGCAGATATTTAGTATAATCTACATATTTTTCATATATTTTTCTGGATAATTCTTCAAGTACATAATGAGAAGTTTCAGAATGGATCACCCTGTCTAGTGTCCTAGTTGTATTTGTTATCTTGACAAAGGCATGTAACTCTACAATATTTTAAGTTAAATCTCATACTCTATTGTAGGCAAACAGTGATGTAGTCTATTGAACCCTCAGGCTAAGGATAGTCCTTATCAATTGTTTAAAAAAAATGCCCGGGTGATTATTGTGGGTAATTTCTTTCAAATTCTATATTTTTATTAATATAAAAATAATAACTTTTTTGCGTTTTTTTTGGGTGTCAACACTGACATACATAAGTCAAACCATTTTTGCATCAAAATCCGGGGAAGTAACTCGCTAAACAACATGGCGCGCATTATGTCTTTTCACGAGTGTTAATTTATTTGCATTACTTTCGTTTCAACTACTAATAGAATCTAAGATTAATAAACAAACTAAATGGATAAAAAGGTATTTTATATTAATTGAATATATACCACTTATAGAAAAGGTATTTTCTTATCCACATTGTTTCAAATTTAATATCAAAATTTTGTAACAAAATTACTAGTTTAGTTAGTAAATAGATGCAATTAAACATGTAATTTTTTTTTCGTTAACTAATTTAAGCCATCGTGTATTGAATATAATGTATTTTTTACTGTCAATTGTGAAATTAGAGACAAATTCGATTAAAGCTTTGCCAAATTTCACTCCTAAACTGTCTGAACTATTCATATTCTGAATATTCACTGTATTCAATCATCCAGACTGACCAGACTAATGTGAATGTCTATGTCTCTAATCTATATATCAGTATCATCTATATGAAATGTTAAGATCAGTTTCTTTGTTGAAATTAAGATTTCTGTGAGCCAAAGATTTAAAAAAAAAATCTAAAGAACAATTAACAAAAGAAAAGGCAGTGGCTACCCGAAGTAAAAAAAATACGGGTTCGGTCGGACCGAACCGTAGCCACTGCCTTAACAAAAAAGGTTTTCTGAAACTTTGCTCATGATTTTTGCATCTGAATCTGAGCCAATTAGTTAAAATGGGCAATTCAGAAAACTCTCATAAAGTAGAAAAAAATAATTTTATAATTTACAATCACACTCTTGTCTACACACCTTTAATTCATGATAGTTTTTATAAACAATACATCATTTAGCCTTGATCAAACCCTTCAGTCTAATTTCTGCTTCTTGCGAAACACACCTCCAATCTGAATATAACATGACATGTTGTATTTAACTCTAATTAAAAACTCCAATTAGAGGAAATTTATAATTCAGCTGTTCAATTTGTATTGGTTGTAAGTGATTCCTGTTACAGAATTACGTTGTAGACTGCGTTAGATAGTTGTATTTTATGACTTTTCTTGGCTTCTTAAAACAAAGTATATAGGCCCTAGCCTAGCTATTGACACCTAGTCCAAGGCTGAGATTGACCATATTTTTACTGGATGACCTAGAATGGCAGAAGTAATAAATAAAACTAATAATAGATGAACACTCATTTTCAAATTCCCCCACAGTGCCAAATTGGCTTACAGTTTGCCTAACTTGAGGACAAGACTGACTAAATATGGAGGACTATTAAGAATAGTTTAAAAAAATCCTTCAATAATATATAATGGATTTCAATACTTTTTTTTATTTGGGATTTTTTATCCTACACTCACTACCCTCCTTGTCCAGCTCTTATGTCAAATGCATGAAACCATTGTAGATTGTGATTCAAAAAGCTAGCCCTCCTATGGTTGATTGACTTTGAAAGCCTAGGTATTTTGGATAAAAGACAGGATAGTTGTTTGGTAAGAGTCCCAAAATCCAACCAGCAATAAAATGTGTGACTGACATTTGTTACGTTGTCATAGAAAATGAAGGCAGCTGGCCGTCGTAAGAGTCACACAATACCATGGTATGTTATGGTTACTAACAACAGTCTGCTAATACTATTTCATCTGCTTTACCTACTTTCTTAAGCGTTTCTGATATCACATCATCTAGAGTACTATCTATAAACTATGCTGTGCAACATCATATAATGTCTAAGTTTTCAGAAATTTATTTTGAATGAAGTCTGAGGGTGATATTTTATCACATTCTATCAGCCAGTCTAATAAAATTTTATTCATCTTTTAAAATAATACTATTTAAAATGTGCTATATATTTTTACTGGATTTTTTAATTCCCAAAAACTAATAGGGGCCATCCTTGCAGTCCTTTTTGGAACAAGGTGATTCTCCAATGCCACGTGCTGAAGCAACTGGGAAAGCTTTTAAAAGAAGAAGTTCTAACATCAATCTTCAGAAATGTGAGAAATAAAATACTGACCTCTTTTAATATTTTTTTTTATGTTATCAAGTGCTCAAATTATCTGAATTAGTTACTGCAATGTGTGAAATTAGATAATTAAAAAAAAAAGGGGATATTTCTTAGGAAAAAATCAACTAAGTTTTCTTTTAGTCATAATACAAATAGTTTCAGCACTAATAAATCAATGCTATTTATATTTCGTATACTAACTTACTTAATTAAAATAAAAAATGTCAGTCAAGGCCTTGCAGCAAAGTTTAGCCTATGCTTGAGCTATTTTTTTTTTTGCCCTATGCAGTCCATATAATTAGACATCCACGTGACTGGAGAATTGGATAATTAGAGTTTACTGAAACTATTGTGTCTGTTTCATTTCTCAAATACAATAACATTGTTTTATTGTGTTTTATATGATTCTTTGATAACCATGTTTTTTTGTAATACTGCTTATTATAATTTTTTGTGTTGTTGTTTTTTAACACAGTGGCTATTTTTTTTTTAAATGTTATGTTTCATACCTCTAGCCATTCAATTACTGGACGAAGCTGTGACACCATATGTGAACAGAGCTGTTAGAACACCTAGGGGAAATTTAAGAAATTCAGGATGTAAGAGAAAATATTTTTGTGTTGAAGCAACTTATAAACTTATGAATTTAATTATTTTACCTATTATATAAATTAGGGATGTGACGGAGCTGATGAAAATCCGCATCTGTTGGATTCAGATTTGTCAAATATAAATCCGTCGGATTCGAATGCGGATGCAGATTTGGTGAGAGGGGTGTATCTAAAATACGTTCATGACCAAATACGACGTCTAATCTATGGACAGCTGAGTAAAGGTCCAGGAGTTTAGTTTATCTGTTTTCTTCATTTTGAGTTTTCGAAAGTCTCTAGGTTTTTTTGTATTTTAGTTATGATTTCTACGACAGTGTTTGGTCTGAAAACGGTATTTTTTCCAATTCGAATCTGATGGAATTTTTTAAAAAATCCACCGGATTCGAATTTGCTCAAAAAATGCCGAAGTTCGAATGTCGTCGGATTCGAATTCAAACTTTGTCACATCCCTAATATAAATGAGTGCTACTAAAACATCAAGATTCTATTTAGAATTAATAAAAGAATTATAGTGTAAGTGTCCTTCATTTTCCTTATTACAGTAACCCCAATCTATCATGCACCTAGGATAGAATCAGATGGGGAAAATTTGTTTCTGTACACCCCTGGAAAGAAAGCTGCATCATCATTTCGTTCTCCAGTAAGTTTTGCCATTCATATTTTTGTGAATGTTATATGCACACATTAAAAATATTAGTCCATAAAGAATGCATTGTTTATTATATTCTTTAGCGTGTTAATTGTACACTTCCTGTGATATGAGCCAGCACATTTCAAACATCATTTAGGACATTTCCTTCCTTGTTTTTATTCCTTAAACTTCTCTCATTAGAAAGAAAAGTTATTATGAACTTTTAATTTGCATCATTATATTTTTAACAGGCTATTGAAGAATCATTTGCCAGAAATGCAACTAATGCTGTGTCATTCAGACAAGAGCCTACAACAAATTATGAGCCCACTATGACAGTAATATATTATTTCTACTTCTGTTTCATTATAAATTCTCTTTGTTTTTTTTTTATTATTTCCTATGCACATTTGTTTTGTTAAATTGTACAGCTTATAGATACTGTTAGTTTTTTTTTGTGATGTACAGATTGATTTGACAGATGTTACATTGTCTACTATGCTGTCTTCTTCTGATGAAGATCCATCAAAGAAAGGTATGCTGTTAGGATCTAAAAAAAATAAAAATTGTTTTCTTTTATACAATGATTATATATATGGACCACATTAACTTGAACACTTTTTTTTTTGGAGATATAGATTCATTGCTTCATGATTAAAATGTAATTATAATTTCTCAATTTACCTGAATTATTCTATAGCGACACAAGATCTTTACAATGAATTTAAAACTTCATTAAAACAACGTCCTGCACTTCATCAAGTCTTGGATTTGGTATCCGATTATGAATCTGCATGTGCAAAGCAAGTTTCAAAGATCCAACAGATTTCCAAATGTTTAGTGCGCAATCAGCCCAAGTATGTAAATACTGAAAAAAAATAATAATACAAAAGCAATCGAATATTTAATATGGTTGTAAAAAAAATAAAAATAAGGACCCTATGTTAAACAATATACTGTAGTTAATTTACTCATTTTTTTTTAAGACTGAAAAAAACCTATTCCACCGGAGAGCAACTTCGACTAGAGAAAAACACATGGAAGCTGGTTTATTCACTTTACAAAGACAGACTTGAAACTGATGCAGGAAGGGAGGCCTTTGATGATATGGAGGATGGTGAAACAGATATTTTCAAAAAAACAGTGGTACTTATTTATCTTATTACTATGTTTTTTTTTCCACTTATATTTCAAAGTCTGTGCCTTTCATGTAGAAAAAGTCTTATACAAAATATTTATTTCAGTTATGGGGTCTGAGTGAACAGAATATCTCAGATCATCTATTCAAGAAAGACGCATTTGTCCGACAGAGTCAGGTAACCAAGACTTATCTAAAAAGATGTACTTGCATTTCTTTTGTTCTTTTTTTTTTTTTTTAAATTTTGATTTGTTTTGGTTGATGTCTTGTTATAATTTATAGCTTGTTGTTGACTGGGCTGAAGCATGCGCCACTGAACTTTTAGGAGAGCAGGCAGAGAATGTCAGATTTTTTGTTGACCAACCAGTTGCTTGGTAATTTTTTAATTTAATTCTTTCTCATATTATATAAAAAATCTGAATGACTTAATTTTTCATTTTTGTAAAGGAAAAATGCTTAATTTGTCTGATATAATAAACAAAATCTATTAAAATATGCTTAAGGCTTAAAGATTTACTTGTTATCACTGTTTTGCAGAAATAACACTTCTATGTGCTATTATTTATCTTGGAGCATGGTATTTTAAATTCATTGAGAATTAATTCTCATCTATTTAAACTTGCTTTTCATGTTTACTTAAGGGAAAATACACTACACAATCTGCAGAAATCAAAACAAACACTTCAGACAGCGAACAGTAGATACGTAACAGAAATGGTTTGTCTTCCATTTATTATCATTTTTAACATTTCCTTTTATATGTATTGGTTTTAAAATCTTTAAATATGCAATAGTATATTGTTGCAGCTGTACTGATTTTCATGTCTAACTTTGTACATATATGTCTTAAAGGATCCCGATGCTCCCTGCAGACAAAATAAAATTCTAGATGATCTTGATCAAGAAGATGAACGTTACTTTCTACAGCACCTTTTCATACTTATACGAGCTGGCCAGTTAGAACAGGTTTGTCATCTTTCTCCACCCTCGGACAATTTTTCCCCCCCTCCTCAAAATTGTTTATACTGTAGTTTTAATATGAATATTTTCATTCAAAAAAAATATAGGCTCAAGATCTCTGCCAGACATGTGGTCAACCATGGAGGGCAGCCACTTTAGAGGGTTGGAGGCTCCTACATGATCCTAATTACTATACAAGTGGTTATGCATCTGATATTGCTCAGTTAGAAGGTAATCCGCATAGAGATGTTTGGAAAACAGTATGTTGGAGAATGGCAAAAGAGGTAAATTTAAAATGTGAAAAAAAGCATGTGAAATAAATGTGTTTTAAAACTTTTTCCAGTTTCTTACCAAAGCTTTATAATGTAATCTAAAATTTGGTATTTATTGTTTTACACACATTTATTTATCTTGTGTAATATTAGCGGCTTTGAAACTATAGCAGAAAAATTTTTAAATCTTTGTTTTTTTTTGTACTAACTACATTCCTTACATTCTCCAGGAAAATTTACATTTTTATGAACGAGCTGTTTATGCATCTTTGAGTGGTAATCTTGAAGTCTTATTACCTGCATGCATGTCTTGGATGGACTATGTTTGGGCATACTTTAAAGTAAATTCTTTTTAGATTTTAAAGTTATTTATTGATTAATTATTGATCCCTCTCAGCTTGGCTAATTTATTTGTGTCTGTTGTTCACTTAATTTACTTTACCAAAAATATTTTCTTTGATTATTAAAAAAAAAAAATTGATGAGAGCAAAGTTTTTCTCTCCTGAATTTATTTTTTCTTTTCAACTATCTCACACCATAGTTTCCATTATATTCAATTAAAAAAAACCAAACAACTGTTACATTCAGGTGTTGGTAGATATTGAAGTGGAAAAAGAAATCCGTCTTCTCCACCCCACAGACAGAGCACTGGACAGTCTTCCTCCAGAATACAGTGCAAAGCTGTTAGTACTGTAACTTTTTTTTGTATGCTATTGGTTAATTTCCACATGTAATGGTCATAAAATTTTGAGTATGTAGTCAAACCTTGGTTTATGATGTTGTTTACTCTTTAAGTGTTTAATATATGTTTAATAGTAAATATATGGGAATTTTTATAAAAATATTTACAAACATTTTGTAGATGATTCATATTTTATTGATATTTTAATTTAATTATTGTGAAGTAGTGTGATCTGTTCGTACTTTTTTGTTCTTTCCTTTACTTTGCTTGATTCATTTTAATTTCATTATATATTTGATTTATAATTGTGTGTGAATTTTGTGTGAAGGTTTTTGTCTCAATAATCTCTTCTAGTAGCCCCAACTACACCAATTAAACTATAAATTAAAAGAGATGTGAAGGGGGAAAAAAAAAAAAAAATAACAGATAAAGTAAGAAAAATGATCATTTAAATGATTTTGCATAATTTAATTTTGGTTTAATTTTAAATAAACATACACAAACCAAAACTAAAAATTTAAATGCAAATGTATGTTAATTTCAATATAAAAGATAAATAACCATAAACAAAAAGAAAAACAATCGGTTGGGTGGTAAAAAGGGAAGAAAACATAAAAAATATTGAAAAAATATTATTTTCTAATATTTTAAAAAAAAAAAAACAATATTCTTAATAATGAATGATAGTATTTTTAAAACAACCAATCATGTTGGTTTATTTTTAATGTGGAATTCTCCTCATTAATTATGTAGTTGTTTGGATTACGAGAATCTCTCTGGAGTGAATTTTTATTATAAACTGAGATTTGACTGTACATGTATTAAGATAGACTTTTTATTCTATTGCTATAAAACATTTCAGTCAGTATTTTGTTTCTTCCAGACTTGAACCTTCTGAAATATTTAAGGAGATCGCTGCTTGTTGTGAGGAGGTAATTGCAACTGCTTTTAGTCTCTTTTCATTAAAGTGCATTACTTAATAGAAAGACATTGTCCAATGATTTACTTTATTTTGTATTTTAACAGACCATTCGACTGCAGTCTGAAAATAGCTTTCATGTCATTCAAAAATACATAATTCTGGGAGATGTACCAGGTATAATAGTTAATTTTTTATTTATAACAAAAGTAATTCATTGAACACTCCATGGTTTATTAGATTGATACATGTACTAGCCTATCCTTTTCACTTATTGTGATATAATGAGAGATGACATAACTCTTCCTTTTCACCATACCTCTGTTATCTAAAAGCATTTTTAAAAAGTCTGATTATCATGGGGATTATTACTAAAGTATTTAATTAATGAAGAAGGCGAAGATTTTTGAAGATGGGATGGGCAACTGGGTTGATAGTTAGTTTAAAAAAAAACAACATATTTAATCCATCACTTATTGGCAGTATAAATTTGATGCACAGCACCAGATCTTGTATCTTTATAATGAAGGGCCAATGGCACACTTAACATGGAAAATTACTTTATTTGTTATCATTCAAACATCATGTATAATAATATATTAGTCCATTGGAAGAAACTCAGATATCTTGATTTTTTTGTCAGGTCTTATTGAAGTTATGTACAGCTGGCTGCAGAATAAAAATTCTTTATCAGCTTATTTAATCAGAGTCATGGCCCACCTGGTCCTCTTTTTCAGAACCATTGGACAAGAATGTAAAGTGAGAAATTTTTGTTTTGTTTTGCAGTAGCATTTAAACTCGAGGTCTTCACAGTCTAATAGTCTCCCTTCAATCTTGACCGAATAGAAAGCTATAAGCTTCATATTTGTCATTTTTAAACATCTTTTTTTTTTTTTCACACAATCTTGTTCACTTTTATTGTAGAAAGAACTTTGTGATGCTATTGTGAAAGCCTATGTTGAGGACTTGATCAGTAATAAACATAGCAGTTTGGTAGCTTACTATGTGGCCCAGTTAAACCCATCTGACCAAGTACAGATGTATGCAACTTTTCTAGAAGGTGAATAAAACTTAATCTATTTTATTTATTAGTATGTAATGTTTTATTTCCGTTAACTTTAAAAATGCCTATCTTGGAGGGTGATTGGCATTGCATTTTAGCACAATACATTCGAAAAAAAAAAATGTGTTTGTTCTTTTGATGTTTTTTTTTTCTTGACTGGCACAAAGAACCTATATATGCTTTTTCTATTTTTGTTCTAGACATTGAAGGTCAAGATGAGCGTCAGAAGTGTTTGAAGTGGGCTGAAGAGGAAGGTCTCGATGTAGCTGCCATCACAAAAACTGTTGTGGAAAGAATACGAATGAGAGAAAGCACAAACATTTTCCCTGAAACAAGCTTAGCTGTAGATTTGACCATTACTGAGGTGAATTTTTTTTTTTTAACTTGTTTTAGATTGAACATCTCTTGGGGATTTCTTTCACCGTTCATGCTTTTATTTATTTTTTATCTCCATTATTAATTTGTGAAATCACTTGTAGTACATGTAAAATGTTTTTTATAACTATTTTCTTAAAACTCATTATTGCATTGATAAATGTTCTAGACACCTGCGTGTAACCAGATTATTTTTTAAATTGTTTATTTATTTAGAACACCAACTCCTGATAATGAAAAATTCTTAAAAAGTTTTTATGTGGTACCTAAAAATATTTTTTTTTTAGGAAGACAAAAGGAAAATAGATGCCATAGAATGGTTGGTATTTAATGAAACCCACAGGCCAGAAGCTTTACGACAGGCTAATGCTATAATGCGTACTTTTATCGGTAATCAAACCTCTTTTATCTCTGTCCAATCTTTCTTCAGTGAGTTAAATGATGATGGGAAGTTTACATGATATTTATCTTTATTGATGTATCTGTAAAGTAACACCATTAAAATATATTTATGCTCTTGTTTATTTTTCGTATAGCTGTAAAGAAATATGCGGCAGCTAGACAAGTATTTGACAAGATTCCATCAGATTCTATTGAGTTAATTTATCGTCTTTGGCGTGTCAAAGTGAGTGCATGGATTTATAATTTTGGTGCATTTCGATAAACAAGTCCATATTACCAACTCATATTTTATTTATGAAATTTCCAAAAAATGTAGAAAGTGATCATATTTTAGAGCCGTTTTTTTTTAATTATTTTGAAAATTATGTTTTCAGACCAGCTCAACTGAACTATCAAGCAAAGACAATAATGCCATCAGAGAATACATGTGTATGAAGGCTTATTTAGTGAGTATCTAGTAACTCACAATCATCGTAAGCTAAATAAAATTATGTTCAATGGAATTTGACAATACATTCCCTTTAGATAAGCTTTACTAATTATGCTGATCCTGTTTTGTCTTTTGTAAGGATGCTGTTGAGAGCTTCAATGACTGGTTCAGTTTGTACCATCAAGGTCGCCCACCTAAACCATCTGGTGGTGAAGGAGGAAGCTTCACAGACCGTGTTGCTTTTGAGCACAAGATGAAGCAGTACCAACAGGAGTATGACAGATGGATGCATAATTTGCAAATCCAGACAAGGGTAATTTGGAGAAATGTTTTCTTTTAAATGTAATCAGTCTCATTAGGGTTAGGTGTGGTTAGGTTTTTTTTTTCAAATTTCAAAATTATATTTTCAGACAACTAGAGACAGAATATACAATGTTTTGTTATTCCTTGATGGTGGCTGGCTTGTAGATGCAGAAGAGGTAATTTCTTTCTGTTAAAAATCCTTTAATACGGGGCTGTAAGTAACTTGGTGTGTACCATGCACAACAAAAATGTTACATTCATTCGGCAGGGTGTTTGTTGTGTGAAACAGTTTTCTATTAGTTTACTCTAAGAGATCATGTAATTTGTTTCGGTTTGCTGCCACAGAAAAGTAGAAAATTAGTAAAAAAAAAAAAAAAAAAGAAAAGAATTGATAGTACTGCTCTTAGGGGAAAAACTAGTAAATGCTCCTGGAAATAAAATATTCCACCACGTATCCTGACAACTATAACTGGACCCTAACATGAAAACTCCATATCACTTGATTAGCACCTTGCTGGTTTACTACTTTTTCTCTTTAATCACTAGTGGGAAGCAGGATACCTCTATATTTCTAGCTTCTAGTCAAAGTTCCTTTTGGCGTCGTAAAGGTATAAAGACATAATAATGCAATTTTGTCATCATTAATGACACAATATTGTGTATTTGACCTTATTCTAAATGAAAAAAAAAAATTAATACATGTAGAGAAAAAAATGTCCTCAACATAGACTTGCATTTCTTGAGTACATCCTCATGGAAACCTACAGCTTGTAAGAAAGAAAAATAACAGGCAGTTACTTATTGTTGCTGATTAACTTCTTGATTTTCTACATGACAGTCTAAATATAATTGTCCTGACAATTTTAATTACCCATTACAATTGACAGTCTAAATATAATTATCCTGACAATTTTAATTACCCATTACAATTATATTTGAGGATCCTGATAAAGATGAATCCAGACAGAACCAGATGAATCTGTTGAGAAGACTGCATTTACCAGCACTTTGTCTGAACTTGCACACTGTGCTCCATTCCAGTCACATGTATGTTGAGGCAGTGCAGATAGCAGATATAATTGCTTCGGAACAGAATCAGTTATATAAGGTATGACTGTTTATGTCAACACACATTAAATGCCAGTATTCATTTACCATTGTGATATATTTTGGATGAACTTAACAAGAGCTATTTATAGAGCATTGTACCTTTTACATTTCAGGAATTCAATAAAGAATCTCTGCAGCATCTTCTGACACAAATTTCAAAATCTTCACTGGCATTATTAGATGAAAACAAAGACCCATTAGGATATGAAGTAGTATAACGAGTGCTGACTGTTATCAGAATTGAAATATTAGATGTTAGGTTTTCATTTCAGCAGGGCAAGGTATCAGAATCTTAACATGTTTGTAAAAATATTTTTGTTGATTATTATGTCAATACAACTTCAGTTCTTCAAAACCCATTTTAATAAGAAAGCATTTATGTTAATATGTCTCACAGTTAGAGTTTTTTTTATAATGTTTATGTAGGTTTTTTTTTTTTAAGTTGTGGGGAAGATGAAATAAACATGTTTTTTTTTTTATTATAGCTTAATATTTGTAAGAAAATATTGAATTAAAATAATGTAATTTTCAAATGTATTTTTTTTTGTTGTTTTTTTAATCTTGTCAGACAGAACTTTTTTTATTTATTAAGAATTTTGGTGACTGGTTACGTTTCATAAGGAAAGCTCAAAGGCTTATTGCTGCTAAACATAACTCTTATTAATTTAAAACACTGCAGAATCAATTTAAATTCTACTATAGTAGCACTTACTTAGTGTATCCCAAACTTGGCTTTGTATTAATTAATGGTATAATTAATAGGGTTAATAATAAAAAGAAAACTCTTTGTTTTTTATTAGTTTCTTCAACCCCTGTATTATCTTCCAACTTGAACCACCTAACTTTTTCTGTTTAATTTTTTTTACTTGTAGGTGTTATTTTTCTATACTTTTTTTTACAAACGCTCAGTTAAAGCAATGACAGTTACAATACTGTGGAAAGGTCTCATAAATGAATGGAAGCTATTGAAAAATCCTGAGTGTTTAAAAGAAAAATATTGAGAGCATTGAAATGGTCACAAAAGAGTGGTACACCATGTTTGGTGATATCATTCGATAACTACAGTTATGATAATGGGTTTCTTTAAAATTGTCAGTTCATTGATTCACGGTTAAATTGTGATTAACCTACCTACAATGTTACCATATGTATTCTACCTCTTAGTTGTCTGGCAGCCATTTAAACACTTGTCACTAGTTGTCTATTGTTCACGGTTCATGTCTGTCACAAACCCATGTCATAATGTTTCTAAATAAGAGTGTATTTCAGTGCATAACATTTCCAATTAGATTACAGTCCTCAACTAACCTGATTATTCAATTATTTTTACATCAGATATTGATATAAAAAACAAGGGTTTATTTCTGCTAGTTAGTCTGTCTTTGGTATTCACTGCCACACTTTATAAAATCATTAGCCCAATGATAATATTTTTTTTTTATAAAACCTTGATAAGGCTTAAGTTAAAAAGGCTTAAGTACTGATGATTGACATCTACTTTTTTATTTTTACTCTTAATATGTTATGTAAGACATATCTCAATGTAAATAATTCTTTAAAATTTTTCAGCAAAATTGCAATTATATATTTTTTGGGAATGAAAAAATACATCTGGCTTATAGTTTAATTTAAGCCTTTAAGGATCAGCAACATAACTCTGTTAGTGTTAAAAGATGATTTTCTTTTTGCAGTGATAATGTTCACAAGTAACTATCTCTGCTTATTGTTTAGTAAAGCTTGGCATTGAAGGCATTAATGACTGTACCAAATAAAAACTTAGTCATTAATTACAAGTTTTTAGGATGAAATATATAAATGTATACTTTGTACAGTATATTCAGAATTTACTTAAGTTGTCAACAGTTTGAGTATGACCACAAATTTATTTCAAATTAAAAATTCAATTAATGATATTAATAAAAACAACACTATTTAATAAAGATGATAACCATTTTACTTTCCAAAAGATTTTTTATTCCTTTGAAGCAGTGGTTATTTAAAATTTAATGTTGATATTTCAATAGTAACTAATGAATTGAATGTAAGCCCACACAAACTTTCTTTTTTATTTTGCACCAAGTTCTATTGGCCAAGGAGTACTAAATATTTTTATATAAAATGTACACAGTATGTGACTTGATGGTTGTTTTTTTTTTTTTTTAATTCACGTCTAATTTCACAACGTAACTTAAAATAGAAAACTTGAAACAATGTTAATTTAAAAAAAAAATGTTTTATTCAATTTTGCCATATGCTTTTTCCATCATGTCTTAACATTTATTTAGAGCTCAATAAGATTACTCAATTTATGAAGTTTCTTAATTATCTGGTCTTACTCATCTTCTTTAGTTTATTAATGTATTTAAAATGTTTCTTAATCATCTGGTCTTACTCATCTTCTTTAGTTTATTAATGTATTTAAAAATCTTTTAACAATTTTTAACCACAAATAAAGAGAAAACTGTTACTTTCATAACATATCTGAAACAAAGGAAACAGAACAAGAGTAAAAAAAAACAACATAAAATGATAACCTTAATTTTACAATATCTTTACAAGGATACACTATAGCTGCATGATACTGAAATATTAACAAAATCAATTTTGCATTTGCACAGAAATATTTCTGTATTTACTGCGAAACGGTATTGGAAATAAATACATGTTTGGTTGCATCATTAACTAATAAATAGCCAGCCACCAAAGAATTTTTTTTTAGCCATGATAAACAATTTTTATTATGGTTGTGTTACCTAGCATTATTCAGCATCGGGATAGTTCATATACCATAAAACTTAACTGTTAAAATGTGTAAAAATTATTTTAGCTATAAACGATGAATATTATGTTTGTTGTCACCATCGCTGCCTTTGATGAAAATGCCTCCACTTCCTCTGGTTCTTTTTAATGCATGGAGGTGTCGTGACTCATACAGGTATTTCTATAATAAACAGAATATACTATGTATTTCTAAAATTTATAAACTGATCTTAATGTTTTCTATTCTAAATCAGGCTTTAATCTTTTTTTTATTCTACACTACAGAAAGAGTTGACAGAGTTTAACTACCTGTCTCTCTTTGGGAATTTTGCCTTCAGACTCAAGTTTTGCTCTCGCCTGTCTCCTTTTCAATATTCTGTGGTACTGTTTAGCATTTACATAAAGAGGTTCATCTCCTGTATCACTTGTTGGCTAAATAACAAACACAAAAGGCACATAAAACAATGAGTAATTAAAAAAAAAGTGTTTTCAGTATATTAAAATGAACAAACAAAATGGTAAATTTAAAAAATAAATAATATTGTAGCAGCTTATAATAAATGGTATGCAATATTTTTTTTTTATGTATCTCATTTATCAGAAACGATACAAATGTAACTAGACATGAGTGGGTGAAATAAGTCTAGACTATGTACTAAGTAAATTACCATTTGAATAGGCTGTCCAGCAAGAGAAGGAGTGGGAAGATTTATTACTTGAATACCTGTTGGATTTTGTACAACATCTTCAATTAGTTTTTCATTAAGTAACATATTTCTTCACCTTAATATTTTTTATAAGCATGTTTGATTTTTTTCTTTAAAATAGAATTAAATCTCTCGAACACAGTCTCGATTTAGTTTACCCTGTGGTAACTGAACTGGCTTGTTGTGAGCGTCGACTAGCACATATGAAGTCTGACCATTAATTGTGACCTGGTTCAAAAAAAGCATCTGAGGAATTCCAGCTCCGGCAACAGTACTGAGATTAGAAGATGTACTGGCAATATTTTGTCCCTGGGTCGGTTGAACTGTCTGTGATTGATGAACAACATTCTGAAGGACATTTGATTGTACAATAGAGGTCACCTGAAGAATTAGGAAAAAACAATGCAAAGAGAGAAGCCATATTTAAACCAAACAATTTAAAGGCAAAAATTTGTTTTTCTATATTTTTCTAAAATTAATTGTAATTAAATTGCATTAAATTAGCAAAGAAAATTAAGAAATAAAAAAACTAAAAAGTTAGTATGTCTATTTAAATGTAAGTAAATGTCAAATAACCTGAGGGTTGGCTGAAAAAGATGTATTGTTAAGCACCTGTTGTTGGGCTCCACCGCCCAAAGTTTGAAAACCGGTAGCAGCTTGTTGGAAGCTGGCATCCCCTTGTGCTACCTGCAAAAATTATTTTTACAAATCTAATCGATTCGATGAAACCCAAAATCAAATAACTAAAATATAACTGGCTAGTTTTGAAGTAATCAACCACAACATTAGAAAAAAAAAAGTATTAGTTTTATTATACCTGTATGACATCACTGGCATTTATTGGCACTCCATCAGCAGTTATATACTGGATGCTCTGTACAGCCTGAGCTTCTTCAGTCCCTGGTACAACGCTGTTTACAGTAACTGTCATTGGCTGATTGGACGTGGGGTCATAGATGGTGAAGTGCTGCTCCCCATCAGCCATTGCAGTCAACATTTAAGCTGAACACCAATGCTGAGTCTCTGACTCTCTCACTCTACTAAATGTAAATATCACAGCAATAGTAATACTCAGTAATATGATGGATGACAAAATAAATAATAAGCATTATTTGCTAACTAATATTTACCAGGTGACAAAAATTATTCTGGACAACCTCAACAGCTACATCAGAGATTTTTTTACATGTAGTGTTTTTCATTGCAAGTGTGACAGGGTAAAAACAGGACTCATAAGAAAGGTTTAACAAATTAATTACGGCTAGGGGACTTTTCGACCCCGGGAGAGTTCGACCCTGTCAATTGATAAAAAAATATTTGGATTATTATTTTTTTGTTTTTAATATGTTTGTTAACTTTGTACAAGATATTTGTATTATTTATTTAAAATTTGTGTTTTAATTGTTTAAAATGTGGGAGTGGCTAGAGTAGACACAAACCATTGGTCAATGAAACTCTTGCTCAAGTCTGAGGAGTGTAATGTGAGATATATTGTCAATCTTTAAAAACCTTTGAACGTGCATAGAGCATAACGACAATCAGAACTCTTACAGAAACTCATATTTTAAACAAAATTAATACAATATCTTAAACAATTATGCTGAATAATGTTAATAAACATGTTTAAAACAAAAAAATAATAATTAAAATATTATTTTTATCAGCTAATTGGGTCAAATAGTCCGGAGACAAACTGTCCTAGGGTTGAAGTGTCAAAATGGCAGGGTCAAATAGTTGTGGAACCGGGTAATTTACATTATTATACTATTTTTTATGTATGTTAGCTTTTTTTTTGCTTGTAAATGTCCGGAAACACAATATCAGGGGACTTTGCAAACAAACACACTCACAACTAGGACTTATTACAGAATAATATAAAAAAAAACCATTTAATTAATATTATGATGCATACTGCAGTTGACTATTTCATTCAAAATTACTAAGTCTAAGCTAAAAAAATCTATCAAACATGAAGACTGAAGAACCTCAATATAGTTGTTGAAATTTTACAATACACTTTATTTTTATGTTCCTTTATTATTTCATAATAAACAAAATTTAAAACATCAAAAAAGTGCCTTACTAGAAAAAACAGTGAAATACAGCTAGAATTAAATGATTAAAAGTCTCATTCTTAACTTGGACTTTTTTTTTCGTCTTCTGTTCACCAACTAAACTGTCTAAACTGACAACACACTTTGAAAAACTTACTATTTAAATTATTTGAAAAATTCTTGGTGGGATAAATAGTCCACTGTTCTGAAGTCAGACAAATGAGATAGCCGTAAGGTAAAGTAAATTTAATATATGTAATATGTTTTTAAAAAATGGCTAGTAAAAGATAAATTATGAGAAAATTGTTGAGTCGAAACCGGAAGTGATAATAAACAAGGAAAAAAAATACAAGAAATAGAAGAGTTCTTTAAAATTATCGATTTTTTTCGTTTGTTATGTAACAAAAAATAACAAGAATAAACATTCGTCAGTTGATCACAAAAATTGTTTCTTATATGAGGGTTACTCTTTAAAGCTTATTTGGAGGGATATTTAGTTTTGAAGTCCATTATTTTGAATTCCCTGTTACCAATTCAAACTCATACAAGTTAATAGGTATGCTTATGATATGTCTTTACCGCACCTACAAAGCCAATGATTCCTAGCCCACAAAAAGGCCCAAATACTTATTAACAGCAGATTTCACGGCATCTTTTCCTGTGAGAAACTAACCGGCGTTCCAAAGTTTGGTGAGCTCCATAGTTATCACGCCAAAACTGAGGCTCTGTTAAGTAAATGCCGCCCAAGGTGGACTCAGGAAATCCATGTGCCAAAAAGTACTCTATACCGGTACCGAAGATGTCGTTACTGAAAGTTGTGGAAGTGTAGTTTGGAGGGGATGTGGGGTATTGAGGACACTGCAGTAGATAAGTCTCTCCATTTTCCTTTTTGTCGTGTGGTTGCAAGCAGTGCTCGATTTAAGAAAAAACCAGTGCCGGGGATGAAAATAAATTTCCACAGAGCCGGGGGATAAATGTCTATGGTTTCATCCCCGGCAGAGATATATTAGCTAAAGCAGAGCCGGAGATATCCCCGGCGGTAAATTGAGCCCTGGTTGCAAGTAGAGTCGATTAGTGTTGTTTTAGTCCCAGGTCATATTTTAATTTCAGTTTTTATTTCGTTTTTTCTGCAATGATTTTAGTTTTCGCTAGCTTCTAATTTTAGTTTTAGTTCTCGTTGACGAAAAAGTCAACATTTTACCGTTAACTTAAGGTTTTAGTTTTAGTGAGCCAAAGCAACACTATATTTTAGTTTCAGTTTTTATTTCGTTTTTTCTGTAATAATTTTAGTTTAGTTTTAGTCTTGCTGCTAATTTTAGTCTCGTTGACGAAAAGTCAACATTTTCGCCAACCTAAGGTTTTAGTTTTCGCAACAAAAACAACACTAGAGTCGATACCTTCTAGTCTGCGCATTCCTTTAGCCTAATGTTGCCGATTTACTCTAATACCGCAAGATTCGGTAAGACATCATTAAATTATTAAATTTTTTTTTGTTCTAGGACCAATTTTAAACAATGAAAACAGTTTTGCACCCCCCCGGGGGTCAAAGTTGTCTAGATCCGCCCCTGCTAATACAAAATTTTATTTCTGAAACAGAATAACCGCTTATGGTTTATATAATCTCTAAATTATGACGATTCTACATTTGGAAAGTCTTGTGTAGTATGTTTGTACGTGGCAAGAGCTAAGAGATGAAGCAACAAATAGCTTTAAGTTTAGAAGAGGGAAAACCTGTAACTTTTTACTCCAGTAGGAGATAACTGGGCCTGTCCATAAATTTTATACAACTTCGGGGGTGGTCTGAACAAGTTTGACAGGGCCTGGGGGGACTTTCGTCCCCCTCCCTAGTTAGCCTCTGCAGGGAAGGTAACTTTTTTTTTTTACAATAGGTCATATAATTAGGGTTGGAGTTTAAAATGTATCTAAATGTTGGTTTTTTTGTGTATCGATTTTTAATTTATTTAAAATCTGTATTGGGAGTGTGTGTGCTACATAGCAAATGTCTATAAAATTAATAATAGCAGCTTCACTGGCATTGCTACAGAGCAAATGTCTTAAATTAACAATGACACCACTAATAAAGTTATAAGACTGTTTTACAACCTACTGCAGGCTCAGAAATTGATTCAGAACATTTGGCTCTGATTGGTTCACTTCAAATTGTGTCAAGTATCAGATGTCGATTCAGCCAAGTGACTTAGCTAAAATCAAAACATGGGCTGGTTAATGGTGGCAAAACCGTTGAATTATTTCCGCCAAGATCTAGAAGACATCTTGTGGACTAGGAGTGAACTCACAAATTTAGGTCAATATAATTCACCCCCATCTTCTCTCCCAAATCTCATCTTAATACAATTTCCGTAGACCTAGAATTTAAATAATCTCATAAAAAATTCATGAAAAGAAAAATTTAAGACACTGATAATGACAAATTAGTTTTATTTCAATTAACATTATACATTAAACTTTATTAAATGCAGCAATGTCCACAGATTGAACCAGTTCTTCAAATTTGGTGATCTCTTCTTCAAGAAAGTCTACACTTACCTGCAAGTGGAAAAAAAAATAAATAAAGACAAATTATGCAAGTATATAGCCTGTAGAAATTAATTTGTCTACATGTACATGGTGAGTGAGAAGGTTCGAAATATTCATCAGATAACAAAATTAAATAAAGCCAAAAAGTAATTATTAAAATGTGGAATGACGAAGTGTGACATGGAAATTAAGACAAAAACAAGATACAAATACCCTAGAGCATGTCTTTGATAAAAAAAATGCTTAAACCCCTGAAACTTAACATTTTTTAAAGGTACATATTTTAGAAAATTCATTTGAAAAAATAATAATAGGACAAAGCTTAAATACATTGATGTAGGGACATTGAAGAAATATAAGACATTACCTTATCATCTTCAACTACACAACTAATTTGCAATTTTCTGATACCATAACCAACTGGTACAAATTTGGCTGCAAAACAGAGCAAAAAAAAAAGTTCAATACAAACATCTATCTATATGTTAATATAAATTGATGTAAAAAAAACAATATTGATAACGTGTCGAATAAAATTTCGATAGCTACTCAAGACTGTCAATAGTGTGACTTTTATCAGAATAATTCATTTTAATATAGGAGTACCAATAAATTAATTTTCAGTACTTACAGGCTCCCCATAATAAGCCATCAGCTTGAATGGAGCGAACAGCCTTTTCAATCTCATCCATATTTGTTGTATCATCCCAAGGTTTAACATCTAATATAATGTTGCTTTTGGCAATTATGACTGGCTCTAAGAGATGAAAGCAAATAGTTACACCAACTTTTTTTTTTTTTACGTAAAAAAATTCCTAATTTAGTGAAACTGATTAAACCCACTTGTTGGCTAAATGACAGGGGTGTTGGGCTTGAGGAAAAAGTTTGGTGAAGTAACAAGTGGGGGCATGAAAATGCCTGTGACTTTTAAAGTAGTTGATATACTGCCTTAAAAGTATTGTTTGTTTTTTTATTGAAAAGAAATGAATTATAAATCTGATAAAGTATGATCATTTTCTTTCAATTCTGATTTTTTAAAACCCAATTTTTCCACTGAAAATTTTATGATATATAAAAAGCCTTTAGGTATACTGAGATTTGATAAAGTGGTTATAATTTGAAAATAAATAGCCCCCATTCGAGATCTCATTTTCTGTATTATGCATACATGTATTTATTCTGCTATTAAATAATGGGATAGTTATGAGAATTACTTAGATATCTGAAAAGCAGATCATCATAATAATTCTAGATATATATTTTTTGTCTATAAATAAGATAATTATTATTTTTGATTGTATTGAATGTTTAGCAACCCCCCCCCCCCCCCCCCCCTGCGGCGGCCCCCCCCCGGCCCCCCCGGAGCCCCCCCCAGGGGCCCGGGGACCACAGCCCCCCCTGGAACCCCCCCCCCTCCCCCCCCCCACCCCCCCTCCCCCCCCCACCCCCCCCCCCCTCCAACCCACTCCCCCCCCCCCCTCCCCCCCCCCCCCGGCCCCTCACACGCCCCACAAGGCCACCACAAGGCCACACCCAACCCCCCCCCCCCCCCCCCCCCCCCACACCCCCCCCCCCCCCCCCCCCGCCCCACCCCCCCCCCCCCCACCCCCCCCCCAAACCCCCCCCACAACCCCCACCCCAAACCCAAACTATTCCCAACCCACCACCCCCCTTCCCACCCCCCTCCGCCCGCGGCCCCCGCGGGGAGGCAATTTCAATCAGCTCTCTTCACCCATCTCCCCCTACTATTGCCCTACAAAAAGGGGGCGGAAGAAGGCACGCGGGGGGGAGGGGGGCGGGAGAGAGAGGGGGGGGGGGGCCGGATATAATATCAGCCTGCATTTTGAACGCCACATTTGGCGATCATATATTAGAAATTGCACGTAACAAACAACTAGTTTAAACATGGTTCTAGAAAACAAATTTAGCTCTCAAAAAATAACTGCAATTGCCCTGCTTCTGATTTATTGGCTTTTTTAACTGATGAGGTTGCTAAACACCAGATCAAACCAAACAAACTTTAATCAATGAAAAGTGAACAACTTTTATTCCAAATTTCTGATTTACTCATGCTTAATGCATATGAAACATTTTGTAAAAGTGCCTCTAAGAGCCGTTAACTAAAGGTAGTGACTCACTTGTAGCTTTTTTGGCTTCATAATCAGCCACACGTTTAGCTTTTAGAGCCTTTGTTTCTTCATCATCAGAACCAAAAAGATCATCATCATCATCATCGTCATTGGCAGCAGGAGCAGCTCCTGTGGGTCCATATGATTCCACTGGTTTCTTTACACCTGGTAAACTAGAAGTATAATGTAATATTTAATAACAACAAATGTAATTAAATATCATCACCAATGCCCTTCACCCATGGAAGGGTTAGTGCCACCAACAACAGATCTCCAGAGACCACTGTCCTTTGCCATCTTTTCCAACTGATTCCATGTGTCCCATCTTTGTGGTGTCAGCTTTTAGGTCTCGCCGCCAGGTGTTTCTTTTACCTTGGGGGGTTCCACCAATGCCTGCCTAGTGACACTGGTTGATGATTTGCATAGGGTGTGTCATATCCAGCCACATCGCCTCTTTCTGATTTTTTCTATAGCTAAGAGTTGGCAGGTCCCTTCCAAAAGGCTGACATTGCTAATGATGTCAGGATAAAGAATTAGCAGGATTTTTCTGAGACAGCTGTTGATAAAGGTTTGCAATTTCATTATTGTGGTCTTAAACATCTTCCATGCATTTGCTCCATACAGCAGAAGTGATTTGAAGGTGCTAAAAAGTCACATCCTTATTGCTCAGGAGGTCCAAACATTCTTTAGCTGCATGAAGGCTGCTCTTGCTTTATCAATTCTTGATTTGATGTTTGCTTCTGTGCCGCCCTTTAGACCAAATAAACAAAGGACTGTACTTCTTCCAATTGGCTTCCTTGTAGGGTGATGGGATTTGTGCTGAGTTTATTTTTAAGATCTCGGGTTTGTCCTTGATAAAAGTAAGACCAACCAGGATTGCTGCGACTGTGACTTTATTGGTCTTCTACTGCATATGCTGTTGGCTGTGGGAGGGAAGAGCAAGATCATCTGCAAGTCTAGGTTGTCGAGTTGGGTCCACTGGATTCCATTCCTCGTTCTCTGGTAGATTTCTTCATGATCTAGTCTATTACAAGAAGGAAAAGGACAACAAGCATCCTTGTCTGACTTCAGTTTGCACCTTGAAGCAGTTTGTGAGCTGATCTGCTTGGAATACTCTGCAGGACATACCAGAGTAAGAATTCTTTATAATATTTACTAGCTTTGTTGGGATTCTGTAGAACTGAAAGAGCTTCAAGGGGATCTCTCTATATTGTCAAACGCCTTCTCTAAGTCCACAAAGTTGACATGCAATGGTGTGTTCCACTCAAGGGACTGCTCAACTATGAAGCAAAGAGCTGCTATTTGATCCATGCATGATATGTTTTTCCGAAAGCCTGCCTGCTCATCTAACAGCTGTGGAACGACTGTCCTTCTCTCCTGGAGAATCCTGTTACAAACGTCTGGTGCAGATAGTACTGTGATGCCACGTAATTAAATATACCAGTATATAATTGTCAGTTCCGAATTTAGAAGAAAACAAACATTCAATTAATTAAAGTGTGCAGTTTCATATAAAACATTTGAATTACCTGTCTTTCTGACTTTGGTATGAAGTTATGTGGTTGTACCAACGAAGGGCATGAGATAAACTGGCAGCTGGTGCTTTTCCGACAGCATCATAAACAGCTATGTCTGCTTGTGAAGGTACATATCTTTAAAAGAGAAAAAATATGTGTTGAAACTCAGCCTAACAAAAATTTAATCTATAAAGTTATGTGTATATGATTTTAACTATTCTAAATAATTTCTTGTTCTGAAATTATAGGTAATGCAGAAAGCTGCATCACATGCCTCTGATCAGCTTCACATGCTTAATACTAAAAAAAGCTGTATAGTTAAAACTTGATAAAAAAATAATTGATTATGACCATGTCATCAATATTAGATCAATCATGATGAGTACTCTTTAACTAAAAACTCATAACTCAAGAGAAATATGTTTACTTCTTAAAAAATAGCTTAAAATATAATATCTCAGTTTTAAGTCTATTGGCACCATACACTGACCTACATATTTAACTAGGGCTGTATATATTAAGCTCATTTATCCATGACATTAGTCGTTTATGTTCATTTTCTAATAATTTGCATTTAGGAATGTCCACTGATTCAATTTAAATAATTGCTTCTATATTTGACTTTTGTTATAAACAGTTACAATGATTTAGTCAAGGGTTAAAACTAGGGTGCCAATATGGCGATAACATCAGCCCCACATAACTAAAGATCTAACGTGATTTAGAGTTCATAACAATTTGGTGTTTATTACTTACAGTATTTTAGAGTACGGTCAAAACATGTGCACATAACCTGGCATAGTCATTAAATATTATTAACAAGTGTGCATTAGTATTAGCTCAATAATTCTAAAATCATGACTTACATTTATTCAATATCATTGGATTATGTGAGCTGGATGGCAGATTTCTTAGTAAAGTCAAACTAAACTATTAAAGATAATTTAAATAAAGAGCAGCCAGCCCCATGTCATTGTATTAAGATTCATTGAACAAAAGTATTTCAATAATTTAAAAAAACTGGCATTTTGGGAACCACACTAAACTCATTGAAGATATTTCACTTTTAGCTGCAAACACAAATAATCTCTTATAATGTACGATATACCATCTGCCAAATTTATTTGGCGACTAAAAGTAAAACGCAGTGGCTACAGATACAGCAAATGAGCATGCGCTCTTGACGGACTTTATTTTTTTTACGGCAGTAGATGTGCGCATGCGCGATTGCTGGACTCCGTATTATTTTTTTCGGGGTCCAGCTATAGATATTGCGCCTAACCCTATCACTAATCCCAACCCTAATCCTATTCCTAACCCCTAAAACAAAAATTAGCAATAAAATGCAGTCCGTCTAGTCGCGCATGCGCATATCTATAGCTGTACCCCGAAAAAATACGGAGTACATTTGCTGTATCCGTAGCCACTGTGAAAAGCAGGTATTGGACTTGGGTCTTCATAAAAATCGTCATGATCATGTCATTGATGACGTACAGTAGGCTATAAAAAATCATTAAAAAAATATTAAAATACCCCTCAATATAGCTGCGGTCGCCAAGGAAATCATTCAATGCCTGAAGTCCTGACTGAGATTTAAGATCACCAAAACCCATTATTAGTTAATTCTAATAAGTTTTATTGTTAGGATGAAAAAGAACGTGTTCACGTCTCACAGAGCGGAAGTAAAAGGCCGACAAATTCAAAACCAGGATTTTAGGTGGCTATATTACTTTAAGAAGTTCATAAAAGTTTATTCGTAAAATTAAAAAAAAAATAATCAACAATCAGATATCAACCATCATCCCAAGCAGCTGTTAATTTTATTTAAATTATTGATGATTTCGTAGATTTTCAATTTAGTGAAATGAATACAATTTTTTTACATAAGGTCACCGGAAGTGTATCCGAGGCCAAATTAAGGTTATGAAGAGTTTCGAGTTGTTAGATAGGATTATAAAAAAAAAAAGAAGCCATCCCTTCTCAAAAGTGACGGTACTTGATATGTTTTTTGTTTGCATTTTAGCTTTAAATCATCGTTTAAAACACATAAGTGACAAGCCGACATATAATTTGTTTCAAGTTTTATGCATTAGAGTAAAAAACAAACAAACAAACGTGTTTCAAATTCTTTAGCACCGTATTTTATAGTTTTACTGAGTGGGAAAGACAAGACGGTCTGAGATGACTCTAGTCAATCTGGTACTGGTAGAATACCCTAATCCCATCATATGCCTAGATTTAGAATTCGAACGATGTTGGAATGATAATAATAAAACAGCAAATAAAACTATTGAATTTTAAAGCACCTATTAAATTATTCCTATATACACTGTAGTTATATATATTTAATGATTAGAATTAGATCATAGTCATAAACATCTTATTATTTATATCATTCTTTGATACAATATTTTCAATTGGACCGTTGAATTTGAAGATTGTACATATCTGAACTTTTGATTTTTGGCATATGTTTACAAATATTGAAATAATACGAACATGACTAAATTTAATGAAAAGTTAAAAAATGGTCAGAGGCAGCATTGATTCACTAGCCCCTATTCTTCTATTACTTACTAGCTTTAACTTCAAGATCTAACAAATATATTAATTGCAATATTTCTACTATTATTAACTTACTTTATCTGTAAACTAAATAGAATCTGGAGTGAGAAAGACCAAGACTAAAGAGCCATGTTGCGACTGTGGCCATTACGTCAAGTTGCTAAGGTTCAGAATGTTTTAGGAGGATTATCACAGTTAGGTAAAAACTCAGTGAAAACTTACTGATTCCTATAGAATAGACAGCTTTATAAACAAAAGAAACAGATGTCATTGCAACATTTTTTAACTTGTATCCATTATCCATTTAATCAAAAAGCTTTATTATTAATGATATAGGTAAACATTGATTTTACTAACCTATGTGATAAAAAATGTTCAAACAAGTCATCATTTAAATTAGTCAGATACACATAAAAATGCTTACTACTTAGTCTTGAATAAAAAAAACCTATTATATTTCTAGCTTCAAAATCAACACAGCCTGCTCCTTCTCCAGAATTAGTTGAAGTATTTATTGATGATAAGCAAGTTTTTGTTGAGCCAGGTACAACAGTACTTCAAGTAAGTCTGATACTATATGAGTTATAATAATAATAATAATATAGAAATAATAATATATAGATTTGTACCAATTGAAGAAATTGATGAAATAATAGATTACTTAATCATCAAATTAATCTTTACAAGGCATGTGCTGTGGCTGGTGTGGAAATACCAAGATTCTGTTATCATGACCGACTGTCAATCGCTGGAAATTGCAGAATGTGTCTTGTTGAAGTGGAAAGATCACCAAAAGTTTGTCATTGTTGTATACTTTTTACTTTGCGATAATGTAGCAGTTTGTTTTCTGGTGCTTTAAAAAATAATTGTGAAATAAATCTAAGAATATTACAATTCTACTACTGGGATTTGTATCTTAGCTTTTCTAATTTATTTGATAATTTTACAGCCTGTTGCATCTTGTGCTATGCCTGTAATGAAAGGTATGAAAGTAAAAACAGATTCACCGATGACAAGAAAAGCCAGGTATGTTTTAAATGAAGTTCTTAAGAATTTTTTAGACAGTTAAATTCAGAGAGAAAAGAAATCTACAAAAACTTTAAAAAAAATTAAAATACCCTTGTTGAATGAAGATTAAAAAAATACAATGTTACTTGGAGATTTTTTTTCTGTGTTTAGGGAAGGTGTGATGGAGTTTTTGTTAATGAATCATCCATTAGACTGTCCTATTTGTGACCAGGGTGGAGAATGTGATTTACAGGTATCATAAAGATTTAGTATGACTTCACCTTTTCTTTCTTCAAATTATTGAGGCCAATACAGTTGCATTTTCTTGATTTCACTTAATTTTAGATCAAAGCAGTATTTTTCACAAAAGAGGTTTGCTTCAAAACCACTAATTCAATATAAAGTAATGAATGGGCTATCTTTTTGAAGTACAAAAGAGCAATTTTGTGTGTAAAAAAATTGCTGAGAAACATGAAATAATATTTTGTATTTAAACTTAACCGGCTACTTTCACCCTTAACCTGATTTCCATAATCATGACCTGGTTCCTAAAGTGTGTTACTGTAACATTATAATGGGTGTATAACATTAGAGATACAAATGTAACGTTGGAAATTGTCAACGTTATGGTTCTATATTGTTATGGTTCCACCAAATGTTACACCTGTGTGTTCTTTACTGCTGCGTCACCAACTATAACGTTACGGAGTTGAACGTTAGGAATTTGTTGATATTATGGTTCTGTATAGCTGCAGATATTATCTTTGGTTTACTTATGGTAGCGTTCAGTCTCGTTGTACTCACAGACAACACACCATTAATGAGGCAAAGTTCCACGATTCAATGACGTTTATTAAATAATAAGAAAACATACATAGAATGCACTCATGTGCAGAAATATTCACAAATGCTTTTTACACAATATAACTCACTTGGTACACTATCTTCCCTAAGGATTAGAGTATGTATACTTGAACAAAATATAAAAATATAACTTCAACTTCTCTCTGAATACATGTATACTGTCTTCCCATAAGAGTAGAGTACATATACTTAATAACTTGTGCCTCTATTATTTATCTACTGAATTGTCGTTTAACTATCACTAGAAATATACTGTCGTCCCTAAGGATTTAAACAGATATATTTGAACGTCTATTAGTCTGTCAGCATCTAGTACTACTCTACACTGTCTGACTTCGGTCTGACCCTCCATGTCTGCCCAAAAGCTGAGTTACATCTCATTATATGTGGGGATGGGCCGTCACATGATTCCAAAGGCCCAACACTTCTGATTGGCTCTTCTACCCCTTTTCCAACTCATCTACGTCATTAGAACCCTTTTTCCAGTCTAGCGATTGGTGCGGCCAAATACTCACTCTGGGCCAGTATTTCTTTGTTCCCCGTAATTGCATCTATCGTCACCTACAGCTGGGGTTCACCGACCTGCATTGACAGCCTACTTCTAGATCAAATGCTGGAATTCTAATTATGAAAATATATAAATGTGTCCTGGGCCCATGAACTATCAATGTTGACAAACCAACTGAACAGTGGTTCTAAAGTTATAGGGATATACCTAAAGCTTTTGTTACAGTTACTTTATTATGATAAACAACCAATTTCATTCATGCTTAACATTTTTTTTAATGAAAATGCGATACTTTAAAATCTTATCTCATGGTTTGGTTTGGTGGTAATTTGTTTCTGAAGGAAAAAAGTAGAATAAAAATATGAAATGGTCAACTTGATTCATATAAAAACTTTGGGGAACTAGAAATTGTAAGACATGTTTATATTTATTCTTAGTGTCTTCTAATTTAGGATCAATCCATGGCGTTTGGCAGTGACAAAAGCAGGTTTACTGATAATGTCTTTACTGGCAAACGTGCTGTGGAGGACAAAAATATTGGCCCACTCGTCAAGACTGTGATGACAAGATGTATTCAGTGCACAAGATGTATAAGGTTGGTCTGCAATGGATTTTACTTACATGAATTTTTAGTACTTACGTTTTGGAAGATCCCACCTGATATCTTGGATCATAGAACAACATTCTGTTTATGGAAACTGTTTAAGACTTGACTTAATTTCAAGAAAGGTTTCAGAATATAGAATGTTTAGTTAATTGTTAAAGTGAAGGCTATCTTTATGTTAACACTTTATCAATTCAACCCAAAATGATCTACTTTATATCATCGCACAGAGATCACAATGTTGATTATTATATAATGATTATTTGTAATTTTTAATTTTAGAAATAATTTAGATTACAATAATACCTGTCTATCTGACTTTTTTATTGTCTCACTTATCTATATCTAGGAGTACCCAGGATTAATCAATTTAGCTAGCCATACTTCAATCTTTTTAACTTCATTATCTATAAATAAACAGATTGCCATATTTATTTGCCTATCAATTTGTCCTGTTTATCCATATCTACTCTATATATTTGTCTTTCACTGTATCAATCTATGGGAATAAACTCAACTTTAAATGGATATATAAATTTTAATGCAAAAAAAAAAACAACTTGTATACATACAAAAACATCACAAAAATATGGAAGAATACTTATGTTTAAAAAAAAGTCTATCTCTTTAATCACTTAGTTTAATTGATTTTTTTTAAAACTGTCCGAATAAAAGAAATATTGAATTTTAAAGCATATTATGACTTTTTACTAATATTATAACAGTATTAATGGGTAAAACCTGCTCTGCTAGTAATAATTGAATTTTGAAGCATGAATAATTGAATTTTTGAAGCATTTTTTAAAAGTTAATTTTTTTTATTTTTTATTACCTCATTTAATAAATAATTCTTATTAGTAGAATTGTGATATACTATTGTTGTTGAAAGTGTACTTTAATTTATATATTTTTTAAAATAATTTTGGTACAAGATTGTTCTGATTTGCATTTGTACTTCAGTCTATTGAATTTTAAATAAATGTAGTGGTTTATAGTTGTTAAATCATCACAATTTAGTGTTTTCAAAAGCTATAGTGCCTCCCTTTTTTCAAGTTTTAATTCAATCAAGTTATTCAATAAAAGTTTAAACAAAACATCTTGTTTTATGTACTGTCTAATAGATTTGCTAGTGAAATAGCTGGTGTAGATGACCTAGGTACAAGTGGCAGAGGAACAGATATGGAAGTCGGCACATATGTGGAAAAAATGTTTAAATCTGAACTATCAGGCAATGTGATAGACTTGTGCCCTGTTGGAGCTTTAACCTCAAAACCATATGCTTTCACTTCAAGGCCATGGGAAATTAGGTAATGTTTTAGCTCATTCAGTAGAATGGTAAGCACCTAAAATTTTCCTAACTGCCCTTGTTGTAAATGTTGACTTTTCCTAAATTTTATAGGAAAGTAGAAAGTATTGATGTAATGGATGCAGTAGGAAGCAACATAGTTGTCGGCATGAGGACAAATGAGGTTATGAGAATACTGCCCAGAGTTAATGAGGTTTGAAAAATGTTTTTCATTGAATAACACATTTGTATTTTTTAAAAAGATATCTTAATTGTGGACACATAAATTTGAATACTGCTATCTCACATAGTTAGCAGAATTTTATTGAGTCCAAAATTAATGTGGGGAATTCTGGGAATGAGCCATTCAAGTTCAGCTCATTCTTCGTTCCACCCCTGACATTTCCCATTTTTCTTCAACAAACATTTTTGATATGTTTTTCATTAATGAAATATTTTTGTTTAAGTTTGCTATGAACTTTTGTTTAGGATATTAATGAAGAATGGATATCAGACAAAACAAGATTTGCTTATGATGGTTTGAAGCGCCAGAGGCTGACCACACCATTTGTTAGAGAAAAAGATCAGTTAGTGCCTGCAGACTGGGAATCTGCATTTGTAAAAATTGCAGAAAAGGTAATTTCTGCTTGTATTTCAATACTTTATCCTTTGTCGATGATGAAAATTTTTTAACATTTTCTTAAGCTTTATTATCATTAATAATTTTTTTTTATATGTTAATGACAGGTTAAGCAAGTAGACCCCAAAATGATTGCTGGAGTGGCAGGTAGCACTGCGGATGCTGAAGCAATGGTTTGCCTCAAGGATATGATTAACCAACTTGGTGGAGAGTTACTTTGCACAGAAAACTCATTCCCCATGAGTCACTCAGGGTATAATTTTTTTAATTGTTACTTTGGTTTAAAAATGTATGGCATACTAGATCAACTATTATTGTTTTTCAAAAAATTAAAATTTTACTGTTGTACTTTTTTCTAATAGTTAATTTCAACAAAAGCTGATAACTTTAAAATTTAGTTTGGCAGCAAATGTTCATGCGCCAATGTGAACAGTATTGTATGAGTGTATGAAAACATTTGAGCAAGAAAAATTTATTTCAAACAGCTTTACAGCTGGTCTTGGCCGACTGCTGTTATTTAATTTGAACAGATTTAGTTGAAATGTTAAGCTCTTTAGATACTGATTCAAACTGTTCATTATTTTTCTGTCATTTTTATTAAACAAAAGAAAATAAAAGATCATAAACAAATTAAGATAAAGCATTTTTCGTTTAGTCTTCTGAGTAAAAACATTTAAAAAACACTAATTATCATTCACTGTTATTAATTTTCAAAAATGTAAAAAAAAAATTTTTAAAGTGACAATGTGGATGAATAAAAAAACAAAACATAAAAGGAAGTTTTTAAACTGTGAGTTGAGGTTGGCCTGAGATACTTTTGCTCTCAACCGGAATCTAGCTTGAAAAAAGGCTTATTTTCTTAATTTGTATCAACTAAATCTGTTCATATTTTATATGATTACCATACTTTTCACATTGTCTCTTAAACATTGGCTGGCCTATGTTTACATTGGCTATTATTGCCAGTGTTAAATATTGGCCGTAACATAGTTTATGATGAAAATAAACAATATAGATGACTCTTAATGTCATGTGAAATTATTAACATGTTCTCTTGTAAACTTCCAAAAAACTAAAACTCTAATGGAAGCCCACTTTAACATTAACAAATGCTGATAACCTAAAATATGTAATGAATAATAAACATAAACAATGTATAATGTTAAGTGAGATTATCAACATTTTAAACACTTTTTCCCCAGCATTGACTTCAGATCCAATTACATCTTCAATACAACAATTGCTGGCATTGAGCAGGCAGACTTAATTTTACTCATTGGTACAAATCCCAGACTGGAGGCTCCTTTAATAAATGCTCCATTAGAAAGACGTATGTACCTTTTTAGTTATTTAAAAAAAGTAAAGTTCCCTTAAACCCTAGCGGGCCATCTGGGCAGATGAAGTGTAGAATTCATCTGTTTCTGTAACCTCGGCATATGAAGGGATTGGGTGGTTAGCACAACGCCCAGCCGCCTTTACTTCCCCAACTTTAGTCATGTACCATTTAAAACTGGGTGGACTTGTGGGACGACTGTGCACCAAATTTCACCTGGAAAAATTCCATGGGCCTCACCGAGGATTGAACCCAGGCCTCTCAGGTCGACACTAGGCCACCCGTGCCACTTTTTAGTTATTTACTGTAGACATAAATCCATTGACAGGTGCGATACCTGTGCTAGATTTAGAAAAACTGAAATTAATATGGTTAAAAAAATGTACAAGTAGTGTTTTTCTCTAAGCTGTTCTATTTTTTTTTTTGAGGATGGTCCTTAACTTTATCCATAAATAATCTACCAACACCCATCAGCATTTAATAATAAAGATCTCTGACTTTACAGGTTATTGCAGTATGTTTTATTTTATTAACTAACCAGAATTAGTGAGTGCCTGTTAAACTTTGTAGATTGTATTATTGTACTGGTAAATAAGAAAAAAATAAATGAAAATACTGCATTATCAATTAGAACTTAAATCCCTGAGACTATAGTACTTTGGAACAAGGTCAACTTGATGGGGCATGTACAGCATAGGGCCCCAACACAGAAAGCGGTCACAAACAACTCACATTTTCATTTTTGATAATGCCATTTTATATAAATCTTGAAAACACAAACTATGTTTCTGTTGTAGAACAAAATAGATGAGCTCTTATCTTAAAGTTAATTTTGGCTCATCATAACAGGCAGCACATTAAAATTGTATAGTTAAAGGTGAATACACATGAACAGGCACAGTTGTAGCACATAAAATTCAACCTTTTATATCCATTTTTATGTCTTCTATCATAATATTAATGTAATTTACTTCTACCACGAACTTGATGTTTCATGTTTAATCTTTTTTCAACATGCGTTTCAGGTGGATACACAATGAAGTTTGTATTGGAGTTCTTGGTGCCCCTGTTGACCTTTCCTATCAATATCAGGTAAAATTTCGTATTTTAGAATAATTAGAAAGCATGTGTTTTAATCACCAGTTTTTTCTAAATGAATGTTAGTTATTGTTTAATTTTTTTTGGGTTTCACAGAAGAAATTTCATATTCAATAAGGAAGAAAAAATCCTGACTGTATCAGGATGAAAAATAATATTCTTTAAAATACAATTTGTGTGTGTGTGTGTGTGTGTGAAGAAGGGTTTTTGACTTTAGATGGGATGTCATTTGGCTGAAATAAAGCATCTTGTTTAAATGAATATCACATTCTTTTAATTATATTGTTTATGTAGTACCTTGGAGACAGCTTCAATGTCTTGAAAGACCTTGCTGCCGGATCTCATCCATTGAACCAAGTAAGTGTATAATTTGATTAGTTACTTTATTATCTTTTAACAATTTGACTTTGTAATTTCTTCAAGCTCCAATTTTTTTTATTATGTCTTGAAAAGTATTTAATATATAGTATGTAATTAGATACTTTATTTATTTGGTTTTAAAAGTAGACATTTGCATCTACAATTTAAAAAAAAAAACAAATGAACTTCCATTGACACCATTAAAAATATTGATTGATGTCCAACACAGGCATTGGCAAAAGCCAACAAACCAATGATAATCTTAGGGACAGATTGTCTACAAGGACAAGACGGCTTATTGATTCAAACTGCAGTGAAAGAAGTGGCAGAAAGAGCAAGGCGATCTTGCAAGCATAAAGACTGGAAAATTTATAACGTTTTACAAAAGGTGATTTATTCGTGAATTCAATAATTTTCTATGAACTTTGCTTAAGAAGAATGTTAAGTCAGGATTAAAATGTTCAAAATTTTGTATGTTATTTTAAAGAAAGTCTAAATTTTTTTTATTTATGATGCATATTAAACCTCTAATTTTATAGTTTACATTAATTACATTTACAAATGTGATGTGTCACAAAATTTTGAAATGTATGCATACATAAATAGGTAAATTCAAAAAGTCATTCTCACCTGTATTTTAACAGTTTCTTTTCTTTCACCATTTCTGATTAAATATTTAAATAACCTCTTTCCAAATTATGATGTATAGTTTCCCTATATAAACAAAAAGGTTACCATTCATTAAACTGTACTTTTAATTGCCATCTTAGCGAAATACGATCATCAATTTTCTATTTATACCATACCCCAAACAGTAGGAACGCATTTTACTAAAACTATACAGTTTCAATAGTGATAATTGTTGCTGTCTTTTATCACCATCTTATTAGTAACTTTTATATCTAATATTGACATCTGAGCATGAAAAAAATAATTCTCACTTTGTTTGACAATTGCAGAATGCTTCTCAAGTGGGTGCCCTGGATCTTGGCTACCAGGCAGGAATAACTGGCTTGAAGGCACAGCAGTCAGAGTTAATCTTCTTGTTGGGAGCAGACGCTGGAGTAGTCTCAAGAGAAAAAATAAACCCTTCGGCAACAATAATTTATATTGGTAAACATATTCTGATAATTTGATATACATTTATTTTGAAAATAATTTATTGAAATAGAAGAAAAAAAATTGGCTTATTTTTCATCAGGGTAATTAATTGTCTTCCTCTTGAGAACACTTTAACAATAATAAGGGTTTTCATTCTGTGTCTGAGGTTATAAAGTTATTTGATCTGTTTAA
>JAGDYQ010000005.1:9638994-9682846 GCA_021962125.1 Bulinus truncatus | reverse complement strand
GTTCATCCAAACCACGTTACAGTTCATCCAAACCACATTACAGTTCATCCAAACCACGTTACAGTTCATCCAAACCACGTTACAGTTCATCCAAACCACGTTACAGTTCATCCAAAACACATTACAGTTCATCCAAACCACGTTACAGTTCATCCAAACCACGTTACAGTTCATCCAAACCACGTTACAGTTCATCCAAACCACGTTACAGTTCATCCAAACCACGTTACAGTTCATCCAAACCACGTTACAGTTCATCCAAACCACGTTACAGTTCATTCAAACCACGTTACAGTTCATCCAAACCACGTTACAGTTCATCCAAACCACGTTACAGTTCATCCAAACCACGTTACAGTTCATCCAAACCACGTTACAGTTCATCCAAACCACGTTACAGTTCATCCAAACCACGTTACAGTTCATCCAAAACACGTTACAGTTCATCCAAACCACGTTACAGTTCATCCAAACCACGTTACAGTTCATCCAAACCACGTTACAGTTCATCCAAACCACATTACAGTTCATCCAAACCACGTTACAGTTCATCCAAACCACGTTACAGTTCATCCAAACCACGTTACAGTTCATCCAAACCATGTTTCAGTTCATCCAAACTACGTTACAGTTCATCCAAAACACGTTACAGTTCATCCAAAACATGTTACAGTTCATCCAAACCACGTTTCAGTTCATCCAAAACACATTACAGTTCATCCAAAACACGTTACAGTTCATCCAAACCACGTTACAGTTCATCCAAACCACGTTACAGTTCATCCAAACCACGTTACAGTTCATCCAAACCACGTTACAGTTCATCCAAACCACGTTACAGTTCATCCAAAACACGTTACAGTTCATCCAAACCACGT
Source organism: Bulinus truncatus (assembly GCA_021962125.1). NCBI lineage: Eukaryota > Metazoa > Mollusca > Gastropoda > Planorbidae > Bulinus > Bulinus truncatus. The sequence continues at coordinate 9,681,968 of JAGDYQ010000005.1, read as the reverse complement.
TACAGTTCATCCAAACCACGTTACAGTTCATCCAAACCACATTACAGTTCATCCAAACCATGTTACAGTTCATCCAAACCACGTTTCAGTTCATCCAAAACACATTACAGTTCATCCAAAACACGTTACAGTTCATCCAAACCACGTTACAGTTCATCCAAACCACGTTACAGTTCATCCAAACCACGTTACAGTTCATCCAAACCACGTTACAGTTCATCCAAACCACGTTACAGTTCATCCAAACCACGTTACAGTTCATCCAAACCACGTTACAGTTCATCCAAACCACGTTAGAGTTCATCCAAACCACGTTACAGTTCATCGAAACCATGTTTCTGTTCATCCAAATCACGTTTCAGTTCATCCAAACCATGTTTCAGTTCATCCAAAACTCGTTACATTTCATCCAAACCATGTTACAGTTCATCCAAACCACGTTTCAGTTCATCCAAAACACGTTACAGTTCATCCAAAACACGTTACAGTTCATCCAAACCACGTTACAGTTCATCCAAACCACGTTACAGTTCATCCAAACCACGTTACAGTTCATCCAAACCACGTTAGAGTTCATCCAAACCACGTTACAGTTCATCCAAACCACATTACAGTTCATCCAAACCATGTTACAGTTCATCCAAACCACGTTACAGTTCATCCAAACCACGTTACAGTTCATCCAAACCACGTTACAGTTCATCCAAACCACGTTACAGTTCATCCAAACCACGTTACAGTTCATCCAAACCACGTTACAGTTCATCCAAACCACGTTACAGTTCATCCAAACCACATTACAGTTCATCCAAAACACATTACAGTTCATCCAAACCACGTTACAGTTCATCCAAACCACGTTACAGTTCATCCAAAACACATTACAGTTCATCCAAAACACGTTACAGTTCATCCAAACCACGTTACAGTTCATCCAAACAACGTTACAGTTCATCCAAACCACGTTACAGTTCATCCAAACCACATTACAGTTCATCCAAACCACGTTACAGTTCATCCAAACCACGTTACAGTTCATCCAAACCACGTTACAGTTCATCCAAACCACGTTACAGTTCATCCAAACCACGTTACAGTTCATCCAAACCACGTTAGAGTTCATCCAAACCACGTTACAGTTCATCCAAACCACGTTACAGTTCATCCAAACCACGTTAGAGTTCATCCAAACCATGTTAGAGTTCATCCAAACCACGTTACAGTTCATCGAAACCATGTTTCTGTTCATCCAAACCACGTTAGAGTTCATCCAAACCATGTTACAGTTCATCCAAGCTATGTTAGAATTCATCCAAACCACGTTACAGTTCATCCAAACCACGTTACAGTTCATCCAAACCACATTACAGTTCATCCAAACCATGTTACAGTTCATCCAAACCACGTTACTGTTCATCCAAACCACGTTACAGTTCATCCAAACCACGTTACAGTTCATCCAAAACACGTTACAGTTCATCCAAACCACGTTACAGTTCATCCAAACCACGTTACAGTTCATCCAAAACACATTACAGTTCATCCAAACCACGTTACAGTTCATCCAAACCACGTTACAGTTCATCCAAACCACGTTACAGTTCATCCAAACCATGTTACAGTTCATCCAAACCACGTTACAGTTCATCCAAACCACGTTACAGTTCATCCAAACCACGTTACAGTTCATCCAAACCACGTTACAGTTCATCCAAACCACGTTTCAGTTCATCCAAACCACATTACAGTTCATCCAAACCACGTTACAGTTCATCCAAACCACGTTACAGTTCATCCAAACCACGTTTCAGTTCATCCAAACCACGTTACAGTTCATCCAAACCACGTTACAGTTCATCCAAACCACGTTACAGTTCATCCAAACCATGTTACAGTTCATCCAAACCACGTTACAGTTCATCCAAACCACATTACAGTTCATCCAAACCACGTTACAGTTCATCCAAACCACATTACAGTTCATCCAAATCACGTTTCAGTTCATCCAAACCACGTTACAGTTCATCCAAACCACGTTACAGTTCATCCAAACCACATTACAGTTCATCCAAACCACGTTACAGTTCATCCAAACCACGTTACAGTTCATCCAAACAACGTTACAGTTCATCCAAACCACGTTACAGTTCATCCAAACCACATTAGAGTTCATCCAAACCACGTTACAGTTCATCGAAACCATGTTTCTGTTCATCCAAATCACGTTTCAGTTCATCCAAACCATGTTTCAGTTCATCCAAAACTCGTTACATTTCATCCAAAACTCGTTACATTTCATCCAAACCATGTTACATTTCATCCAAACCACGTTTCAGTTCATCCAAAACACATTACAGTTCATCCAAAACATGTAACAGTTCATCCAAGCTATGTTAGAATTCATCCAAACCATGTTACAGTTCATCCAAACCACGTTACAGTTCATCCAAACCACATTACAGTTCATCCAAACCATGTTACAGTTCATCCAAAACACGTTTCTGTTCATCCAAACCACGTTTCAGTTCATCCGAACCACGTTTCAGTTCATCCAAAACACATTACATTTCATCCAAACCATGTTACATTTCATCCAAACCACGTTTCAGTTCATCCAAAACACATTACAGTTCATCCAAAACACGTTACAGTTCATCCAAACCACGTTACAGTTCATTCAAACCACGTTACAGTTCATCCAAACCACGTTACAGTTCATTCAAACCACATTACAGTTCATTCAAACCACATTACAGTTCATCCAAACCACGTTACAGTTCATCCAAACCACGTTCGAGTTCATCCAAACCACGTTAGAGTTCATCCAAACCACGTTACAGTTCATCGAAACCATGTTTCTGTTCATCCAAATCACATTTCAGTTCATCCAAACCATGTTTCAGTTCATCCAAAACTCGTTACATTTCATCCAAACCATGTTACAGTTCATCCAAACCACGTTACAGTTCATCCAAACCACGTTACAGTTCATCCAAAACACGTTTCTGTTCATCCAAACCACGTTACAGTTCATCCAAACCACATTACAGTTCATCCAAACCACATTACAGTTCATCCAAACCACGTTACAGTTCATCCAAACCACGTTACAGTTCATCCAAACCACGTTACAGTTCATCCAAACCACGTTACAGTTCATCCAAACCACGTTTCAGTTCATCCAAACCACGTTACAGTTCATCCAAACCACGTTACAGTTCATCCAAACCACGTTACAGTTCATCCAAACCACGTTACAGTTCATCCAAACCACGTTACAGTTCATCCAAACCACGTTACAGTTCATCCAAACCACGTTACAGTTCATCCAAAACACATTACATTTCATCCAAACCATGTTACATTTCATCCAAACCACGTTTCAGTTCATCCAAAACACATTACAGTTCATCCAAAACACGTTACAGTTCATCCAAACCACGTTACAGTTCATTCAAACAACGTTACAGTTCATCCAAACCACGTTACAGTTCATCCAAACCACGTTACAGTTCATCCAAACCACGTTACAGTTCATCGAAACCATGTTTCTGTTCATCCAAATCACGTTTCAGTTCATCCAAACCATGTTACAGTTCATCCAAACCACGTTACAGTTCATCCAAACCACGTTACAGTTCATCCAAACCACATTACAGTTCATCCAAACCACGTTACAGTTCATCCAAACCACATTACAGTTCATCCAAACCATGTTAGAGTTCATCCAAACCACGTTACAGTTCATCCAAACCACGTTTCAGTTCATCCAAACCACGTTAGAGTTCATCCAAACCATGTTACAGTTCATCCAAGCTATGTTAGAATTCATCCAAACCACGTTACAGTTCATCCAAACCACGTTACAGTTCATCCAAACCACATTACAGTTCATCCAAACCATGTTACAGTTCATCCAAAACACGTTTCTGTTCATCCAAACCACGTTTCAGTTCATCCAAACCACGTTTCAGTTCATCCAAAACACATTACATTTCATCCAAACCATGTTACATTTCATCCAAACCACGTTTCAGTTCATCCAAAACACATTACAGTTCATCCAAACCACGTTACAGTTCATCCAAACCATGTTACAGTTCATCCAAACCACGTTACAGTTCATCCAAACCACGTTACAGTTCATCCAAACCACGTTACAGTTCATCCAAACCACGTTACAGTTCATCCAAACCACGTTAGAGTTCATCCAAACCACGTTAGAGTTCATCCAAACCACGTTACAGTTCATCGAAACCACGTTTCAGTTCATCCAAAACACATTACATTTTCTCCAAACCATGTTACATTTCATCCAAACCACGTTACAGTTCATCGAAACCACGTTTCTGTTCATCCAAATCACGTTTCAGTTCATCCAAACCATGTTACATTTCATCCAAACCACGTTTCAGTTCATCCAAAACACATTACAGTTCATCCAAAATATGTAACAGTTCATCCAAACCACGTTACAGTTCATTCAAACAACGTTACAGTTCATCCAAACCACGTTACAGTTCATCCAAACCACGTTAGAGTTCATCCAAACCACGTTACAGTTCATCGAAACCATGTTTCTGTTCATCCAAATCACGTTTCAGTTCATCCAAACAATGTTTCAGTTCATCCAAAACTCGTTACATTTCATCCAAACCACGTTACAGTTCATCCAAACCACGTTTCAGTTCATTAAAACCACGTTAGAGTTCATCCAAACCATGTTACAGTTCATCCAAGCTATGTTAGAATTCATCCAAACCATGTTACAGTTCATCCAAACCACGTTACAGTTCATCCAAACTACGTTAGAATTCATCCAAACCACGTTACAGTTCATCCAAACCACGTTACAGTTCATCCAAAACACGTTACAGTTCATCCAAACCACGTTACAGTTCATCCAAACCATGTTACAGTTCATCCAAACCACGTTACAGTTCATCCAAACCACGTTACAGTTCATCCAAACCACGTTACAGTTCATCCAAACCACGTTACAGTTCATCCAAAACATGTTACAGTTCATCCAAACCACGTTACAGTTCATCCAAACCATGTTACAGTTCATCCAAACCACGTTACAGTTCATCCAAACCACGTTACAGTTCATCCAAACCATGTTACAGTTCATCCAAAACACGTTACAGTTCATCCAAACCACGTTACAGTTCATCCAAACCACGTTTCAGTTCATCCAAAACACATTACATTTCATCCAAACCATGTTACATTTCATCCAAACCACGTTTCAGTTCATCCAAACCACGTTACAGTTCATCCAAACCACGTTACAGTTCATCCAAACCACGTTACAGTTCATCCAAACCACGTTACAGTTCATCCAAACCACGTTACAGTTCATCCAAACCACATTACAGTTCATCCAAACCACGTTACAGTTCATCCAAACCACATTACAGTTCATCCAAACCACGTTTCAGTTCATCCAAACCACGTTACAGTTCATCCAAACCACGTTACAGTTCATCCAAAACACATTACAGTTCATCCAAAATATGTTACAGTTCATCCAAACCACGTTACAGTTCATCCAAACCACGTTACAGTTCATCCAAACCACATTACAGTTCATCCAAACCACGTTAGAGTTCATCCAAACCACGTTACAGTTCATCCAAACCACGTTACTGTTCATCCAAACCACGTTACAGTTCATCCAAACCATGTTTCAGTTCATCCAAAACACGTTACAGTTCATCCAAAACACGTTACAGTTCATCCAAACCACGTTACAGTTCATCCAAACCACGTTTCAGTTCATCCAAAACACATTACAGTTCATCCAAAACATGTAACAGTTCATCCAAGCTATGTTAGAATTCATCCAAACCATGTTACAGTTCATCCAAACCACGTTACAGTTCATCCAAACCACGTTACAGTTCATCCAAACCATGTTACAGTTCATCCAAACCACGTTTCTGTTCATCCAAACCACGTTTCAGTTCATCCAAACCACGTTTCAGTTCATCCAAAACACATTACATTTCATCCAAACCATGTTACATTTCATCCAAACCACGTTTCAGTTCATCCAAAACACATTACAGTTCATCCAAAACACGTTACAGTTCATCCAAACCACGTTACAGTTCATCCAAACCACGTTACAGTTCATCCAAACCACGTTACAGTTCATCCAAACCACGTTACAGTTCATCCAAACCACGTTACAGTTCATCCAAACCACGTTACAGTTCATCCAAAACACGTTACATTTCATCCAAACCACGTTACATTTCATCCAAACCACGTTACAGTTCATCCAAAACACATTACAGTTCATCCAAACCACGTTACAGTTCATCCAAACCACGTTACAGTTCATCCAAACCACGTTACAGTTCATCCAAACCACGTTACAGTTCATCCAAACCACATTACAGTTCATCCAAACCACGTTACAGTTCATCCAAACCACGTTACAGTTCATCCAAACCACGTTACAGTTCATCCAAACCACGTTACAGTTCATCCAAACCACGTTACAGTTCATCCAAACCATGTTTCAGTTCATCCAAAACTCGTTACATTTCATCCAAACCATGTTACATTTCATCCAAACCACGTTTCAGTTCATCCAAAACACGTTAGAGTTCATCCAAAACACGTTTCTGTTCATCCAAACCACGTTACAGTTCATCCAAACTACATTACAGTTCATCCAAATCACATTACAGTTTATCCACACCACGTTAGAGTTCATCCAAACCACATTAGAGTTCATCCAAAACACGTTAGAGTTCATCCAAAACACGTTACATTTCATCCAAAACACGTTACATTTCATCCAAAATACGTTACATTTCATCCAAACCACGTTACAGTTCATCCAAACCACGTTACAGTTCATCCAAACCACGTTACAGTTCATCCAAACCATGTTACAGTTCATCCAAAACACGTTTCTGTTCATCCAAACCACGTTTCAGTTCATCCAAACCACGTTACAGTTCATTCAAACCACATTACAGTTCATCCAAACCACGTTACAGTTCATCCAAACCACGTTACAGTTCATCCAAACCACGTTACAGTTCATCCAAACCACGTTACAGTTCATCCAAACCACGTTACAGTTCATCCAAACCACGTTACATTTCATCCAAACCACGTTTCAGTTCATCCAAACCACGTTACAGTTCATCCAAACCACGTTACAGTTCATCCAAACCACGTTACAGTTCATCCAAACCACGTTACAGTTCATCCAAACCACGTTACAGTTCATCCAAACCACGTTACAGTTCATCCAAACCACGTTACAGTTCATCCAAACCACGTTTCAGTTCATCCAAACCACGTTACAGTTCATCCAAACCACGTTACAGTTCATCCAAACCACGTTACAGTTCATCCAAACCTCGTTACAGTTCATCCAAACCACGTTACAGTTCATCCAAACCACGTTACAGTTCATCCAAACCACGTTACAGTTCATCCAAACCACGTTACAGTTCATCCAAACCACGTTACAGTTCATCCAAACCACGTTACAATTCATCCAAACCACGTTACAGTTCATCCAAACCACGTTACAGTTCATCCAAACCACGTTACAGTTCATCCAAACCACGTTACAGTTCATCCAAAACACGTTACTGTTCATCCAAACCACGTTACAGTTCATCCAAACCACGTTACAGTTCATCCAAACCACGTTACAGTTCATCCAAACCACGTTACAGTTCATCCAAACCACGTTTCAGTTCATCCAAACCACGTTACAGTTCATCCAAACCACGTTACAGTTCATCCAAACCACGTTACAGTTCATCCAAACCACGTTACAGTTCATCCAAACCACGTTACAGTTCATCCAAACCACGTTACAGTTCATTCAAACCACATTACAGTTCATCCAAACCACGTTACAGTTCATCCAAACCACGTTCGAGTTCATCCAAACCACGTTAGAGTTCATCCAAACCACGTTACAGTTCATCCAAACCACGTTACAGTTCATCCAAACCACGTTTCAGTTCATCCAAACCATGTTTCAGTTCATCCAAAACACGTTACAGTTCATCCAAACCACGTTACAGTTCATCCAAACCACGTTACAGTTCATCCAAAACACGTTACAGTTCATCCAAAACACGTTACAGTTCATCCAAACCACGTTACAGTTCATCCAAACCACGTTACAGTTCATCCAAACCACGTTACAGTTCATCCAAACCACGTTACAGTTCATCCAAACCACGTTAGAGTTCATCCAAAACACGTTACAGTTCATCCAAAACACGTTACAGTTCATCCAAAACATGTTACATTTCATCCAAAATACGTTACATTTCGTCCAAACCACGTTACAGTTCATCCAAACCACGTTACAGTTCATCCAAACCACATTACATTTCATCCAAACCATGTTACAGTTCATCCAAACCACGTTACAGTTCATTCAAACCACGTTACAGTTCATCCAAACCACGTTACAGTTCATCCAAACCACGTTACAGTTCATCCAAACCACGTTACAGTTCATCCAAACCACGTTACAGTTCATCCAAAACACGTTACAGTTCATCCAAACCATGTTACAGTTCATCCAAACCACGTTACAGTTCATCCAAACCACGTTACAGTTCATCCAAACCACGTTACAGTTCATCCAAACCACGTTACAGTTCATCCAAACCACGTTACAGTTCATCCAAACCACGTTACAGTTCATCCAAACCACATTACAGTTCATCCAAACCACGTTACAGTTCATCCAAACCACGTTACAGTTCATCCAAACCACGTTACAGTTCATCCAAACCATGTTACTGTTCATCCAAACCACATTACAGTTCATCCAAACCACGTTACAGTTCATCCAAACCACGTTACAGTTCATCCAAACCACGTTACAGTTCATCCAAACCACGTTACAGTTCATCCAAACCACGTTACAGTTCATCCAAACCACGTTACAGTTCATCCAAACCACGTTACAGTTCATCCAAACCACGTTACAGTTCATCCAAACCACGTTACAGTTCATCCAAACCACGTTACAGTTCATCCAAACCACGTTACAGTTCATCCAAACCACGTTACAGTTCATCCAAAACACGTTACAGTTCATCCAAAACACGTTACAGTTCATCCAAAACACGTTACAGTTCATCCAAACCACGTTACAGTTCATCCAAACCACGTTACAGTTCATCCAAAACACGTTACAGTTCATCCAAACCATGTTACAGTTCATCCCAAACACGTTTCTGTTCATCCAAACCACGTTTCAGTTCATCCAAACCACGTTACAGTTCATTCAAACCACATTACAGTTCATCCAAACCACGTTACAGTTCATCCAAACACGTTTCTGTTCATCCAAACCACGTTTCAGTTCATCCAAACCACATTTCAGTTCATCCAAAACACATTACATTTCATCCAAACCATGTTACTTTTCATCCAAACCACGTTTCAGTTCATCCAAAACACGTTACAGTTCATCCAAACCACGTTACAGTTCATCCAAACCACGTTACAGTTCATCCAAACCACGTTACAGTTCATCCAAACCACATTACAGTTCATCCAAACCACGTTACAGTTCATCCAAACCACGTTACAGTTCATCCAAACCATGTTACAGTTCATCCAAACCACGTTACAGTTCATCCAAACCACGTTACAGTTCATCCAAACCACGTTACAGTTCATCCAAACCACGTTACAGTTCATCCAAACCACGTTACAGTTCATCCAAACCATGTTACAGTTCATCCAAACCACGTTACAGTTCATCCAAACCACGTTACAGTTCATCCAAACCATGTTACAGTTCATCCAAACCACGTTACAGTTCATCCAAACCACGTTACAGTTCATCCAAACCACGTTACAGTTCATCCAAACCACGTTACAGTTCATCCAAACCACGTTACAGTTCATCCAAACCACGTTACAGTTCATCCAAACCACGTTACAGTTCATCCAAAACACGTTACAGTTCATCCAAACCACATTACAGTTCATCCAAACCATGTTACAGTTCATCCAAACCACGTTACAGTTCATCCAAACCACGTTACAGTTCATCCAAACCACGTTACAGTTCATCCAAACCACGTTACAGTTCATCCAAACCACGTTACAGTTCATCCAAACCACGTTACAGTTCATTCAAACCACATTACAGTTCATTCAAACCACATTACAGTTCATCCAAACCACGTTACAGTTCATCCAAACCACGTTACAGTTCATCCAAACCACGTTACAGTTCATCCAAACCACGTTACAGTTCATCCAAACCACGTTACAGTTCATCCAAATCACGTTACAGTTCATCCAAACCACGTTACAGTTCATCCAAACCACGTTACAGTTCATCCAAACCATGTTACAGTTCATCCAAACCACGTTACAGTTCATCCAAAACACGTTACAGTTCATCCAAAACACGTTACAGTTCATCCAAACCACGTTACAGTTCATCCAAACTACGTTACAGTTCATCCAAACCACGTTACAGTTCATCCAAACCACGTTACAGTTCATCCAAACCACATTACAGTTCATCCAAACCACGTTACAGTTCATCCAAACCACGTTACAGTTCATCCAAACCACGTTACAGTTCATCCAAACCACGTTACAGTTCATCCAAACCACGTTACAGTTCATCCAAACCACGTTACAGTTCATCCAAACCACATTACAGTTCATCCAAACCACGTTACAGTTCATCCAAACCACGTTTCAGTTCATCCAAACCACGTTACAGTTCATCCAAACCACGTTACAGTTCATCCAAACCACGTTACAGTTCATCCAAACCACGTTACAGTTCATCCAAACCACGTTACAGTTCATCCAAACCACGTTACAGTTCATCCAAACCACGTTACAGTTCATCCAAACCACGTTACAGTTCATCCAAAACACGTTACAGTTCATCCAAAACACGTTACAGTTCATCCAAACCACGTTACATTTCGTCCAAACCACGTTACAGTTCATCCAAACCACGTTACAGTTCATCCAAACCACATTACAGTTCATCCAAACCATGTTACAGTTCATCCCAAACACGTTTCATTCATCCAAACCACGTTTCAGTTCATCCAAACCACGTTACAGTTCATTCAAACCACATTACAGTTCATCCAAACCACGTTACAGTTCATCCAAACCACGTTACAGTTCATCCAAACCACGTTACAGTTCATCCAAACCACGTTTCAGTTCATCCAAACCACGTTACAGTTCATCCAAACCATGTTACAGTTCATCCAAACCACGTTACAGTTCATCCAAAACACGTTACAGTTCATCCAAACCACATTACAGTTCATCCAAACCATGTTACAGTTCATTCAAACCACGTTACAGTTCATCCAAACCACATTACAGTTCATTCAAACCACATTACAGTTCATCCAAACCACGTTACAGTTCATCCAAACCACGTTAGAGTTCATCCAAACCATGTTAGAGTTCATCCAAACCACGTTACAGTTCATCCAAACCACGTTACAGTTCATCCAAACCACGTTACAGTTCATCCAAAACACGTTACAGTTCATCCAAACCACGTTACAGTTCATCCAAAACACGTTACATTTCATCCAAACCACGTTACAGTTCATCCAAACCACGTTACAGTTCATCCAAAACACATTACATTTCATCCAAACCATGTTACATTTCATCCAAACCACGTTACAGTTCATCCAAACCACGTTACAGTTCATCCAAACCACGTTACAGTTCATCCAAACCACGTTACAGTTCATCCAAACTACGTTACAGTTCATCCAAACCACGTTACAGTTCATCCAAACCACGTTACAGTTCATCCAAACCACATTACAGTTCATCCAAACCACGTTACAGTTCATCCAAACCACGTTACAGTTCATCCAAACCACGTTACAGTTCATCCAAACCACGTTACAGTTCATCCAAACTACGTTACAGTTCATCCAAACCACGTTACAGTTCATCCAAACCACGTTACAGTTCATCCAAACTACGTTACAGTTCATCCAAACCACGTTACAGTTCATCCAAACCACGTTACAGTTCATCCAAACCACGTTACAGTTCATCCAAAACACGTTACAGTTCATCCAAACCACGTTACAGTTCATCCAAAACACGTTACATTTCATCCAAAACACGTTACAGTTCATCCAAAACACGTTACAGTTCATCCAAACCACGTTACAGTTCATCCAAACCACGTTACAGTTCATCCAAACCACTTTACAGTTCATCCAAACCACGTTACAGTTCAATCAAACCACGTTACAGTTCATCCAAACCACGTTACAGTTCATCCAAACAACGTTAGAGTTCATCCAAACCATGTTACATTTCATCCAAACCACGTTTCAGTTCATCCAAACCACGTTACAGTTCATCCAAACCACGTTACAGTTCATCCAAACCATGTTACAGTTCATCCAAACCACGTTACATTTCATCCAAACCATGTTACAGTTCATCCAAACCACGTTACAGTTCATCCAAACCACGTTTCAGTTCATCCAAACCACGTTTCAGTTCATCCAAAACACGTTACAGTTCATCCAAACCATGTTACAGTTCATCCAAACCACGTTACAGTTCATCCAAACCACGTTACAGTTCATCCAAACCACGTTACAGTTCATCCAAACCACGTTTCAGTTCATCCAAACCACGTTTCAGTTCATCCAAACCACGTTACAGTTCATCCAAACCACATTACAGTTCATCCAAACCATGTTACAGTTCATCCAAACCACGTTTCAGTTCATCCAAACCACGTTACAGTTCATCCAAACCACGTTACAGTTCATCCAAGCTACGTTAGAATTCATCCAAACCATGTTACAGTTCATCCAAACCACGTTACAGTTCATCCAAACTACGTTAGTATTCATCCAAACCACATTACAGTTCATCCAAACCACGTTACGGTTCATCCAAATCACGTTACAGTTTATCCACACCACGTTAGAGTTCATCCAAACCACGTTACAGTTCATCCAAAACATGTTACAGTTCATCCAAACCACGTTACAGTTCATCCAAAACACGTTACAGTTCATCCAAAACACGTTACAGTTCATCCAAACCACGTTACAGTTCATCCAAACCACGTTACAGTTCATCCAAACCACGTTACAGTTCATCCAAACCACGTTACAGTTCATCCAAACCACGTTACAGTTCATCCAAACCATGTTACAGTTCATCCAAACCACGTTACAGTTCATCCAAAACACGTTACAGTTCATCCAAACCACGTTACAGTTCATCCAAACCACGTTACAGTTCATCCAAACCACGTTACAGTTCATCCAAACCACGTTACAGTTCATCCAAACCACGTTACAGTTCATCCAAACCACGTTACGGTTCATCCAAACCACGTTACAGTTCATCCAAACCACGTTACAGTTCATCCAAACCACGTTACAGTTCATCCAAACCACGTTACAGTTCATCCAAACCACGTTACAGTTCATCCAAACCACGTTTCAGTTCATCCAAACCACGTTACAGTTCATCCAAACCACGTTACAGTTCATCCAAACCACGTTACAGTTCATCCAAACCACGTTACAGTTCATCCAAACCACGTTACAGTTCATCCAAACCATGTTACAGTTCATCCAAACCACGTTACAGTTCATCCAAACCACGTTACAGTTCATCCAAACCACGTTACAGTTCATCCAAACCACGTTACAGTTCATCCAAACCACGTTACAGTTCATCCAAACCACGTTACAGTTCATCCAAACCACGTTACAGTTCATCCAAACCACGTTACAGTTCATCCAAACCACGTTACAGTTCATCCTAACCACGTTACAGTTCATCCAAACCACGTTACAGTTCATCCAAACCACGTTACAGTTCATCCAAACCACGTTACAGTTCATCCAAACCACGTTACAGTTCATCCAAACCACGTTACAGTTCATCCAAACCATGTTACAGTTCATCCAAACCACGTTACAGTTCATCCAAACCACGTTACAGTTCATCCAAACCACGTTACAGTTCATCCAAACCACGTTACAGTTCATCCAAAACACGTTACAGTTCAATCAAACCACGTTACAGTTCATCCAAACCACGTTACAGTTCATCCAAACCACGTTACAGTTCATCCAAACCACGTTACAGTTCATCCAAACCACGTTACAGTTCATCCAAAACACGTTACAGTTCATCCAAACCATGTTACAGTTCATCCAAAACACGTTACAGTTCATCCAAACCACGTTACAGTTCATCCAAACCACGTTACAGTTCATCCAAACCACGTTACAGTTCATCCAAACCACGTTACAGTTCATCCAAACCACGTTACAGTTCATCCAAAACACGTTACAGTTCATCCAAAACACGTTACAGTTCATCCAAACCACGTTACAGTTCATCCAAACCATGTTACAGTTCATCCAAACCACGTTACAGTTCATCCAAACAACAATACAGTTCATCCAAACCACATTACAGTTCATCCAAAACACGTTAGAGTTCATCCAAAATACGTTTCAGTTCATCCAAACCACGTTACAGTTCATCCAAAACACGTTTCTGTTCATCCAAACCACGTTTCTGTTCATCCAATCCACGTTACAGTTCATCCAAACCACGTTACAGTTCATCCAAACCACGTTACAGTTCATCCAAAACACGTTACAGTTCATCCAAAACACGTTACAGTTCATCCAAACCACGTTACAGTTCATCCAAACCACGTTACAGTTCATCCAAACCACGTTACAGTTCATCCAAAACACGTTACAGTTCATCCAAACCACGTTACAGTTCATCCAAACCACGTTACAGTTCATCCAAACCACGTTACAGTTCATCCAAACCACGTTACAGTTCATCCAAACCATGTTACAGTTCATCCAAACCACGTTACAGTTCATCCAAACCACGTTACAGTTCATCCAAACCACGTTACAGTTCATCCAAACCACGTTACAGTTCATCCAAACCACGTTACAGTTCATCCAAACCATGTTACTGTTCATCCAAACCACGTTACAGTTCATCCAAACCACGTTACAGTTCATCCAAAACACGTTACATTTCATCCAAACCACGTTACAGTTCATCCAAACCACGTTACAGTTCATCCAAACCACGTTACATTTCATCCAAACCACGTTACAGTTCATCCAAACCACGTTACAGTTCATCCAAACCACGTTACAGTTCATCCAAACCACGTTACAGTTCATCCAAACCACGTTACAGTTCATCCAAACCACGTTACAGTTCATCCAAACCACGTTACAGTTCATCCAAACCATGTTACAGTTCATCCAAACCACGTTACAGTTCATCCAAACCACGTTACAGTTCATCCAAACCACGTTACAGTTCATCCAAACCACGTTACAGTTCATCCAAACCACGTTACAGTTCATCCAAACCACGTTACAGTTCATCCAAAACACGTTACAGTTCATCCAAACCACGTTACAGTTCATCCAAACCACGTTACAGTTCATCCAAACCACGTTACAGTTCATCCAAACCACGTTACAGTTCATCCAAACCACGTTACAGTTCATCCAAACCACGTTACAGTTCATCCAAACCACGTTACAGTTCATCCAAACCACGTTCCAGTTCATCCAAACCACGTTACAGTTCATCCAAACCACGTTACAGTTCATCCAAACCACGTTACAGTTCATCCAAACCACGTTACAGTTCATCCAAACCATGTTACAGTTCATCCAAACCACGTTACAGTTCATCCAAACCACGTTACAGTTCATCCAAACCACGTTTCAGTTCATCCAAACCACGTTACAGTTCATCCAAACCACGTTACAGTTCATCCAAACCACGTTACAGTTCATCCAAACTACGTTACAGTTCATCCAAACCACGTTACAGTTCATCCAAACCACGTTACAGTTCATCCAAACCACGTTACAGTTCATCCAAACCACGTTACAGTTCATCCAAACCACGTTACATTTCATCCAAACCACGTTACAGTTCATCCAAAACACGTTACATTTCATCCAAACCACGTTACAGTTCATCCAAACCACGTTACAGTTCATCCAAACCACATTACAGTTCATCCAAACCATGTTACAGTTCATCCAAACCACGTTACAGTTCATCCAAACCACGTTACAGTTCATCCAAACCACGTTACAGTTCATCCAAACCACGTTACAGTTCATCCAAACTACATTACAGTTCATCCAAACCACGTTACAGTTCATCCAAACCACGTTACAGTTCATCCAAACCACGTTACAGTTCATCCAAACCACGTTACAGTTCATCCAAACCACGTTACAGTTCATCCAAACCACGTTACAGTTCATCCAAACTACGTTACAGTTCATCCAAACCACGTTACAGTTCATCCAAACCACGTTACAGTTCATCCAAACCACATTACAGTTCATCCAAACCACGTTACAGTTCATCCAAACCACGTTACAGTTCATCCAAACCACGTTACAGTTCATCCAAACCACGTTACAGTTCATCCAAACCACATTACAGTTCATCCAAACCACGTTACAGTTCATCCAAACCACGTTACAGTTCATCCAAACCACGTTACAGTTCATCCAAACCACGTTACAGTTCATCCAAACCACGTTACAGTTCATCCAAACCATGTTACTTTTCATCCAAACCACGTTACTGTTCATCATAACCACGTTACAGTTCATCCAAACCACGTTACAGTTCATCCAAACCACGTTACAGTTCATCCAAACCACGTTACAGTTCATCCAAACCACGTTACAGTTCATCCAAACCACGTTACAGTTCATCCAAACCACGTTACAGTTCATCCAAACCACGTTACAGTTCATCCAAACCATGTTACAGTTCATCCAAACCACGTTACAGTTCATCCAAAACCACGTTACATTTCATCCAAAACATGTTACATTTCATCCAAAATACGTTACATTTCATCCAAACCACGTTACAGTTCATCCCAAACACGTTTCTGTTCATCCAAACCACGTTTCAGTTCATCCAAACCACGTTTCAGTTCATCCAAAACACATTACATTTCATCCAAACCATGTTACATTTCATCCAAAACACGTTACAGTTCATCCAAAACACGTTAGAGTTCATCCAAAACACGTTTCTGTTCATCCAAACCACGTTACAGTTCATCCAAACCACGTTACAGTTCATCCAAACCACGTTACAGTTCATCCAAACCACGTTACAGTTCATCCAAACCACGTTAGAGTTCATCCAAAACACGTTACAGTTCATCCAAAACACGTTACAGTTCATCCAAAACACGTTACAGTTCATCCAAACTACGTTACAGTTCATCCAAACCACGTTACAGTTCATCCAAACCACGTTACAGTTCATCCAAACCACGTTACAGTTCATCCAAACCACGTTACAGTTCATCCAAAACACGTTACAGTTCATCCAAACCACGTTACAGTTCATCCAAACCACGTTACAGTTCATCCAAACCATATTACAGTTCATCCAAACCACGTTACAGTTCATCCAAACCACGTTAGAGTTCATCCAAACCACGTTTCTGTTCATCCAAACCACGTTACAGTTCATCCAAACTACGTTACAGTTCATCCAAACCATGTTACAGTTCATCCAAACCACGTTACAGTTCATCCAAACTACGTAAGAATTCATCCAAACCACGTTACAGTTCATCCAAACCACGTTACAGTTCATCCAAACCACGTTAGAGTTCATCCAAACCATGTTACAGTTCATCCAAAACACGTTACAGTTCATCCAAACCACGTTACAGTTCATCCAAACCACGTTACAGTTCATCCAAACCACGTTACAGTTCATCCAAACCACGTTACAGTTCATCCAAACCACGTTACAGTTCATCCAAACCACGTTACAGTTCATCCAAACCACGTTACAGTTCATCCAAACCACGTTACAGTTCATCCAAACCACGTTACAGTTCATCCAAACTACGTTACAGTTCATCCAAACCATGTTACAGTTCATCCAAACCACGTTACAGTTCATCCAAACCACGTTACAGTTCATCCAAACCACGTTACAGTTCATCCAAACCACGTTACAGTTCATCCAAACCACGTTACAGTTCATCCAAACCATGTTACAGTTCATCCAAACCACGTTACAGTTCATCCAAACCACGTTACAGTTCATCCAAACCACGTTACAGTTCATCCAAACCACATTACAGTTCATCCAAACCACGTTACAGTTCATCCAAACCACGTTACAGTTCATCCAAACCACGTTACAGTTCATCCAAACCACGTTACAGTTCAACCAAACCACGTTACAGTTCATCCAAACCACGTTACAGTTCATCCAAACCACGTTACAGTTCATCCAAACCACGTTACAGTTCATCCAAACCACGTTACAGTTCATCCAAACCACGTTACAGTTCATCCAAACCACGTTACAGTTCATCCAAACCATGTTACAGTTCATCCAAACCACGTTACAGTTCATCCAAACCACGTTACAGTTCATCCAAACCACGTTACAGTTCATCCAAACCACGTTACAGTTCATCCAAACCACGTTACAGTTCATCCAAACCACATTACAGTTCATCCAAACCACGTTACAGTTCATCCAAACCACGTTACAGTTCATCCAAACCACGTTACAGTTCATCCAAACCACGTTACAGTTCATCCAAACCACGTTACAGTTCATCCAAACCACGTTACAGTTCATCCAAACCACGTTTCAGTTCATCCAAAACACATTACAGTTCATCCAAACCACGTTACAGTTCATCCAAACCACGTTTCAGTTCATCCAAACCACGTTACAGTTCATCCAAACCACGTTACAGTTCATCCAAACTACGTTACAGTTCATCCAAACCACGTTACAGTTCATCCAAACCACGTTACAGTTCATCCAAACTACGTTAGTATTCATCCAAACCACATTACAGTTCATCCAAACCACGTTACAGTTCATCCAAACCACGTTACAGTTCATCCAAACCACGTTACAGTTCATCCAAACCACGTTACAGTTCATCCAAAACACGTTACAGTTCATCCAAACCACGTTACATTTCATCCAAACCACGTTACAGTTCATCCAAACCACGTTACAGTTCATCCAAACCACGTTACAGTTCATCCAAACCACGTTACAGTTCATCCAAACCACGTTACAGTTCATCCAAACCACGTTACAGTTCATCCAAAACACGTTACAGTTCATCCAAACCATGTTACAGTTCATCCAAACCACGTTTCAGTTCATCCAAACCACGTTACAGTTCATCCAAACCACGTTACAGTTCATCCAAACCACGTTACAGTTCATCCAAACCACGTTACAGTTCATCCAAACCACGTTACAGTTCATCCAAACCACGTTACTGTTCATCCAAACCACGTTACAGTTCATCCAAACCACGTTACAGTTCATCCAAACCACGTTACAGTTCATCCAAACCACGTTACAGTTCATCCAAACCATGTTACAGTTCATCCAAACCACGTTACAGTTCATCCAAACCACGTTACAGTTCATCCAAACCACGTTACAGTTCATCCAAACCACGTTACAGTTCATCCAAACCACGTTTCAGTTCATCCAAACCACGTTACAGTTCATCCAAAACACGTTACAGTTCATCCAAACCATGTTACAGTTCATCCAAACCACGTTACAGTTCATCCAAACTACGTTACAGTTCATCCAAACCACGTTACAGTTCATCCAAACCACGTTACAGTTCATCCAAACCACGTTACAGTTCATCCAAACCACGTTACAGTTCATCCAAAACACGTTACAGTTCATCCAAAACACGTTACAGTTCATCCAAACCACGTTACAGTTCATCCAAACCACGTTACAGTTCATCCAAACCACGTTACAGTTCATCCAAACCACGTTACAGTTCATCCAAACCACGTTACAGTTCATCCAAACCACTTTACAGTTCATCCAAACCACGTTACAGTTCATCCAAACCACGTTACAGTTCATCCAAACCACGTTACAGTTCATCCAAACCACGTTACAGTTCATCCAAACCACGTTACAGTTCATCCAAACCACGTTACAGTTCATCCAAACCACGTTACAGTTCATTCAAACCACGTTACAGTTCATCCAAACCACGTTACAGTTCATCCAAACCACGTTACAGTTCATCCAAACCACGTTACAGTTCATCCAAACCACGTTACAGTTCATCCAAACCACGTTACAGTTCATCAAAACCACGTTACAGTTCATCCAAACCACGTTACAGTTCATCCAAACCACGTTACAGTTCATCCAAACCACGTTACAGTTCATCCAAACCACGTTACAGTTCATCCAAACCACGTTACAGTTCATCCAAACCACGTTACAGTTCATCCAAACCACGTTACAGTTCATCCAAACCACGTTACAGTTCATCCAAACCACGTTACAGTTCATCAAAACCATGTTACAGTTCATCCAAACCACGTTACAGTTCATCCAAACCACGTTACAGTTCATCCAAACCACATTACAGTTCATCCAAAACACGTTAGAGTTCATCCAAAATACGTTTCAGTTCATCCAAACCACGTTACAGTTCATCCAAAACACGTTTCTGTTCATCCAAACCACGTTTCTGTTCATCCAATCCACGTTACAGTTCATCCAAACCACGTTAGAGTTCATCCAAAACACGTTACATTTCATCCAAAACCTGCGTTACATTTCATCCAAAACCACGTTACATTTCATCCAAACCACGTTACAGTTCATCCAAACCACGTTACAGTTCATCCAAACCACGTTACAGTTCATCCAAAACACGTTACAGTTCATCCAAAACACGTTTCAGTTCATCCAAACCACGTTTCAGTTCATCCAAACCACGTTTCAGTTCATTCAAAACACATTACATTTCATCCAAACCATGTTACATTTCATCCAAACCATGTTACAGTTCATCCAAACCACGTTACAGTTCATCCAAACCACGTTACAGTTCATCCAAACCACGTTACAGTTCATCCAAACCACGTTACAGTTCATCCAAACCATGTTACAGTTCATCCAAACCACGTTACAGTTCATCCAAACCACGTTACAGTTCATCCAAACCACGTTACAGTTCATCCAAACCACGTTACAGTTCATCCAAACCACGTTACAGTTCATCCAAACCACGTTACAGTTCATCCAAACCACGTTACAGTTCATCCAAACCACGTTACAGTTCATCCAAACCACGTTACAGTTCATCCAAACCACATTACAGTTCATCCAAACCACGTTACAGTTCATCCAAACCACGTTTCAGTTCATCCAAACCACGTTACAGTTCATCCAAACCACGTTACTGTTCATCCAAACCACGTTACAGTTCATCCAAACCACGTTACAGTTCATCCAAACCACGTTACAGTTCATCCAAACCACGTTACAGTTCATCCAAACCACGTTACAGTTCATCCAAAACACATTACAGTTCATCCAAACCACGTTACAGTTCATCCAAACCACGTTACAGTTCATCCAAACCACGTTACAATTCATCCAAACCACGTTACAGTTCATCCAAACCACGTTACAGTTCATCCAAACCACGTTACAGTTCATCCAAACCACGTTACAGTTCATTCAAACCACGTTACAGTTCATCCAAACCACGTTACAGTTCATCCAAACCACGTTACAGTTCATCCAAACCACGTTACAGTTCATCCAAACCACGTTACAGTTCATCCAAACCACGTTACAGTTCATCCAAACCACTTTACAGTTCATCCAAACCACGTTACAGTTCATCCAAACCACGTTACAGTTCATCCAAACCACGTTACAGTTCATCCAAACCACATTACAGTTCATCCAAACCACGTTACAGTTCATCCAAACCACGTTACAGTTCATCCAAACCACGTTACAGTTCATCCAAACCACGTTACAGTTCATCCAAACCATGTTACAGTTCATCCAAACCACGTTACAGTTCATCCAAACCACGTTACAGTTCATCCAAACCACGTTACAGTTCATCCAAACCACGTTACAGTTCATCCAAACCACGTTACAGTTCATCCAAACCACTTTACAGTTCATCCAAACCACGTTACAGTTCATCCAAACCACGTTACAGTTCATCCAAACCACGTTACAGTTCATCCAAACCACGTTACAGTTCATCCAAAACACATTACAGTTCATCCAAACCATGTTACAGTTCATCCAAACCACGTTACAGTTCATCCAAACCACGTTACAGTTCATCCAAACCACGTTACAGTTCATCCAAACCACGTTACAGTTCATCCAAACCACGTTACAGTTCATCCAAACCACGTTACAGTTCATCCAAACCACGTTAGTATTCATCCAAACCACATTACAGTTTATCCAAACCACGTTACAGTTCATCCAAATCACGTTACAGTTTATCCACACCACGTTAGAGTTCATCCAAACCACGTTAGAGTTCATCCAAAACATGTTAGAGTTCATCCAAAACACGTTACATTTCATCCAAAACACACTACATTTCATCCAAACCACGTTACAGTTCATCCAAACCACGTTACAGTTCATCCAAACCACGTTACAGTTCATCCAAACCACTTTACAGTTCATCCAAACCACGTTACAGTTCATCCAAACCACGTTACAGTTCATCCAAACCACGTTACAGTTCATCCAAACCACGTTACAGTTCATCCAAACCACGTTACAGTTCATCCAAACCACGTTACAGTTCATCCAAACCACGTTACAGTTCATCCAAACCACGTTACAGTTCATCCAAAACACGTTACAGTTCATCCAAACCATGTTACAGTTCATCCAAAACACGTTACTGTTCATCCAAACCACGTTACAGTTCATCCAAACCATGTTTCTGTTCATCCAAATCACGTTTCAGTTCATCCAAACCATGTTACAGTTCATCCAAAACATGTTTCTGTTCATCCAAACCACGTTTCAGGTCATCCAAAACCACATTACAGTTCATTCAAACCACGTTACAGTTCATCCAAACCACGTTTCAGTTCATCCAAAACACATTACAGTTCATCCAAAACACGTTACAGTTCATCCAAACCATGTTACAGTTCATCCAAAACACGTTAGAGTTCATCCAAAATACGTTTCAGTTCATCCAAACCACGTTACAGTTCATCCAAAACACGTTTCTGTTCATCCACACCACGTTTCTGTTCATCCAATCCACGTTAAAGTTCATCCAAAACCACGTTAGAGTTCATCCAAAACACGTTAGAGTTCATCCAAAACACGTTTCTGTTCATCCAAACCACGTTACAGTTCATCCAAACCACGTTACAGTTCATCCAAAACACGTTACATTTCATCCAAACCACGTTACATTTCATCCAAACCACGTTACAGTTCATCCAAACCACTTTACAGTTCATCCAAACCACGTTACATTTCATCCAAACCACGTTACAGTTCATCCAAACCACGTTAGAGTTCATCCAAACCACGTTCCAGTTCATCCAAACCACGTTACAGTTCATCCAAACCACGTTACAGTTCAATCAAACCACGTTACAGTTCATCCAAACCACGTTAGAGTTCATCCAAACCACATTACAGTTCATCCAAACCACATTACAGTTCATCCAAACCACGTTACAGTTCATCCAAACCACGTTACAGTTCATCCAAACCATGTAACAGTTCATCCAAACCACGTTACAGTTCATCCAAACCACGTTACAGTTCATTCAAACCACATTACAGTTCATCCAAACCACGTTAGAGTTCATCCAAACCACGTTACAGTTCATCCAAACCACGTTAGAGTTCATCCAAACCACGTTACAGTTCATCGAAACCATGTTTCTGTTCATCCAAATCCACGTTTCAGTTCATCCAAACCATGTTTCAGTTCATCCAAAACTCGTCACATTTCATCCAAACCATGTTACATTTCATCCAAACCACGTTTCAGTTCATCCAAGACCACATTACGGTTCATCCAAACCATGTGACAGTTCATCCAAACCACGTTACAGTTCATCCAAACCACGTTACAGTTCATCCAAACCACGTTACAGTTAATCCAAACCACGTTATTTCTGTTCATCCAAACCACGTTACAGTTCATCCAAACCACGTTACAGTTCATCCAAACCACGTTACAGTTCATCCAAACCACATTTCAGTTCATCCAAACCACGTTACAGTTCATCCAAAACATGTTACAATAATTCCCATAAGCTCCCAATAATTCCCATAAGCTCCCACATATACCCATAAGCTCCTAATATTCCCATAAGCTCCTACATATTCCCATAAGCTCCCACGTATTCCCTTAAGCTCCTACATATTCCGATAAGCTCCCAAAAATGCCCATAAGCTCCCATATATTCCCATAAGCTCCCACATATTCCCATAAGCTCCTAATAATTCCCATTAGCTCCAATAATTCCCATAAGCTCCCACATATTCCCATAAGCTCCTAATATTCCCATAGGCTCCTACATATTCATCCATAAGCTCCTACATGTTCATCCAAACCACGTTACAGTTCATCCAAACCACGTTACAGTTCATCCAAACCACGTTACAGTTCATCCAAACCACGTTTCAGTTCATCCAAACCACGTTTCAGTTCATCCAAACCACGTTACAGTTCATCCAAACCACGTTACAGTTCATCCAAAAGAAGTTATAGTTTACAAAATTTAATCAATGTATAATTTTTTAAAAATATTACTATTGTTATCAAATCAACAGAAGAATGATACAGACATGAATATTGTCCACAACATCTTTGGAAAACGAGTGAACTCCTCAGATCCACTAATGCCAGCTGCTAAAACTCAACTATATAAATAGGTATTTTTTAAATGATGTCAGTGTTTGAAATTCTTTTACATATTTCCAAAATACATTACGGTTCATCGTAACCATGTTTCAGTTCATCCAAACCACGTTACAGTTCATCCAAACCACGTTACAGTTCATCCAAACCACGTTACAGTTCATCCAAACCACGTTACAGTTCATCCAAACCACGTTACAGTTCATCCAAACCACGTTACAGTTCATCCAAACCACGTTTCAGTTCATCCAAACCACGTTACAGTTCATCCAAACCACGTTACAGTTCATCCAAACCACGTTACAGTTCATCCAAACCACGTTACAGTTCATCCAAACCACGTTACAGTTCATCCAAACCACGTTTCAGTTCATCCAAACCACGTTACAGTTCATCCAAACCACGTTACAGTTCATCCAAACCACGTTACAGTTCATCCAAACCACGTTACAGTTCATCCAAACCACATTACAGTTCATACAAACCACGTTAGAGTTCATCCAAACCACGTTACAGTTCATCCAAACCACGTTACAGTTCATCCAAACCACGTTACAGTTCATCGAAACCATGTTTCTGTTCATCCAAATCACGTTTCAGTTCATCCAAACCATGTTTCAGTTCATCCAAACCACGTTACATTTCATCCAAACCACGTTACATTTCATCCAAACCACGTTTCAGTTCATCCAAAACACATTACAGTTCATCCAAAACATGTGACAGTTCATCCAAACCACGTTACAGTTCATCCAAACCACGTTACAGTTCATCCAAACCACGTTACAGTTCATCCAAACCACGTTACAGTTCATCCAAACCACATTACAGTTCATCCAAACTACGTTTCAGTTCATCCAAACCACGTTTCAGTTCATCCAAACCACGTTACAGTTCATCCAAACCACGTAATAGTTCATCCAAACCACGTTACAGTTCATCCAAACCACGTTACAGTTCATCCAAACCACGTTACAGTTCATCCAAACCACGTTACAGTTCATCCAAACCACGTTACAGTTCATCCAAACCACGTTACAGTTCATCCAAACCACGTTTCAGTTAATCCAAAACACGTTACATTTCATCCAAAACACGTTACAGTTCATCCAAAAGAAGTTATAGTTTACAAAATTTAATCAATGTATAATTTTTTTAAAATATTACTATTGTTATCAAATCAACAGAAGAATGATACAGACATGAATATTGTCCACAACATCTTTGGAAAACGAGTGAACTCCTCAGATCCACTAATGCCAGCTGCTAAAACTCAACTATATAAATAGGTATTTTTTAAATGATGTCAGTGTTTGAAATTCTTTTACATATTTCCAAAATACATTACAGTTCATCCAAACCACGTTTCAGTTCATCCAAACCACGTTACAGTTCATCCAAACCACGTAATAGTTCATGCAAACCACGTTACAGTTCATCCAAACCACGTTTCAGTTCATCCAAACCACGTTACAGTTCATCCAAACCACGTTACAGTTCATCCAAACCACGTTACAGTTCATCCAAACCACGTTACAGTTCATCCAAACCACGTTACAGTTCATCCAAACCACGTTACAGTTCATCCAAACCACGTTACAGTTCATCCAAACCACGTTACAGTTCATCCAAACCACGTTTCAGTTCATCCAAACCACGTTACAGTTCATCCAAACCACATTACAGTTCATCCAAACCACGTTCAGTTCATCCAAACCAAGTTACAGTTCATCCAAACCACGTTCAGTTCATCCAAACCACGTTACAGTTCATCCAAACCACGTTACAGTTCATCCAAACCACGTTAGAGTTCATCCAAACCATGTTACAGTTCATCCAAAAAACGTTTACAGTTCATCCAAACCACGTTACAGTTCATCCAAACCACGTTTCAGTTAATCCAAAACACGTTACATTTCATCCAAAACACGTTACAGTTCATCCAAAAGAAGTTATAGTTTACAAAATTTAATCAATGTATAATTTTTTAAAAATATTACTATTGTTATCAAATCAACAGAAGAATGATACAGACATGAATATTGTCCACAACATCTTTGGAAAACGAGTGAACTCCTCAGATCCACTAATGCCAGCTGCTAAAACTCAACTATATAAATAGGTATTTTTTAAATGATGTCAGTGTTTGAAATTCTTTTACATATTTCCAAAATACATTACGGTTCATCGTAACCATGTTTCAGTTCATCCAAACCACGTTACAGTTCATCCAAACCACGTTACAGTTCATCCAAACCACGTTACAGTTCATCCAAACCACGTTACAGTTCATCCAAACCACGTTACAGTTCATCCAAACCACGTTACAGTTCATCCAAACCACGTTACAGTTCATCCAAACCACGTTAGAGTTCATCCAAACCACATTACAGTTCATCCAAACCACATTACAGTTCATCCAAACCACGTTACAGTTCATCCAAACCACGTTACAGTTCATCCAAACCACGTTACAGTTCATCCAAACCACGTTACAGTTCATCCAAACCACGTTACAGTTCATCCAAACCACGTTACAGTTCATCCAAACCACGTTACAGTTCATCCAAACCACGTTACAGTTCATCCAAACCACATTTCAGTTCATCCAAACCACGTTACAGTTCATCCAAACCACGTTACAGTTCATCCAAACCACGTTACAGTTCATCCAAAACGTTACAGTTCATCCAAACCACGTTACAGTTCATCCAAACCACGTTACAGTTCATCCAAACCACGTTACAGTTCATCCAAACCACGTTACAGTTCATCCAAACCACGTTACAGTTCATCCAAACCACGTTACAGTTCATCCAAACCACTTTACAGTTCATCCAAACCACGTTACAGTTCATCCAAACCACGTTACAGTTCATCCAAACCACGTTACAGTTCATCCAAACCACGTTACAGTTCATCCAAACCACGTTACAGTTCATCCAAACCACGTTACAGTTCATCCAAACCACGTTACAGTTCATCCAAACCACGTTACAGTTCATCCAAACCACGTTTCAGTTCATCCAAACCACGTTACAGTTCATCCAAACCACGTTACAGTTCATCCAAACCATGTTTCAGTTCATCCAAACCACGTTTCAGTTCATCCAAACCACGTTACAGTTCATCCAAACCACGTTTCAGTTCATCCAAACCACGTTTCAGTTCATCCAAACCACGTTTCAGTTCATCCAAACCACATTACAGTTCATCCAAACCACGTTACATTTCATCCAAACCACGTTACAGTTCATCCAAACCACGTTTCAGTTCATCCAAAACACGTTACAGTTCATCCAAACCACGTTACAGTTCATCCAAACCACGTTACAGTTCATCCAAACCACGTTACAGTTCATCCAAACCACGTTACAGTTCATCCAAACCACGTTACAGTTCATCCAAACCACGTTACAGTTCATCCAAACCACGTTACAGTTCATCCAAACCACGTTACAGTTCATCCAAACCACGTTACAGTTCATCCAAACCACGTTACAGTTCATCCAAACCATGTTTCAGTTCATCCAAACCACGTTACAGTTCATCCAAACCACGTTACAGTTCATCCAAACCACGTTTCAGTTCATCCAAAACACGTTACAGTTCATCCAAACCACGTTACAGTTCATCCAAACCACGTTACAGTTCATCCAAACCACGTTACAGTTCATCCAAACCACGTTACAGTTCATCCAAACCACGTTATTTCAGTTCATCCAAACCACGTTACAGTTCATCCAAACCACGTTACAGTTCATCCAAACCACGTTTCAGTTCATCCAAACCACGTTACAGTTCATCCAAACCACGTTACAGTTCATCCAAACCATGTTACAGTTCATCCAAACCACGTTACAGTTCATCCAAACCACGTTACAGTTCATCCAAACCACGTTACAGTTCATCCAAACCACGTTACAGTTCATCCAAACCACGTTACAGTTCATCCAAACCACGTTTCAGTTAATCCAAAACACGTTACATTTCATCCAAAACACGTTACAGTTCATCCAAAAGAAGTTATAGTTTACAAAATTTAATCAATGTATAATTTTTTAAAAATATTACTATTGTTATCAAATCAACAGAAGAATGATACAGACATGAATATTGTCCACAACATCTTTGGAAAACGAGTGAACTCCTCAGATCCACTAATGCCAGCTGCTAAAACTCAACTATATAAATAGGTATTTTTTAAATGATGTCAGTGTTTGAAATTCTTTTACATATTTCCAAAATACATTACGGTTCATCGTAACCATGTTTCAGTTCATCCAAACCACGTTACAGTTCATCCAAACCACGTTACAGTTCATCCAAACCACGTTACAGTTCATCCAAACCACGTTACAGTTCATCCAAACCACGTTACAGTTCATCCAAACCACGTTACAGTTCATCCAAACCACGTTACAGTTCATCCAAACCACGTTACAGTTCATCCAAACCACATTACAGTTCATCCAAACCACGTTACAGTTCATCCAAACCACGTTACAGTTCATCCAAACCACGTTACAGTTCATCCAAACCACGTTACAGTTCATCCAAACCACGTTACAGTTCATCCAAACCACGTTTCAGTTAATCCAAAACACGTTACATTTCATCCAAAACACGTTACAGTTCATCCAAAAGAAGTTATAGTTTACAAAATTTAATCAATGTATAATTTTTTTAAAATATTACTATTGTTATCAAATCAACAGAAGAATGATACAGACATGAATATTGTCCACAACATCTTTGGAAAACGAGTGAACTCCTCAGATCCACTAATGCCAGCTGCTAAAACTCAACTATATAAATAGGTATTTTTTAAATGATGTCAGTGTTTGAAATTCTTTTACATATTTCCAAAATACATTACGGTTCATCGTAACCATGTTTCAGTTCATCCAAAACACGTTACAGTTCATCCAAACCACGTTACAGTTCATCCAAACCACGTTACAGTTCATCCAAACCACGTTACAGTTCATCCAAACCACGTTACAGTTCATCCAAACCACGTTACAGTTCATCCAAACCACGTTACAGTTCATCCAAACCACGTTACAGTTCATCCAAACCACGTTACAGTTCATCCAAACCACGTTACAGTTCATCCAAACCACGTTACAGTTCATCCAAACCACGTTACAGTTCATCCAAACCACGTTACAGTTCATCCAAACCACGTTCAGTTCATCCAAACCACGTTACAGTTCATCCAAACCACGTTACAGTTCATCCAAACCACGTTACAGTTCATCCAAACCACGTTACAGTTCATCCAAACCACGTTACAGTTCATCCAAACCACGTTACAGTTCATCCAAACCACGTTACAGTTCATCCAAACCACGTTCAGTTCATCCAAACCACGTTACAGTTCATCCAAACCACGTTACAGTTCATCCAAACCACGTTACAGTTCATCCAAACCACGTTACAGTTCATCCAAACCACGTTACAGTTCATCCAAACCACGTTACAGTTCATCCAAACCACGTTACAGTTCATCCAAACCACGTTACAGTTCATCCAAACCACGTTACAGTTCATCCAAACCACGTTACAGTTCATCCAAACCACAGTTCATCAGTTACAGTTCATCCAAACCACGTTACAGTTCATCCAAACCACGTTACAGTTCATCCAAACCACGTTACAGTTCATCCAAACCACGTTACAGTTCATCCAAACCACGTTACAGTTCATCCAAACCACGTTACAGTTCATCCAAACCACGTTACAGTTCATCCAAACCACGTTACAGTTCATCCAAACCACGTTACAGTTCATCCAAACCACGTTACAGTTCATCCAAACCACGTTACAGTTCATCCAAACCACGTTACAGTTCATCCAAACCACGTTACAGTTCATCCAAACCACGTTACAGTTCATCCAAACCACGTTACAGTTCATCCAAACCACGTTACAGTTCATCCAAACCACGTTACAGTTCATCCAAACCACGTTACAGTTCATCCAAACCACGTTACAGTTCATCCAAACCACGTTACAGTTCATCCAAACCACGTTACAGTTCATCCAAACCACGTTTCAGTTAATCCAAAACACGTTACATTTCATCCAAAACACGTTACAGTTCATCCAAAAGAAGTTATAGTTTACAAAATTTAATCAATGTATAATTTTTTTAAAATATTACTATTGTTATCAAATCAACAGAAGAATGATACAGACATGAATATTGTCCACAACATCTTTGGAAAACGAGTGAACTCCTCAGATCCACTAATGCCAGCTGCTAAAACTCAACTATATAAATAGGTATTTTTTAAATGATGTCAGTGTTTGAAATTCTTTTACATATTTCCAAAATACATTACGGTTCATCGTAACCATGTTTCAGTTCATCCTAACCACGTTACAGTTCATCCAAACCACGTTACAGTTCATCAAAACCACGTTACAGTTCATCCAAACCACGTTACAGTTCATCCAAACCACGTTACAGTTCATCCAAACCACGTTACAGTTCATCCAAACCACGTTACAGTTCATCCAAACCACGTTACAGTTCATCCAAACCACGTTACAGTTCATCCAAACCACGTTACAGTTCATCCAAACCACGTTACAGTTCATCCAAACCACGTTACAGTTCATCCAAACCACGTTACAGTTCATCCAAACCACGTTACAGTTCATCCAAACCACGTTTCAGTTAATCCAAAACACGTTACATTTCATCCAAAACACGTTACAGTTCATCCAAAAGAAGTTATAGTTTACAAAATTTAATCAATGTATAATTTTTAAAAAATATTACTATTGTTATCAAATCAACAGAACAATGATGCAGACAAGAATATTGTCCACAACATCTTTGGAAAACGAGTGAACTCCTCAGATCCACTAATGCCAGCTGCTAAAACTCAACTATATAAATAGGTATTTTTTAAATGATGTCAGTGTTTGAAATTCTTTTACATATTTCCAAAATACATTACGGTTCATCGTAACCATGTTTCAGTTCATCCAAACCACGTTACAGTTCATCCAAACCACGTTACAGTTCATCCAAACCACGTTACAGATCATCCAAACCACGTTACAGTTCATCCAAACCACGTTACAGTTCATCCAAACCACGTTACAGTTCATCCAAACCACGTTACAGTTCATCCAAACCACGTTACAGTTCATCCAAACCACGTTACAGTTCATCCAAACCACGTTACAGTTCATCCAAACCACGTTACAGTTCATCCAAACCACGTTACAGTTCATCCAAACCACGTTACAGTTCATCCAAACCACGTTACAGTTCATCCAAACCACGTTACAGTTCATCCAAACCACGTTACAGTTCATCCAAACCACGTTACAGTTCATCCAAACCACGTTACAGTTCATCCAAACCACGTTACAGTTCATCCAAACCACGTTACAGTTCATCCAAACCACGTTACAGTTCATCCAAACCACGTTACAGTTCATCCAAACCACGTTACAGTTCATCCAAACCACGTTACAGTTCATCCAAACCACGTTACAGTTCATCCAAACCACGTTACAGTTCATCCAAACCACGTTACAGTTCATCCAAACCACGTTACAGTTCATCCAAACCACGTTACAGTTCATCCAAACCACGTTACAGTTCATCCAAACCACGTTACAGTTCATCCAAACCACGTTACAGTTCATCCAAACCACGTTACAGTTCATCCAAACCACGTTACAGTTCATCCAAACCACGTTACAGTTCATCCAAACCACGTTACAGTTCATCCAAACCACGTTACAGTTCATCCAAACCACGTTACAGTTCATCCAAACCACGTTACAGTTCATCCAAACCACGTTACAGTTCATCCAAACCACGTTACAGTTCATCCAAACCACGTTTCAGTTCATCAAACCACGTTACAGTTCATCCAAACCACGTTACAGTTCATCCAAACCACGTTACAGTTCATCCAAACCACGTTACAGTTCATCCAAACCACGTTACAGTTCATCCAAACCACATTACAGTTCATCCAAACCACGTTACAGTTCATCCAAACCACGTTACAGTTCATCCAAACCACGTTACAGTTCATCCAAACCACGTTACAGTTCATCCAAACCACGTTACAGTTCATCCAAACCACGTTACAGTTCATCCAAACCACGTTACAGTTCATCCAAACCACGTTACAGTTCATCCAAACCACGTTACAGTTCATCCAAACCACGTTACAGTTCATCCAAACCACGTTACAGTTCATCCAAACCACGTTACAGTTCATCCAAACCATGTTACAGTTCATCCAAACCACGTTACAGTTCATCCAAACCACGTTTCAGTTCATCCAAACCACGTTACAGTTCATCCAAACCACGTTACAGTTCATCCAAACCACGTTACAGTTCATCCAAACCACGTTACAGTTCATCCAAACCACGTTACAGTTCATCCAAACCACGTTACAGTTCATCCAAACCACGTTACAGTTCATCCAAACCACGTTACAGTTCATCCAAACCACGTTACAGTTCATCCAAACCACGTTACAGTTCATCCAAACCACGTTACAGTTCATCCAAACCACGTTACAGTTCATCCAAACCACGTTACAGTTCATCCAAACCACGTTACAGTTCATCCAAACCACGTTACAGTTCATCCAAACCACGTTACAGTTCATCCAAACCACGTTACAGTTCATCCAAACCACGTTACAGTTCATCCAAACCACGTTACAGTTCATCCAAACCACGTTACAGTTCATCCAAACCACGTTTCAGTTAATCCAAAACACGTTACATTTCATCCAAAACACGTTACAGTTCATCCAAAAGAAGTTATAGTTTACAAAATTTAATCAATGTATAATTTTTTAAAAATATTACTATTGTTATCAAATCAACAGAAGAATGATACAGACATGAATATTGTCCACAACATCTTTGGAAAACGAGTGAACTCCTCAGATCCACTAATGCCAGCTGCTAAAACTCAACTATATAAATAGGTATTTTTTAAATGATGTCAGTGTTTGAAATTCTTTTACATATTTCCAAAATACATTACAGTTCATCCAAACCACGTTTCAGTTCATCCAAACCACGTTACAGTTCATCCAAACCACGTTACAGTTCATCCAAACCACGTTACAGTTCATCCAAACCACGTTACAGTTCATCCAAACCACGTTACAGTTCATCCAAACCACGTTACAGTTCATCCAAACCACGTTACAGTTCATCCAAACCACGTTTCAGTTCATCCAAACCACGTTACAGTTCATCCAAACCACGTTACAGTTCATCCAAACCACGTTACAGTTCATCCAAACCACGTTACAGTTCATCCAAACCACGTTACAGTTCATCCAAACCACGTTACAGTTCATCCAAACCACGTTTCAGTTAATCCAAAACACGTTACATTTCATCCAAAACACGTTACAGTTCATCCAAAAGAAGTTATAGTTTACAAAATTTAATCAATGTATAATTTTTAAAAAATATTACTATTGTTATCAAATCAACAGAACAATGATGCAGACAAGAATATTGTCCACAACATCTTTGGAAAACGAGTGAACTCCTCAGATCCACTAATGCCAGCTGCTAAAACTCAACTATATAAATAGGTATTTTTTAAATGATGTCAGTGTTTGAAATTCTTTTACATATTTCCAAAATACATTACAGTTCATCCAAACCATGTTTCAGTTCATCCAAACCACGTTACAGTTCATCCAAACCACGTTACAGTTCATCCAAACCACGTTACAGTTCATCCAAACCACGTTACAGTTCATCCAAACCACGTTACAGTTCATCCAAACCATGTTACAGTTCATCCAAACCACGTTACAGTTCATCCAAACCACGTTAGAGTTCATCCAAACCACATTACAGTTCATCCAAACCACGTTACAGTTCATCCAAACCACGTTACAGTTCATCCAAACCACGTTACAGTTCATCCAAACCACGTTACAGTTCATCCAAACCACGTTACAGTTCATCCAAACCACGTTACAGTTCATCCAAACCACGTACAGTTCATCCAAACCACGTTACAGTTCATCCAAACCACGTTACAGTTCATCCAAACCACGTTACAGTTCATCCAAACCACGTTACAGTTCATCCAAACCACGTTACAGTTCATCCAAACCACGTTTCAGTTCATCCAAACCACGTTACAGTTTTATCCAAAACACATTACAGTTCATCCAAACCACGTTACAGTTCATCCAAACCACGTTACAGTTCATCCAAACACGTTACAGTTCATCCAAACCACGTTACAGTTCATCCAAACCACGTTACAGTTCATCCAAACCACGTTACAGTTCATCCAAACCACGTTACAGTTCATCCAAACCACGTTACAGTTCATCCAAACCACGTTACAGTCCATCCAAACCACGTTACAGTTCATCCAAACCACGTTACATATTCCATAACCAACATATTCCCATTAGCTCCTACATCCCAAACCCTTATGTCCCATAAGCCCTAATATTCAAAATAAAACCACCCAAACAACACAAACACAAAAATATACCACAACCAATACATCCAAACACTATATTCCAAATACACACATCCACCCCAAAACCCAAACCCATACACCCAAACATCCAAAAAAATACATAACCACAAAAACCCCCCACCCCCCCCCCCCCATAGCCCTACATATTCCCATATTCCCACATACATTCTCATAAGCTCCCAATAATTTCCATAAGCTCCCACATATTCCCATAAGCTCCTGTATATTCCCATAAGCTCCTACATATTCCAATAATACGTTACAGTTCATCCAAAACACGTTACAGTTCATCCAAACCATGTTACAGTTCATCCAAACCACGTTACAGTTCATCCAAACCACGTTACAGTTCATCCAAACCACGTTACAGTTCATCCAAAACACGTTACAGTTCATCCAAAACACGTTACAGTTCATCCAAACCACGTTACAGTTCATCCAAAACACGTTACATTTCATCCAATATATGTTACAGTTCATCCGAAAGAAGTATAATTTTTAAAAAATATTACTATTTTTATCAAATTAACAGAACAATGATACAGACATGAATATTGTCCACAACATCTTTGGAAAACGAGTGAACTCCTCAGATCCACTAATGCCAGCTGCTAAAACTCAACAATATAAATAGGTATTTTTTAAATGATGTCAGTGTTTGAAATTCTTTTACATATTTCCAAAACACATTACAGTTCATCCAAACCACGTTACATTTCATCCAAAACACGTTACAGTTCATCCAAACCACGTTACAGTTCATCCAAACCACGTTACAGTTCATCCAAACCACGTTACAGTTCATCCAAACCACGTTACAGTTCATCCAAACCACGTTACAGTTCATCCAAATCACGTTAGCGTTCATCCAAAGCACGTTACAGTTCATCCAAACCACGTTAGCGTTCATCCTAAGCATGTTACAGTTCATCATAAGCATTTTACAGCTCATGCAAAGCACGTTACAGTTCATCCGAAGCATGTTACAGTGTATCCAAACCACGTTACAGTTCATCCAAAACACATTACAGTATATCCTTAACATATTACAGTATATCCTAAACACGTTAAAGTATATCCAAAACATGTTACACTTTATCCAAAACACGTTACCGTTCATCCAAACCACATTTCATTTCATCCAAACCACGTTAGAGTTCATCCAAACCACGTTAGAGTTCATCCAAACCACGTTACAGTTCATCCAAACCACGTTACAGTTCATCCAATCCACGTTACAGTTCTTCCAAACCACATTTCTGTTCATCCAAACCACGTTTCAGTTCATCCAAAGCTCGTTTCTATACATCCAAACCACGTTTCTATACATCCAAACCACGTTTCAGTTCATCCAAAACACATTTCAGTTCATCCAAAACACGTTACATTTTATCCAAAACACTTTAATGTTCATCCAAAATACGTTACAGTTCATCCAAACCACGTTACAGTTCATCCAAACCACGTTACAGTTCATCCAAACCACGTTTCTGTTTATCCAAACCACATTTCAGTTCATCCAAAACACAATACAGTTCATCCAAACCACGTTACAGTTCATCCAAACCACGTTACAGTTCATCCAAACCACGTTACAGTTCATCCTAACCACGTTACAGTTCATCCAAACCACGTTACAGTTCATCCAAACCACGTTACAGTTCATCCAAACCACGTTACAGTTCATCCAAACCACGTTACAGTTCATCCAAACCACGTTACAGTTCATCCAAAACACTTTACAGTTCATCCAAACCACGTTACAGTTCATCCAAACCACGTTACAGTTCATCCAAACCACGTTACAGTTCATCCAAACCACGTTACAGTTCATCCAAACCACGTTACAGTTCATCCAAACCACGTTACAGTTCATCCAAACCACGTTTCAGTTCATCCAAACCACGTTACAGTTCATCCAAACCACGTTACAGTTCATCCAAACCACGTTACAGTTCATCCAAACCACATTACAGTTCATCCAAACCACGTTACAGTTCATCCAAACCACGTTACAGTTCATCCAAACCACGTTACAGTTCATCCAAACCACGTTACAGTTCATCCAATTCACGTTACAGTTCATCCAAACCATGTTACAGTTCATCCAAACCTTGTTACAGTTCATCCAAACCACGTTAGAGTTCATCCAAACCACATTTCAGTTCATTTCAAACCATGTTACAGTTCATCCAAACCACATTACAGTTCATCCAAACCACGTTACAGTTCATCCAAACCATGTTACAGTTCATCCAAACCATGTTAGAGTTTATCCAAACCACGTTACAGTTCATCCAAACCATGTTACAGTTTATCCAAACCACGTTAGAGTTCATTCAAACCACGTTACAGTTCATCCAAACCACGTTACAGTTCATCCAAACCACGTTACAGTTTATCCAAAGCACGTTACAGTTTATAAAATTTAATCAAGTTATAATTTTTTTTAAAATATTACGATTGTTATTAAATTAACAGAACAATGATACAGACATGAATATTGTCCACAACATCTTTGGAAAACAGGCTAACTCTTCAGATCCACGAATGCCAGCTGCTAAAACTCAAATTTATAAGTAGGTATTATTTTAATGATGTCAGTTAGTTAACTTAAAAAATCTCTACTTTATTTTGCAGTGTTTGAAATCCTTTAAATATTTCCACGTTACAGTTCATCCAAAGCACCTAACAGTTCATCCAAACACGTTACAGTTCATCCAAAGCACGTTACAGTTCATCCAAACCACGTTACAGTTCATCCAAACCATGTTACAGTTCATCCAAACCACGTTACAGTTCATCCAAACCACGTTACAGTTCATCCAAACCACGTTACAGTTCATCCAAACCACGTTACAGTTCATCCAAACCACGTTACAGTTCATCCAAACCAATTTACAGTTCATCCAAACCACGTTACAGTTCATCCAAACCACGTTACAGTTCATCCAAAACACGTTACAGTTCATCCAAACCACGTTACAGTTCATCCAAACCACGTTACAGTTCATCCAAACCACGTTACAGTTCATCCAAACCACGTTTCTGTTCATCCAAACCACGTTACAGTTCATCCAAACCACGTTTCAGTTCATCCAAACCACGTTACAGTTCATCCAAACCACGTTACAGTTCATCCAAACCACGTTACAGTTCATCCAAACCACGTTACAGTTCATCCAAACCACGTTAGAGTTCATCCAAACCACGTTACAGTTCATCCAAACCACGTTACAGTTCATCCAAACCACGTTACAGTTCATCCAAACCACGTTACAGTTCATCCAAACCACGTTACAGTTCATCCAAACCACATTTCAGTTCATCCAAACCACGTTACAGTTCATCCAAACCACGTTACAGTTCATCCAAACCACGTTACAGTTCATCCAAACCACGTTACAGTTCATCCAAACCACGTTAGAGTTTATCCAAACCACGTTACAGTTCATCCAAACCATGTTACAGTTTATCCAAACCACGTTAGAGTTCATTCAAACCACGTTACAGTTCATCCAAACCACGTTACAGTTCATCCAAACCATGTTACAGTATATCCCATACATGCCACAGTTTATAAATTTTAATCAATGTAAAAGATATTACTTTTGTAATCAAATTAACAGTGCAATGATACAGACATGAATATTGTCCACAACATCTTTGGAAAACAGGCTAACTCTTCAGATCCATGAATGCCAGCTGCTAAAACTCAAATTTATAAGTAGGTATTATTTTAATGATGTCAGTTAGTTAACTTAAAAAAATCTCTACTTTATTTTGCAGTGTTTGAAATCCTTTAAATATTTCCACGTTACAGTTCATCCAAACCACGTTACAGTTCATCCAAACCACGTTACAGTTCATCCAAACCACGTTACAGTTCATCCAAACCACTTTACAGTTCATCCAAACCACGTTACAGTTCATCCAAACCACGTTACAGTTCATCCAAACCACGTTACAGTTCATCCAAACCACGTTACAGTTCATCCAAACCACGTTACAGTTCATCCAAACCACGTTACAGTTCATCCAAAACACGTTACAGTTCATCCAAACCACGTTACAGTTCATCCAAACCATGTTACAGTTCATCCAAACCACGTTACAGTTCATCCAAACCACGTTACAGTTCATCCAAACCACGTTACATTTCATCCAAACCACGTTACAGTTCATCCAAACCACGTTACAGTTCATCCAAACCACGTTACAGTTCATCCAAACCACGTTACAGTTCATCCAAACCACGTTACAGTTCATCCAAACCACGTTACAGTTCATCCAAACCACGTTACAGTTCATCCAAACCACATTACAGTTCATCCAAACCACATTACAGTTCATCCAAACCACGTTACAGTTCATCCAAACCACGTTACAGTTCATCCAAACCACGTTACAGTTCATCCAAACCATGTTACAGTTCATCCAAACCACGTTACAGTTCATCCAAACCACGTTAGAGTTCATTCAAACCATGTTATTCATCCAAACCACGTTACAGTTCATCCAAACCACGTTACAGTTCATCCAAACCATGTTACAGTTCATCCAAACCATGTTAGAGTTTATCCAAACCACGTTAGAGTTCATTCAAACCATGTTATTCATCCAAACCACGTTACAGTTCATCCTAAGCACATTACAGTTCATCCAAGTCACGTTACAGTTCATCCAAACCATGTTACAGTATATCCCATACATGTTACAGTTTATAAAATTTAATCAATGTATAGTTTTTAAAAGATATTACTATTGTAATCAAATTAACAGTGCAATGATACAGACATGAATATTGTCCACAACATCTTTGGAAAACAGGCTAACTCTTCAGATCCATGAATGCCAGCTGCTAAAACTCAAATTTATAAGTAGGTATTATTTTAATGATGTCAGTTAGTTAACTTAAAAAAATCTCTACTTTATTTTGCAGTGTTTGAAATCCTTTAAATATTTCCACGTTACAGTTCATCCAAAGCACCTAACAGTTCCTCCAAAGCACGTTACAGTTCATCCAAAGCACGTTGCAGTTTATCCAAACTACTTTACAGTTCATCCTAAGCATAATACAGTTCATCCAAGGCACGTTACAGTTCATCCAAACCACGTTACAGTTCATCCAAACCACGTTACAGTATATCCAAAGCACGTTACAGTTCATCCAAACCACGTTACAGTTCATCCAAACCACGTTACAGCTCATTTAAAACAATTTACAGATCATCCAAACCACGTTACAGTTCATCCAAACCACGTAACAGTTCATCCAAAACAGGTTACAGTTCATCCAAAACATGTTACAGTTCAACCAAAGCACTTTACATTTCATCCAAACCACGTTACAGTTCATCCAAAACACGTTTCTGTTCATCCAAACCAAGTTTCATTTCATCCAAACCACGTTTCAGTTCATAAAAACCACGTTACAGTTCATCCAAACCACGTTACAGTTCATCCAAACCACGTTACAGTTCATCCAAACCACATTACAGTTCATCCAAACCACGTTACAGTTCATCCAATTCACGTTACAGTTCATCCAAACCATGTTACAGTTCATCCAAACCACGTTACAGTTCATCCAAACCACGTTAGAGTTCATCCAAACCACGTTTCAGTTCATTCAAACCATGTTATTCATCCAAACCACATTACAGTTCATCCAAACCACGTTACAGTTCATCCAAACCATGTTACAGTTCATCCAAACCACGTTAGAGTTTATCCAAACCACGTTACAGTTCATCCAAACCACGTTACAGTTCATCCAAACCACGTTACAGTTCATCCAAACCACGTTACAGTTCATCCAAACCACGTTACAGTTCATTGAAACCATGTTACAGTTCATCCAAACCACGTTACAGTTCATCCAATTCACGTTACAGTTCATCCAAACCACGTTACAGTTCATCCAAACCACGTTACAGTTCATCCAAACCACGTTACAGTTCATCCAAACCACGTTACAGTTCATCCAAACCATGTTTCAGTTCATCCAAACCACGTTACAGTTCATCCAAACCACGTTACAGTTCATCCAAACCACGTTACAGTTCATTCAAACCACGTTACAGTTCATTCAAACCACTTTACAGTTCATCCAGAACCACGTTACAGTTCATCCAAAATACATTACAGTGCATCCCAGCCATGTTACAGTGTATCCAAAACATGTTACAGTGTATCCAAAACATGTTACATATTCCCATAAGCTCCTACATATTCCCAAAAGCTCTTTTATATTTCCATATGCTCCTAATATTTCCATAAGCTTCCACATATTCCCATAAGCTCCCAATAATTCCCATAAGCTCCCAATAATTCCCATAACTCCCACATATACCCATAAGCTCCTAATATTCCCATAAGCTCCTACATATTCCCATAAGCTCCCACGTATTCCCATAAGCTCCTACATATTCCACGTTACAGCTCATCCAAACCCATAAGCCCCATATTCCCAAAGCCCCACATTTCCCACCCACTATTCTCCCCCCTTCATTCCCCCCCTATTCTCCC
This sequence comes from Bulinus truncatus, assembly GCA_021962125.1. Taxonomy (NCBI): domain Eukaryota; kingdom Metazoa; phylum Mollusca; class Gastropoda; family Planorbidae; genus Bulinus; species Bulinus truncatus. The sequence goes on along the minus strand of JAGDYQ010000005.1, from coordinate 9,640,086 downwards.
CCCCTTTCCCCCCCTCCCAACCCTTTCCCCCCCACTTCCCAGCCCTCATCCCAACCCTAATTCCCAACCCACTCCAAACCCCACGTCACTCCCACACCCAAAGCCTACAGATTCCAAACCACGTTACAGTTCATCCAAACCACGTTACAGTTCATCCAAAACACGTTACAGTTCATCCAAAAGAAGTTATAGTTTACAAAATTTAATCAATGTATAATTTTTTTTAAATATTACTATTGTTATCAAATCAACAGAAGAATGATACAGACATGAATATTGTCCACAACATCTTTGGAAAACGAGTGAACTCCTCAGATCCACTAATGCCAGCTGCTAAAACTCAACTATATAAATAGGTATTTTTTAAATGATGTCAGTGTTTGAAATTCTTTTACATATTTCCAAAATACATTACAGTTCATCCAAACCACGTTTCAGTTCATCCAAACCACGTTACAGTTCATCCAAACCACGTAATAGTTCATGCAAACCACGTTACAGTTCATCCAAACCACGTTTCAGTTCATCCAAACCACGTTACAGTTCATCCAAACCACGTTACAGTTCATCCAAACCACGTTTCAGTTCATCCAAACCACGTTACAGTTCATCCAAACCACGTTACAGTTCATCCAAACCACGTTACAGTTCATCCAAACCACGTTACAGTTCAATTCAAACCACGTTACAGTTCATCCAAACCACGTTACAGTTCATCCAAACACACGTTACAGTTCATTTAAACCACGTTAGAGTTCATCCAAACACGTTACAGTTCATCCAAACCATCGTTACAGTTTATCCAAACCACGTTACAGTTCATCCAAAACCACGTTACAGTTCATCCAAACCACGTTACAGTTCATCCAAAACACGTTACAGTTCATCCAAAAGAAGTTATAGTTTACAAAATTTAATCAATGTATAATTTTTTTTAAATATTACTATTGTTATCAAATCAACAGAAGAATGATACAGACATGAATATTGTCCACAACATCTTTGGAAAACGAGTGAACTCCTCAGATCCACTAATGCCAGCTGCTAAAACTCAACTATATAAATAGGTATTTTTTAAATGATGTCAGTGTT
>JAGDYQ010000005.1:9611572-9638494 GCA_021962125.1 Bulinus truncatus | reverse complement strand
TAGATATAAAGAACTAGATCAACGTTATACCCCCTAATGATTTCATTTCTGTTAGAAGGCGCGACGTAAGCTTTGGTGCTACTCTTCTATGAGAAAAAATAAAATTTCTAGTATTTTAATGGCTGTTGTTGCGGAAGTGTGGAATTCAAAGAATGCCAAATGTGGATTAATTGCTTCAATTAGACAAGGAAATGTCTAATTCCTTCAGAGATAGTACTACGAAGTGATTTTCATATTAACAACATTAATACAACACTAAAGAAAACAGCAGAACCTTTCTTGTTTCTCAGCTCAAAATAAGGTAAATTACTGTTCCTAGGTATGTGGAAATCCGACATTTTACGACATTGATTTTCTTTCCGACACTAGTGAACGTGTTTTGGGAAAAAAAAAACATACGGTAGTTGTCTTTGTAAACACATTTTGTACTTATTTAGAAAGATAATAGTGTAATGTGGTATTAAAGATAAAGAACAATAATGAATTAGAATTAGCAGTATTTTTTAGTTAAAGAACAATAATGAATTAGAATCAGCAGTATTTTTTAGTTATATTTTTCAACTTGAAGTTTTTAACTCTTCACTTGTCTTATGTAATAGCGTACACACTGTCACTGTACTTTAAATAAATAATTACAATTTACTTGTTGATACTTCATATTTCTGACACACTTTGAGCTATTTTTATGAACATTGAAAATGTAACTTTCAATTTCAGACCAGTATTGATCTTGATTACTCATAACCATTTCTTGTACTTTACCTACACCAATACAATTAAGTAAATAATGTAGACCAGTGTTTTCAAAACTTTTAACATCTGTGTATCCACCTTTTGAATTTGTAATACTGCGTACCCTAGGTCAAAGCCCCCCCCCCCATTTCATTGTTTTCTCTTTAGCTGTGCATTACCCACTAAACTCTTTGGGAATACCCCCAGGGGTACGCATACCACACTTAGGGAAACACTGATGTAGACTAATTGATTAATTGTGCTTTTCTTTAATCCCTACTGTAGCTGAGAGTGCAAATGCTATGTGGAAGTATTTCAGTGCTGTCAAAAATTTAAAATATTTTTTTTGTTAACATGTTTTTTCATTGCTTTTTTTCCTAAATTTTTTTTTTTAAATTCAATATAATTTTGGGTAAATTTTTTAAAATTACTTAATAGATTGCTTTTCTAGACTTAGTGTAATTCATTGAAGCACATGGTGTTAAAATGCAGGTAATATAATTTTAATAAATAGTTAGTTTATCCTTTAAATTTATATAATTATTTATTTTACATTCAAAACTAATTTTTATTTGATATGTTGGTGATTTTTTTTTGTCTTCATGCATTCATGATTCAGTTTTGCTTAAACTTTTGGGAGGTTTAATTTGCTTGCTTCATAATTATTTTGTTTTTTTATAGGCCAGATTTCAAAACTTTAGAAGGAGAAGTATAGATAACCTGGGCGACTTTATTTTTTCTGTGAAAGATACTCTTCTAGCAACTCAGGAGGTCCTCTTTTTAAAAGTAGGCCTGGTTATATAGATTAAGAAAAATTAGCAGACATTGTGAAGTGAAATATACATAATCTTAAAAGACCTCATCATAAAAATTTTTTATAATGGTTATTAAGGTGTATTTTAACAGTTTTACACTGAGTAAATTCAACTAGTTTTTTTCTGAGCTAAATGAAATTTTTTCGTGAAAAAAAAAGTAAAAAACCTGTAAAACATTTATTCTCCGAGTATGATTGCAATTCTAACAAATCAGAGCCAATACTTGCTCAATAATTTTATTTGTGAGGGAATGGAAAAGGATGGCATTGAAAATATCCCAGGAATGGAACAACTACAGGAGCCAGGCACACCTACTGGTAAGTTAAATTTCAAAATGCAGACTGTTTGTTGATCAGCAGTCTTGTCTGCTGTTTGATAAACTTATTTGTAAGCTGTTTGTTAAACGACAGGCTTGTCAGCTGTTTGTTAACATAGGCTTGTTAGCTGTTTGTGTATCCAAAACACGTTACAGTGAATCCAAAGCACGTTACAGTTCATCCAAAGCATGTTACAGTTCATCCTAAGCACGTTACAGTGTATCCATAACATGTTATAGTTTATCCAAAACAACCTACAGTTCATCCAAAACACGTTACAGTTCATCCTAAGCACGTTACAGTTCATCCAAAGCACATTAGAGTTCATCCAAAGCACGTTACAGTTTATCCTAAACATGTTACAGTTTATCCAAAACACGTTACAGGTTATCCAAAACATGTTACTGTTTATAAAATTTAATCAAAGTATAATTTTTAAAAGATGTTACTATTGTAATCAATTAACAGTACAAAGGTACAGACATGAATATTGTCCACAATATCTTTGGAAAACGAGTGAACTCCTCAGATCCTTGAATGCCCGCTGCTAAAACTGAACTTTATAACTAGGTATTTTTTAAATGATGTCAGTTAGTTAACTTAAAAAAAATCTCTACTTTATTTTGCAGTGTTTGAAGACCTTTAAATATTTCCAAAACATGTTTCAGTTATCCAAAAAACATTACAGATCATCCAAAACACATTACAGTATATGCAAAACTCGTTACAGTTCATCCTAAACTCGTTACAGTTCATCCAAAACACGTTACAGTTCATCCTAAACACATAACAATTCATCCAAAGCACGTTACAGTTCATCCTAAGCACATTACGATTCATTTAAAGCACATTACAGTTCATCCAAAGCACGTTACAGTTCATCCAAAGCACGTTACAGTTCATCCTGAGCACATCACAGTTCATCCTAAGCACGTTACAGTTCATCCAAAGCACGTTACAGTTTATCCAAAACACGTTACTGTTCATCCAAAACACGTTACAGTTCATAAAATTCAATGTATAATTTTTAAAAGATATTACTATTGTAATCAAATTAACAGTACAAAGATACAGATATGAATATTGTCCACAATATTTTTGGAAAATGATTGATCTCCTCAGATCCTTGAATGCCAGCTGCTAAAACTGAACTTTATAAGTAGGTATTTTTTAAATGATGTCAGTTAGTTAACTTTCAAATAATCTCTTCTTTAGTTTGCAGTGTTTGAAAACCTTTAAATATTTCTAAAACACATTACAGTTCATCCTGAGCACGTTACAGTACAGTGGGACGGATGGCCGAGTGGTGTAGATACTCGACTGTCAACCTGAGAGTCGTGGGTTCGATCCTCGGTGAGAACCATGAGAATTTTTCCAGGTGAAATTTGGTGCAAAGTCGTCCACCCAGCTTTAAATGGGTACCTGACTTAAGTTGGGGAAGTAAAGGCGGCTGGGCGTTGTGCTAACCACACAATCCCTTCATATGCCGAGGTTATAGAAACAGTTGAATTCTACACTTCATCTGCCCCGACGGCCCGTTAGGGTTAAGAAGGGAACTTTACTTACGTTACAGTACATCCAAAACATGTTACTGTTTATAAAATTTAATCAAAGTATAATTTTTAAAAAATATTTCTATTTTAATCAAATTAACAGTTCAAAGGTACAGACATGAATATTGTCCACAATATCTTTGGAAAACGAGTGAACTCCTCAGATCCTTGAATGCCCTCTGCTAAAACTGAACTTTATAAGTAGGTATTTTTTAAATGATGTCAGTTAGTTAACTTAAAAAAAATCTCTACTTTATTTTGCAGTGTTTGAAGACCTTTAAATATTTTCAAAACACGTTACAGTTATCCAAAAAACATTTCAGTTCATCCAAAACATGTTACAGTATATCCAAAACTCGTTACAGTTCATCCTAAGCACGTTACAGTTCATCCTAAGCACGTTACAGTTCATGATAAGCACGTTACTGTTCATGATAAGCACGTTACGGTTCATCCAAAGCACATTACAGTTCATCCATAGCATGTTACAGTTCATCCTAAGCACGTTACAGTTCATCCTAAGCATGTTACAGTTCATCCAAAGCACATTACAGTTTATCCAAAACACGTTACAGTTTATCCAAAACATGTTACTGTTTAATCAATGTTTAATTTTTAAAAGATATTTATATTGTCATCAATTAACAGTACAAAGGTACAGACATGAATATTGTCCACAATATTGTTGGAAAATGATTGATCTCCTCAGATCCTTAAATGCCAGCTGCTAAAACTCAATATTATAAGTAGGTATTTTTTAAATGATGTCAGTTAGTTAACTTTCAAATAATCTCTTCTTTAGTTTGCAGTGTTTGAAATCCTTTAAATATTTCCAAAACACATTACAGTTTATCCAAAGCACGTTACACTTCATCCAAAGCACGTTACACTTCATCCAAAGCACATTACATTTCATCCAAAGCACCTTACAGTTCATCCTAAGCATGTTACAGTTCATCCAAGGCACGTTACAGTTCATCCAAACCACGTTACAGTATATCCAAAGCACCTTACAGTTCATCCAAAACTCGTTACAGTATAACCATAACATGTTGCAGTTCATCCAAAGCACGTTACAGTTCATCCAAACAACATTACAGCTCATCCTAAGCACGGTACAGTTTATCCAAACCACGTTACAGTTCATCCAAACCACGTTACAGTTTATCCAAACCACGTTACAGCTCATCCTAAGCACGTTACAGTTTATTCAAACCACGTTACAGTATAACCAAAACACGTTGCAGTTCATCCAAAACACGTTACAGTATAACCAAAACATGTTGCAGTTCATCCAAAACATGTTACAGTATAACCAAAACATGTTGCGGTTCATCCAAAGCGCGTTACAGTTCATCCAAACCATGTTACAGCTCATCCAAAACACGTTACAGTTCATCCAAACCATGTTACAGTTCATCCAAACCACATTACAGCTCATCCAAAACAATTTACAGTTCATCTAAACCACGTTACAGTTCATCCAAACCACGTTACAGTTCATCCAAACCATGTTACAGTTCATCCTAGAACGTTACAGTTTATCCAAGGCACGTTACAGTATATCCAATAAACGTTACAGTATATCCAATACACGTTACAGTTCATCCAAAACACGTTACAGTTTATAAAATTTAATCAATGTATAATTTTTAAAAGATATTACTATTGTAATCAAATTAATTGTGCTAACTCTTCAGTTCCACGAAAGCCAGCTGCTAAAACTCAAATTTATAAGGTATTGTTTTAATGATGTCAGTTAGTTAACTTAAAAAAAATCTCTACATAAGTTTGCAGTGTTTGAAATCCTTTAAATATTTCCACGTTACAGTTCATCCAAAGCACGTTACAGTTCATCCAAAGCACATTACACTTCATCCAAAGCATGTTACAGTTCATTCAAACCACGTTACAGTTCATCCTAAGCATGTTACAGTTTATCCAAAACACGTTACAGTGTATCCAAAACACGTTACATATTCCCATAAGCTCCTATATATTCCCATAAGCTCCTACATATTCCCATAAGCTCCTACATATTTCCATAAGCTCCCACATGTTCCCATAAGCTCCCACATATTCCCATAAGCTCCCACATATTCCCATAAGCTGCCACTTACTCCCATAAGCTTCTACATATTCCCATAAGCTCCCAAAAATTCCCTTAAGCTCCCATATATTCCCATAAGCTGCCACATATTCCCATAAGCTCCCACATATTCCCATAAGCTCCTACATATTCCCATAAGCTCCTACAAATTATAATAACACGTTACAGTTCATCCAAAACACGTTACAGTTCATCCAAACGTTACAGTTCATCCAAACGTTACAGTTCATCCAAACCACGTTAGAGTTCATCCAAACCACGTTACAGTTCATCCAAACCACGTTTTAGTTCCTTCAAATCACGTTACAGTTCATCCAAACCACGTTACAGTTCATCCAAACCACGTTAGAGTTCATCCAAACCACGTTACAGTTCATACAAACCATGTTTCAGTTCATCCAAAACACATTACAGTTCATCCAAACTACGTTAGAGTTCATCCAAGCTACGTTAGAGTTCATCCAAACCACGTTACACTTCATCCAAACCATGTTACAGTTCATCCAAACCACGTTACAGTTCATCCTAAACACGTTACAGTTCATCCAAACCACGTTTCAGTTCATCCAAACCACGTTACAGTTCATCCAAAACTTGTTAGAGTTCATCCAAAACACGTTAGAGTTCATCCTAAACACGTTACAGTTTATCCAAAACTCGTTACAGTTCATCCTAAACACGTTACAGTTCATCCAAAACACGTTACAGTTCATCCAAAAGAAGTTATAGTTTACAAAATTTAATAAATGTATAATTTTTAAAAAATATTACTATTGTTATTAAATCAACAGAACAATGATACGGACACAACATCTTTGGAAAACGAGTGAACTCCTCAGATCCACTAATGCCATCTGCTAAAACTCAACTATATAAATAGGTATTTTTTAAATGATGTCAGTGTTTGAAATTCTTTTACATATTTCCAAAACACATTACAGTTCATCCAAAACATGTTACAGTTCATCCAAACCACGTTACAGTTCATCCAAACCATGTTACAGTTCATCCAAACCATGTTACAGTTCATCCAAACCACGTTACAGTTCATCCAAACCACGTTACAGTTCATCCAAACCACGTTACAGTTCATCCAAACCACATTACAGTTCATCCAAACCATGTTACAGTTCATCCAAACCACGTTACAGTTCATCCAAACCACGTTACAGTTCATCCAAAACATGTTACAGTTTATCCAAACCACGTTACAGTTCATCCAAACCACGTTACAGTTCATCCAAACCACGTTAGAGTTCATCCAAACCACGTTACAGTTTATCCAAACCACGTTTCTGTTCATCCAAACCACGTTTCAGTTCATCCAAACCACGTTTCAGTTTATCCAAAACACGTTACAGTTCACCCAAAACACGTTACAGTTCATCCAAAACTCGTTACAGTTCATCCAAAACACATTACAGTGCATCCAAAACATGTTACAGTGTATCCAAAACATGTTACATATTCCCATAAGCTCCTACATATTCCCAAAAGCTCCTTTATATTCCCATAAGCTCCTAATATTTCCATAAGCTTCCACATATTCCCATAAGCTCCCAATAATTCCCATAAGCTCCCACATATTCCCATAAGCTCCTAATATTCCCATAAGCTCCCACTTACTCCCATAAGCTTCTACATATTCCCATAAGCTCCCATAAATTCCCATAAGCTCCCATATATTCCCATAAGCTGCCACATATTCCCATAAGCTCCCACATATTCTCATAAGCTCCCACATATTCCCATAAGCTCCCACATATTCCCATAAGCTCCTACATATTCCCATAAGCTCCTACATATTCCAATAACACATTACAGTTTATCCAAAACACATTACAGTTCATCCAAACCACGTTACAGCTCATCCAAACCATGTTTCTGTTCATCCAAAACACGTTCGAGTTCATCCAAAACACGTTAGAGTTCATCCTAAACACGTTACAGTTCATCAAAAACACGTTACAGTTCATCCAAACCACATTACAGTTCAAACCACGTTAGAGTTCATCCAAACCACGTTACAGTTCATCCAAACCACGTTTCAGTTCATCCAAACCACGTTTCAGTTCATCCAAAACACGTTACAGTTCATCCAAAACACGTTACAGTTAATCCAAAACACGTTACAGTTCATCCAAAACACGTTAGATTTCATCCAAAACACGTTAGAGTTCATCCAAAACGCGTTACAGTATATCCTTTACATGTTAAAGTATATCCAAAACATGTTACAGTTTATCCAAAACACGTTTCAGTTTATCCAAACCACGTTTCAGTTCATCCAAACCACGTTTCAGTTCATTCAAAACACGTTACAGTTCATCCAAAACACATAACAGTGTATCCAAAACATGTTACAGTGTATCCAAAACATGTTACATATTCCCAAAAGCTCCTTTATAATCCCATAAGCTCCTAATATTTCCATAAGCTTCCACATATTCCCATAAGCTCACAATAATTCCCATAATTATCTAATATTCCCATAAGCTCCCACTTACTCCCATAAGCTTCTACATATTCCCATAAGCTCCCACACATTCCCATAAGCTCCCACATATTCCCATAACCACCTAATAATTCCCATAAGCTCCCAATAATTCGATAAACTCCCACATATTCCCATAAGCTCCTAATATTCCCATAAGCTCCTACATATTCCCATAAGTTCCCACATATTCCCAAAAGCTCCTTTATATTCCCTTAAGCTCCTAATATTTCCTTATGCTTCCACATATTCCCATAAGCTCCCAATAATTTCTATAAGCTCCCAATAATCCCCAAAAGCTCCCACATATTCCCATAAGCTCCTAATATTCCCATAAGCTCCTACATATTCCCATAAGCTCCTAATAATTCCCATAAGCTCCCAATAATTCCCATAAGCTCCCACATATTCCCATTAGCTCCTAATATTCCCATAAGCTCCTACATATTCCTATAAGCTCCCACATATTCCCATAAGCTCCTACATATTCCCATAAGCTCCCACTTACTCATATAAGCTTCTACATATTCCCAAAAGCTCCCATATATTCCCATTAGCTGCCATATATTCCCATAAGCTCCCACATATTCTCATAAGCTCCCACATATTCTCATAAGCTCCCACATATTCCCATAAGCTCCCTCATATTCCCATAAGCTTCTACATATTCCCATAAGCTCCTACATATTCCAATAACACGTTACAGTTCATCCAAAACACGTTACAGTTCATCCAAACCACCTTACAGTTCATCCAAAACACGTTACAGTTCATCCAAACAACGTTACAATTCATCCAATCCACGTTTTAGTTCATCCAAACCACGTTTCTGTTCATCCAAAACATGTTAGAGTTCATCCAAAACACGTTAGAGTTCATTCAAAACACGTTACAGTATATCCTATACATGTTAAAGTATAACCAAAACATGTTACAGTTTATTCAAAACACGTATCAGTTCATCCAAACCACGTTTCAGTTCATCCAAACCACGTTTCAGTTCATCCAAACCACGTTACAGTTCATCCAAACCACGTTTCAGTTCATCCAAACCATGTTTCAGTTCATCCAAAACACGTTACAGTTCATCCAAAACACGTTACAGTTAATCCAAAACACGTTACAGTTCATCCAAAACACGTTAGATTTCATCCAAAACACGTTAGAGTTCATCCAAAACGCGTTACAGTATATCCTTTACATGTTAAAGTATATCCAAAACATGTTACAGTTTATCCAAAACACGTTTCAGTTTATCCAAACCACGTTTCAGTTCATCCAAACCACGTTTCAGTTCATTCAAAACACGTTACAGTTCATCCAAAACACATAACAGTGTATCCAAAACATGTTACAGTGTATCCAAAACATGTTACATATTCCCAAAAGCTCCTTTATAATCCCATAAGCTCCTAATATTTCCATAAGCTTCCACATATTCCCATAAGCTCACAATAATTCCCATAATTATCTAATATTCCCATAAGCTCCCACTTACTCCCATAAGCTTCTACATATTCCCATAAGCTCCCACACATTCCCATAAGCTCCCACATATTCCCATAACCACCTAATAATTCCCATAAGCTCCCAATAATTCGATAAACTCCCACATATTCCCATAAGCTCCTAATATTCCCATAAGCTCCTACATATTCCCATAAGTTCCCACATATTCCCAAAAGCTCCTTTATATTCCCTTAAGCTCCTAATATTTCCTTATGCTTCCACATATTCCCATAAGCTCCCAATAATTTCTATAAGCTCCCAATAATCCCCAAAAGCTCCCACATATTCCCATAAGCTCCTAATATTCCCATAAGCTCCTACATATTCCCATAAGCTCCTAATAATTCCCATAAGCTCCCAATAATTCCCATAAGCTCCCACATATTCCCATTAGCTCCTAATATTCCCATAAGCTCCTACATATTCCTATAAGCTCCCACATATTCCCATAAGCTCCTACATATTCCCATAAGCTCCCACTTACTCATATAAGCTTCTACATATTCCCAAAAGCTCCCATATATTCCCATTAGCTGCCATATATTCCCATAAGCTCCCACATATTCTCATAAGCTCCCACATATTCTCATAAGCTCCCACATATTCCCATAAGCTCCCTCATATTCCCATAAGCTTCTACATATTCCCATAAGCTCCTACATATTCCAATAACACGTTACAGTTCATCCAAAACACGTTACAGTTCATCCAAACCACCTTACAGTTCATCCAAAACACGTTACAGTTCATCCAAACCACGTTTCTGTTCATCCAAAACATGTTAGAGTTCATCCAAAACACGTTAGAGTTCATTCAAAACACGTTACAGTATATCCTATACATGTTAAAGTATAACCAAAACATGTTACAGTTTATTCAAAACACGTATCAGTTCATCCAAACCACGTTTCAGTTCATCCAAACCACGTTTCAGTTCATCCAAACCACGTTACAGTTCATCCAAACCACGTTTCAGTTCATCCAAACCATGTTTCAGTTCATCCAAAACACGTTACAGTTCATCCAAAACACGTTACAGTTAATCCAAAACACGTTACAGTTCATCCAAAACACGTTAGATTTCATCCAAAACACGTTAGAGTTCATCCAAAACGCGTTACAGTATATCCTTTACATGTTAAAGTATATCCAAAACATGTTACAGTTTATCCAAAACACGTTTCAGTTTATCCAAACCACGTTTCAGTTCATCCAAACCACGTTTCAGTTCATTCAAAACACGTTACAGTTCATCCAAAACACATAACAGTGTATCCAAAACATGTTACAGTGTATCCAAAACATGTTACATATTCCCAAAAGCTCCTTTATAATCCCATAAGCTCCTAATATTTCCATAAGCTTCCACATATTCCCATAAGCTCACAATAATTCCCATAATTATCTAATATTCCCATAAGCTCCCACTTACTCCCATAAGCTTCTACATATTCCCATAAGCTCCCACACATTCCCATAAGCTCCCACATATTCCCATAACCACCTAATAATTCCCATAAGCTCCCAATAATTCGATAAACTCCCACATATTCCCATAAGCTCCTAATATTCCCATAAGCTCCTACATATTCCCATAAGTTCCCACATATTCCCAAAAGCTCCTTTATATTCCCTTAAGCTCCTAATATTTCCTTATGCTTCCACATATTCCCATAAGCTCCCAATAATTTCTATAAGCTCCCAATAATCCCCAAAAGCTCCCACATATTCCCATAAGCTCCTAATATTCCCATAAGCTCCTACATATTCCCATAAGCTCCTAATAATTCCCATAAGCTCCCAATAATTCCCATAAGCTCCCACATATTCCCATTAGCTCCTAATATTCCCATAAGCTCCTACATATTCCTATAAGCTCCCACATATTCCCATAAGCTCCTACATATTCCCATAAGCTCCCACTTACTCATATAAGCTTCTACATATTCCCAAAAGCTCCCATATATTCCCATTAGCTGCCATATATTCCCATAAGCTCCCACATATTCTCATAAGCTCCCACATATTCTCATAAGCTCCCACATATTCCCATAAGCTCCCTCATATTCCCATAAGCTTCTACATATTCCCATAAGCTCCTACATATTCCAATAACACGTTACAGTTCATCCAAAACACGTTACAGTTCATCCAAACCACCTTACAGTTCATCCAAAACACGTTACAGTTCATCCAAACAACGTTACAATTCATCCAATCCACGTTTCAGTTCATCCAAACCACGTTTCTGTTCATCCAAAACATGTTAGAGTTCATCCAAAACATGTTAGAGTTCATTCAAAACACGTTACAGTATATCCTATACATGTTAAAGTATAACCAAAACATGTTACAGTTTATTCAAAACACGTATCAGTTCATCCAAACCACGTTTCAGTTCATCCAAACCACGTTTCAGTTCATCCAAAACACGTTACAGTTCATCCAAAACACGTTACAGTTCATCCAAAACACATTACAGTGCTTCGAAAACATGTTACAGTGTATCCAAAACATGTTACAGTGTATCCAAAATATGTTACATTTTCCCAAAAGCTCCTTTATATTCCCATAAGCTCAAAATAATTCCCATAAGCTCCCACATATTCCCATAAGCTCCTAATAATTCCCATAGGCTCCCAATCATTCCCATAAGCTCCCACATATTCCCATAAGCTCCTAATAATTCCCATAAGCTCCCAATAATTCCCATAAGCTCCCACATATTCCCATAAGCTCCTAATATTCCCATAAGCTCCTACATATTCCCATAAGCTCCCACATATTCCCATAAGCACCTACATATTCCCATAAGCTCCCACATATTCCCATCAGCTTCTACATATTCCCATAAGCTCCCAAAAATTCCCATAAGCTTCCATATATTCCCATAAGCTGCCACATATTTCCATAAGCTCCCACATATTCCCATAAGCTCCTACATATTCCCATAAGCTCCTACATATTCCAATAACACGTTACAGTTTATCCAAAACACGTTACAGTTAATCCAAACCATGTTACAGTTCATCCAAACCATGTTTCAGTTCATCCAAACCATGTTTCAGTTCATCCAAACCACGTTTCCGTTCATCCAAAACATGTTACAGTTCATCCAAAACACGTAACAGTTCATCCAAAACACGTTACAGTTCATCCAAAACATGTTACAGTGTATCCAAAACATGTTACATATTCCCATAAGCTCCTACATATTCCCAAAAGCTCCTTTATATTCCCATAAGCTCCTAATATTTCCTTAAACTTCCACATATTCCCATAAGCTCCCAAAAATTCCCATAAGCTCCCAATAATTCCCATAAGCTCCTATATATTCCAATAACATGTTACAGTTTATCCAAAACACGTTACAGTTCAACCAAACCACGTTACAGTTCATCCAAAACACGTTACAGTTCATCCAAACAACGTTAGAGTTCATCCAAACCACGTTACAGTTCATCCAAACCACGTTTCTGTTCATCCAAACCACGTTACAGTTCATCCAAAACACGTTACAGTTCATCCAAAACACGTTAGAGTTCATCCAAATTACGTTAGAGTTCATCCAAAACACGTTACAGTATATCCTATATATGTTAAAGTATATCCATAACACATTATAGTTCATCCAAAACATGTTACAGTGTATCCAAAACATGTTACAGTGTATCCAAAACATGTTACATATTCACAAAAGCTCCTTTATATTCCCATAAGCTCCCAATAATTCCCATAAGCTCCCACATATTCCCATAAGCTCCTAATAATTCCCATAAGCTCCCAATAATTCCCATAAGCTCCTACATATTCCCATAAGCTCCCACATATTCCCATAAGCTCCTACATATTCCCATAAGCTCCCACATATTCCCAGAAGCTCCTACATATTCCAATAACACGTTACAGTTTATCCAAAACACGTTACACTTAATCCAAACCACGTTACAGTTTATCCAAACCACGTTACAGTTCATCCAAACCACGTTACAGTTCATCCAAACCACATTACAGTTCATCCAAACCACGTTTCCGTTCATCCAAAACATGTTATAGTTCATCCAAAACACGTTTGAGTTCATCCAAAACACGTTACAGTATATCCTAAACATGTTAAAGTATATCCAAAACATGTTACAGTTTATCCAAAACATGTTTCAGTTCATCCAAACCACGTTTCAGTTCATCCAAACCAATTTTCAGTTCATCCAAAACACGTTACAGTTCATCCAAAACACGTTACAGTTCATCCAAAACACATTACAGTGCATCCAAAACATGTTACAGTGTATCCAAAACATGTTACATATTCCCATAAGCTCCTACATATTCCCATAAGCTCCTACATATTCCCAAAAGCTCCTTTATATTCCCATAAGCTCCTATTATTTCCTTAAGCTTCCACATATTCCCATAAGCTCCCAATAATTCCCATACGCACCCGATAATTCCCATAAGCTCCCAATAATTCCCATAAGCTCCTAATATCCCCATAAGCTCCTACATAAGCTCCTAATAATTCCCATAAGCTTCCAATAATTCCCTTAAGCTCCCACATATTCCCTTAAGCTCCTAATATTCCCATAAGCTCCTACATATTCCCATAAGCTCCTACTTATTTCCATAAGCTCCCACATATTCCCATAAGCTCCTACATATTCCCATAAGCTCCCACTTTCTCCCATAAGCTTCTACATATTCCCATAAGCTCCTAATAATTCCCATAAGCTCCCATATATTCCCATAAGCTCCCACATATTCCCATAAGCTCCCACATATTCCCATAAGCTCCTAATAATTCCCATAAGCTCCCAATAATTCCCATAAACTCCCACATATTCCCATAAGCTCCTAATATTCCCATAAGCTCCTAATATTCCCATAAGCTCCTACATATTCCCATAAGCTCCTACATATTCCTATAAGCTCCCACTTACTCCCATATGCTTCTACATATTCCCATAAGCTCCCAAAAATTCCCATAAGCTCCCACATATTCCCATAAGCTCCTAATATTCCCATAAGCTCCTACATATTCCCATAAGCTCCCACATATTCCCATAAGCTTCTACATATTCCCATAAGCTCCCAATAATTCCCATAAGCTCCCATATATTCCCATAAGCTGCCACATATTCCCATAAGCCCCGACATATTCTCATAAGCTCCCACATATTCCCATAAGCTCCCACATATTCCCATAAGCTCCTACATATTCCAATAACATGTTACAGTTCATCCAAAACACGTTACAGTTCATCCAAACCACCGTTACAGTTCATCCAAAACACGTTACAGTTCATCCAAACCACGTTACAATTCATCCAAACCACGTTTCTGTTCATCCAAACCACGTTTCAGTTCATCCAAAACACATTACAGTTCATCCAAACCACGTTAGAGTTCATCCAAACCACGTTACAGTTCATCCAAACCACATTACAGTTCATTTAAACCATGTTACAGTTCATCCAAACCACGTTATAGTTCATCCAAACTAAGTTACAGTTCATCCAAACCACGTTTCTGTTCATCCAAACCACGTTTCAGTTCATCTAAAACACATTACAGTTCATCCAAAACACGTTTTAGTTCATCCAAAACACGTTACAACAGTATATCCTAAACACGTTAAAGTATATCCAAAACACATTACAGTTCATCCAAACCACAATACAGTTCATCCAAAGCACGTTACATTTCATCCAAAACACGTTACAGTTCATCCAAAAAAAGTTATAGTTTACAAAATTTAATCAATGTATAATTTTTAAAAAATATTACTATTGTTATCAATTCAACAGAACAATGATACAGACATGAATATTGTCCACAACATCTTTGGAAAACGAGTGAAGTCCTTAGATCCACTAATGCCAGCTGCTAAAACTCAACTATATAAATAGGTATTTTTTAAATGATGTCAGTGTTTGAAATTCTTTTACATATTTCCAAAACACATTACAGTTCATCCAAACCACGTTACATTTAATCCAAAACACCTTACATTTCATCCAAAACACGTTTCAGTTCATCAAAAACACATTTCAGTTCATCCTAAACACGTTACAGTTCACCCAAATCACGTTACAGTTCAACCAAAACACGTTACAACAGTATATCCTAAACACGTTAAAGTATATCCAAAACATGTTACAGTTTATCCAAACCACAATACAGTTCATCCAAATTACGTTACAGTTCATCCTAAGCACGTTACAGTTCAACTTAAGCACATTACAGTCATGCTAAGCACATTACAGTTCATCCAAAGCATTTTACAGCTCATCCAAAGCACGTTACAGTTCATCCTAAGCACATTACAGCTCAACCTAAGCACGTTACAGTTCATCCAAAGCACATTATTGTTCATCCAAAGCACGTTACAGTTCATCCTAAGCACATTACAGCTCATCCTAAGCACATTACAGTTCATCCAAAGCACATTACTGTTCATCCAAAGCATGTTACAGTGTATCCAAAATACGTTACTGTTCATCCAAAGCATGTTACAGTGTATCCAAAACACGTTACAGTTCATCCAAAGCACATTATTGTTCATCCAAAGCACGTTACAGTTCATCCTAAGCACATTACAGCTCATCCTAAGCACATTACAGTTCATCCAAAGCACATTACTGTTCATCCAAAGCATGTTACAGTTCATCCAAAGCACGTTACAGTTCATCCAAAGCTCGTTACAGTTCATCCAAAGCATGTTACAGTTTATCCAAAGCATGTTACAGTTTTTCCAAAGCACATTACTGTTCATCCAAAACATGTTACAGTTTATAAAATTTAATCAATGAATAATTTTTAAAAGATATTACTATTGTAATCAAATAAACAGTACAAAGATACAGTCATGAATCATGTCCACAACATCTTTGGAAAACGAGTGAACTCCTCAGATCCTTGAATGCCAGATGCTAAAACTCAACTTTATAAGTAGGTATTTTTTAAATGATTTCAGTTGGTTAACTCAAAAAAAATCTCTACTTAAGTTTGCAGTGTTTGAAATCCTTTAAATATTTCCAAAACATGTTTCAGTTTATCTAAAATACATTACAGTTCATCCAAACCACGTTTCAGTTCATCCAAAACACGTTACAGTTCATCCAAAACATGTTACAGTTCATCCAAAACACGTTACAGTTCATCCAAAGCAAACGTGCTAATCATTCATAATAAAATGACTACATTAGTTATATATAAATTGTATATGTTGTAAGTCCAATACTTTATACAAATATATAGATCTTTGTTCGTTTGTGCTTTGTATGTAGCATAAAAACATCAATACATTTTTCTCTAAGAGTGATGACCAGCAACACTCATGCCTCGTATCTGCCTTTTGGGTATCTTTTAATTCATGGTATTAGTGCAGAAAATTAAATACATATAGTTTTTGAAGCTATTAAACACTTTTATGAATATAATATTACTGTAGTATCTTAAACCACGATGCTCATTCTGTTAATGTTAAAATATCTTCACTTTTAGGCTGCAGTCTAGACCAACAGTAAATTCATTCATCTTGTAGACTTCTAAATCAGCATACTTTTTTTTTATCTGTCATTTAATTAAAAACATTAGATCAGCATTACATTAATTAGGTAAAATAAGAACCCATTTAGGTACAGCCTAGTGGCAAAAAATAGTAAATTTAGAAAAGCTTCAAGTGTTCATTGGTCTAAGGGCAGCCAGCAAACGCTCTCATAAACATGTACTCTATAAAATAACAAAATGAAAGTTAGATTAGCTACACAAACACTTAGTTTGTCTGTGGCTATAGCCATGAAGTTTGCATCAGAGTCAAGATGTAAAAAATTTTAATCTATCAAAGGCACAGTAAATTTCATTTTAATATATAATAATGTTTTAGATATTTTGGTCTTTTTTTCCATCCAATGGACACTTTTGTGGTTGGAACAATTATCCATCTGCAATTCAGAGCATTTTATGTAGAGGCTAATGCTGGAATTCAGAGCATTTTATGTAGAGGCTAATGCTGGAATTCAGGTGAACATTTTGCAACATCACAAATGGTGTACCCCAAAATAATTTTAATATCCTACAAATAGATAATGATGCAGTTACTGCCTACTAGCAACTTTTTATTAACTTAACTGAACTTTTTTAGAAACGAGCAATGGTATTGACTCTCATGTACACATTCTTCTAAAACTTATTTGTAGTGAAGTTTTAAATTAAGATGCTACCATACAGTAACACTAACCAACATAGCAATGAAAAAAAATAGTATTAGACAAAAGTTTAGTTGAACTGTAATATTCAGAAACCAAAAATTTGCATGACTTTTGAATCCATTTAACTTCACAAAATAAAATTAGTTTTTAAAAGGTAAAGCTAGATATAATTTAAATGTACTGGTATTTAATTTAAAGAAATTTCATTTTAGGGTGATGCACTATCTTGCCATCAATAATTAATTAAGGCTGCACTTTTCAATAATATGATATCTGATAGAATGTTTTTTACTATTGCATGAATGAATGTATTTAGAAAGAAAATTATATAGTTCATGTAACTATCATTAAAAATGATTAATATTATGTATATTAATAACTATTGTCATTATTAATACTATTTTAAAAGATATGTACCCATTTTTTATATTATTTCAGAAAAAGTGACTATTGAAAGCAAATTTGTTTAGTGTAAATTTCCAGTCACATGTTGCAAGAAATTCATTGTTTTGTCAATTGGCTATTTTTTAAATTAAGCTGCTTTGTATGATCATGTCTATTGAAATGTTGAAATATAATAAAGCGGCTAGTTTATTTCATTAAATCATATGCATAAAGTAGAATGATATGTCACAAATTTTTTTAATTATTAGAATATTGTATATATTTATAACACATGATTTAAATTTAAAATATTTACTATTTAAAAAGAAAAAACCATTTAGAAAGATTAAATCTTTTTATTTTATATGAAACAGTTGATATGAATAACTGTGCTTCTATCATTTCACAAGACTAAGATTAATATGAGCAGTACTTACTTTTTTTCATTATAATTGTTTTTCCTTTTTATAATGTAAATGTTGTTAATTAAATAATTCATGCAATTAGATTTTTATACATTATACAGGAAAAAATATGACAACTTACACATATCTACTCTTTGATACTACTGTAAAAAATATTTTATCACCATTAAAATATCTAAATTGTATTTTGACTTATCTTTTTTTTTTGTTTTGTTTATTAAAATGTTGTATTGTTATCATTACATTGAATTAGTTACAATAGTTTAAATTGTTACAAAAAAAGTCTAATACCAATGTAACATTACAATAAAAACTGACGGTGCCTAAAATACCTATGTCAGATTTTTACAAAGCTAAAATAAATGTTTGGCATGATGTTATAGACCAACTATAGACTATGCTTAAGTCAAGATAGTTATACTTTTATTTGCTCTTTATAGAAGACAAAGAGATGGCGATATTTTAGTATATTGATAAAAAATGGATATGTGTTTTCTTTTGCAAATATTTTTAGAAAAATACATACATCTTCTAAACAGTAATCGCACTGACTGCAGTGTGATATACACGTTATGCCTATTTAATCAGTACTGCATACTGTCTAAACAGCATTATGGACCCACAGGCCAACCGGAAGATGATATGAAGACCCATATGATGGACTAAAGTGGGTCCCTTTCAGTCAGAAGTATAAGCAAATTTAATTGACTAGTCTGGGTGGAGAGGTACCATAGCATTATATTTTATAGGAATTAAATCTAAAAAGGGCGTAATGGGAGTGATGATCATAGGCGGTCGCTAAAGTTGCCAAGCCATAAAGTATGGCATAATAACGGGACCCTCTTACATTCATGGGACCCTGACAAGTCACTGCGTATACTATAGACAGCCTGTCTATAATTAAATGAAATGACATAATTTACTTTAACTTTTAAAAAATTAAGCGTCATTTTATCCGTGCTTAGCTTAAAAAAAATGCTGAAAGTTTGATTAAGTCTCTAAGGAAGCCTGTTTTCAATGCAACAATATATATTATGAAAACGTCTCGTAAACATATAAATTTAGTTAGTGTCCAGCTAGGTCTCATTGTTGCTTAGTTCAGAGAAATAATGTTCGATTTTATTTTTCATAAAATCGCCGTAAAATATTTTTTTGTTTTATTAATGTGAGTTATGTATGTCAGTGTACTTTATATGAGCACCAAATTAAATGGCGGTGGCCCATGAAGTATGTCCATGAACGACTTCCGTTTAAGAACTTAAATGATAAGTGTGGTCGATCTAGTTCTTTATATCTATGGGTGCAATTAAAGTGAAATAAAAGAGCTTCATAAAGATGCAGTAAAAAACAAACTTGAACTTAGGGATTTAACTCCAGTGATAGAAGAGTTCTATCAAAACACGTAATAGGCCAGGCCATATGAAACGTGTTTGAATAGCTCAGCATACGTTAGTATGAGATCTGAGAAATATTTATAGAAACCGACTTTGGATGGTCATACATTTGTAAGATAATGAATGTTACACACATAAAAAAAAACCCTGAAAAGATTTCCGATTTTTATTGTGCCACAAACAGGGTCATTCTTAGGTATTTGGGGTGTCTTAAGTAGAGATATCCGTAGATGTTTGAGGGCCATAGCAAAGATTTCCACAGATGTTTGGGGGGGGCCCTTGGCATATATATATATATATATATATAACTATGAATCGATACATCTTAATGTCTTTATGTTTAGGCTATTTATTACCAAAAAGACAAAAACAACAACAAACAATCAAAACCTAATAAGGCGCGTTGTTTCATCAAATAGTCCATATTACTTTGAAAAACAATACACAATTTGATATGAAAATGTCTGTTTCTGTAAGACACAGTTAAAAAATATACATTTAGTTAAATTATTTACATATTTTCTTTTTTGTGTGTGTGTATGTTTTGTTTAAATACACAGATAACAAAGCAACAACACTTTGGAACTTATTTCGTCGTATTCATTCACTAGTCAGGTAATGAAAGGTTTCCTCTCCATATTTTTATATTTAGGTCAACTCGCTGAATGCTTTTATGATTCTTCATAAAATAGTCCTGGTAAAATAAAAATCAGAGGACAATTTATAAGCAAAACAAAAAACTTTTTAAAACATGTCATCCATCCATCCATCCATATATATATATATATATATATATAAACATAGTGATATAAATGAAAAAGACCATGACTAGTCTCTTTTACATACTAAGAATACTGATTGTTAAACATGACTTTTTAAAATTTATCAGATCCTTACACGTTTCACATGAATCATGTAATGTAATACTTCAGTAATACATGATTTTTAAAGTCAGTACGAAGTAAAGAACTGTTTAGAAGACTAGTTACTAACCTGCACTGCAGGCTGTCAAGAAACAAGCCACATTTCCCGCCAACATAGCCCGGAACACAATCTTAGAGAGGTCGCTTTTCCTGTTGGGCGCCATGGCCCCGAGAGCACCTAGTTGAATTCCCATTGAAGACAAATTTGAAAACCCACACAGCGCATATGTTGCCAGGACAACTGACTTTGGCTACGGCAGCAGTTAAAAAAAAAGGAATTAAAAATAAACATTTCATTTCTTTTGTGTATATGTAAACAAAACAAACTTGTGCCATAAAGAGTCACAGGGATTTCTTAGTGAGGAAGTGATGTTTATCTCTTATTACTATCAACAAAAGTTGGGATAGTTTCTGCAGTACACCTTCAACATCATCACCGCAGCCGACACTACACTGGGCAAGGTGGGGGGGGGGGGGGGGTAACACGAAGGCCATTGGTAACTGGAGCTTTTTGGACACGAACTTCTCGAACCAAATCATTGCTGAGTCACACATGACACTTCCCTGTGTGTGTAATGGGGGGGGGGGAGGCTAGGAGTAAAGGAGGTCAAACTAATTGACCATTTACATTTCGTAGGGGTCCCAGGACACTGGTTTGTTAAAAGAGCCTTTAACACTATCTAGAAGGCCTTAGGGTCATCTGACAAACAAACAAACGCCCCCTCCCCTCCCGCGTGTCCATTCAAGTCGGATGGACCCATTGTCCTGCAGACTAAAAAAAAAACGTAAGAACTCATTTGGGATTTGGGCTTCAACGCACGATATGGCTATTCACACTGTTCATTGTGTTCAGAATTTTGTAAATCCTTAATTGCATTCTTGTTATAATAATATTCTAGTAGCTAATTCAGCTGTTACATATATATATATATATATATATATATATATATATATATATATATATATATATATATATATATATATATATAGGTGTCAAGATAAAAGGCTACAACTAGGGTCACTTGTTAAATTTAAGCAATGAAAATGTATTTAAATATGTAAAGACAAACCCACAGACAGTGAAACAAATTAAAAGGTGATAAAAAAATGTCAGGGATCGGACACATTGTTTTGTTGTTTTCTCCCAGTAAATTACTCTCCAACCCTCCACGTTTTGATGCGGTTTTTTTTTTACTGGGGATTTAACTTGAAAGTCTTCAGTTGAAACATTATCGCACACACAGGAGTGAAGCGTGAATCTTAAAAAAAATTAAACGGCCCCCAAAGTGGAAAGTTCTAGTGGAGGAAACCGTGGATCATGTGCTTTCGAGTGCCCCGGACTGGCCATTGGGCTTTATGGCAGTCTCCAGATGTTGAGAGACACAGCAAGTCTGATCTCACGGGCTCTAAAAGACTAAGTCTCAGCCCGCAGTATTCACCGAGAGAGTTCAGAGAGAGAAAGAGAGAGAGGAAAGAGAGAGAGAGAGAGAGAGAGAGAGAGAGAGAGAGAGAGAGAGAGAGAGAGAGAGGAAAGATATGAAAAAAGTGTCTTTATGCGTTCTTCTCATGCCACATCTATCTCTCACCATTCACACCGCCTTCACACCTAACATCAACACCCTGCTTTATTGAATGTTATACTGATACATCGCATTACAAATACACCGCTGATCCAGGCAGCATTCATTGTGCGGGGTACCACTATATTTTTTTTAAGACTACTATCTAACTTGCTGTGTCTGGGAGCTCTAAGCTCTGTACATTCAGAAAAAAAAAACCGGTGAACAAATTACATTTAGAAACATTACAACACTTCGGTCAAATAAAGTGTTGACATATAGCCTAAGTGGTAGGTTAGATAAAATTTAAAACATTAAAATATTAAAGACTTTGTATCTCTTTCAAACTCTATTCATTGATAAAATTAGTTAATCCATTCTGGCACTCATACTTTTATTTAGTCAATATAATTTCTATAAATATGTGTATGATCTAAGCATAAGGAATTATTTTTTTTACTTTTTAGTAGGCCTACATTTAAATAGAAGTCTTTTTTTTTTACTTGTTTTTTTTTATTTTTATTTTTTTATTTTATTATTTACCAGATCAACTTACTGAAAGAACTCCTCGCTGGAGTGTCACGCCAGTGCTGTTCAAATAAATATCCTCTCCTACCCACCGCCAACCGGGACTTATATTGCCTGTCGTATTGAAACTGCCAGTATAGTTGGCCAGGTAATCATTCAAAGCTATTCGATTGTTAATAAACTTTGAAAGGTCAACATATGCCTGCAAAAAGAAAAACAACAACACCATTTTCCAGATTAAAAACAACAACAAACATGCGAATTAAAATAAGACCTCAATAGATGTAAGCATAGATCTATGGATGTAAGTAATTATAAAACGGAATGTCTGTTAGCACCAGAGCACTGACCTATACTAATTATATCAATAACGCTTTTATTATCACATTTCTTTTATAACCATTGTATATTAATTTTTTTTTTCCGACTAGGACACATTATAAAATGTGTTTTTTATGGTGTGTATTTTGGGAGTGTTTAAAATGAATAAAGGGAATTGTTTTGCTTCATGCGTCAATATTTAATTCCCTTTTCATTAATGTAGATATTTCACTAAACTGAACCAACCGTATCTATATTATAAATACTTTAAAAGGCTAATAGTGCACTCTTTTGTTTAGTCTTTAATAACATTTTAATTAAAAACTTGAATCTGGTGCGAATAGCATATGCCGTGTTTAAAAGTGTTCATAATGTTTTTAAAAAACAACAAATTTACCACAAACTCATTTAAAAATATTTTGGTTCCAATCAGCTCAGCAACGATTCTACAATCCTCCTGGTCCACACCCATCAGAAATGAAATTGGCCAGAAGATGTACGAACAGATAAACTGGATATAAAGGGAAATGTGTTAAAAAAAAAAAGAAAGGCTAATTTTAGAGAAATAAATACATAATAATGCTATTGTAAGGTTCTTCTACAATTATCACGTGACACACTGTTTTTAAATAAACACGGCCATTGATGGAGTACGCCATGTCAGTCAGCTGACTGAGCCCTCGCTATTTATATATTTAGAAAGAGCTTAGTGCTAGACCTTCAGGCCAGCCTCCAACGGGCACGGCCGCAGCCATGAATTTGGGGCCTCTAGCTAGCTATGAATGGGAGCTCAGATGTTGACAGTGGCGCAACCAGGGGGGGTCAAATCATCAATACATAATGTACGTTATAAAGTTTCAAAAAGACTGTCAAACTGTCTTTTTTTCACTATGTGAGCCCCCCCCCCCCCAGCACATTTTGCTGGTTGCGCCACTGGATGTTGGAGTAGGCTAAGGGAATGAGAAGCGCGGTCGACGGGCCAGCATGGAAGACGGTTCCTTTTAAAATATTTTCCCGAAGTTTCTGGCAGTAAAGAAAAACATCTTTTTTTTAGAATATTTTTTTTTCATTGGTTATTAGAGGTATCGTAATAACTGTAATACAAAAAACATTACAATGAAAGTATTTGAAACTAATCTTTAGTTGTACAAGTTCTTGGAGTAGCAATGATTTTTGTTTTGTTTTCTGTGTGTGTGTGTCAAGTGGGAAAGATAACAGTGTCTTATTCTGTGTCACTTGTGAGACATGCGTGTCTTATTCTCTGTCACGTGGTAGAAAGATGTGTCATTTACTGTGTCCCATGTGAGAGAGGGTGTTTTGTATTCTGTGTCACGCGTGAAAGAGGTGCGTCGTCTACTGTGTCACGTGCGAGAGAGGTGTGTCTACTACTGTGTCACGTGTGAGAGAGGTGTGTCGTCTACTGTGTCACGTGTGAGAGAGGTGTGTCGTCTACTGTGTCACGTGTGAGAGATGTGTCATTTATTGTGTCCCATGTGAGAAAGGTGTTTTGTATTCTGCGTCACGTGTGAGAGAGGTGTGTCGTCTACTGTGTCACGTGTGAGAGAGGTGTGTCGTCTACTGTGTCACGTGTGAGAGAGATGTGTCATTTACTGTGTCCCATGTGAGAAAGGTGTTTTGTATTCTGTGTCACGTGTGAGAGAGGTGTGTCGTCTACTGTGTCACCTGTGAGAGAGATGTGTCATTTATTGAGTCCCATGTGAGAAAGGTGTTTTGTATTCTGTGTCACGTGTGAGAGAGGTGTGTCGTCTACTGTGTCACGTGTGCGAGAGATGTGTCTTCTGCTCACCTGAAATGTAAATCCGTCCACTCCGACGCGGTCTCCGAACCAGGTGAGAGTGGCGTTGATGAACTGAAGCAGGGCCACAAAGGCGATCAGGTTGACCGCGATGTTGGCCACGAGTTTAACAGACACCGAGGCGCCATTGGACGCAGCCTCAATCAGATTTCGTTCTGTCCTACAAAGTGTTTGGGGGGGGGGGAGGCAGATGGGAGGTGAACAGCAACCTTTTATTTATAACGTGAAGTATGTATGCTATGCTAGGTACTGTTATCTGTTTAGCTTTTTTTTTTTTTTGAGATTACATATTATCACATGTTTTTTTTATAACCGATAATATTATAGCTAACGCATTATGAATCAGGGACTATAACCTCACCCTTTCTCAAAGTTGTAAACGTCCTTGTCACTATGTTTACTCTTTGCAGTTTCTGGATAAAACAGTTTAGACATTGCCAGTGCGGCAGGGGCAGACATGGCAGACGCAGACAAGAGGTGATTGGCTGGAACCTGTCAAATAATTTGCATATATTTGCAAACACAGACAATGAATGCTAATAACGTACTCATGATGTTGAATTTTGTTGAATATATATATATAAATATATATATATATATATATATATATATATATATATATATATATAGACCTATATACATTATGTATATCATAATATACAATATAACGGTTCGAAAAAAATACTAGTTGTGTTTATACTCATCGTAACATTTAATGTACAGGTCACGTGACTTACTTTATAGGTGATGTAGGCCGCCATGACAGCTCCAGCGATAGTGGCGAACCCACCTGTCATCACTGCGTGGATCTCCGAGTTGGTCATGTCTTTGAGGAACGGGCGAATCAGGAGAGGCGCCTCTGTCTGTGACATAAAGGATTTTGAAAAAGGGGGAGGGGGCGGGGAACGGGGAGGTTAGAGATAATTGGCAAAATTATTGACTGTTAAAATAAATGGCAACAAGGCCTAAATATCCCTTCATCATCCAATATCATTGGGCCTTGTACTGAAATGGAATCCGTTAGGGCCCCAGGTTATAGCCTAGTTTGCCTGTATATAAGAACGGCCCTGGCCATATGCCAGCAGCCGACAAGGGCACACTACCATCGGATGAGATTTGAATTAATCACTCCTGCAACATTCGTCTGTTACCAAACTCGACCGAAAAAGCTCCTTTGTAATTTGACAACAGGAAAAAAAGCAATGATAAAAAACAAACAAACAAACAAACTCCAATAACACGTGACGACTGACCTGTCCTATGAAAATATTTCCAGCGGCGTTGACCGACTCCGTGGCTGATGTTCCCAGACAAAATGACAGGAACTTCCCCACAAGTTTGATGATCGCCTGCATGGCTCCAAGGTAATAGAGCATCGAGACAAACGTGCTGAAAAATACCACAACTGGCAGCACCTGGATACAGTAAACAACAGTTATAGAAGTTAAAGTATGCATGGATACAGTACCGTAGCCAGGATTTTGTTTGGGGGGGGGGGGCTGTTCCATGTTTTTAAAGGCAAATTTTTGTCAATTTTTAATGAGTTACTATCAGCTACGGCCTTGCATGGATAGATGACATTTTGGACCTGTTAGCGAGTACGGAAAATTTATAACGATGAAATGTTTATCTATTAATTCTTGATTGAACCAGTAATATATTTTAGCGGTTCCTTTCCTAATATGGCCACACAAACATCGGAATGCGCTCACCACACTTGAGGCTACTATTGCCACGTAGGCATCACAAAGCACCCAACACACTTGAACATCGCATAATATAACATAGCCTGCATCTCGGCATTCGAGTGGATGGCGTCAGAGGTTACGCCA